>CAWUFW010004095.1:0-1200000 GCA_963921515.1 Calotriton arnoldi
AATTTTCAAACTTGTGGCCCGCTCCGGCCGGCTCCTATCCTGAAAAGTTTTGGGTTGATTCGGCCAAGGGCCCGGAAAAAAGGGGGTTCCAAACATGTTTTCTCTATGTTATTTTCCGTAGGAAACTTTAGACACGAAGTACAGTCAACTGTTGAACGGAATTACACCAAATTTGGCAAAAAGGTAGTTCTCGTCTAGAAAGAGCCCACGAATCTTCGCGAAATTTTCAAAACTTGTGGCCCGCTCCGGTCAGCTCCTATCCTGAAAGTTTTGGGTTGATTCGCCAAGCGGGGCCCGAGAAAAAAGGGGGGTTCCAAAACATGTTTTCTCTATGTTATTTTCCGTAGGAAACTTTAGACACGGCTACAGCTCGAACTGCTGAACGGAATTACACCAAATTTGGCAAAAAGGTAGCCCTTGGTTCAGAAAGAGCCCTTTTGTTAAATGGTGTAAATCCGTTCAGTAGTTCCTGAGAAATAAAAAAAAGAGGTCGGAAAATCAATTTCCCATAGGAAACTTTAGACACGGCTACAGCTCGAACTGCTGAACGGAATTACACCAAATTTGGCAAAAAGGTAGCCCTTGGTTCAGAAAGAGCCCTTTTTAAAAATGGTGTAAATCCGTTCAGTAGTTGCTGAGAAAATCAAAAAATAAAAGTTTCGATATCTATGGCCGAGGAGGGTTCGCAAACCCTCCCGACCACGAGCTTTATTCTAATTGGCTATCAACACTCCAAACCAGGAAGTGTTGGCAGCCATCTTGTGACTCGGTAGAACCGAGTCACAAGAAAACAGAAAAACAAAGGTGAAAAAAAAGAAAAGGTGGCAGGGTAGAAACACCCTGACCCCTAGGCCTGCTCAGGGGTCCCACAAGGACCCCAAGGGCCAAAGAAATGCATTTTTAAAAAACGAGAAAAAAACGGAAAAATTCGCGTAGGATCTGCGAATCCTGCCGTGAAAATAAAAAAAACGAAGCGCGGCCTCCCGCGCTTTGTTATTATTTAGCCCCCGGGTGGGCCAAGTCCTGGGGGCATGCCATAAAATCCCCGGGGACCGCCACCCCCCGGGGCTTTTCTTAAATATTTGCGGGGGCACACAGCCGCCCCCGCAGCCCCGGGTACCGCCACCCCCCGGGGCTTGTTTCTTAAAAAAAAATGAACCTGTGTGGGGGGGCTCGGATGGTGTAAATCCGTTCAGTAGTTCCTGAAAAATTCATATATTTACAAATATTAATATCTGGTGGTTTCGAAGGATCCACAAACCCTCCCGATCTCAAGCCTGAATCTGATTGGCTGCCAACACTTCAAACCAGGAAGTGTTGGCAGCCATCTTGTGACTCGGTTGAACTGAGTCTCAAGAAAAAGGTAAAAAAATGATTAAAAAAAGAAAAGGGGCAGGGTAGAAACACCCTGACCCTGTAGGCCTAGCTCGGGGGGTCCCACTGGGACCCCTGGGCCTCAAAAAGAATAAAACAAAAAAAATCGGCAGGATTCGTGCTGGGTGAATCCTGCCGAAAATAAAAAAAACACAGTGTGGTCTCCCGCGCTTCGTTTAATTAAGCCCCCAGGTGTGCCAGGTCCCAGGGGCCCGCGGGGGCCCCCACAGCCCCAAGGACCGCCACCTCCTTGGGCTTTATTTTTAATAAAATGTGTGGGGGGCTCCTGCCCCCCCAAGCAGCACTGGGGACCACCACACTCCCAGGGGCTTTAATTATTACATGTGGGGGCACGCTGCCCCCTGCAGCCTCGGGGACCACCCTCCCCGGGGCTCTGCTTTAAAAAAATGTATGCATGTTACCAGCTCCCTGGGGTAAAAAGCAATGCCAGCCCCCGCAGGAGGCAGGAGCTGGACAGGACCACGGGGGCCTTCAGGCTCCCCTGCGGTCCCTTTAAAGATGGCCATGCCCTGAGCCCCCCTCCCTGAAAATGAAATTTGATTTTTTTTAAAAGGCAAAACCCCTCCATGAGAATGATTTTATTTTTCAAAAAAATGGCCAAGCCACAAGGATGGGGCCCACGGGGCCAGAAATGGCCTGGGAAGGGGGCCGCTCACCCCCCTCCCTTAAAACAAGACACATTTAAAAAAAAATAACTGGCTGGGCCCCGGGGGATGGGGTGCCGCACGGCCCCCTCCCCTTTAAAAAAATAAAACAAGCAAAGGCCCAACCCCGGGGGATGGGGTCCCCGTGGCCAGAAGTGGCTTCAGAAGGGTGGTCACTCGCCCCCTCCCTTTGTATTTAAAAAAAATGTAAAATGGGTCTGGCCCCGGGGATGGGGTCCCTGGGGCCCAAAAGGGTCAGGGGAAGGGGGGCCACACAGCCCCCCTTCCTAAAATGAAATAAAATAAAGGAAGCTGCGCAATTCATCAGAAGCCCTGCCCCCTTTCACCACTACTCTGCAAACACACCTCCTGGTTCGCTCGGGGTTGGGGGATGAAGTCCCCTTCACTACTGAGGGTCCTTAGGGGCCAACTAGCCCACCTATTACCTCTAGTAAGCCCCACACAGTGGTATGGCTGAGAGATGGTCAGAGGCCACGCCCCTTTTCCCACCACTCTGCAAATGCGCCTCTTGGTGCACTGCTGGTGGGGCGATGAGGTCACCTTGTGTCTTGAGGGCTTCAGGATTAAAGTGGACTTCATCGCCCAAGCAGAAGTGTGCCAGGAGGTGCAATTGCAGAGTGGTGTAAAAAGGGGTCGTGGCCTTTGACTACCTCACTGCAACCCAGCTGTGTGGGGCTTACTGGAGGTAACAGGAGGGCTAGTTGCCCCCCAGGGACCCTCAAGAGGCAAGGGGAATTCATCCCCTAACCCAGAGTGCACCAGGGGGTGCGTTTGCAGAGTGTTGGAGAAAGGGGGCATGGCCTGCGATTACCTCTCAGCAATCCCACTGTGTGGAGATTATTGGAGGTAACAGGTAGGCTAGTTGGCCCCTAAGGACCCCCAGCAGTTAAGGGGACTTCATTCCCCAACCAAGAGCGTGCCAGGAAGTGCGTTTGCAGAGTGGTGGGCAAAGGGGGCGTGGCCTGCTATCAGAACTTAGCAGTCCTGCTGTGTGAGACTTAGTGGAGGTAATAGAAGGGGTAGTTGGCCCCCAAGGATTTCCTTGGGGGCCAACTACCCCATCTGTTACCTCCAGTAAGTCCCACACAGTGGGATTGCTAAGAGGTCTTTGGAGGCCACACCCCCCTTTGCCCACCACTCTGCAAACATGCCTCCTGGCACACTTCTGCTTCGGGGATTAAGTCCACTTTACTCCTGAGGGACTTTGGGGGCCAAGAAGCCGTCCTGGTACCTCCTGTAAGTCCTAAGCAGCAGAATTCCTGAACGCTGGTCGGGGGCCCAGCCCCCTTTCTCCACCACTCTGCAAACACGATTACTAGTTAGAGAAGCATTTGCAATTCAATAGGTCTCTCATCTGCGGGAGTTAGAGCTATTGGTATTGTAAAAGTAAACGTTTTTTAATAATGTTTTTTGGAGTGGAGTGTATGTACGTTGTGTGTAATGGAATTATGTGGTATGTTGTGCAGGGAAATTATGTGCATAGAAAGTATGTTGTATTTAGTGTATAGGAATTATGTAGAATTGGATTATGTGTTATGGAGAGTAATTATGAGGTAAGGTATTCTGTGTTGTGGAGTGGTAACCTCAGGTTTAGTCTTCCTCGTTTCCATAGAAGCTAAACTATAAACTCAATGAGACAAAAAAAAGAGGGAACCACTGAGGAGCACTTCTGGACCTAGTCAGAGGTATGAGCAGGGCCACTGGAATTATGTGACTGTTTGGCTGCACCGACTTTCGCACAATTATACATTTTCCGCATTTACCACATAATCCATCAACTGCTGCATAATCTGCAGATATGAATAAAAAAACCTTGTTTCTGGCTCAAACGTTACCAAAAATGCAATGACAAGTGTTACAGCGTGGTCGAAGGCCTTTTGAAAAGCTGGAATGGTCACCTGTTACTTATTGCTAAATGTGGGTGTTAAATTGGTACTAATGGTGCACAAACCACTCTTGCTTCTTTCTGCACCTCTCTTGCCTCTTTCTGCACATCTCTTCTGTTTTCTGCACCTCTTTTGCTTCTTTATGCACCTCTCATGCTTCTTTCTTCTGCACCTTTCTTGCCTCTTTCTACAGCTCTGTTGCTTCTTTCTGTACTTCTCATGCCTCTTTCTGCACCCTCTTCTCTCTTTCTGCACCTCTCTTCCTCTTTCTGCACCTCACTTGCTTCTTTCTGTACTTCTCTTGCTTCTTTCTGCACCTCTCTTGCTTCTTTCTGTACCCCTCTTGCCTCTTTCTTCACCTCTGTTGCTTCTTTCTACACTTCTCTTCCTTCTTTCTGTACCTCTCTTCCTTCTTTCTGTACCCTTCTTCCCTCTTTCTGCACCCCACTTCCTTCTTTCTGCACCTCTGTTGCATGTTTCTGCAACTCTCTTGCCTCTTTCTGCACTTCTCTTGCCTCTTTCTGCACTTCTCTTGTCTCTTTCTGCACATCTGTTGCTTCTTTCTGCACTTCTCTTGCTTCTTTCTGCACCCCTCTTGTCTCTCTGTGTACCTCTGTTGCTTCTTTCTGCATTTCTCTTTCTTCTTTCTGCACCTCTCTTGCTTCTTTCTGCACCCCTCTTGCATCTTTCTGCACCCCTCTTGCCTCATTCTGTACCTCTCTTGCCTCTTTCTGCAGTTCTCTTGCCTCTTTCTGTACCTCTGTTGCTTCTGTCTGTACTACTCTTGCCTCTTTCTAAACCCCTCTTGCTTCTTTCTGCACCCCTATTGCCTCTTTCTGCACTCCACTTCCGTCTTTCCGACCTCTCTTGCCTCTTTCTGCACCCCTGTTTCCTCTTTCTGCACTTCTCTTGCTTTTTTCTTCACCTCTCTAGCTTCTTTCTGCACCCTTCTTGCCTCTCTCTGCAACTCTGTTGCTTTTTTCTGCACTACTTTTGCTTTTTTCTGCCCCTCTCTCGCTTCTTTCTGCACCCCTATTGCCTCTTACTGCACCCCTCTTCCGTCTTTCTGACCTCTCTTGCCTCTTTCTGCACCCCGTTCCCACTTTCTGTACTTCTCTTGCTTTTTTCTGCACCTCTCTTGCTTCTTTATGCACCCCTCTTGCCTCTCTCTGTACCTCTGTTGCTTCTTTCTGCACTTCTCTTGCTTCTTTCTGCACCTCTCTTGCTTCTTTCTGCACCCCTCTTCCCTCTTTCTGCACCCCTCTTCCCTCTTTCTGCACTTCTCTTACCTCTTTCTATATCCCTCTTCCCTATTTCTGTACATATCTTGCCTCATTATGTGCCTATCCTGCCTCTTTCTGCAGTTCTCTTGCCTCTTTCTGCACTTCTCTTGCTTTTTTCTGCAGCTCTCTTACTTCTTTCTGCACCCCTCTTGCCTCTTTCTGTACCTCGTTGCTTCTTTCTGCACTTCTCTTGCTACTTTTTGCACCTCTCTTGCTTCTTTCTGTACCCCTCTTCCCTCTTTCTGTACCCCTCTTTCTGCACTTCTCTTGCCTCTTTCTATACCCCTCTTGCCTCTTTCTGCACCTCTGCTGGCTCTTTCTGCACTTCTCTTGCTTTTTTCTATACCTCTCTTGCTTCTTTCTGCACTTCTCTTGCCTTTTTCTGCACCTCTCTTGCCTCTTTCTGTACTTTTCTTGCCTGTTTATGCACCTGTCTTGCCTCTTTCTGCACCTTTCTTGCCTCTTTCTGCACCTCTCTTGCCTCTTTCTGCACTTTTCTTGCCTGCTTATGCACCTGTCTTGCCTCTTTCAGCACCTCTCTTGCCTCTTTCTGCACCTCTCTTGCCTCTTTCTATACCTCACTTGCCTCTTCCTGCACCTCTCTTGCTTCTTTCTGCACCTCTCTTATTTCTTTCTACAACTCTCTTGTCTCTTTCATCACTTTTCCTGGCTGTTTCTGCACCTCTCTTGCTTTTTTCTGCACTTCTCTTGGTTCTTTCTGTACCTTTCTTACACTTTCTGAATTTCTCTTGCCTCTTTCTGCTTTTCTCTTGCTTGTTTCTGCATCTTTCTTCCTCTGTATGCACTTCTATTGTCTCTTACTGTGCTTCTCTTGCTTATTTCTTTCTTCCAAAGACACCAAACATGAACTAGGCACCTGCTCCCATTTGGAAATTATAGCTTACTAAATAACTCCAATGTTATCCGATGGGAGAGGTAGGCCTTTCAGTATTGACAAATTAATTTACGTTTTTTCACTACCAGGACATGTAAAATGTAAAATATATTTGTATATATTTTTTATTTATTTTGAGTTTTATATAGTAAGAACTAGGCCTTAGGCATCAGAACGCTTTACAAGGGGTGCAAAAACAGTGATTACATAGATATAAGACAATCCGATGTAAACAGGAGATATAAATACAGGTAGGAAGCATAAAGTAAAATGCAACATATAGCAGGGGCAAAATATACAATGTAGAAGGGAGAGGATTGTCAATGCAGTTCCGAGGTAGTTAACGGAGATTGTGGGGCATCAGAGCGCTTTACAAGGGAAGCATATGCAGCTATGAAAAAGAGATATAAAACAATATGATGCATACAGGAAATATCATACAGGTAGGAAGCATAAAATAAAACAATAAAAAACTGGGGAGAATTATACAATGGGGAAGGAGAGAATTGACAATGCAGTTCTGAGGTAGTTAAAAGAGATAGTGATGTGGTTCGTAGAATCGTGGGCTGGGGTGTGACCGCTTCTTCCTAGGAGAGGATTCACGATGTCCAGCTTGGCGGAAAGATTTGATTTAGGAAGGATGATTTAGGTCTTTGTTGAAAAGAGATAGTTTGAGGTTTTTCGTTGAAGAGAAGTCAGGATCGTCTGTCACATAGTGCTTTTGAAGGGCGTTCCAAATTCTGAGGGAGTTGGTGGGGGATTTGTTAATCTTGAATTTGGGAGGAATCAAGAGAACAGTGTTCGAGCTTCTTAGGGGTCTCTTTTGGCCCACTTTTGAGAGTTTGTTGGCGAGGTAGGTTAGCTGTCCAGAGTGGAGAACTTTGTGAGTTATGCCAGCTGTTTTGTATATAATTCTCACTTTAATTGGTAGCCAACTGAGTTTTTTAAGTGTGGGGGTGATGTGGTTGAATTGTTTCCCTCCAGATATGAGTCTGGCTGCTGGGTTAAGTATAAATTTCATTGGTAAGAGGTGGAGTTTTGGGTTGCCAGTGATTGTTGTGTTGTCATATTCCAGTTTGGGGAGGAGTAGGGATTGTGTTGGTCTTTAGGTCCTCGAGGGGATGAATGGTTTAATTTTTTAAGGTGTTTTATCGTGTTGGAGGCAGTTTTTGCTGATGCTTTGGTGTGGTCTTTCATTTTCTGGTTCTTGTCAAGAGTGATCCCATGAGATTTAACCTAATTGGAGGTGGATAGTTTACAGTTTAGTGCCATTAGGTTGTCACACCAGTTATGGATAGGGAGCAGGCTAGAGTTTAGCTAGATAAGGAGAAATACCATGTTGTGAGGGGTGAGCTTTAGGTAGTTGTTGGTCATCCAAATTTGTATCAGGGAGAGCATGTTATTTAAGTGTTGGATGTCTTTAGGTGATGAGATTTTGATGTAGATTTTGGTGTCATCAGCGTAAGGATAGTAGGCTGTCTTGGCTTGTTTTAGGATCCCAGCAATGGATTCCATGTAGAGGTTGACCAGGGAAGGGGATATGATTGTGACTTGGGGAACTCCTTGTTTGGCTAGTGCTGCTGGAGATGTGGAAATATTTTGTTTAGGTGAGATCATTTATTCAGGTATAATGTGAACAATTGCAGGACAGTACCGATCATGCCAGCACTTTGTGAGAGGGTGTGTAGCAGTGAGTTGTGGTTGACGGTATTAAAGGCCCAGGAGAGGTCCAGGAGGATTAGGAGGCAGTTGTCACCAACATTGAGGGATCTATGTAGATCATCAGTGATGTTCAGGATGGCTGACTCTGTACTGCAGCTTTTCCTGAATCCAGATTGGAAGGTGTCATGTAAGTTGCATTTTTAAATGTGGTTGTGGAGCTGGTAGAGACGTGCATTTTTCCATGGTTTTTGCAAGGAGAAGGAGGTTGGTTTTAGGTCTGTACTTGAGGTCGTTGGGATCGGCATCAGGCTTTTTGAGGAGAGGGTGATTTGGCTGAGTTTGAGAGAAGCTGGCATGGAGATACTGGATAGAGAGGCGTTGATGATTTTGAACCTGGTTGGTGAGATGATGATTTTTGACAGGTGAGGAGGGGAGAGTGTCAGAAAGGTGGGAGGTTGGCTTGAAGCAATAATAGTATTTCGAAGACTTCCTTTTCAGAGATGGTTTCGAACTTGGACCATGTTGTGTTGTTTTTTAGTTGTAAGTGATTGGAGATGGAGTACTGCTTCTCTGTGGAGGTGGAGTTGGGAAGACCATCCTTGACTGAAGAGGAGACAAGCGGGGCCATCTTTGGGGAGGGGTCGACTTTAGTAGTTTGTATTTTATATGTTCCACTCAGTGGAGAGAGAGGTGCTAGTGAGAGTTGTTTTCTCCAGTTTCTTTCAATCAGCCTGAGATGTTGTCTCTCCTTGTTAAGGTCTGTGTTGAACCAGGATCTGCAGGGGATGCTTCTTGTTTTTAGTTTTAAGGGGGCGATGGTGTTGAGGAGTTCACTCATTTTTGTGTTATAACGGGAGTTAAGGTCATCAGCGGAGGTAAGTTCAGGAGGGGGTAGAATTTGGGTGCTGATTAGGGATTTTAGCTCTAGCTGCTGGATTTGATGTACGTTCCCTGCCCAGTGTTTCAGATGATGGGTTTGGTTGGGGAGCTTGGGCTGGCTGAGGTCGAAGAGAATTAGGTGGTGGTCGGTCCAGTCAAGGGGAATGATGGAGTGGGGGATATGAACTTGTGTAAATTATTGTGCATTCTATGTTTATTCCTTCCTTCTCAACTTCAAAATGCTAGCGTGCTACCCCAGGTATGTATGTTGTCAATCATACACTGTACTATAACTCTCAATCCTGCAAAAGATAGTGATTCTTTGGACCCTGGAGGCACTGCGAAAGAATGTATCATAAAAGATGCTCAAACATTTTCATAAAATTTCACGAATTTGATATTGTGTTATTTGCGATCTCAAACATAGAGATGAAAGCCTTTTCTATTTGCTAATACATAGTCCATTCCTATAGTCTATCTTGATTTGCATTGATTGCTTATACATGACATATTCATCCAAATTATAAAATATAAACTTCTGAAAATACAATCATTGCAAAATGATGTGGCCCAATGCATTTCAGCATATTCTCCCTTTCTCAGGGCCTGAAGTTTGCAACTACAACAAAAAACAAACGTAAACAATCTTAAAAGTCAAGTAGGTACAATGCCTACGCAGCACGTCAAGATCCAATGTTATGATTACATGCAACTCCCATGATGTTGTGTTGACAAGAATATATGAGTTGTTGTGCTGAAATAGAAAACCTGGTGTATCATGCGTGAAAGACCCTGTGAACAGGATAAGTAGCCTCCTTCAAATTAAAATAGCATGAAGATCACACCCAGTGAACCATTCAAACCTCTGACTGAAGTGGTTGAAAAATAACACTCTAATAGAACCTATGACTTCACTATTGAATATTTGTGAAACTCGCCGTTGTGCCATAATCGCCCCCGGTGATAGTGTTAAAAAGGTGCTCATTATATCCCGAACTTACATGCTCCTTTGTATAAGTTTTCTCTGCAGTCCTGAGGAAAACTATGTAGACAACAACAAAAAGCCACCTAAGGTTAAGGAAACCGTAACCTCTCGCTGCACTTACAATAACTTCTCAAACTCTCTGTACATGTTATTGCCTACCCATAAAATACGGTCCACAAGAGTCAATACTCGATGCCAGTTCAATGAAGCTGCCTGGTTCTCGACTGCCTTTGTGAATGCTACTCCTCCTGTGGATTTAAAAAACAAAACCATCCCCTCGGTGAAACTGTGGCTACCAAAACATAAGATCCCTACTTGCTATTAATATTGCTGAAAAAAATTCCATTCAATGCATACCTTTGGTGACGCTACCTTCTCACGACAAGTAAGCGTTTCTGTGCAGCGGATTTACACCATGTATTTCCGCACACTTAATTTAATAGTACGCACCGTAAACATCGACTTAGGACCAAGATAATCTATATTGCCGCCATCTTAAAGTGTGCAAAAATACCTCTGAATGCCTCTATCAATGCATAATTATTTCCACTTCTGCCCAAATCGTAGCTACTGTACGCAATACTTGGTGAACAAATTGTACCAATTTTTAACTGCTTAAACATGCGTGATGCTCAAGATGGATGTAGGACGATGATGCTGAATTATATTTAAAAACTCCATGGAGTAGCACCAGTGGACATACTAGGTCCATTACTCAAAAACTCAATACTTGACTGCCTTCTCAAACACCGTAACCGATAAGTAAAAAACAATGTCATATGCCTCAATTGCCTACGCAACATCAAAGCTTTATTGTTCAAAGCTACGCATGCATTACCCATGGCGATCTCTAACAAGAGTATTCTGGTGAACAATAGACTGGGATAATGGATGTTTCATGTTAAATAACAAAACATAAAATTTGTGAAAATTTATGAAAATGTTTGAGCAACTTTTATATTTTTTTCGTAGTGCCTCCAGGGTCCAAAGAATCACTATCTTTGGCAGGATTGGGAGTGGGTGATATGCCATTATGGTTGGAGATGATTGCATCGAGGGTCAAGCCTTTACTGTGGGTTTGTTTTTTGCAGCGATGAGTGAGACATTTCATTCAAGGAGGGTGGATAGGGCTTGCACTGTTATGTCAGTGGCATCATTCAGGTGCAGGTTTAGGTCTCCTGGTACTATGTCTGTGAAATCTTTCATAGACTTTAGTGTTATAAGGTCTATTAGCTCTTCAAGAAATAGTAGCTTTTCACATGGGGGGGATATATGGTGTGGAGTATGATGGCTTAGGAGTCTTTACAGGGGAGATTGAATCCTAGCTATTTGTAAGTTGAGTACTCAATTGTGTGGAAGGGTTTTAGGCAGAGGTCCTTGTTGTTTATGATGGCTAGTCCTCCACCGGTACGATCTTTGCAGTCCTGGCAAATGCTTAAGAAGCCCGTGGGGGGAGTATGTCACTAATTGCTGAAGATTGGTCGTTTAGCCATGTCCTATTTTTTAAATATACTGCACCCTGCCCTCTGGGCTGTCAAAGGCCTACCGTAGGAGTGCCTTACATGTATTAAAAAGGAAGGTTTGGTCCTGTCAAAAGGTTTATTTTGCCAAGTCGCAATGGAAGTTTAAAATGCACACACAGGCTACAATTGCAGGCCTGAGACATGTTTAAAGTGCTACTTAAGTGGCTGGCTCAATCAGTGCAGCAGGCACACAAGTAGCATTTCATTTAAAAGCCTTACTATGGACTTAAAAGTAAATTAAATATGTGTGCTGTGTATAAGCCAATGTTTTAAAGAGAGAGCACCAGCACTTTAGCACTGGTCAGCAGTGATAAACTGCCTCGAGTCCTAAAAGCCAACAAAAAGGGATTCAGAAAACAGGAGGGTGAAAGCAAAATGTTTGGGGATGACCCTGCAGGAAGGGCCAAGTCTAATAATAATAATAATAATAACAATAATAATTAACACAATTACTAGACTACTAGAATACTTAACGTTTCTAAAAGGAAGTTTTTGTCTCCTGGACACCATCACAAAGTCAACTGTATATTTTATGCATAGGAGTACGTACTCCATTGAATGTTAAATACAAACATTCCTCTGGATAATATATGTTTTTGCTGGCTTTAACAACAGATTTTCCTCGTATTTATTTTGAAAACAAATCGTGTTGGATGACTGAGTGTGCATTAAGTCATAGTATGATATATTACTTAGCTAACATGATGTGTCAGTGTAGTCACATTTTTATTCTATGCTGGAACAGACACAATATTTCAAGATATTTATTTTATTTTTATACCATAGTATTAAAAACGAAATGCTCCACACTGTGCTATCCTTTTCTATTTCTCTTGCACTTGTTAAGGGACATAGTTTAGTCTGAACGGACGAACAAGCAACATATGGCGAAGGCTTGTAGCTGTTCAGGGAATGCTGAAACCCACCTGATTTTTTTACCATAACCATTATATTGCCTGTAATTCATTAAATCCCCTCCACAGTGTGCAGTGTGACAGCGTCATGGCTTTTCTGCTAAATTAGAATAAATAAGATAATGTTACAGGGTTGCTAGAATTCACGGAGGAGTGTCAAGAGACTGCTCTGCAAGCAGCAGTGTACTTGGTACAGATGGGCCTTGCTTCAGGAGTACCCCCAGGTGGCACTGAACATCACAGCAGTTCACATCCGTTTACAGCATTAGACAGAACATCACAGAACGACTGCTGGTTTGACATAGCCTCTCAGTGGGCTTTACATATATGTTTTATCATTCAGCAACTCAAACAACGTAAAATAACTGGAAGGTCGCTTTTAAGCTAAAGTTTCCGCAGCATCACGATTTTTCTTTTATTTATGATATTTGCATATTGCGGTTCTAGCAGTGAAGGGTGCTGACAGGTGTAGGGCAGAGAAGTTACTCGAGATTTACCCAGTTGAAATGCAGATTAAAAGCTGCATAATGATCTTTTAAATCACACAGGGGCATATTCACAAGGACTTATCGCTGAGTTATCGCCACCTTAACGCATCAAAAGTGGAGATAGATTTAACGCCCCATTCACAAGCGTGTGCAAACTGCAGACATCGCCAGTATTCCCGCGATAACTGCTGCAAATTTTACCCCCACGGGTGACACCACCAACTAACCCTAATGAGATGCAGAATAGGCATTCCCGTGCAAAAACACACGAAAACACCACTACACCACTTTCACAACGAACTGCCAGATCTGCGATGCGAACCAAAAACAGGCGATAAGCCGCGGTAGCAGCAGGGATTTAACACCTGCCTTCTGCTGGTGTTAAGCAGGACGACTACCTGCAGCACGAAAGGGAGCCCAGCCCAGAGCCACATCGGAAGACCCACAGATGCCATGGAGCCAATGGTCATGCAGCTCGGAGACCCAAGAGGGCCACAACACCCACCGCCACCACTCCCAGCCCCCCCACCCCCGGACAAACACATACCGTGCTCGACACAAGAGCCACAAAATGCACATGATGTCGCACAATGACAAAAAGAAACACACATGTGTGGTCAGAAGAACGAGAAACAGTCACTCATCATTGAAGTAACAACCAAAAACTTTATTGAAATACAACACAAAACACCAATGAGGGAGACTCCTGTCAGGTCCGTCCGGGACAATCCTGATGTCACAGCCTGGAAAATAAAGCACAAAATCAGAACGTGTGTCATGCGCACATCAAAGGAGCGAGACACAGAGAAACAGAGAATGAAAGAAAGGCAGAGAGAGAAAGAGAGAGAAGGAAAGGAAGGGAGAGAGAGAGAGAAGGAAAGGAAGGGAGAGAGAGAGAGAGAGAGAGAGAAGGAAAGGAAGGGAGAGAGAGAGAGAAGGATAGGAAGTGAGAGAGAGAGAGAGAGAGAGAGAGAGAGAAGGAAAGGAAGGGAGAGAGAGAGAGAAGGAAAGGAAAGGGAGAGAGAGAGAGAGAGAGAGAGAGAAGGAAAGGAAGGGAGAGAGAGAGAAGGAAAGGAAGGGAGAGAGAGAGAGAGAGAAGGAAAGGAAGGGAGAGAGAGAGAAGGAAAGGAAGGGATAGAGAGAGAGAAGAAAATGAAGGGAGAGAGAGAGAGAGAAGGAAAGGAAGGGAGAGAGAGAGAGATAAGGAAAGGAAGGGAGGGAGAGAGAGAGAGAGAAGGAAAGGAAGGGAGAGGGAGAGAGAGAAGGAGGGACACTGCCGCCCCGTGCACCCAGGCACCACTGCTCACCTGCTGCCACCGGTGTGTCTCCAACCACGTGCCAGTATACACTGCAAGCCACCAGGTCTGCAATCTGTAATCGAGGCCAGAGTCAATCATGGCAGAGTCCATCTCACTGCACAAGGCAACAACGCCTGTCTGTCCCTGCGCACACATGCAGCCGCACCCTACCCCCTCCTGCCGGCCAGCGCTGGCTGTCCGCACTTGCGCACCCAGGCCCCACTGCTCACCTGCCGCCAACGGTGTGTCCACCAGTGGCACACCACGTGCACGTGCAAGCTCCAGGCCCCGGTGCCGCCACCATGGCATGCTCCACATCATGCGGACCCGCACCGCGGCCCAGCAGGTCCCATACATGACGCTGAGTCCTGAGGCATCAATGGCAGAGACCACATCAGTGCACACGTCATCATCGCAGGCTGCACACCCGCTCAGCAATTTCGGTGCCACTAACCCTGTGCAACCCCAGTCAGCGCCACGTGGTGGTAGGCCCGTGACGGCCGCAAGGCTTTGGGTGCCACTAACCCTGTGCGCAACAACTCATGGGCCCTTTATTATTGAGAATCGTGGAACGTCCCTCATCCAGTCACCACCGGCAGTGGGGAATGTGACGTTGTCGGCCCCTTATATTGGCGGGGTCACATGGCCTGTCACGCCTGTGCTGGATGGGTGTGGTGTGTGTGCAAACCTGCCCTCAGGGAGTGGCTGTGACATGCTGACAACTAGACCAGTGACCTGCAGATCACTAGCGTGTAAACCTGCGACATGTAGCTATGTGGCCCCCCTCGGAGCGTAAGCGGAGTGGTCTGGCCTGGCGTACGCCGGACCAGCGCAGGGCTTGCAACAATGACTCGGGGGCTCTGAGCGTGGTTCAGTCCATGTCCGGACAAGGAAGTGACTAATGCGTGTGTCCCTGTTGTAGTGTCTACGGCACCCGGAACGCAATCGGCAATGTAGCACACTGTGACTGGAATCCCACTAGATGAGCATCATTGACGTTAGGGGAATCACTGTCCCTACATTCATCCACACATTCATACATGAATGATGAAAGACATGACACAGCAGTGTGTTTCTGAATGTTTAATGCACATCCAGTGGAGTTTTGCAGCTGGAGCAGTACAGGGCCATGCCAACCCCACTTCACAATATGGGCCCGTGGAGGGCCAGCCAGAATCCATCAGGGAATGACAAGTACAGCAGAAGAGGAAGGGTACAGTCCGCAGTCTGATCGCCATGTCATTGGTCACCAAACAGGATATGGCAGTCCATGTCGCGGTCCAAGGTGAGTGCAGCAGAGTGTACCGGGGGTCAGTGGAAGGTCATGGGGCCATGTGCTGCACCAAGCAGCAACAGGCCAGGAGGCGGAAATGAATGCTAGTGCCTCCTTCTGATCTCAATCCCATCCACGTCCTCGTCCTCGGATGTGTGCTCTGCCCCACCTGTGGGTGGTGCAGTTCCGGCTGCGGCACTGTGTGCCACTGACACATCAGGGACCGGAGGTGAATTGTCGGCCGCACTGTGTGGCAGTGACACATCAGGTGCCGGAGTGAAAATGCCTACCGCACTGTGAGGCACTGACACACCAGGGGGCAGAAATGTGGATGGTGTAGGAGCAGCAGCATTCATCTGCGCCACGCCTTGTGGCAGCAATGCCATGATGAGGATCTGCAGGGCATGGTAGATCCCAGCTACATTTTGCTGATGTGCAGCGGTGGCTGCCATCCTTTCCGCCTCCATCCGCACCATGTCCTCCATGAGCCTCCGCATGTGTGCCAGCTCACGGCTGAGATCGCTGGAGCCACTCTGAGTGGACAGGTGTTCTTGTCACCGAGTCATGACTCCAGCGATGTCAGCCAGGGCTCGTTGGAGACCATGGAGCGGCCTGTGGGTGTCCGTTAGGGACTGGAGGTGGTCCCTGATGGGACTTATACACCCATGGATGGCGTCAAGTTTGGTAGCCATGAGGTCGAACCCTACCCGCACCTGCTCAGCCATCTCCCTCTGGCCCTCCAACACACAGCGTTGGAAGGCCATGTGTTGTTCGTGGGGGTCTTGGGAGACAGCCGGGGTTGTGGGTGCCTCCTGCTGGTTGTTTGTGGAGTGGGTGGGGTCTCCTCGATGCAGCTGGGCTGCCCTGATCCTGGAGGTGAGTTGCGGATGATGTCAATGATGTCTTGGAGGGCTTGGGTGTCGATGCTGGGGGTGTCCTCCTCGTCATCAGTGAAGAGTGGCTGGGACTGCTCTGCAGGAGGTGTTGACGGTGCCTCTGCAATGTGAAGGGGAGATGCTGTATTACAATGTGTCCACATGTATGTAGCCGCATGGTACATGTTCACATTCAGACAGCATGGCAATGTACATTGTGACAGTCTGTAGATCAGGGCCATGATCCAGAGTCATTGTGGGTGTGCACTGTGCTCTGCTTGATTGTGCATGTGTGCCATTGTCCCCCCGTCCCCCCAGTACCTGGTGGTTACTCACCCTGTTGCTGTTGTGTTGTGTCATGTCGAGCAGTGTCCACTCCCCCGACTCCTGCCACAGTCTCCACATTGATGACTGTCGACACCAGCTCCTCCATGTCATCCAGCTCCAGCTGTGGCGCTGGGCTCCCACCTCCAGTCTGCATTGCTGCCTTCTGGTTGCCTGCGAGTTTCTCCTTGGTTTTGCGCTTGATGTCAATCCATCGCCTCTTGACCTCGTCCATTGTCCTCTTGTGCTCTCCAACGGCATTCACCTTGTCCACGATGGACCGCCATATTCCATTTTTGGTGCCCAATGACACGTTGGAGGTGACGAACAGTTCTTGATAGTGTTCCATCACCTCCGTGACCAGGATCCTATTCTCCTGCGGACCGAACGGCCTCTTCCTCTTCTTCTTGTCCTTGCCCTTCCCTGTCCCCGAGGTCCCAGGCTGGTCATCAAGGGTGCTTGTGGGGTTTCCCTCGTCCTCTGCGCCTGCTCCCGATGCCTCCATGGTGCTTCGGTGTTGGTTATTTTGTGTTTGTGTGTTTTTTCAACATTTGTAGTGATTTTCCCACCTGCCGTGTGTGTATTGCAGGCCTGGCGCTGCTTATCACTGATTTCCTCATCGCGGTTTGGCCCATCGCATGTTTTTTTGCGTTGGGGTTTGTGTTTTTATCTCCGTCGCGGTGGTTGTATCGCGGACATTGGCCGCGTTTTCGGGAATCTATCGCATGGTACCACCGTGTTGTGAATTCCACGTTAACACTGGGTTATTTTCCCGCGATAGACTGCGATGTGTGCAATTGCGTTAACATTTTTGGGAGATGTTTAGCGCACGTTCTTGTGAATATACCCCACAGAGAGAATACATAGGATCTGGGGGCGGAGGTGGGTTAAACAGTGAGTGCAATGTTTGTGATGAGAACCTAAGTGTGATGAATTAAGATGCAAATGTGATGAGGTAAAGTGTCATAAGAGAAGGTTGTTGTGTTCCTGCCTGAATTGCTGAACTTACGGAGAGAGAATCATGACGTGGGGGAGCTTGTTTCAGAACTTGAATGTATTGATAGAAAATTCGAGATTCCTTGTTTTCAGACTTTCACAAAAGACAGCCATGCATTAGCGAAGGCAGGGCTGGACTGGCCGTAGCTAGCATCTGGCGTTTTCCTGGGAGGCTGGAAGGGTGGGGGCAGGTTTTGCAGCAGTGGGGGTCGGTTTTATGTTACTGGGGACTGGTTTTGCAGCGGTGCTGCAATATCGGGCCCCATTGACAAAAGCAGCTGTGCTTTACACTTGCACCCCCCTTGGGGGGGGGGGGACTGGTCCTGCAAAATTGCAAGGGCTGCTTTGGGTTCCCAGTCCGGCCCCGGGCAAAGGTGAGACGTTTGGAATTTCCCACTGACGGGGATGCAGGATACATAGGAGCCTAGTCACAAACTGCATTTGTGGTACATATAGTATCACTACAAAAGTATTACTAATGTTCTACAAAATGGTATTCACAAACCTATGTGAGTGGGTCAACCTCTCTGCCTGTCCTAACTTTTATGTGCAGAGATCTCCACACACGTAGGTTTACAATTTAGTAGTAAATGTGGGAGGGATGGGGGTGGCTGGAAAATGGGGAATATTTATGACTAATGGGGAGGTATTGTGGGAGGAGTATGAATAGGTTAAGGGATGGCTAAGGAGGGGTTTAGGGAGGGACAAACTACCTGGAAATTAGTAAGCCCCTTCCTATTTTAAAAGTACTCTTCTAAAGTCTCTGCATCCAAAAACAATCTAAAAAAGCCATACATGTACTTCAGCTAAGAGCAGGAGTAAGTCTAGCACCAATCATAGCCACTCACAGGTACTGCAATACCCTCCCATAAAAAATAATTGTAGCAGGGACTTTAAAAAGAGCCCCAGAGGGAATAATGTTAAAATAAATTGACTAATTTTAATTTTTAAAACACACATATACAATTATTTTAATGTGAATTCTTTTATTTAAAAATGTTATTTTATTTTAAAATACTTTAATGACCTTTTTTAATTTAAGAATAAATCACATTAATGTAAATTAGTTCTATACTTGACTTTCAGTAACTTTTAATACAAAATAAATAAAGATAAATGTTTCACTTTCGGCGGTTTATTTAAAATTAAATCTTGAAAAAAATAATGTTAACGTATTTTATTTTAATTTAATTTGGCATAATCACATTTATGTAAAATACAGTTAACAGTACCATAATATTTTTTTAAGTATTCTACATGTAAAATACATATATAAAACTATGTAACATTGAAATTTAGCATACAATTTTTCTTTTTAATTTAAAAAAACGTTTAATCATTTTCCTATACTTTGCCATAGGGAGATCTCTGCCCCGATTACAGAGGTGGGGATGTATGGATCTACACTTTTGAGGAACTGTGCACTCGTACATGGTGAATAGAAAAAAGTAGTCAAGTGTAAGTGTAACTTTAGACATGTAGATTTTCACACATGTAAAGTTGCCTTTATGAACAGTCCACTTGATCTGCAAAGTGAAGTTGCCCTCTCAACCCTTTTTAAATTTGCAGGTCACGTGTACAAGTAGTCAAGATTTACCTCAAAAGAAGTGCAAGGTTGAATTGGAGAATAATATCTCTGAATGTATCAGTAATTACAGAGGAAATGTAGGTCAAATGGTAACAAGCAATTAATCATAAAAAAATTGCAATGCAACAAAATACATTGATAAAAATAAATAAGTTGGTTATGAACACCATAAACCATATGAGATCATAAATTCGAAATTATTAAGAACAAGGTACCCTCATTAACACAAATAAACAGAACCCAAATTCAGTGCACTGTAACAATGGAAATTTTCAATCAGCTAAACAAATAAACAGATTTCCTTAGCTGCGATTTGCCATTATATATCTTTAACTGGAAACAAGATCAATCAAAGAGAGGCATTGCAAATGAAGTACACCCAGCAACCTATAGGTGAAATGGGAGAAGTGAACTGGGAAGAGTCTCATTTTAGGATGCGGATAAAGAGGGATAAAGAAGGTAATCTTATTTCTTGGTCTATAAATAGGTGGCATTGGTCCTTTGCAATAAAAGTACCTCACTAAGGGGCATATTTACTAGCCCCTATTGCCACCACAACATCACTTTTCACGACGTAGTGGTGGCTTAACACCACCTTGTAAATAAGGCACCCTTTTTACACTATACTTAGCGTGAAAGGGGTGGGCAACGGGTGTTGTGGTGGGCAGTCCGCCACAACACCCATTGACTTTGACGCTGCCCCATATTTACAAGGGTGGCATAAATATGGGGCAAAGCCAAAATTAAGACCAGGGTAAACCTGGTCTTACCCTGGCGCAAGGAGGAGAAATGTTTAATTTCTCCTTGTTTTTGCTGTTTCCATGTGTGCTGCGTTGTGCAGCACACATAGAAACAGCAAAACACCATTGATTGTTTATGCGCAGGAAGGTATCCCTTCCTGCACAGAAACAATCATTAAAAACATGATGTTTGCAACTTCTATATGTGCTGCATTAAGCAGCACACATAGAAGTTACAAAACGCCATTTAAACATTTAAAGATTGTTTATGTGCAGGAAGGGACACCTTGCTGCACATAAACAATCTTCCCCTGCAACGCAGGCACCCTTGCACTATGGTGCATGGGTGCCTGCATTGGTGCTAGGCAGCTAAATGTAGCGCCAGCACAGGGGGAAATCCAGGGACACACCATATTGTTGTAAATATGGTGCAGCCCTGCGTTTTAGAAGTGACGGAGCGTGGCGTTAAGCCAGGAAGGCTAACGCAGTGCTCCATCACTTCTATTGTAAATATGCCCCTAAGTTGGGCCTGTAACATGTATGATTGATAAGGCTTCCCACTCAGGGCTAGATGGAAATGGGATGCAAGACAGCAGTCATCAATGACTCACACTGGACTAATGAGAGCTTTTTTGATCCAGATAGCAGACAGGGCAAACTAGTGTCATGGATTGCAGATAGTGCAACACTTGTGGACAAGGTCCTTGTCCACTAAGTGTGGAATGGTTGTTGGACCAATGAGGCAAGGGGTTTTTATGCAGCGTGGTTTCGCAGACTTAACGGAGCATAGTATAGGCACCTAATTCATGGCTTACCTGTGCTGCCTGACATTTGGCAGCAATTGGTCACTTCCACATTGGTGTGTGCCTGGTGACCGAATCTGTTAGCCAAGGAGCAGTGGTTCCCATCTTCCATGATGACTGCTTGTCACCTTGTTGGCCCGTGGAGAGTTGGTGGCATTATTGGAGAGGCAAAACAGGTCTGGAGAACTTGTATAAAAGCACTCATTTAATTCATAGCAAAATGTTCTTTTTCAATTTTGATCAAGTGGACATGTCTGCTAAATAACACCCAGATTTTACAGCCCAATTCAAGATGACCATGTCACTTGCTTTTCTTATTTCCTCCACAGTGTAAAAGGGGACTAGATGCCTCTTTTCATTGCATCACAATGCAATAAAAGCCCTACTTTTAGACAGGTTCATCACCCCATGCCTAGTAGTTTCGTCCTTTCGGTGCTCCAGCCTAGCAGGAATTTTCAGCCTTTCTCCTTTGTCAGTGCTGGCTGTGCGTGCTGTACTTGAAATTTTCTTCAATGACCTCCTTGGCTTCTCCTGGATGTGGGATTTTATGGATCGTATTCTTTTGCAAACTGTGCATGGTGTTTTTTTCTGCCTTGTGGCTTCCTCCTCAGACTCTGGGCCATCTTTCTGCAGACCCCTGCTCAGTACATGTTTCTATAAATGTTTATAGAAAAGTGGCTTTAGAAGGGTGTTGTTGTACCTCAGAGAGGCCAGGTTGAATATAAATGATCATCCATCTCATCAAGCCATTGACACCTAATGCCAGACCTCTGAAAAAGGCAAGGGTTGTAATAAAGAATCCAAAAATAACAGTCTGCGTAGCAAGGGGGTTTGCTCATCAGACAGAGTCATTACTCACCTACAATTTTAGCTGAAGCTTCCTGAGGCATGTCTTCTATGATCATTGCTGAGTAATAGTACGATCATATAGTTGCTTCGTCCTCAACTCTGAACCTGTGGCTGACTGAAAACATCCATGCAGGAGATGTCAGTGTTACTGTAGCAGATCAGTAGAGATCAGCAGACCTTTCAGACTTGTTACCATCCAAGAAGACATGAGCAGCACTATATTCATGGTACTCAAAACACCAACAGAAGTAATGTCTAGGCAGGTCTGTGTCCAAAGATGCATGCATAAGTTGAAGGAAGACTCTATATTATATTTTAAATTCCTGTCAGTGGATCAGTAGTCAGTAGCCCACACACATGTTCTCTTCACAAATTGCATTATGACTTAGTGGATGGGCCAGTCTTTATTGTGCTTTGTGGAATGGAATCATTCTGCATTTTACCAATGGCATTGTCACAACTATAAATATGTACATATGTTCACACTTAGATGGGTGGGATGACATGTGCAGAGCTAGAAATCGTGAACTATATGCTGTGTTTTTTTATTTCATGTTTTATTGTTTGTGGTCATTATTGCAAACCCTATGGAAGGAAGAGGTAAATAGCCTTGGGCATGTGTATCTAAATATGTGTTCTCTTCTTCTGCTCTAAGGATAGTCAACCTTGACACTGCCGGGCCATCTGTGGCGTGGAGCCATCTTTAGATAAATAATTGTAAACAAGGAAATATTTTTTTTTAATTGTGGACCCTGAATATGATCTGTAAAATTTAAAGAGAGACCAGTGCAGCTCTATAGGTTTTGGTGACACTGTTGTGATAAGCAAAGCATTGCAATCATTGACAAGCGAGAGTGATATTACTTACTTGATGAAATGTCAATTCAAGGATGGTAAACACGATTATATTCTGAAACTACACTTTTAGTAATTCCTTGATTACATATTCATTGAAAGATAGGTTTGCGTTGACTTGAAACCTAGGTGATGTCATGCCAGTGATGGGTGCCAGAATGCAACAACCCATGTCCTTGACATGGAAGTATGGTTGAATCTGATGAGATGCCACTGATGACTTTCCACTCATTCTTAGTTAGTATTAATTTTAAATAAACTTAGGACATGTAATTTATTAAGGTGTAAGATAGGTTCATAACTGGTGGAGATCATTGGCTGACAGGTCCAGGTCTGTGCTTTTTCACATTAGTCTATAAACGTGAAAATAAAATCCTGGAGTTCAGTTAAAAAATCCTACTGCTGGTGAAATGATAAAGTGTTGTTGTCGCTGTGAGTTGTGGTGATAGTAAGGATTTAATCTGACTACTTTGGTATCAGTTTAGCAGGATTATGTCAAATGTTTGAATGACGGTGCAGTGTGGGATAAACTCAATGAGGAGGATAAAAAGACAAGGAGGGCCTCATAGTGTACAATGTCAAATAGAGCCAATGGGTTAGAGAAGTAAGAGGCAGGAATCCATTTGTCTGTATCTGTGCAGGCATTGTCTACAAACAAGATTGCTTCATTCTTTGTGCTACTTTGGAGGCAGACCCTAGACTTATATGTCTGAACTAGCTGATGATGACCTATGTGCTTATGCAGCTGGATGATGGCTGTTTTTGCAGGATTGTCCCCACAAGGGTGAGGTGGGTAATCAGCCAGCAGTTTGAGAGAAAGAGTGAAATGAAGCATAGTTTAATTATGAGCTGTGGATAGGAGTAGATTTGAATGTGTTGGGTAAAGTTTATGTAAGTAGTTAACAATGCAAAAGATGATTATCAGTGCTATATATGGCAGTGGCTTGATGTAGATGTTTGTGCCTTGTAAGGAATAATGATAAGGTGATCAAAGTTTAAGTACCTAATGAACACTAAGGAGAGGACTATATGGGTTATGCAAATAAAAGACAATGCAATAACCCTGATTACAAGTATTGGTGCTATTTATCGCACTTGATAAATGATAATACCACAAGTTACGTTAGTTATCAGTGCAATAAATAGCACCTATTATACATTTTGGTGAATAACATGCGGATTATGGGTGTTTAACGCACCAAAATCCGCATGACACTGTAAATAACGTATGTATTTCCCCTGTTAAATTTTGGCAGACTTGACCTGGCAAAATTTAATGAAGCTTCAGGTATTACCTTCAAACTCGTAAATCTGACCCGCGCGTAAACAAGGGTTTACGCATGGGTTGGAATGAACTGAATGTCTTTCAGCATAGAACTAATTAAAATAATTATACTTATTACACAAGGAACCCAACTGTCTGCCTGCATGTTGCCATTTTGCACAAACTACGCACATGGAAATCAGTATATTTTAGAATAAAGACATCTCTTTAAAAAAAGTTAAACTTATGAGGGGAATTAAACGCAATACTCAAGATCTCTTGAAAGAAATTGCACATTCCCTTATGTGTTGGTGGTTTTGGTTTCCCCAAAATGGAAAAATTCTTCCTGAAATTCGTTTTGCATCATGTTGGAAGCTCTGTTTAATTTCCCTCTGTATATGAGAGACCACATAGGATTACAATAGAAAGTTGTAGGTTTCACACTGATGATTTCTAATAGACTAACCACTAATGTCAAGAGAAAAGTTGTTTGATTTCTAGAGATGAAGAGGAAGTGTGATCTGAATTTATCTTTTCATCCTTTCATATGGAATGGATGCTAACTAAGATTATATTGTGAAATATTGAATCAGAATGTCTGAACATTAAGGATAGATATGGATGGATAGTAACATATATAGAGGTGATGAGTTTAGAACCACATTTGAGTTGACAGTTTTATGTGAACACGATAAGTATTCTTGTTTTTGAAATAATCTGTATTTGGCATTTTATTTTTTCAATATTGTTTAATACAGAACAGTCATCAAGTATGAGTTACTGACTGAATGGGCTTTCAAACTTTCTAGAATATGCAAATCACATGTACATTGCACCCATACTCGAGGTGATTTTTACAGTAGAATAAAGTAAACAGAACATCAGGAAATGTATGAAATGAAATAATTGATTGGGTAATTTCATTCAGTACAAAGCATGCTCTTAGCTCCGTTAGAATAGGGGGAAAATCGGAAGTCAAATTTTTACTTGGTTGGAGAAGAAAATCTAAAACAGGGTACAATTACTCCTCAAACTATTTTGGTTCTAGATCAAATGGTAATATGAAAATTGTTTCTCTCAGTAAACAGTTATGATGGAATGCTCAAGGTAGAAGAGACTTCTTTTTTATATAGGCATGTAAGGCAAGATATGAATTAAGATAACTTGCTTGTGAAAATAAGTTTAAAGATTGATTTTAATATGTTGTTGGAACGATGAAAGCATTATTGATTCTGATTTAAAAATGAGACTAACACAACAAAAGAAACTCTGAGGATATTATTGGACAAATTCAAGATTGCGCTTGCATATATTTGTTACAATTAAAACATTTAAATTCAACAGTTACATTGCACAGTGCTTAGTCCATCATCACATGTCTATGGTCCTCTCGTTTTGACATTTCCATTTCCACTGTTGGTGAAATACATAATTCTCCTCTATATGCATTCCACCCGCCCCATTTTTTGTCCCACTTCTTAGGAAAACCCCTGGATTTGTAGACATCCTTTTCAGCAATCATGCATTTGTCCATTTCCACCACCCAGCCTATTGTCAATGGACAGTCTGTTATCCCCCATTTCATAGCGATTGCTCTTTTTACCAATGTGTAGCCTAAGGTGGCCAATTGCTGTTCTACTTCTGTCAGGTCAGTGGCCTCCCAAATATTTAGAATCTCCATTGATGGTGTTAGGGAAAGTTGTTTCCCTAGTGCGTCCTGCATCTTCCCGTTGGCCCTCTCCCACAGGGGCCGTATTTGGGGACAGTCCCATAGAATATGATAAAAGGTGGCTTCTTGGCGATACCCTCGTAGGCAGAGTGCGTCTTGTCTTGTTCCTATTTTAGCTAGGGTTATTCCGGTAAGATATGTTCTGTGTAAAATTTTTAATTGAATCATCGAAAGCGATGATTTATGGCTGCCTCTCTTGGTGACATCAGTGCGGTCTGCCAGTCTTCATCATCGAGCTGCTCCAAGTCAGCCTGCCAATGGTTTCTGAGAGCGAGAAAGGGGTCCGGTAGATTGTTGCATAATTTGCGATATGTAAGTGAAATGGCTTTGTTTTGGATGGGCTCCGATAAAAGCTGATCCTCCAGGGGAGATGAGTCTGGTAAATTTGTCATATCTGGGAGTGCTGTCTTAAAAGCATGGCAAATCTGCAGGTAGCGAAATATTTCACTATTTGCCAGTTCGTGTTTTGCTTGTAATTCCTTAAATGTGAGAACCTGACCCTTATGTATGAGATCTCCTATGGTAGACAGTCCAATGGTGTCCCATTTGTCAAAGCCCATATGGTGACAGAGCAACCCTAGTTGTTGAGAGGACCACAGGGGTGTAGCTTTTGTCAACACCCCTGCCCAGCCCAGCCGTTTGTTTGCCTGCTACCAGATGGCTGCCGTTTGAGCCATAGGACCCAGATATCTCCCTTTGCGTACCCTAGTGTACAATGCCCCTAGATACCCCTCGCGTCCAAATTGATATCTTTCTAATCTGTATGCTGGGTTCATCCGGGAACCGTACAGCCATTGATTTACCACCACTAGTTGTGATGCCCAGTAATAGAGTCGCATATCTGGGAGTGCGATTCCACCGTCATACCATCCCTTCGTCAGTTTCCCTAAGGCTATGCATGGAGTACCTCCGTCCCACAATAAGGTGCGGATCTCACCCTCAACACTTTTAAAGTACGAGTCGGGGATTCAGTACGGGCAATTCTGGAGAAGATAGAGAAATCGTGGCAGAGCCAGCATTTTAAAGAGGGCCGCTCGACCCAGCAATGACAACGGTAGCGATCTCCAATGTTTGACATCCTCCTAAAGTCTTTTTAAAGGGGCAACTAGGGTCTTGTCATAGAAAATTTGGGGGTCGGGTGTAATGAAGATCCCCAAGTACCGGAATCCCTCATAGGCCACCTCAAGCTCACAACCTCGGGGTAATCTGGGTGTGGGGCCCTGCAGAACGAATAGCACTGACTTAGTCCTATTAATAGCATACCCAGCATATTTGCCAAAATTGGTGAGTATATTTAGTAGTCTATTGATTGAGGCCTGTGGGGATGCTAAGTATATCAGGATGTCATCCGCGTACAATGATATCCTGTCCTCATTGTCCTCTCCCCATTTCAGTCCCCGAAGCACCACGTCTCGTCTCACCCAAGACGCCAGTGGTTCTAGTACCAGGGCGAAAAGCAGGGGGGACAAGGGGCAGCCCTGTCTGGTCCCTCTGTTCAGCTTAAACGTACGGGACGTGCGGTTGTTCACTCTCATCTGACCTCGCAATCAGTATAAAGTAGCCTGATCCAGCTTACAAATTTCGAACCAAACCCTAGGCGGACCAGCACCTCGAATAGATAGGGCCATTCTATAGAATCGAATGCCATAGAGGCATCCAACAACAATATTACAGCGTCCTCGTCTATATATTGCTGACGTCCTAGAACATTGTGCACCCAACAAATATTGAGTTCAGTGTTTCGTCCCGGCAGAAAGCCTGATTGGTCTGCGTGGACCAATGAGGGGAGAATTGTATTCAGACGGGACACCAGAAGTTTCGCTAGAATTTTAGCCTCCGCATTGATCAAGGAGATTGGCCTATAAGAGTTACAGCTGCTCGCCGGTTTCCCGGGCTTTCGGATTACAACTATAGATGCCAATCATTGATCCTCTGGCAAAATCCCTTTCTCCAAGCTCTCTAAATACATTTGTTTAAGATGGGGTGCCACCCGTTGGGCCATCGATTTGAGGAACTCAATTGGAATCCCGTTAGGCCCCATTGCTTTCCCTGATTTGGTGTTGAATATGGCTTTACATATTTCAGTCGTCGGTTATGTCAGCGTCTAGCTCAGCTCTGTCTTTATCTGACAATGTGGGCAGATTTATTTCTGCCAACAGTTGACGTGAGTCTTCGGATGTGTATGTTGTGGAGGAGGTATACACCGCCTCCAGATAATCCGCAAATGTCTCCGCTACTGCTTGGGGATCAGTGATCCGGTTGTTCCCGCTAACGGACAGTTCAGGTACCCATCTATCTCCTTGTTCCCTCTTCTCCAGCCAGGCCAGCATTTTCCCGGCTCTGTCTCCCAATTCATAAACCCTATGACGTGTGTGAAGTAGTTTCGCCCGGGCTTTTTCCCGAGCCAGAGTTTTATACTCGAGTTGCTTAATTGTTTAGCAGTGTGCGGTGGCCTCACTAGGTGAGGAGTTATGCTGTGTCTCCAGATGGAGGAGCTCACTCTCTTGTTGTAGTATTTGTTTTGTTGGTTATGTTGTCGGATATAGCCTGATTTTAATGCCAGAGCATGCCCTTTTATCACCACTTTATAAGCTTCCCATATAGTCTGCGCTGAGTCTACTGAGCCTAAATTTTCAGTAAAATAGTGGTCTGTTTGTTGGGTGAGGACTTTCTTTATGTCCGGAACCGTTAGGAGCCATGGTTTAATAATTATGGGACTACGCTGTCTTTTTTGGTTGAAAGTGAGTTCGAGCCATACCGGGGAATGGTCCGAGATACCCCTTGGTAAGCCATGGGGGTGCTGAAAGTGGCCAAGGTCTGCTAGGTGTGTAAGGAAATAATCTATGCGGGACTGACTTCTATGTGCATTAGAATAATGGGTATAAAACGTCATGTTTGGTTGCAGGGAGCGCCATACGTCCGTCAGTCCCATGGCTCGGGTAAATTCCTCCATTTGAGTGCTGTGGCGTGTTGAGGGTCGTCGGGGGTACCTGTCTATTGCGTCATTCATGGTCATATTGAAGTCACCCCCCAATATTAATGTACCTTCAGGGAGATCTACCAGAATTTTGCCTAAGTCACTGAGTGCCTCCTTCCCTAGTGCTGGCGGGAGATACACTGACACCACATTATTCGGTCTCCCCTCCCAGCTGGCCTCCGCCACTGCGAACCTCCCCTGTGGATCCGCCCATGTTTGAGTGGGCGTGAGAGCAAGGTTCCTCCGCACCAGTATACCCGTGCCCCCTGAGCCAGATGTAAACCCTGCGTGAACCAGTAGTTTGTATCCCCATCTGGTGAGGGCCTTGCAATTATTGCCCACTAGGTGTGTTTCCTGCAATAATACTAAATCTGGGGCATGTCTTTTAAGGTACTGCAACACCACTCCACGTTTTATTTTGTCCCCCAATCCGTTGACATGCCACGTCAAAATGGACAACTCAGTTTCTATTGAGCTTCCCATGAGAGATTATCGCTGGGGACTAGTGAAACTCCTGTAGAAGTCGCCTCCTCCAGCCGGTTAGCGTTCGTTTGTATAAACATGGAGCAATCGTATAACCCGGAATTGTCCGTGAACTCCAGTGGTCTATACCATGTCGTCATAGGGAGGGCCTGACTATCTAAAGCTAGTTTGTGACACTGTGCATTGTGATATTCAACGCTAGAACTAACAAAAACCCCAACCTTCCCCCCCGCTCTACCTCCTCCCAGCCCCCCTGCCAGTGGATTTCCAACCACCCACTCCCCAACAAGTCAGAGTGCCTGTCGCCCTCCCCCCCATTTGTGAGGTGCTTGGTCTACAGCCCTCCCTCCCCCGCCGTAAATGTAGGAAATAAGCATATTACACAATGTCATTCAAACATGTTCCAGTCCATTCTTATGCTGTCGGATCGAAAGCAGCATTTTGTTGGCTGTGCCGTCTAACTCAGCAATAATGGAGCCTACTTTGTCAGCTGTAGGTTGGTGGGAGATACCCCAATACCTGCACAGCCCCTTACCCTTTACCCAGGAGCATCGTTTGTCTTTCAGTCAATACATCTCAAAGTCCAATCTGCCTTGTTTCTTTAGCCATTTGGTGTTGAATTCAACTCGCCCCGGGTGGGATTGTCTCGTGAGTTGGCAGTGTTGTTCAGTCTGTTGGTGCGGGTCCTGTCGTTTCGGCCTCCAGTCGGCTTCCCAGCCCTTCGCCAACCCTCCAGCCATTCCCATGTCTCTTCTGGGGACGAAAAAAACCAGGTCTTATCCTCGGATTCCACCCGGAGCTTCGCCGGGAAGAGCATGGAGTATTTTACCTCCTTGTCTCGCAGTGCTTTTTTGACTGCTGTGAAACTTCGTCTTTGTGCTTGGACCTTGGTGGTGAAGTCCGGGAAGAAGGTAAGTGCACTATCTTCCAATTTTAATGGCGGGTTGGCTCGTGCTGTTTGGAGTATGACGTCCCGGTCACGAAAGTTAACCACCCTTGCTATTATGGGTCGTGGAGGCGCTCCCGGCTTCGGCCTACCCCTGGGCACACAATGAGCGCGTTCAATGGAGAAATAGCTGGACAAGCGTTTCGGCTGGAGTTTTGTCAGTATTAAGTCCTCGACGAAGAGGTCTGCCGCTGGTCCTTCTGCCCGCTCCGGAACTCCCAGGATACGTATGTTGTTCCTGCGCACTCTTCCTTCGTACTCATCGAGGAGCCCCTCCATCTTCGTTTGCTGGTCTTGTAATTGGGTCACTTGTCGTTTCAGGAGAGCCGAGTCTGAGGTTAGCGTCGCTGAGGTCTCCTCCACCTCCTTCACTCTGGAGTCCATTTTACGTAAGTCGGCTCTGATGAGGGAGACCTCAATGTTAACTGACTCAATACGAGTTTCTAGTGATGTTCGCACTCCGGCAATAGCCGCCATGACGTCTTGGAGGGTTACGTCCTGCTGGGGAGTCTGAGGTTGCCGAGCTTCTGTTCCACCTGGATACGTGGTGTCTTCCTCCTCCCCCGGCTTAACCCAAGCAAATTTGGCCAATTTATTTTGAGCCTGCGTCTTGGCTCCCTTCCCGCTAGCCATTGTTGCACAATGTCGGGTGTTATATTTCTTAGTGGTCAGGGCCTGGCTCTAGTACTCACCGCCGCCTGCGCAGGGGGGATTGCCACCTCTGCCGGCCTGTCGGGTTTCCTAGTCAGGCAATCAATCTGACTGCGAGGGACAAAGGCGCGACGAGGCGTCTCACTTGGTTACTTCGCTTCGGGTGAGAGGCAGGGGGGGTGTAGAGTTGATGGAGCCCGAGTCAACCCCTTGCAGTCCCTTCATTCCTTTCTGGCCGCGCGTTGGAGTGCAGCCAGTGATGGTTGTAGTGTGGCAGTGGAAGGATGTAGGGCCAGGCTGCACTGGTGGTCTCTAGCCCCCCTGGGTCCCCTCAGCGTTGATAGGCTGCACCCTGATGTGTTATCTCGCCCCAGATGTCTGTGGGTATTCTCGTGTCTGCCGTATGCTGTAGACACTTACTGTGGGGCGATCCTCATTGATGGATGGCTACCTGGTCTGCTGCCATTGCGGTCCTCTTCTCCCTGGGGATGCCTCCGCCCGGTTCCACTGCTCTTCGGCGCTCTGTCATGATCGCACCCCTTGCCAGTCCGCCCGTATATCCGGCAGTCTGCAGCCGGTCACTTAGGGGTGATCTCTCGGTCCAATACTGTCATGCACCAGGCCTAGAAGCTGGGGCATCAGGTATTCACGTTGCCCGGCCGCTGTTACTGCGACCGGCGCTCAGGCCCCTTCTATTGCCGGTGTTTCAGTGGTGCTTGGGCCGTTAATACACTTGACTACATCGCCCCTGCGCTCAGCAGAGGAGCGGGCGTTGCTTCGGGGGTGCTCTCTCTTTCCGGCGCTACCTTGTGTCAGGCCTCAAAGCCGGGGCCTTGGGCATTCGCACTCCCCAGCCGTCCGCACTGCAACTCGCGCTTAGGCCCCTCCTACTGCTGGCACTTCACGAGCTCCCGGGTCATCGACAGGTTCAGTTATGCCGCGATTGCCATCGGGCTGACAAGCGGGCACCCAGCCACTCCAGGTCCCTCCGGTGGTCACTATATTTATGGTTTCTCCACTCGCTCACCTCTTCAGCTTATGGAGCAAACAGTGGCCGCCATTTCCTCCCCGCCCGGGCTCCGACCGCCACCGCGGTGCTCCGGTCTTGTTGCACTCCTCACGTCGGGCTGCACCACTTCGGCACCTTAGTGTTTTCTGGAGCTGGACCCCCGGTTGTAAGGGGATATCGGTAAGTTTGAGGTCGGATATTAGCAGGGTAAACGGCGAGGGCAGCGGAGCCGCTTCAGAATGCGGCCATATCCGACGGCTGCTAGCCACGCCCCCGTACACAATTGCTTTTACTGAGAATTATAAGTGCTGGAACTATATTGATTTGGGTATGAATTTTCTTCACTTATTATTCTCTTCCACATGTGATGTTTTTGGAAATGAGACTGGCAGAATTTATATTTTTGCAAATCGTTACCTTAATATAGAAGTAAAATCAACATTCTTAATTTTGTATCCCAAACTAATGGTATTCACTTAGGGCCTGATTATGATGCCGGTGAGACCGCCACCGACAGGCTGTTGGTGGCGGTCCCACCGACATCCAGCATATCGTTCTGACCGCCACATTACGATGCAGTCGTTCGGACCGCAGTGGTCACAGGGACCGACCAATGCTTTCGACAGGCACAAAGAGCCTGTTGGAGCGTCAGTCAAGGTGTAATCCCTACAATGAGGGCGGTGCATGTAGAGGCACCGCCATGGGGATTATGATGACCCTTTCTGACAGCCTTTCCAGGGTAGTCTGACTGCCCTGGAAAGGCTGTCAGAAAGGGACTTTAGGGGCCAATAGCAGGGACCCTGTTTCCCATGGGCCTCCGCTCTGTGGCCCTGGGTGCACCACTGGTGCCCCCACAAACACCCAGACACCGTATTGTGCCAGGCACCGTATGGTTCAAACATCCATGCACCGTGTGCCAGGCACCGTATGGTGCCTGGCACACGGTGCATGGATGTTTGAAAAATGCTCTTTATCATTGCAGCTTGTGCAGCAGCCCTTTTTCTGTGCCACTGCTCAAGCCGTAATGGCAAACAGCATTTTACGACTGCCTCTATGGCAGTCCCATCATAATTGGGCTGTCAGGACTGCCGACTAATTGTTGGACGGTCCCGTGCCCGAAACAATGGCGGTTGGACGCTCCTCCACTGCCATCAGCCATCATAACGAGGCCCTTAGAGTTAAAACAATGGATTGCAAACACCCCAATGACTGGAAAGAAAATGCTTTTGAAACATTTAAAGTAAACATCATGGCTAGATAAAATGAGGTGATTCAATAAATTCTTCTTATTGGTTCACTCGAAACGTTGTCTTCTAAGATAAAGGACTATGTTGAAAAATTAAATAATCTACACTGAAGCTTGCTGGATACGTACAATGCAAATTAGAGGAAAAGCTGCGCAAAAGTATTTTGGCGTACATAAATTAATACGCCTGTAGTACTCTTTTACGTATCTAAATTTTAACAAAATTATAAAATCAACTACCCTAAAATTGATTTACATTTTAAAAATAAAACTTACTAATCATTTCTACTCACACCATGGTGAAGCATCCAGCTCATTACTATATGTGAAAAATTAATAGTGCCTCCTATATTTCTAAAAATAAAGCATTTTAAAAGATTTTTAACAAAAGTAAAGTCTATGTTGTGTCATTTATTCTCTGATGACCTTCCTCTGGACAATTCTTAATTTGAAGATGTATATATTTATAATTCCTTCTAGTCGATTTATTCCATCAAATGAGAGAGGTAGACGAATACTACTTTGCTGAGCATCAGGCAGTATGTCTTTTTCAGATATACATATGATGATAACCCTTCTACTTTATGAAGAAATCTCTCTAAAGACCTTGATCATTTAAGTTCCTATTATCTTCCTGCAATAGAACATTTTACTTGCTTATGTCTTCGCTGATGTTTTAGTCTCTTTATTTGTTTTTCTCTCTAACTTTCCATTAGACAGTTGGTAGAGTCACAGTCCTTTATGATGTTTCACCATTGACCTCAGGTGCATCAGCTTGTCTACTAACCATAGGATATTGTTGATCACGATTTCACTATTATATGTGATGTTGTTAATTTTATTTAAAGAGGGCCATTATGATTGACCTATTATTCATGCTGAATTAGTATTCTTTGGTGGCTTGAGAGGAATTGAAAAAGAAACAGCTTTGGATATGATGAGACTTTCAGGGGTATGTGATTTATACATTATTAATGTAGCCTGCATAATCCTTGTTAGTGATGTCCGGTTGAGGTTAGGAGGTAAATAATATCAGGTGCATCAACATAGTATACATCACTTACGTACATGTATGGTCTGTTACATTTTACTTATTCAGAACATCATATCTTGAATATTGATTTCATGTAATTAATATCAAATGCAGATTTAAGTAATGTTCTATACTTTTAAGCTGGAAGCCAAAATCGTGAGCTTTGATGGATCTTGGAAGAAAAATCTCATGGCAAACTTGAACAAAGGTGAACAAAGATGTGGTGTCCTGAAAGAGCTTACCTGGAAGAACCTTGCTTTCATATGTTCAAATGTTCGTATTTTTGCTTGTGCAACTGTGCCTTGATTATCATTGGAAAACTGCTTGTTTTTGGATTTTTTCCATCTAAGGGGCATATGTACAAGGAGTTAACGCCGCCTTAGCTGCACTTTTCTGCCGGTTTTGAGGCACTGCGTCACCCTCATGCCTGCCATCAGGCAGGCGGAAGGTACTGACGCAGTGTCGTTCTTGAGGAGTGCCTGGGTGTCGGCGCAGTTGGAGATCCATCGGTGACGGTTGCGCGCTGCAGTGTCATCGTTTGCAAGCGTTGGCTGAGTGGTGGTGCGGAGGGAGTTGACGAGATGTTCTTCAGTGGCCTTGATCCAGCTGCGAGGGGGGGTGATGATGGCGGTGGCGTCCGGTGGGCAAGGTGAAGACGTGATGTATACAATGATGGTCGGTCCAGGAGACTCCGGTGTTGTGGCTGTAGTTGAAGTTCCCGCTGGCGGAGGTGACGTGCTCGACCGTGTGTCCTGCTATGTGGCTTGTTGCGGTGACTTGCTGCTTGCGTCTGATGTTGGGGACCTTCCCCAGGAGGGGGTGGTGTTATGGTCACTGAGGTCGTACAAGTGGAACTTGAGTTCACCAAGTAGGATGTCGTCGGTGGATGGGAGAGCCTGGGGTGCAATGAGGTCTACAATGGTATCGGAGAATGGGGGGCCTTGGCCCGGGGGGCCTGCACATGAGGGTGCCGCAGAGGATGTGCTTGGGGTTGGTCCGGATCTGGGAGTTGAGGTGGTCCATGGTCACCGTTGGGTCATTAGAGTGCGTGGTCAGTCGGAGTGTGCTTCTGTAGGTGATGGCAATGCCTCCTCCTGGACGGTCGGGGTGGTACTTGCGGGTGATACTGCAGCCGTCAGTGATGGCGATGTCCGGTCCGGAGCAGAGGTTGGTCCTGGCAGGCGAGGTGGCGTCCAGGCCTCATGGCGAGGAGGATGCTGGCGTCGTAGCGGTGGAGTGTCCAGCTGAGCGTGGTCCAGGGGCAGACAGACGCAGACAGGCTTGCCTATGGCTTGCCTTTGGCACAGGAGACGTCCATTACAACGCATGCATTACATCGTTAACAACGCAACTCTGACAACGCAGGTGCCTTTACATCGCATTCGATTACACCGCATTGTGGGGTCAGTAATGGGGTAATTTTAAGTTTTTCGGGTGGGTTTGGGTTTCCGATGTCGGATTTGAAATTTGGGGTGTATTCTGGGGTAAAATCTGAAAATTGGGGTGTGTTTTGGGGTAAAATATGTAATTTGGGGTGTGTTTTGGGGTCAATTATGAAAATGCGGGTGTGCATTTGGGTCAAATGTGATTTTTAGGGTATGTTTTGGGGGCTCAAAAAGGAATTTTAGGGTTCACGGTTTGGTTTGGGGTACAAAGATTAGTTTTAGGGTTGCCCTCACTGAAGTGGGAATAGTAATTTTTAAGTCTCCGCTATGCAACACCTTCCCTACTGTTGCAATATGCCTAGTATTAGTATGCTGTGGAATGGAATGCAATGTAATGGCATGCGTCGTAACTACGTATGTACCTTTGGCACACAAGTGGTACGCCTGCTGCGCATGGGCGCATAGCGGCCGCCATTGAGAAGTGCTGGGGGGGTGGCTGGACAGCTGGGAGGTGGTAAACACCGGAAAGAACACTGGATGGGGCGTGGACGCGGGGTGTGTGTGTGAGCGGGTGTTGTAAATATTTTAATGAGGAAAGTCTTACCTCGAAGCCGGGTCCCGTGTCTTCGTTGCTCCTGCTCTCCTGCGTCTGCTTCCAGGAACAGGAAGTAGGCAGCTAGGCTCCCTCCCCTGAGCCCATCACAACGCTGCAATGCGGCGGCGCCGGGATTGACATATGGCAACGGGACAGGGCATGCAGCCAGGGGCTGGAGGGGTGGGCATGTTCTCCATGCAGGCTGTAATGCAGCCTGCATTGCGAACAGGGAGGTGCGCATGACTGCTTTGGGTGGCCTGAGTGGGCCGACCAAACAGTCATTGCGCACTTGAGTGGGCATGCCAATTCGCCCATGCCCTGCTCCGTGCTTGGAGCCGTCCTAACCACCCTCCCACCCGCAAAGGAAACATAGCATGATTACATCAGTAAGTTATCATCCTGTGATGATTGTTCCTTTTCTGCAATGCTTGAAAGCAGTGGGGTGACATTCTTCCGCCATAGCGGATGAGCCGCCACTGGGAGTGCGTCATCTACGTGTGCTAGGCCTGGGCAACTCGACCCCCGGGCATCCTGCGCTACGCGTCCCACCTTCTCCTTACCTGGACATTGACACCGTGGCGCAATCCGCTGCACTCTTTCTAAATCTGTGACTCAGCCAGCAGGAGCCTCAGCCAGGTGTGATTTCACAAGCCTGGGTACAGCAGTCGGCGCCAATCCGCTGGTTAACCTCCCGATGCAGTTGATGCAGCAGGGCCCCCTTAGGCGTGAAGTTGCAGCGCTCCCACCACACAAGTTCGGCGCAGCTCAGGGGCCTTACCCTCCACAGTGTCCGGCCAGCCCAACATCATCCGGCCTGTGATGCAGAGAGGCGGACACCCACCATTGGTAATCCCCTCCATGCACCCCGGTGTAGTGCTGGATCGTAGAATGCGATGCAGACCTCCCTACGTTGCTGCGCAGGAGCGCCTCTACCATTAACAGCTCCAAGGGGCGCAAGGCGGTCTTTTCACACAGGTCAGCAACGTGTCTCCATGCAACCTGCCAGACGATGATCACGCCTCAATGTCTACCGCCATGGCTCATCAACTCCACAGCTCCTCCGCATTCCACTCCAGCCTCCAGACACAGGTCCAGCAAGGCATCCAGGCTCCAGACGCAGGTCCAGCGAGGCATCCAGGCTCCAGACGCAGGTGCAGCGAGGCATCCAGGCTCCAGACGCAGGTCCAGTGATTCATCCAGGCTCCAGACGCAGGTCCAGCGAGGCATCCAGGCTCCGGACGCAGGTCCAGCGAGGCATCCAGGCTCCAGATGCAGGTCCAGCGAGGCATCCTGGCTCTCATCCTGGTCATCCTGGATGTTGGGTGGCTTGCAGGGGTTGTGGATGTATGCTGCACTTGGCCCTGGCTGCTCCATTCTGCATTTTATTGGTTTTCATGCCTATTTTCTATTGGAGGTTGACTGATAGGCTATTTTTTGCATTAGAGGCAAAAAAACTCATGTTGGGCTGACTAACATGAGTTTTTTTGCCGCTAATGGGCCTATCGGTAGTTTTCACCCGCTAACGCCGGAATTCCTATCGCCATCGCGCTAATGTTAGCTGCAGTTTTCACCGCCGATCCCTGATACTATCGCCATGTAGCAACGGCTTGTAAATACGCCGCTAACATGGCGATAGTTGTCAGCGGTAAGCGGCGATAAAAAAACTGCTGCTAACTAGCGTTAGCGATAGTTATCGCCAGTCCTTGTACATATGCCCCTATGTTTGTATGAACTTGGAAATATTTTTCAAAGGCAGTACCATTTTGTTATTGACTATATTGAACTAAAGTTATTTTTTTGTCTGTGGAGTGACAATCTCTCATTCCTATTAAAGACATTGAATCACAAATTTGTGTTCTCTTGAGTGTTGTTGATCTAGTACAATGTGGGCCAGACACACCAGCTTCAAAATCCAGACATGCCTGCAGTGAACTGTGAGTCTGGCAGAAAATGGGTGTGTATTGATATTGTTTATGGAACTAGGAGATCTATCTGCAAGTGTTCTCATGAGAGTCTAAAATTGTGCCAGTGGTGACATTTGGACTATTCAAAAGAACAAGAGGTTATAGCTAAACTACATCAATTAAATGAGTTATAAAGGCAGCGGTAAAGAATTATTTCAAGTTGGTTTGGCCTACAGTGAAGTAATGTCTGTAATTGATATTGAAAGGCAGAACTATATGTTCTGTTCAGTGTAAAGATGATGTTACTGAACATGAGTTAAAGTGTTTAAGATGTCAATTTCTAACGTGTTACTGTGACAAAGTGCCTTATCTCTGTGATGAGCCCAGAATTTTGCTATTAGTCTTACTACTCTGTGCACTGTGACACTCCTATCAAGTGCCATGGTGTTTGTGCTCTGTGCTTAAACTGGTATTATAAAATTGTTTCACCAAATTAGTATATTTAACTGTTCTGTACAGCCATTGTAAGTTGGAGCAGAAATTATAACAGTGACATGGAAGGTAAATGGCATATATGCATGCACTTACAAGGTCCTTGTATTTGTATAATGTGTGGCTCTAGGAGGCACCATTGTGCTCTGGCTGGGCTGCAATTTAAAGAAATGTATTGACACATGGCAGGATAAAGTGCCTTTGCTATATTGGAATACTTATTTTCCATCTATTACATAAGTAACCCCAAAAGTGTACCTTATAAGCCAACAGTGCTGGATAAGTGAAATATAAAATTGGGACACACTACATACTGGGAATCGTATGCCCACATAGTGAATAATTACCCAAAAACCATAACACTGACTCTTTTGATTTGGTGGTGCTGAGTTGGGATGGCAGGAACTGTTTCCAGTCATTCCCAGAGCCATCTTAGAATTTCAGGCCCCAACAGCAGCTGGAAATAGAATCCTATTGGACCATGGCAGAGGTTAGGTCCTTCAGGTAAAATGGGAAGTATCTAGGGGAAGGCCAGATAAAGAATGGTGACAGTCATTTTGTTTCTAAGGCTTCTGGGGATTTGTGCAGTAAACCAAAGGAAATGTGCTCAAAACAAAGGAGGGGTATAGTGCAAGAGAGTGATCATGACAACTCTCCAAAGATTAGGTTGACACCTCACCACTACCTCCTCAGAACACTCCTGGATCTGATAAGAAAATGTGCAGGTACCAGGAATAACCCAATAGCAGGACAGGAAGAATTGTAACTAGGATTGTAAATATGCTTGTTATTTATTGCCCATTTAGAAGAATTCTACATTGACACAGCATTTTTTACATTACTGCTGGCAATTATTTCTAATGAACTGAGATGATCACTGCTGGTATTCTTGCATATGGTGGTTACTAATATAATCTTGCCTAATGGGGTGAAGTAAGGAATTGGGTTGTTTTGTGAGGGGGGTGTGTGAGCTCTTCTCAAGCAACAGCCACGCATCTTGTCAGGGTGATCCACTAAAAGTCACTAAATGAATCTGTTCTTAAACCTCTGGTAGCTAGGCGAAAAAGCAGTCAGGATTAACTTAGAGGCAATGTATAAAGTATGTATGCAGCACTTAAACAGTACTGAAGTGAAAAACCAACACAAGAAAAATCCACACTTATTTATATAAATAGGGCATATTGTAATAAATGATTTGTCACCATAACAAAAATCCAATAAGTAGAACCAGAGTTATGATTTTTTAAAGTTTAAAGTGGAAAATATCACCTAAAAGATGAAAACTCCAACCGTGGACATCCAGGCAAAGTCAAAACTCAAGGCCAACTGCAATGGAACTTGGTTTAGATACATGAAGTGGATTGGGCCCGGTTTCCTTTGGACTTAGAAGACTTTCAAGTTTTGGATTTGGGCTATCTGGGCACATTAATCACCACTTCCAATGGTCCCGGGCTAGAGAGGCACCACTTGGAGGATCAGGACTCACTCCGACTGGGTCCAGGTGCAGGTTCAAGATGGTTGTCACCTTTTCTGTCACTCTGGAAGTCCTGGGTTCAAGCAGAAAAGCAGGTCTCAAGCAGCAGGGCAGTCCACTGAGGGCACAAGGCAGGCTTCAGGGAAGTCCTCCTGGTGCAGCATGGCAGTCTTCTGAAGTACACAGCAGGTGACAGGCAGCAGAGCAGTCCTTTGAGAGTCCTTCTGCAGGTCTGAGGGTCCTAATTTTATACCTGGTGCCAGCTTTGAAGTGGAAGAAACTTCAGGAGTTTTCTCTCCACAGAAGTGTCTGGAGTTTCCTGCCACCTTGCCCTTGTCCCAGGTTGTCTACAGTTACAACACGCTAGTGTGAAATTATTTGTGTGTGAGCTGAGGCAGTGTCTTTGAAGTGCAAGTGGGGCTGTGCACAGTTCCTCACCGTCATCCTGCCATCCTCTGCAGAGGAGCATGGTTTAGATACATGAAGTGGATTGTGCCCGGTTTCCTTTGGACTTAGAAGAAATTTTGTGAAACAATGTCTGAGAATGTAAAGTTCAGGTGGCAAGGCAGCCGGCGGTGTCAGAGGAGGAGTTGCCATCGTCAGAGAGCCCCTGGACAAAAGTGAAGTGACAATTTCTACATCCAGACTTAGTTTCTTTATTGGAACAACAGCAAAGTCAGGTCAACGAGCAATATTTCCTCGGTAGTTCAGTGAGCAGGTAGGTCTTGGTCTCCTCTAGGTTCGCAGAGCACTTTTGACTGAGAATGTTCTAAGTTTCAAGTTTTGGATTTGGGCTACCTGGGCACATTAATCACCACTTCCAATGGTCCCGGGCTAGAGAGGCACCACTTGGAGGATCAGGACTCACTCCGACTGATGTAATCATGCTATGTTTCCTTTGCGGGTGAGCTGAAGCAGTGTCTTTGAAGTGCAAGTGGGGCTGTGCACAGTTCCTCACCATCATCCTGCCATCCTCTGCAGAGGAATACACAAAGACCACTGCCAACTACACATAGTCTTGTGACCCAGCAGGCTCTAGGCACCAAAGGGTTAAGATAAGAAAATGCCAACTATCCAAAAGACGCATTTTCAAAATTGTGACTTAAAACCCAACTTTACCATTAAAATGATTTCAAATTGCAATTCCTTAGATATTCCTACTTGCTCCCAAACAAGCATTATCACTTATTAAATGTAATAAGTAAATCCAATATTATCCAATGGGGAAGGCAGACCTTGGATATGTTTTAAGGGCTACTTAAGTGTGTGGCACAATAAGTGCTGCAGGTCCACTAGTAGCATTTGAATTACTGGCCCTGGGTATACAGTCTACCACTTTAGTGGGACTTATTAGTAAATTAAATATGGCAATCAGGTGTGAGCCAATTCTACCATGTTTTAGGGAGTGGGCACAAGCACTTTAGCACTGGTTAGCAGTGGTAAATTCTGTAGAGTCCTAAGGCCAACAAAATGAATTCAGCAGAACAGGAAGGGAGAAGGCAAAATGTTTGGAATAAAACCACCCTTAGTCTGACAGCTCTAACAGGTCACTATTACTACTACAATAATATTAGTAGCTTAAGATGATTTTCAATGAACATAAGTAGCTCTTGTTACAGAAAAGGATGGAAACCCCTGTTTTAATTTAATGTTTTCCTAAAGTATACTGTATGTATGTTATTTTACAATTAATGTTGCTTATATTGTTATGTTAAAGAGGGTATTTGTGTTGCGTGGGTGGGTAGTTTGTGTTTTTTTATCAATTTATCATCTGATGCTAGGATTTTTCCCTGTTTTTGGATTATTTTTTATTTTAAAGGAAATAAAATTGTATATATATTAAACAATATTTATTTAAATTGTCTTTATTTTTTGGTTTTCTTGGTGACATTTTTATATTTTGTTTTTGGGAATTTGGATGGTTTTCTAGGACTATGAATTTTCAACTTGGCTATATTTTTCATACTTTGCATTGTTGCATTTTTTAAATATGTTTTATCTTTTTTGTGAATGTATTTTTGGTTAATTGCTTCTAGATCGGAGGCATCAGCAACTAAAGTATAAGTTATATAAGGTGGGAAAACTTTCATTTCTGTAAACATTTTTCTCCTATTATTTTTTTATGTGTTATGGATTTTATTCACTTCTTACTACTTTGATTTTCAGAGGTGTTATTTGTTTGGTTCACTGTATATTCATGTATTTATCAATATTTATGTTAGCAATGTTTGCTTTTCAGTCTGACTGGACTTTGTTCTTAATAAAAGTGAATTTTTGAGTGATAAAATAATATTTATAAACCATTCTTGGTTGTTAGCAAATGTTTGTGCATTACATTGTAGTATTTCATTCATGCATGTACTATTTTAGATATTTGGGTTGTGTTCTATATAATTACATGCTCAAAATGTAAGCGGTTTATTGTGTGAAAACTGATTGACACAGAAGAAGCTTTGCAGCAGGTGCTTTTAAACTCATAAGTAACACAGTGCCTCCCCAACTCAGGCCAGGTGCAGCTGCACTGATCGCACCATCATAAAGCTTGCCCTATCTGTCTGTGTTCCTGCTAGGAACTTTTTACTCCTGAATTATGTTGCTTGGAGATGGTCCCATGATTTGAGCAGAAACATTTGCTCAGTGTGTCATTTCTAAGCAAATGTGTGTCTCGAGCCCTTAGTGGAATGATACCAGTTCCATGTTGTAAACTGGTCATGTGTGGGTGATGTTCCTGTAGTGGACCTTTCCTGCACACTTCTCATCAAGTAATCAGGTCAATAATCGCCTGTTCTGAATATGTTGTAAAATTACTACAGGGAAATTCCCAACCTTTCGCTTTTTCAAATCAAACTGGTATTTGACAGAACAGTCGGTCTAGTTGCATGGTTTGAAAAACTGCTGCTGGGAGTACCTTTTATATACTGGTACATTATAAAACAGATGACCACAGCTAACTGAGAGGCTCTGCAAATTGTACTCCTGCTCCTGGAGCTAAATTATCAATACAAAGTATACTCTTGTTCCAGTCTCAGTTTTCTTGCCTGGACTTTTCGCCTTCAGAGAGACCTCTTGCTAGAAATACCCAGCCTCTTGAATCTAAAATCAGACACAATCCACAGGATGACAATATTGAACATTTTAAAATCCAGAATGATTTCTAGATGTTATTAAAAATCTTTCATCAGATTGAGCCCATACCATGTATCTGCCACTGAGTGTTTGAAAATTGACAATGAGGGCAGGGTTGTCAACTCTCTGTCTCCGATGGAAACTCAGAAACATTTTCATTATGTGCCACTATTTTTGTTTTTCCATTTTAAAGTAAGGATTTATATATTTGTTTTTTCATGTATCCTATGATGTGCAAAGTAGTTTTTGCTGTCTGCAGTAACGTTAATTCATACAAAAACTGCAGAAACCTCATGTGGTACGCAAGGCATCCACTATTAAGTAAGTCACAAGAAAACATTATGTAAGCTACATGCCTCAATAAGGAAAGGTAAAAGACATAGCACTCATCCAGATTCAAAGTTCTGGCATGACTTATTTGCTCCAAAACAAATATTGCAAAAGTAAATGTTATGTTTAGTAGTTGGGTTAATATGATGAGCAGACTCTCTTCTTTAAACATGGCAAAGTTGGATTGCTTTGAATTAGCACATTCAGTATACTTATAAGTACCTAGTAAAGTGGTACTACATGTACCCAGGGCCTGTAAATTAAATGCTACTAGTGGTCCTGCAGCACTTATTGTACACCCACTTAAATAGCCCTTTAAAACATATCCCCGGTTTGCCATTGCAGTCTGAGTGCAGTTTTAAACTGCCAATTTGACATGGCAAAATAAACTTTTTGCCAGGCCTAAAGCTCCTTTATAATACATGTAAGGCTCCCCTATGGTACCCTAAACAGCCAATAGGGCAGGGTACTTTGTATATAAAAGGTAAGACATTTATTCTTTAAGTTTCACATGTCCTGGTAGTGAAAAACTCCTAATTAATTTTTTACTACTCTGAGGCCTACCTCTCCCATAGGATAGCATTGAGGTACCTTATTGCCTTTAACAAGTGTTACGTTTTGATTGGGAACATGTAGAAATGTCATGTTTGGTCTCATTAGAATTGTAATTTAAAATTCTCTTTAATGGTGAAGTCGGATTTTAAAACAAAATCCCGAAAATGCCTGTTTTAGAAAGTTAGCCAAAAGGCACGTGCTTTGCGCGCCACCCCTTCGCACTGCTAGAAATACGGGATTGTCCCCAAATCATTTACCCAATATATCATTCTCCATGTTAAACTATTAATATTCCAGTGTATTATCCATTATTCATCCGAACTTTTAATGTAATCACTCGAAGACACTCAAGACCACTGCGAGGACAGCGCATTTCTCATAGATATTTTATTATATAATCTTCAACTGCATTCAGCGTGCCCATCCGGGCTTCAACTAAAGCATGTAGAGGTAAATAGTTCATACTCCAGAACTGCACAAAATTCCACCCAATGCATTTCGGTCTCTCATAAGACCTTCGTCAGGGGTAACTGAAAAAAACAGAAACAGACATCTAAACCTGCTCTTCAAAACCAAAAAGTACAAATAAACCCCTCTATACTTATATCATTAAATCATCACATTTTCAATCATTACCCCCCTCCCAATGTGTGCGAAAACATGCTCATCTATGCTTACTCCTGTTTCCGTTTACTATGAAAATACATAAACCAGTGTTTACAAAACGAAAACTGTGGCCATTAAAACAAATGGATGAATACAAAAAACATCTCCTTCTTAGTGCGCAAAATCCTTGCCATTACCAAACCCAAACCCTTCCCAACTCTGTGTTACCAGCCTGAATCCTAATGACACACTGCCTTTCCCAAACCCATGATGTAAAACACTCTACCTTGGATACCACGGTCGGTGACCTTCTCGCCTCGTCTCCTTTCTCTCCTTCTACAATAACTTTGTGTTCTCTTTCACATCAGCTACTAGACTCACCCACCTGAATCCTATCTATTTATAGCCAATAAGACCGGTCTTAACCAATACCTCGTGACTGCATCCCAATTCCTGCTAAAGAATTTAAAGAAACAGTTACCTAACCCCTCTATGTGATCGTGCCGCCCTAACCCACTACTAATAAAAACGAAAAACTGCTAATTATTACCACCCATGAATATATGCAGCCATCTAATTACACAAACGATAATGTGCAATCAATACATTTTTATAATCAAGAACATTTCTGTGAAAAAACATCCATCAACATTAAGAAATGCATCAAAATATAAATAATAAAAGAGTAAGTCCACAATAACAACAGGCTTTGAATGTCCAAAAATGCGAGTGATCCTTCTCTTTTTTCTAGTTGAAATCTGGAATTGCATGAAGTTCCTTCTGAATATGCCCATTATGCACGCCGTCCTCGGAGTAATGATTCCTTCGTTGCTTTTTATTTCCTTGACCTGAATTGTAATCTTAGTTATCCACAGGGTGCAAACTTGCGTGGGACAGTGAATTGTGAAACAAGATTATTATGAAGCGCGATGCACTCCTTTCCTTCTGCTGAATTTACAATTTTTCTTTGTCTCAAAATAAATGCGCGCGTACCGGGTGCCGTGAACTATCCCAGTCACGGATACTTAAAGTGAGCCAAAAGGCACGTGCTTTGCGCGCCACCCCTTTGCACTGCTAGAAATACGGGCGGGCGGGCACGATCACATAGAGGGGTTAGGTAACTGTTTCTTTAAATTCTTTAGCAGGAATTGGGATGCAGTCACGAGGTATTGGTTAAGACCGGTCTTATTGGCTATAAATAGATAGGATTCAGGTGGGTGAGTCTAGTAGCTGATGTGAAAAGGAACACAAAGTTATTGTAGAGGGAGAGAAAGGAGACGAGGCGAGAAGGTCACCGACCGTGGTATCCAAGGTAGAGTGTTTTACATCATGGGTTTGGGAAAGGCAGTGTGTCATTAGGATTCAGGCTGGTAACAGGGAGTTGGGAAGGGTTTGGGTTTGGTAATGGCAAGGATTTTGCGCTCTAAGAAGGAGATGTTTTTTGTATTCATTCATTTGTTTTAATGGCCACAGTTTTCGTTTTGTAAACACTGGTTTATGTATTTTCATAGTAAACGAAGCAGGAGTAAGCATAGATGAGCATGTTTTCGCACACATTGGGAGGGGGTAATGATTGAAAATGTGATGATTTAAAGATATAAGTATAGAGGGGTTTATTTGTACTTTTTGGTTTTGAAGAGCAGGTTTAGATGTCTGTTTCTGTTTTTTTCAGTTACCCCTGACGAGGGTCTTATGAGAGACCGAAATGCATTGGGTGGAATTTTGGGCGGTTCTGGAGTATGAACTATTTACCTCTACATGCTTTAGTTGAAGCCCGGATGGGCACGCTGAATGCAGTTGAAGATTATATAATAAAATATCTATGAGAAATGCGCTGTCCTCGCAGTGTCTTGAGTGTCTTCGAGTGATCACATTAAAAGTTCGGATGAATAATGGATAATACACTGGAATATTAATAGTTTAACATGGAGAATGATATATTGGCTAAATGATTTGGGGACAATCCCGTATTTCTAGCAGTGCGAAGGGGTGGCGCGCAAAGCATGTGCCTTTTGGCTCACTTTAAGTATCCGTGACTGGGATAGTTCACGGCACCCAGTACGCACGCATTTATTTTGAGACAAAGAAAAATTGTAAATTCATCAGAAGGAAAGGAGTGCATCTCGCTTCATAATAATCTTGTTTTAGAAAGTTGGCATTTTTTTGTCCTAACCATATGGTCCCTGCAGCCTGTGTACTGGGTCACAAGACTATGATTCCTTGGCAGTTGGCCTTTGTGTATGCCTCCCAGATAGTGAGACAAAGGTGGACTAAGTGTTGGCAGGACTTACATTTTAAGGGGCTGTCTCCAGCACACACGAAAAGAAACTTCTATACAGCCCATTCTCACCCTAGACCACTTGGAGTCTGGGCAGGGGAAGGAAAGACATTTCCAGAACCAGATGGGTGATATTACAGAAGTTTCTCCCACTACAAAGAATGGCACCAGGTATTAATATTGGACCATCAGACCAACTCTTCAGAACACTCCTCTGTACAGTGCGCCCCCAACCAGTGCTGGACACTTGGAAGTAGTGCCAAATGTGCCTGTCTAGCCAAAAACGAAAACTTGAGACTTAAAACATTTTTCATCAAAAAGCAGCTCGAGAACCAACAGAAGACCGGGACCTATCTGATCGCTGATCCACCCGAGGAGCATTGCCGGTCAGCCTGACTTCACAGTAGCTCCAGCTATGTTCTTCTTCTTCGCAGCAAATCCTGTTCAGCTGGACCTATCGCGATGTGTATGCGACCTCATGGAGCCCTCGTCATCTGCAGCCTGCAGTTGTATCCCAATTGAGATTTTTAACTTCCAAAAAAGTGACAAAGTCTGAATGTAGAAATCTTCACTGCGACTTCATCCAGTGGCTCCCGGATGATGACGACTCCTCGCTGGACACTGCCGGCTACCTTCCCCCACTGAACTTTACCTTTTCAGAAACTTTTCATCAAAATGTATTCTAAGTCCGAAGGTAAGTAGAGATTGAGCCCAATCCACCTCGTGTAGCTGAACTGCTCTCTATTGCTGTTAAAGTGGTCTTCCCCCAAACCTTTTGCTTTCACACTCCTATATTGCTAAATTTGTTTTTGTTGGCTTTAAGACTGTGCACTTTATCACTGATAACCAATGCTAAAGTGCTTGTGCTCTCTTCTGTAAGCTTTGTAAAATTGGCCTACACCTGATTGGCATATGTAATTTACTTATAAGTCCCTAGTAAAGGGGTATACATATACCCAGAGCCTGTACATTAGATGCAACCAGTGGGCTTGTAGCACCTATTGTGACACTCACTTAAATAATCCCTTAAAACAGGTCCCAGAGCTGCCATTGCAGCCTGAATGCAGTTTTAAACTGCCATTTTGCAATATAGCCCCCTTGAAAAGCCTTTAAATCCCCTTTTATTGCATATAAGACACCCTTAAGGTAGACCCTAGGTAGCCCATATGGCAGGGTGCATTGTAATTAAAAGGTTGGACATGTACTTTTAAGTTTTACGTGTCCTGGTAGTGAAAAACTCCTAAACTCCTTTTACACTACTGCTAGGCCTACCTCTCTCTAAAATCAGGTTGCCTTATTATATTTAATAAGTGATGACTTTTGATTGGGAACAGGCAGGCTTTTCATGTTAGGTGTCTGAGAAATTGTAATGAAAAATACTCTTTAATTTTAAAGTTGCATTTGAAGTTAGAGTTTTGAAAATGCCACTTTTAGAAAGTGGCATCTTCCTGCCCTAGCTATTTGGTGCCTGCAGCCTGTTCCTGAGTCACATGACTGGGTGCAGCTGGCAATTGTACTTTGTTTATTCCTCCCAGACTGCCGCACAATAGCGGGATTAGCCATGCCTGCATGGGCCATCAACTAGCAGGTTAGAGGGGCAGAGCTGGGCACTGCCCCACTTGCAACTGAATAGGCTGTGCTCTGCCTTCACACAAAGGACTTGTCACTCCTGCATTGGTTGTGCAGCCAGCTTTGGATACAGAGCAGGGTAAGCAGGAAACTTCAAGCATTTCAAAGGGAATTTTTAATAAACTTCTCCTACTTCAAAAGAGGCATCACGGATATAAAAGGGACCCTCAGACCCACTCTTAAGTTCAGTTTTTCGGGGCTTGTGGAAGGACTCTCAGAGAACGTCCTGCTGCTATGGCCTACTTCAAAAGACAGCCTTGCTGCACCTGGAAGGACTGCTGCGCAGCCTAGAGCCTGCCTTGAACCCTCAGAGGCCTCCCCTGCTGTTGGTCCCCGTTCTACTGCTGAACCTAGGACTACCAGAGCGACCCCAAGGACTAGTTGACTGTCCTCCTGATCAGAGCCTCAAGGACGGAAAAGGCTCTAACCATCTTGACCCGCACCTGGACCTATCCTGGGTGAGTCCTGACCCCCCCAAGTGGCTCCCCTCCAGGCCTGGACCCTTAGTGGTGGTTCTAAAGATGGCCAGTAAAAATCCAAAACTTGGAACTTAAAACATTTTTTACTTAAAACTGCTCTGAGAACCAAGAGAAGACCTGGACCAACCTGCTTGTCTATCCACCCAAGGTGCATCGCTGGTCAGCCTGACTTTGCAGCTGCTCCCACTACGTTCTTCTCTGCAGCAGCAAATCCTGTTCAGCGGTCCTTTACCAAAGGGGTTTTTGGCCTCCTGGAACTCTCGTTTGCTACAGCCTCCCCCCTCGTCGCACTGGAGATTTTCGACTTCCGTAAAATTGACTAAGTCTGAACATAGAAATCTTCACCGCCACTTCTTCCAGTGGCTCCCAGATGGCAACTCTTCCTCCTCTGACACCGCTTGTCCCGCTGAACTTTGACTTCTCAGAACATTTTCCTCAAAATGTCTTGTAGGTCCAAAGGTATGGGCTGATTGGACCCAATCCACCTTTTGTCTCTGATCGCGCTCCTTTGCAGTTGGATATATTTTTTGCCTTTGACCTGGTCTTGTGCTGCTAAATGTCAGTGAATGGCGCATTGGTCTATCAGGTGCTAGTTTTTACCTGAAACATTGAAAAATCATTATCCAGGTTCTACTAATTGGATTTTTGTCATTTTAGTTTTAAACAATTTAATAAAATGTACTCTATTTTTCTAAATTGGTGTGGGATTTTTCTTGTATTGTGTTTTCAGTTTATTATTATGTTTGTGTAATGCATAAATACTTCACACAGTGCCTCTAAGTTATGCCTGACTGCTTCTGTGCCAAGCTACTAGAGTGTTAAGCAAAGGTTAATTAAGTGACTGAGTGAGTCCTACCCCCCTAAATGGTGCCCTTCCAGTTCTGGACCCTTGGTGGTGGTGCTAAAGGTTCTAAGATAGCCAAAATCCATAACATGGGACTGTTTTGACCAAAACCGCTTTGAAATACAAGGGAAGACTGCGACCAACCAGCCCGCCTATCCACCCAAGGTGCATCGCTGGTTGAACCAACTTTGTTGCTGCTCCCACTATGTGCTTCTCCACATCAGCAAATCCTGTTCAGCGGTACTTCACTGAAGGGATATTCGGCCTCGTGGAACTCTCATTGGCTACAGCCTCCTGCTTCATCCCGCTAGAGATTTCCGACTTCCATGAAAGTGACTACATCTGAAAGTAAAACTCTTCACTGCCACTTCGTCCTGCAGCTCCCCGGTGATGACGCTCCCTCCTCGGACAGTCATGTGACCTTGCTCCCTCCTCGGACAGTGATGTGAACTCACTTGCAGATTTGCCCCACTGATCTTTACCTTCTCAGAATTTTTTTTCAAAAATGTCTTCTAAGTCTGAAGGTCAGTGCTGACCGGGCCCAATCAACGTCTTGTATCTGAATGACCCCCCATCACAGTCGGACATATTTTTTAGCTTTCACCCGGTCTCACGAGTATAGAAGTCTGTGGTTTGCGTTTTGATCTTTTAGGCTCTTGGTTTTACTAAAAACTTTAAAAATTCATAACTCTGGTTCTACTGGTTGGGATTTTGTTGTTTTGTTGTGAAAAATGTTTTAAAATGTACTCTATTTTTCTAAATTGGTATGGGATTTTTCTTGTGCTGTCTTTTCACTTTATTTCTGTTTCTGTGTAGCATAAATTCTTTACACATTGCATCTAAGTTAAGCCTGACTGCTTTTTTGTGCCAAACTACCCAGGGTTAAGCACAGGTTAATTTAGTAACTTTTTTGTGGCTGTTGCTTGACCAGGCCTCAAACCCCTGTCAACCAACAACCCAATTTCTCACAGTGCTCTTCTATTCTCTTCCTTTCACCCAACCTAACATTTGCTATTGCACTACGTTGCATGAAAGGTAATAAATCTACAGCTTCATTTTTCTTCACAGTTCTGTCATTTGGCTTTCATGCATTTACACCTTTTTATTTTTTGGAGTTTTATTTGACGCGAACTTGACCCAAAGGTATCAGAGCGCTTTACATCAGCGCAAGTTGCTTTACAAATAGACATGCTCATTTTGTTAGGCAGGGGAGATTAGGTGATTTGCCCAGAATCACAGGATGTTGAGTGTCCCTGCCCAGACTCCAACTGGGTTCCCCAGTTTCGAGGTCAGCCGCTCTAGCCATTAGGCTACATCCTTTCACCTTCATGAATACAGGGACAAAGTGACTTCTGCATTTATCTATGAACTCACTATTTGGATGACTATGATGCTTTTAGGTGCCTATATTATTATGGTTACTATATTCAAAAGGCTTGAAAAATGAAATAGTAGAAGGAAAAGTGCCTGGTCACGAGAAACATTTCAAGCAAAAATGCTTCCTTGTCCCCAGTGAACAAAAACAAATTTACTGCATGACATGCTCAAAAATCGATGAGGTGAAAAACAGAAAACTGCCTATGGATGTGAATTTTTTAGCATGCCCATTCCTCAAATGAACTTTGTTAATAGTATAATAATTTGAGCAGAGACCTGTGTGCTCTGAGAACTTTCACTGTTATAGCAGTGCTCAAGTTTAAGACAAATTGCACACATTTCATTTGTATTTATTGTTGAGATCCCCTTTCAGGACTTCTATTATATTTAATGAGCATATGAATGTGACAGTAGATGGTACGTGGGACAGAAAGTGACGAGTAAAACAATGTGGGATAGCAACCCTAGTTATATATACGTGGGGTACAGGTCGAGGTTAGATCAGAATGGTTTAAACATTTTGGGGCTTATTTACAAGGCCCTTGCGCCACTTTTGCGTCATTTTTTACATGGGAAAAGTGATGCAAAAGTGGCGCAAGGGGCTTGTAAATTTGCCCCTTTGTGGGTGGGAAAAGTCCCCTCTCAAGGAATTTAGAAGCGCAGTTTGCATGTTTTAGGAGGAAGCTATTGTAGTATACAAGCCTATTGATGTCCGAGGCTGAAGTTCACTAAAGCTGATGGAAAACCAGCTGTACCCGAACCAGCCAAGATCTTCAAACATACTTTAGACTTCTATGAAGAGACTAAACTCAGTTTTGGATGCCAGGTACTCTTGCTTAGCTCTACCTCCATGGCACAAACTATTAACAAGAAAAATATGCGATACAACTTGTAACCAGGAAAGAGAATTGCATTTGTTTGTAAGGTGAGATAGTTTATGTGTGTTTCAACCACATGTCACTGACGTGATCATCTGCTCTGTCTGCTGCCCCACTAGCCACATGGCCCCATTCACGCAAGCAACTAGTTCCATTCATCATAATTAATAATTCCTCGCAGTTGGGCCGTCGGCACTGACTGACAGTCTCCCTCTCGCGCATCGCGCTGATGTACGGCAATCGGCCGCTGAAGGGGGTGGGGGGAGGGCTGCAGCAGCATTGCAAGGGTTGAGTGACAGGCAGCGCGCACAAAGTGCAGCTGCAATAGTGCGCATGCTCGATTTTGGGCTGGTCATTTTTATGACCAGCCCGAATATGCACACTACAGCCACCTACTACCATCCTGTAGGTCGAGCGAGGGGGGGGGGACCCGAGACGCCAAGGGTTGCTTCATGCAGCAGCCCCCGGTCTCCTAATGGGCGGGCCGTCTCCCTGCTCTAGCCAATCCTGGCGCTGCTAATGCAGCGTCTGGATTGGCTGAGACACTGCGCAGCCTGAGCCTGAGGGCAGGCATTAAAGGCATTGGGTGCCCCTCGTGGGTGGTGGCACTGCCGCACTGTGATTGGCCATTTCGTTACTAACGTTAGTGACGTGACCTCGCAGCGCACTGCTGCAGTCAGTCCGTCACGCGTCAGCGCCACACCACGACACAACAGACCTCGTCGTGCCGGTGTCCTCCTAGTGCGTAGTGAGTGACGATCATTTGATTTCATTTGATTCCTCCTCCTCGCTCCAAAAAGATCCTGATCATCGACGTGATCTCTGTGTTGAAAAGTAAGAGTCTATAAGTTATAAATAAGACAACATTAGTCCGAGTCGGAGTCCGCCGCTCGGCCCACTCGGCTGGGTGTGGGTGGTCGGTGGACCCTCAGTTTCAGACAGTTGTTTAATGTTTCGGTCGGATAACAGGTTACGGATACCCCAAGGGCCAGGGACACTCATAGCACCGGGGCCGCGCGCCCTCCTCCCTCCCCACTTGTTACTACTCACAGGATGTCAAGAATGACCATATGTTACGAATCTATGTAAGCGACTGTGGCGATTCCGAACCCTCTTTTTCAGAATAAAAGAACGTCTCATCGATACAAAACGAAAGCCAAATGTTCAGGCAGCACAGTGCGTCGGCTGGTCTCAAATAAACGGAAGCGGCGCCGGCGATTCGGACAAGCCCCTACTCTGGAGGGACATCGGGCACTGGTCTGGGTTGGTTTTACGACTCCTTAAGTAGCCTGGAGGATCAGTATGTGTGCCTGCTGCAGAAGATGGGTACTGGCAAAGCACAGAGCCACAAAAAAAGTAACCTGCTGTTGGAGAGTGGTGGTGAAGAATGTCATGGAGGAAGAGGTCTAAATCTTTTTTTTTTTTTTTGCAATTTAGTGATATGCGGGGCACGAGGGCATGGATTGGTTTCAGAGGAGGTCTTGTGTGGGAAGAGCGCTTTCTTTATCTATAAGATGGAAGGACGTAGAAGTAAAAATGCTTTCCTGTGTATTACTACGGCGGCTAAGGAGATGGTGCTAAGTGAACACAAGGTTACACAATTAGAGAAAAGTTAGACTATTGCGGTGGCTAAGGGGGAGGGAAAGCGCGTGCAGGTGGGGCACACAGAAGGGGGTGAGACGAGGGCCGCATTTCGGCAAATTTGGGCCAGGGGACTGACAAGAGACGAATTATAACTTAAGGGGGGGGGCATGCTGCCCAGGAGGCTTTGAGATAAGGATGACGAGGTGGGGCCTCCCAGGGATTCCTTGGGCATCCAGACACATCTGGTGAGGCAAGGGGGAGGTCGGTTGGGTGCCTGGCACTAATGGGTGCGCTATCCATAATGCATGGGTTCGCTAGTGGAGTCCTGGGTCTATGGGCATAGATGGGGGGGGTCGTTAGGGGTGGGGTAGGATCGGGCCCCAACACTGGAAACGAAATTTGGCATAAGAGGAGCGCCCAGTTTGCAACAGGCAGCGCTGACATGGGGAAAACATGGACCCAGGGATGGCACATTTTGGGCCGCTTTGCAGCTGCATCTCGGAGGTTTACCTCTGAGTAAAATAAACTGCAGTGTACTGGGGCGAACCTCATTATTTGCGCAAGTAATAAACACCTTGTGGCGATCCCAGGAGAGGATTGTGAGGCGTTGGTTTCACTGTTCTAGAAAGCCGTTATTCCTCTCCTATAAGGCCTTGGTTTCACCTCCATAGGCTTTGTTTTCACTGTCCTTTGTTTTCACTGTCCTAGAAAGCTGTTATTCGGGATAGTACGTGCTTGTTCTATTTTTTACTGTTAGGGTAGAGAGAAAGGGTTGTTTGTTGCTCTGGGGAGGTGGTGGGAGAGAATCGACGTTAAATTCCCATGTGTTGGTTGATAATGTCTGGATGTGCGGAACGGGAGGGGCACGGAGGGCGGGTGAGTGGTAGAACTGTCATGGTTGATGCTTGTGAGGGTTACAAAGTATGAGCAGAGCGCTGATGTTGGGGAGGCAGGTGACAGTGGGTTTATGTTTTTTATCTATCACTAGCAGCGGGCAATGAGCTATGAGAGTGGTTTCGACCAATATGCTGACTTAAAGGGTTAAGTATGGAAATGATGTGGTTAGTTTCCTCCATTAGTTAACTGGTGTTATGTGGACAGATATAAAATGGCCTGTGTCTAATCGGACCCGTTTAATTTCTCTCTGTCGGGACTGAGTGGGCTAATAGCTGGATAAATACCGTGCACAAAGGGCTGTCACACCGGCCGACCTTGAAGCTGGCTGGGGTTCAAGGGTTCAAGTCTCGGCGGGAGGCTCAACATCCTGTGATTCCGGACAAATCAGCAAGGTGAGATTTAAGTGATTTGAAATCACTTAAATCTCTCCATGCCTAACAATGAATGTGCCTGCCGTCTGTAATAATGCAGTGCAGCTGGGGCTCATGTAAAGCGCGTCGATACCTTCGGGTCGAGTTTGTGCTATACAAATACAAACATACAGCATGATTGCCCCCCTGGTTTGTTTCTGCTGATGGTATGCTGCTCTCTTTGTCGAAGAGACTCTTCCTGCGCATTATGCCGTTTGCCACCACCACGGCATTCCACTGATTGCAGAGTCCTGGAGAGAAATGCACAGGGTGATCGAGGCAGCAAGGTGTGTAGGAATAGCTCAATGGCAGTGCCCACGCTAAATGACATTGCAACGTTAACTTAGCCTGCCTGTTTGTGTTATCCGTTTATTATATCTGTGCAGGTGAGAGGTGTTGGTACGTGTTTATGCTGCTGAGAGCATGTGTGACTGTGGATCGGAATACATTAATTTATGGATTGTGCAAAATGTTTCATTGACTAGCGTGTGTGAGTTACACTGTGCTGTCAGGTTTGCAGGATAATACCTGAACACCAAGGGAGCTTTATCAGCCTGGCTGCTACTTTTTAAAGCAGCTGAAAAAAAACGTATCTTTACCGGGTGAGGTAGAGTCTGTTGTTGTAGTGGAGTTGTGCTACTCACACGGTACTCTGGTGCTGAGATGAGGCCCAGCACTAATTGCTTTATTAACCTTCCTGCTTCCTCAAATTTGCTTAAAAATGCACCGTTTGTCCACTCTGTTTTCAAAATGTTCTTGGGAGGTGAACCCCCCCAAACCCCCCTGTAGGTTGTTCGAGCTCGCTCGCTACGCTTGCTCGCCGCAGTGCAGTACGACAATAATGTTACGCCTCATCACTTTCAAATGTCACCAGCCGCCACTGATCACATCTACACATGATTTTACCTGAAGCGGTATGGTCTGTTTGCAGATAAGAATATTGTTGCAGCACTTCCTTTCTAGGAAGTGTGTGTTGTGCCCTTGGGGATCGAGGGGGGGGGGGAGAGAATGATCTCAACTCCCATGCTAATCTTTATTCATATCCACAGATCAAAGCTGACATGGGTGGTGAAGGAAGCACTTGATCCAATGCAACATTTAATCAGGGATCGATACTCATCAATATTTCATACAATGGCCCATACACATTCACCCAAATCCCTGATGCGCTGGGGGTCTAGTTTTAAAGACGTGAAAAATTGTTTCCTTCACAGATTCATGTTTAACAATTCTAAATACATAACTAGACCTGTATATCAACTCTCTTTCCTCTCGGTCGATGGACCAATTAGTTGAGTAGTTGATGGTAATAATAGAACTAACTGACTATCTAACCAGCTAAATAATCACAGACTCTCGGTAAGTTTTATAAAGTTTATCTCAAATAAATGATTAATGCTCATCGTATACAGGTCACAATGCAAACAAAGAATCTCACATAAGGGAGAGAAAATCAATCAGCAATGCAAACAGTGTCAAACTCATCAACAATTAACAATATGCATATGAGGGAGTGGATAGATGAAGAGACATAAGTTTCAGCAAAATAATGCGAAACAATAAACATGTGACGGAGTGGATAGATGAAGAGACATAAGTTTCAGCAAAATAATGCGAAACAATATACATGTGACGGAGTGGATAGATGAAGAGACATAAGTTTCAGCAAAATAATGCGAAACAATATACATGTGACGGAGTGGATAGATGAAGAGACATAAATTTCAGAGACAAAAATACATTTGCAAGTAAATTATGCACAGTACGAGTCAGCAAGATAATACAAACCCAAAGAAATTCAGTGAAATACCACCCCCCTGGCCAAGGGAGTAGTGGGGGTCTCCTAAAATAGAGTCAGGAGACAAAGATTTCAGGAACGGGACAGGATAGGGTCAGGAACAGCTAGGCCTCTCTGCAAACCAATGGCCAGCGACGCATCACCCCTCTCTCTCCTCTGCACTCGATCAGAGCTCAGGCTAAGGCTAAGGCTAAACCACACCCCCAAAGGCACCCCAGTTATACCCTAAAACCTACATGTCCAACCCACATTAGTTGAAACAATTCATGCAACTCGACAGCTTATTGGTGGATTTGGGAGGTGGTCTGTCACACCACCAGGTTCCCATTCACAATTTCTTTATACTCATTGTTCTATATCCTCTTCCATTACATCAGGTTTGACTCGTTCAGTTATTCCGACATTGAAACATTTCATTATTTTCTCATATATTTTTCAGTCACATCCGCAGAAGAAATCTTGGATCCCACGGCCAGGCTCATCTGTTTGGCAGTCATACAATGTTCTCTGTGCTGCATAGCCTTGAACCTTTATACTTTCTCTGCAGCGCTCAGTACTTCTGTCTGCTTTGACATGTCATTCTCGCTCGTTTTCCTGCCCCTCATCTATCTGGTCAACTTTAATAATTTCAGGCGCATTCGACTCACTATGGCAAATAGAACATAAACATTAATTAATTACATGGTAATGCACTTTTCACTGTTTACCACCCACCTTTGCACTATCCCTTGTTAATATTCTTCCTAGCATAAGTTTCATGCAAAGCGGCATTATTTATTATCGTTTAAAGCAAGATGCAAGTTGCGAATGCGAAATGCGGCCTAGACATGCATCAGTTTTGTTTCTTTAGAAACGCAATGTAAAATGAGGCCTTGTTCTTTCATGCATTTAGTTCACATTAGTGCACGCATGCGCAAAGCAGTTTCCCACATGTTCATGTGATTTGCATTGATAATTTTACACTGCACACTGTTAGTAAGTATTACGGGGGTGTCAATCCGAGCAGGTTTCTTTTTGCGAAATCCTGCTCCATCAATCCCCCCTCTGATAGCTTCCTCGAGCCATCATAAAATACCCACTATACCAAGTGCCATCTTTATTTATCTAAAGATCAGTAATCTTTTCTTTCTTCATCAACTTCTCATCTAACTCTTTCATCTCATCATAGTAATCTCCTTTTTTATCTTCTAGTTCTATCTCATCTCTTTTTCTCTTTCTTGCTTTTCGTTTGTGCTTTGATTCTGTGATCTCTTTTCTTCCATATTTACATTTGCAACATTTATATATTGTTATTGTCACTAAGGCTACTCCAGCTACTAAAATGATTGGCATTATTATTTTTCCTAATAAACTACTTCCAAAAGTAGAAAACCATTTTCCTACGGAAGAGAAACTCTTACCAAGTCTCTCCCAGACACCGTCAACCTCCAGTTGGGTCAAGTCTTCATGTAATTTCGTAATATTCTTAATATATCCCTCGATACCTTTACTTTTGTCAGGGATATAAGTACAGCAGTGTTGAATTTTCAACATGCCACAGACTCCACCCTCTTTTGCCAAGAAAATATCAAGGGCAAGTCGATTTTGCAAAAACATTGATCTGATTGCAACCATTTCAGTGTCAATCATCAAGAACCCACCAGCAGTATCTGTCGATAAACAATCAACCACTGTGGACAATTTTCGAATTTTATGCGAATTCAGAATGACTCCAACTGAGGGTATCAGTGCATCAAAGATATCACCTACTATTTCTGAGAAACTAGCTCTCTTGTTACGTGTTAGTCCTTGTTTTATTTCATTGATTCGGTTGTTGCTTTTGTTTACATGGTAGACCTTTGGAAAAACAATTGCAAAATAACAACTACCATACCAGTGTGCTGGCAATGTGTAATAGGCTTTCTTACCACACACATAATAGACTCCTGGGAAAACAGGATCAGTTCCACCCTTCAATCCCCAACTTTCAGTAATTTGGAAGGTATGCTCACATTCACTGGTACCAATGAAATAATTATTATAGTTAGTCTTTAGTCTGAGCAAACAGATTTTCCCTCTTTGATACCAATCCAGGTACATTGCAGCGTATGTCTCGCCTTTCTCATAATTTCCTTCTCTAAATGCCCATGGTGGTACCTGTGACTTTTATTCAGCAGCTTTTCTTTGCAAACTTTCTCTTCTATATTCTACCATATCTATGAATACCTTTTCTTCAACCCGCAAACTACATGTTAAATTATTTTTATAAGCATATTCTATATCTAATGTCTAGGTAATATGGAAGAATTCTCCCATATACCGTGCATTTTTACTACTTAAAACCTTGTTCAGCTCCTTTATTATAGGTATCTCTGAAAATACTAAATCTATATTAGAATAATGGTACTCCAGCTTTCCCGTCACATAGAATAGGCTGGTTAAGACACTGCAAGACACACCATAGGTTAAAGGAAGGTGGTGATGAGTCACCCCTTCTGAGACAGTCGAAGGTAATTGCATGCACACATAACAATCACTCACATTCATTGTATTAACATACTCATACAACAATTTAGTAAAAACATTTAATGAGAAATCACTAATTGATTTATAATGATGGAGAATACTTCCATTTATCTGTTCTGTGTTAGTATTAGGTTGTTTCTTTAGTAACATCACTCACTCCTTCACTTATTACATCATTAGTATTGTTTCCATAATTAGTTACCATTAGACTAGGTACAATGGTAGTTAGTATTATCCACATAAATATCAGTAAATAGACACTACATAAGCAAGCTTTAATACATCTATGTTTTAGACTAGATTTTGGATGTTCAGTCACCTTTGCTTTGGCCATTTTTGTGTTCTACTAAAAATAGTGAAAAATTTACATCTAAATCTATAGAAACTCCTAAACTTACTAAAAATAAATTTCTGAAAAATAGTGTAATCCTACACTTCAGGGCTTTTCTTCTTTACCCCTCTCTTTTATTTCTTTTCTTTAAGTCTTCTGAGTAATTCAATTCATTTCAGTCTGACAAAGTTTCACCTTAAAATTTTCACAGTTCTTTTAAGGTGGTTTTAATTTGCTTTCATCCACTTGCTCAGTGTCAGTACCGTCCTTTTCTTCACTTGGATCTGAGCTTTCAATTTCTTCCAAGATCACATACGTCCATTCCGGTGCTGTGTATTTTCTGCTTGGAATTCTTACTCTCTTTGTTTTTCGTACTGACTCTTCTTCTGACTCTTCTTGTTCTGTTTGACTTGTGACCTCATTGATTTGCTCTGGTCTTCTCTTTGACTTTCTCCTCACAAGAGTGTATTTCAGTCTTTTCACTCCACTTGGCCAATTGTCACCTTTTCTTGGCCTTTTAACTTGAACTACTTTTTCACCTTCTCCATCTGGTTCACAGGTTCTCTTATTTGGCCTTTCTTCTATCTGTTCTTCTTCTTGACTTTCAGTAACTTCTCTTTCTTCTGGTTCAACAGCAGTCTCATGAGACCCAATAACTGGTGCCCACTCTACTTGACTTGTGCTTGGCTGTTCATCATCTGTTTGTCCTTCAGAATCTGTTATTCTGGATTCTTCAGCTTCACACACTTCAGCCTCTGGTCTTTGGCTTTTGTTTACCAGTTGCTGCTCTTCTTGTCTTTCAAGTGGACTTGGGACTCATCTGGTATGGCTGGCATGGATCCAATTTGGCAAACCACCACACTTCACTGCTGTTGTCGTCACCAGAATCACCTGGTAAGGTCCATTCCACCTGGGTTCTAAACACAATTTCCTCACGTGTTTCTTGACGAGAACCCACTCACCAGGACTCAGATCATGAGCTTGATTCGGCTGTGTTGCAGTGGCATCTTCTCCAACCTGATGAGACACAGAACGCACCAGATCAGCCAATCCTCTGCAATAATCAAGCACTAGATCATCAGATATATTCATCAGTTTGTTCGCTGGTATAAATGTTTGTCTCATTGCTCTTCCCATCAGGACCTCATGTGGACTCAAACCCGTCTTTTTGTCAGGAATGCTATTAAGACTCATCAACACAAGGGGTGAAGCGTGAGGCCATTTCAGTGTTGTGGATGCACACACCTTCCCTAATCTAGATTTTATAGTGCCATAAATCGGTTCAACCACTCCAGATGTTTCGGGTCGATAGGCACAATGCAGCTTCTGCTCAATCTGTAATGCTGCACAAATTATCCGAATTATCTCATTATTAAAATGGGTTCCTCTATCTGTTTCTAAAGTGACTGGAAATTCAAATCTAGGAATCAGTTCTCTTAGAAGCAGCTTTGCAACAGTTAAACTGTCATTCCTTCTCGTTGGGTAGGCTTACACCCAGCGAGAAAACAGGCAGACGACAACTAACACATATTTCAGCCCATTGCACGGGGGGAGCTCTATGAAGTCCAACTGAAGTCGGGTGAATGGACCTGCTGCTTTTCCAATTCGTCCCCAACTAACAACTGTCTTCCTGCCTGGATTCTGCTGCTGGCAGGTGACACACCTCTGGCAGAGACTCTCTGCAATGACCCTGAACTTTGGGTTATACCATGATTACTTGAAGAGCCTGATCATTGCATCTCTTCCAACATGTGCAATTCCATGGTATACCCTTGCCATATGGGATAGTAAACTATCTGTCATGACTGGTCTTTCGTCTATATAAATCCACACTTCGTCCTCAGCTCTCTTTGTGCAGCCTGAATGTTTCGAGATTTCTTTTTCCTCATCACTTGCCTCTTCCTGTAACTGCCTAATCTCATCCCAAGTTTCAAAAGAAGAAGAAAATATAAGATGGCAATTGGTATTTTCTTTTTCAATCCCTCTGTTTAGGGCAATTAAATTTCGTGCACAGAAACGCGCTACTTGATCTGCGTATCTGTTGCCCCTCGTCACATAGTCATCTCCTGACTTATGTGCGGAACATTTGACCACTGCAATTCTTTTGGGCATTTGTAAAGCATCCAATAAATCTTTTACAGTTATGCTGTTCCTTATAGGGGAACCTGAAGAAGTCAGAAATCCCCTTTGCATCCATAGCTGCCCTAAATCATGGACAACCCCGAATCCATATTGACTATCAGTAAATATGGTTACTCTCAGGCTTTTGGCAATTTTGCACGCTCTAATCAGAGCTATCAATTCAGCAATTTGAGCAGAGTTTACCCCCTTTAGACAGGATGCTTCTAAAACTCCTGCTATGGTGCAAACAGCATAGGCAGAACACAATTCTCCTTTTTCATTTCTTAAACATGATCCATCAACAAACATCTCACAGTCTGATTCCTCTAATGGGATGTCCGCAATATCAGGCCTGGGTTTTGTGCACAACTCTGTCACATCCAAACAATCATGATCTGCCTCCTCTCTCACTTCCTCACAATATGAATTCGGCAACAGAGTTGCTGGATTTACTGTAGTGCACCTTACCACGGTCACATTTTCAGCACCCAAGATCACTCTTTCATACTTAGTCAACCGACTAGAGGTCATGTACTGTGCCCTTGTGCATGTCAAAAGAATCTCAACTGAATGTGGCACATACACCTTGACTGGATGTCCCATCACAATTGCTTCACTCTGTTCCACACTCACACAAGTAGCAGCTACTGCTTTTAAACAGCCTGGCAACGCTGCAGCCACTGAATCCAAAGTAGCAGAAAAATATGCTACTGGACGTCGTGCCATCCCATGTTTTTGAGTTAAAACTGAAAGTGCACACCCATCTCTTTCACAACAGTACAATGCAAACTCCTTTGCATAATCTGGCATTCCCAATGCAGGTGCTCGACAAAGACTGTTTTGCGTTTAGTAAAAGCTTCCATACTTTCATCCTCCAACACAATCGGATCTTTCACATCTTTTCGTGTCAACCTCTGTAGAGGTTTTGCAATCAGTGAGAAACCACTGATCCACTGCCTACAGTATCCAACCATTCCCAACAACATTCAGACTTCTTTCTGAGTGGTAGGTGGGCTCATTTGTTTATTCACACTAATTCTTTCTGGTGTCACCTTTCTGACTCCCTTTTCTATTTTGTGTCCTAGGTATTGGACTTCCTGTTTACAAAATTGTAATTTTGATGGTGACACTTTGTGTCCTCCTTCTGCCAAATGGTTCAGTAAGGCAATGGTATCTGTCACACATGCCTCTCGGGTCTTTGATGCCACAAATAGGTCATCAATATACTGAACCAAAACTGAATTTCCTGGCATGACTAAGGTCTTCAGGCACTTTTTCAGAATCTGATTAAATATTGAAGGACTCTCTGTGTACCCTTGAGGAACTCTGCACCATGCCAAAACACGGTCTCCGAACCGGAATGCAAAAAGATATTGGCTTTCCGGATGTAAAGGAATCGAGAAAAATGCTTGGCACAAATCAATCACTGTGTACCATTCAGAATCGCATGGAATTTGGTAAAGGATTGCTGCTGGATTTGGTACTACTGGACAACAGGGTACTACAATTTTATTAATCTTTCTTAAATCCTGTACTATTCTATATTTTCCACTTGGCTTTTTAATTCCTATAATTGGCGAATTACAAGGACTACTCATTATTTCTTTCAAAATTCCCTGTTCAATCATTTGGTCAATCACAGGAGTGAGTCCTGCAATTACTTCTGGACTCATTTTGTACTGAGGTGTGTTTGGATACACAGCACCCTCTTTCACTGTAACCTGGATTGGATCCAATCTCTTTTCCCGTAAAGTCCCATACATCCAACCTCACTGTACCTTTTAATTCTTCGGGCAAACTCTCTTCTGTGAGAAGTGAAAACAACTCATCCACTTCTGTCCCTTGCTTCTCTAACATCATCTTGAATTCAACATCCTCATCAGGTATCTGAAACGCAATACCATCTGGTGTATAATAGATGGTACAATTCATTTTGCACAATAAATCTCTTCCCAAGAGATTTACTGGACTTGAGTCACATACTACGAAACGATGCATGTCTCTGAAACTCCCAATATGAACTTCTATTGGATTTGTGACTGGTGTTCTAATATGCTTATTTGAGATTCCTACAACTTGGATAGTTTCTCCCGAGAGGGGTAGGTTTGGCATTTCTGCTGCTCTCACAGTAGAACGGGTAGCACCAGTGTCCACCAGGAATGTAATATCATTACCTTCCACTTTTCCGTCAACAAATGGACCTGACTGATCTACCGCTAAAGATGCGCCAAGTACGTACTCTTCCTCCCCCCTCAGGCACCGCCATTGATATGAGTCTGAATCACTCTCATTGCACTGCAACCAGTATTGCGGAACCATTTGCACATTTTGATTCTTACCAACTTGATCACCTCCGTGAAATCCAGTGTTCGCACTGTACCTCTATACTTGAGCAGTCACATTATTGGGCATGGGAGCTTGTGGCACCTGTAACTGTGGAGCAACTACCTGCTGCTGTTGATTCACACCCACCTCATTCTGCATCTGTGGATTTAAATTTTGATTTACCCCATTATTCTTTTGAGCGGCTCTACACTTGTTTTTACAATGTCCATACTTTCCGCACGCATGGCAAGGAAATATCTTCCTAGCCTCTTCTTTACTCCTTTTTCCTCTACCTCTACCTCCACTGGGTACCTGACCATTTTGATTCTGACCATTCATCTTGTAACCTGTTTGAGAATTATTATTTACTTCTTGCTGCTCTGCTACCTTCACTTGTGCCCACATCATTTTCTCCTTTAATTTTTTATGTCTTGATTCAATGTCATCACTACAATACTTTGCATACCTCAAAATTTCGTCAATTGTTTTGCTCTGCCAACAAATCAAATGCTGCTGAATCATATTACTAATATCCGGTTTCAATACAAACACAAAACGATACATAAAATGTCCCATATCTTTGTCTCCAATGTTCTCAAACCCGCTGTACTGTTTAAATACCTGCAACAACCTTTCATAATAAGCATGCACTGACTCCTTTGGTTCTTGGGTCGTTCTGTCAATCTTTACCCAATCTGTTTCCTTAGGGGAAATTTTTCCTTTCAAAAAGGTGATTACCTGATTATACTTTTTCATCACCTTATCAGATGGTGCACCTGTTTTAGAATCTCTAGGATATTCTTCTTTTGGCCTATCAACAGTAATTTTACATTCTGTTCACAAATCAGCTGGAACGACAATCTCAAACAAACCATCTAAATCTTTTAACAAAACCTTTGAAACTTTCACAAACCTCTCTACCTGTTTATACCATTCAACCAGTTTCTCCCTTAACCTGGGAAAACCATTCGTAAAGGACAATATATCCTGTCTTGTCCAAGGAACGTGGACATATCCACCACCTGGAACTTCTCTCATTGGACACGCCCTTTCAACTTGTTCTGTCTCTTTTAACAGAAACAGCGATGCTCCCTTTCCAGCTGCCTCTTCTTTCTTTTTCATCCATCTACCTTTCCACCATTCAACATCTCCCCATTTTTTCAGAATATTCATCAACTCTTTTATCTGTAATCTTTTTCCTGATGCATTCAAACTCTCCAAATCCTTTTCAGTAAAGGCCAATCTGTACGATTTCTGCAACACCCTTGACTTCTCTATATCTATTCCATATTCACTAGCAGCCTCTGCTATTTTCTCATGAAGATTCCTCGCTCTCCAAGTAATACTTTTACACAAAAACAACAGCTCTTCATCTCGGTAATTCCCTAGTCAATCTGGACTTATTGTGCCAATAATCATCTCTTCCAAATCTACTTTCAATTGGCTCACATTTATACTCTGTGGTTGAGATTTTCGCTTTTCCATTCCCTTTATCCAATCATTTAATTCCTCTGGTGAAGGACCTGCTGAACTCCCTGTTGCTGAAATAACATTCAACCCTATTCTCCTTGGATCTATTTGTACACTTCTTCTAGGGGTTTCTGTTATCATCTCACAAACCGGAAAATATAACAAGGTAGTATTCGTGTCAGCCTGTCCATCCTCATCCGCTAACATCACTATTCTATTCCTGACGCTACTCCTAGGAACTGCTAACGTATGTACTTTTGATACATTCTGTTTTTCTCCATACAATGGAACTACGGGACCAATTGTTACCGGTACCGTCAAAGCCTCTGCATTTAGACTTAACTGATTTATTTTCTGGATCTGCTCTACCCTTGCCTTATTTAATATGTCCATTTCTTTTTCTCGTACTACCCTAGCTATTTCCGTAACCTGTGGGGTTAATGGAGTTCCCATTAGTGGTGCACTCGGAGTCACCTCAACTGAATTTTCTTGGTATGGCGGAGGTCTTTTGGTCATAATATCCTCTAACAATTCATCATCAGAATCGTTTGGATCATCTCTTAAACTTGAAGTTTCTATATTTTTCTTTTTATCTTTACATTTGCCTCCTGTCTGGTCTTCAGCAACTAAAACTGGGTACAAACCCTCCGTTACCACAGCTCTCCTCCATCGTTTCATTGTATCCTCTCTTCTCTCAAAAGGGTATCTAGTCATTAAATTTCTGTATCTCCTACCACCTCGATATCTCTCTCTTTCGAATACTTCTACTTCCCATTCCTCTAACGCTTCATACTGTGTAGGTCTGGGATTTGGCTCTAATGAATTCATTCGATTTCTCAAATTCTGCAAAATCCTTATACTAAACGAACCATGCTGTGGAAAAGCTATAACACCATCATCCTTTGTGTATTACACCAAATTCTCTAACCTAGTACACGTATGGTATCCTCGCTCCAACATCATATAGGAAGCAGGCGTTCCTGGAGGGGGAATAAGAATTCCCTCTCTAGTCACTATTGGTTTATCCTTTTTAAAGAAATTCTTTATTTTCTTTAGCAACTTCATTTTTCTGACTCTTTACGCTAATGTACCTCAGCAAAACATTTCCGTATTCTACCTATTCTATTTGTCAGTTCTCGTCCAATATCAGCGCAACTCACACCAATCGTCCAATTACGGCTCTCTTGGTATCTGCTATTTCAACCAGTACTAGCGCAGCTCACACCAACCGGCCAATCAGAGCCTACTTTACGCTCGCTGTCTGACCAATGCCTTTTTGTGACGTCAGTATTACTCCTTCTACTGACCCTCCCTTTACAAAATAATACGGCAATGTATTTCTAAATCTTCTTAATCAAAATTCTTGTTAGTAACAACATAAAACAATGCTACCTTGTCTGTTCCTCTAAATAAAGAGATAGTTCTTCACTTCAAAACGAGAAATTCTTTTACTTCAAGTAAAATAACGACCAGCGTTACTTTACACACAAACAAGCTACAGGAGGACTTGGTACTCCTCTAGGGATAAGGCCAAAGTTTTGCAAGAGGACTTTTTGGTGTAAAAGAGGTCTTGGTACTCCTCTGGGGATAAGGCCAGAGTTTTGGAAGTGGACCCTTCGCTATTTCAGACACTCTACTCACATACGAAATTGTCCCTAAATATAACACCTAGAGCCTTCCGCCATACAGTATTATAACAACAGACAAAGTACTTCTGCAGTGTGATTTCTTTATCCACACTCTTCTTCTGCCTACTTCAGGCTAAATTCCTCAGGTAACTCCGCACCTGTACTTCTTGACAACATAGAACAGGACACTAACTTTCCATGTTAAGAACATATAATCAATAATCAATAATTATTACCAAACTAATCAATAATTAAACCGTCCTCTGCTACCAGAAAACTGATCCTGCGCAACGCTTAATCAGGGATCGATACTCATCAATATTTCATACAATGGCCCATACACATTCACCCAAATCCCTGATGAGCTGGGGGTCAAGTTTTAAAGACGTGAAAAATTGTTTCCTTCACAGATTCATGTTTAACAATTCTAAATACATAACTAGACCTGTATATCAACTCTCTTTCCTCTCGGTCGATGGACCAATTAGTTGAGTAGTTGATGGTAATAATAGAACTAACTGACTATCTAACCAGCTAAATAATCACAGACTCTCGGTAAGTTTTATAAAGTTTATCTCAAATAAATGATTAATGCTCATCGTATACAGGTCACAATGCAAACAAAGAATCTCACATAAGGGAGAGAAAATCAATCAGCAATGCAAACAGTGTCAAACTCATCAACAATTAACAATATGCATATGAGGGAGTGGCTAGATGAAGAGACATAAGTTTCAGCAAAATAATGCGAAACAATAGACATGTGACGGAGTGGATAGATGAAGAGACATAAGTTTCAGCAAAATAATGCGAAACAATATACATGTGACGGAGTGGATAGATGAAGAGACATAAGTTTCAGAGACAAAAATACATTTGCAAGTAAATTATGCAAAGTACGAGTCAGCAAGATAATACAAACCCAAAGAAATTCAGTGAAATACCACCCCCCTGGCCAATGGAGTAGTGGGGGTCTCCTGAAATAGAGTCAGGAGACAAAGATTTCAGGAACGGGACAGGACAGGGTCAGGAACAGCTAGGCCTCTCTGCAAACCGACGGCCAGCGATGCATCACCCCTCTCTCTCCTCTGCACTCGATCAGAGCTCAGGCTAAGGCTAAACCACACCCCCAAAGGCACCCCAGTTATACCCTAAAACCTACATGTCCAACCCACATTAGTTGAAACAATTCATGGAACTCGACAGTTTATTGGTGGATTTGGGAGGTGGTCTGTCACACCACCAGGTTCCCATTCACAATTTCTTTATACTCATTGTTCTATATCCTCTTCCATTACATCAGGTTTGACTCGTTCAGTTATTGCGACATTGAAACATTTCTTTATTTTCTCATATATTTTTCAGTCACATCCACAGAAGAAATCTTGGATCCCACGGCCAGGCTCATCCGTTTGGCAGTCATACAATGTTCTCTGTGCTGCATAGCCTTGAACCTTTATACTTTCTCTGCAGCGCTCAGCACTTCTGTCTGCTTTGGCATGTCATTCTCGCTCGTTTTCCTACCCCTCATCTATCTGGTCAACTTTAATAATGTCAGGCCCATTCGACTCACTACGGCAAATAGAACATAAACATTCATTAATTACATGGTAATGTACTTTTCACTGTTTACCACCCACCTTTGCACTATCCCCTGTTAATATTCTTCCTAGTATAAGTTTCATGCAAAGCGGCATTATTTATTATCGTTTAAAGCAAGATGCAAGTTGCGAATGCGAAATGCGGCCTAGACATGCATTAGTTTTGTTTCTTTAGAAACGCAATGTAAAATGAGGCCTTGTTCTTTCATGCATTTAGTTCACATTAGTGCACGCATGCGCATAGTGGTTTCCCACGTGTTCATGTGATTTGCATTGTTACTTTTACACTGCACACTGTTAGTAAGTATTACGGTGGTGTCAATCCGAGCAGGTTTCTTTTTGCGAAATCCTGCTCTATCACACTCCATATCATACGCTCTTTCAACATCTGAAGGGGGCACACAGCAGACACTGGTGATTGGGAACCAGGGGTGGGGGAAATAAATGGGACTTGAGAGCTTCTGTAGTAAAGCCAGCTTGATAATGAAATATCAGTGGGGGAGGAGGGTGGGGTATGCTAATTGGGTCTGGCCTCTATGTAGTGCACCCATATTGATGCCTCTGAGGAGAAGGAGATTTCATGTTAGTGGGGGATGGCTTGCCCCTATGCAGACTGTGCAAGGCAGTGCTATTCCTGTGCTGTGGGTGGGGCAATATTACTGGGGTAAAGGCCGTCACTAAATTCTATTAGCATACACTGGGAAGCAGATCATTGGGGAGAGGATGTGGCCTAATGGCTAGAGTAGTCGACCTCGGAGCTGGGGAACCGGGTTTGAGTCTCGGCAGGGACACTCAACATCCTGTGATTCTAGGCACATCACTTAGTCTCCCCGTGCCTGACAAAAAAATGAATGTGTCCATCTGGAACGCAACTGGTGCTCATGTAAAGCCTCTGATACCTTTGGGTCTAGTTTGCACTATATAAAACTGCAAAAAAAAGGGGGGCATGCATTGTAGTATCCGACAGATTCTGACAAGAATTGGTGTAGGGATGCAAGATCCTCCTGGAAATCACCCAGGTGCCATGTAGGCTACACATGAATCATCACATCAGATTACAGGTGCCACCACGCATTCCTGCAAGTGTTGCTGGTGCTTACACTGTAGAAATGGTTGGTGTGCACAGGGGCCACAGAGTTTTCACTGGGTTGTCACTAGGCTAAGAAGTTAAAACAGTGATACAAGGGATTCCCTACATGTTGTTTCGTTCTATAGCTTAAGATCCTCCAGCTGCATGCTGTCTCAAAAAGCACACAACATTCATAAACTCCACACATACTATATTCCTAAAATCTAGCATGAAAAATGTATAATGACTTAAAACTTGCAATTGTTTCCACCCCTTTCTTTCCTATGAGTGACCCTCTCTGTATCTTCCATCCTCTGCATTCCTGCTTACTCTCTGACTATATGCCTACTCTAAGTCCATATACATCTGCCTTTAACTCCATTATTGTATTTCTGCACATTGATATACATGATCACAACCTCTCCTTCATGAACCTATATCTCTGCAACCTACACTACATAATCTCCTCTAGCCCACCTACTAATTCCACCAACCACCTGCATGAACTAAATACCCCGCTAATGATCACACCTAACTCCTATTAATTCAAATAACCACATAGAAATTGGATCAAATGCAGCAAATATTCTCCAGGAGAGCACAAGTCTAATCCAAATAACCAGTGGATTAACCAATAATCTTAGGATCCAGAGTGCTACATGGGCTCTGTACTACTCACCATAAAGGTCTTCAATACCTCATTATGGGGTAGCAATATTTATATAAATGCAATTACAATACAATTACAATAAATGTTCCCCATTCATGTTCTCTATTAATGTATTACATCAAGCAAAAACGTGATGAGCTATGGGACATGTATGTCCTACAAAGCACTTTATAAATACCCTTTAATAAATAAAGAAATGATGACTCCATTATTCTCTGAAGATATTGAAAGGATTTGGCAACATAATAATCTTAAAGATCTGGCAGACACTAGGCAATGTCCTTTACTGAACTGCATTATGTAACACATTTAATCATCCAAGTTTTCCTGGACCAGACAAATTTCATAATTAAAGTTGACCATCTGAATTACAATCATTCCACCATCCAGTGTAAAAAGCTTTCACAGTGTCTCAATAAGGGTTTTTGTTTTAAGTAAAGAGAATTTATATATGAATGCACACAACTTAGAGGCCTTCACAGTAGCCTAGAAATGGCACTCCTAATCCGAATGGAATTGAATTAATGCCCCAGTGGAACAAAATATCTCCCATTGATCTTTGAGGATTCTTCAGTTCCTGCACAGACCTGAATCTCCTACTGACTTTAGAATAAGGTGCCAAGTGTCTGAATGAAAATGCAAACATATGAGAGACACAAGGAATCCCTGAAATGTGTCTCTGCTAATTCCAATAGAATCTTTACTAGCAATAATAAGAGGAGCTGGAAATTCCAATCATTTTATGAAACCACTGTCATAAAAAGCCATAGCTATACATATTTCCATACAAATTCTGAGGCCCTATTACCTAAAATAATTTGGCAGTACGAACTACATATCATAATATCTTTATTTGAGCTCTTCCACCAAACATCTGATTAAGTGCATTATCAATTAAATAGACAATTAATCTACAAACGCTTTATATTATTCATTATCAACACCGAACCCTTCAGTTGCTTGACAACCTCTTATAAATATTTTCTCCAATCTCAACTAACTATGCAGATTCATCATTTTTTATTATTCAGAATCTTCAAATGGAGAAAGAAATTATCTTTTTGTGGATCTGTGTCTAACTGTTAACTTTAGAAAGGTGTGGATAAAGGCCTTGAACCCTACTTTATCCTCCTCTTCCTCATACCCCTCATTTGTTTTGGTGTAGGGAATTATTATAGCAGTGTTAGTTCTTTTATTACTTTATTCTGATATGCCAAAAATTTACCCAGGTTGTTGTTTCCTAAAAACTTCTCCTTTATAGATTCTATGATTGATAATCACAGATAATTCTATGGAAGCCTCCATTGATATCTTGGCACTTTTCATAGGAATTGCCACTCCCCTTTTATATCGTGAGGAATTGTGGTGTATTATATGGTGTGGTTGAGCGACATCACAGTGGAAAACACTCACTAAACCAACTTGGGTCAAGCCAGGCTGATTTGCGTAACCTTAGCTCAACCCTGCATAGCTGTGGCTTTAGGCAATCAGGCTTAAACAAAGGAATACGGGTAAAGCATTTAGAAGTACCAAAACAACAGAATAAGAAAGTCACACAACAATAAAGAAATCCAACACCAATTTATAAAAATAGATTATATTTTTATGATTTGTTTGTTACCAAAATGAACAAAATCCAAAAGAGGTTTCCGGATGTATAGATTTTTAAGTAAAACGTAAATCTAATCTTTTTATTCAAAAGCATGAACAAGCATTGGTGACTGCGAAGTCTGGAAACTTTGTAAAACTTTTAAAGAAATTAGTTCGGCAAATTCGGTCAGGGTTGAGTGACCAAATCTGGCAGGGAAAAGGTCATTTGAGCCAATAAGGAGTAGTAGGTCAGTTACCTTGGCAACACAGCAGTTACAAGTTCAGTTCCAGGCACTATGGGTGAACTGCTATAGACATCAATGAAGTGGTCCTGATGCAAGGGTTATAGGGTGCTGAAGATGATGCAAGATGTTGAGGAAATTGTGTTGTCGATGGGGTCTTCCTGGGGCTACTCCTTGGTCCACCGTCCAGGTGAGGCGACTTTGGCAACAGGGGTTGATGTTACTCGAAGTCCTCCTTTCACCAGCAAAATTCCAGTTGCAACTGGACTACTGGTCTCAGGGAAACCTGTGGTTCCATTTGGTCAAGGCTAGTGTCTGTTTTGGGTGACCAAACTGAACTCCGAACACTCTCCCAAGTCCAGCATACTTGGATGCAAATTTTGAGCATCAGGACTTTGTTTTAGGGGCTGCACGTCAGTGGCGATCAGGTGATTGTGGCTACTGACAGGCCAGAACGGGCGTCTTCAGCATTTTTGGCCTTGTGCTGTAACAGAAAGTCAGCCAACTGACTCTTGGAGTTCACCTTCTCTGTTTGGGGGTCTGGAGTGACCTTTCCAATACCCAGGCATCACAGGCAGTGTCCTCTATTTGCTAACCCAAGGATCAGCAGGTGCAGTCCAGCAGTTGGCGCACCCTCTCTTTCCAGGTCCAGGGAACAGCAAGGTTGTCCTTCTTCGGTCCTATTTACAGTCATGATGTGATCTGAGTTCCAAGTGCCAGGGGTGCCATATTTATGCCTGGAAAATGCCCTTGGGTATGTGGTGGTCACTAGCCAATGGTCTTGTAGGAAGTTAACTTTCCCTCCTAATGATGACTTCCTGCAAAGTGTGGCATCTAGCCATCCCAGAGTGCAGAGTGCATGATTCTGCCCACCCCCAAGATGGCAGAACCCCTCTCTCAGTGAGTGGGGCTTTGTAGGTCACCCTAGAGGTGTGGCTAACTGAGGGGTGCATGGCCACGAAAAAGCTGGTTTGGCAACTGGTCTCCCCTCTCAGAATAAATGTAAAATATTAGTAAATTAATACATGAGGGCATGAGAAATGCAATTTCAATAAAGCAGTGTAAGTCAAATGTGAACAAGAACTACAATTTGTAACAGTATAATGAAGGCATTAAAACACACACGTAAGTGAATGACTACTTTTTGCAGTGAATGAATTCCCATGGTAAACTTGGATTCTTCACATCACATTAATAAAGTTAAGTCAAACAGAGTATATGGTGCTAAGTGCACATAAATATTGTGTATCTGTGACTTGTAGGGTGGATCTAAAATACGCTGCTCCAATCAAGCCATCACCATCAAGGTTAAGGTCTTATCAGGTGGACCAGTTAAAACCTTCCAGTTTTCATCATTTTTCGCCTAGACTCCTCTAGACGTTTCATTTCATTATAGTATTTACACTGACTCTTCTCTACCTCTACATCCGCTCTCTTCCTCTTCCCTCCCTGATTTGTCTGTGCCCAATTATATCCCTTAAAGATTACAATCAGGAATATCACACAGAGGGTTATTATTACAAGGGGTTTCGATAGTGCCCAAACTCCCACTTCCCAAGTTTTCCAAACCACTTGCCTACCACAGCAAATCCCCTTCTAATGTCTTCCCAAGCACTGTTTGCTTCCAACTCCTTCAAATCTTTCTCTAGATCAATTATGGTCTTAATGTATTTTCTCAAGTTCTTACTATTGTCAGGGATGTAAATGCAGCATTGCTGGACCTTTAACATCTGACAAAACTCAGTTCTCCTTTGCAAGAAGGATATCTAATGCAAGTCTGATCTGCAAAACCATGGATATAACAGCTACCATTTCAGTATCTATAAGTAATAAAGCTCTGCAGTACTAGTGGGCAACTTGTCAACTACAGTAGACAGCTTTCTAATCTTCAAATCATTTAGCATCACCCTTACAGATGGCATCATGGCACCAAAAATATCTCCTACAGGTTCAGCAGCACTAGCTCCTCTTTTAGGTCTAGACTTTTGTTCCCACACCAGATCATTGAAATATTCTACATGATAAGTCTTTGGAAAGACTACACCTAAATAACATGTACTATACCATTTCGTGGGCAATTTGAAATAAGCATGCTTTCCACAGATTAAATAAACTCCAGGAACCACAGGATCATTTCCATCCAAAAATATTTTTCACTTTACTCTAACCTCAAATGCATGGTCACGTTCACTTTTCCCCACAAATAGAGAGTCAAGTTCATTCTTGTTATTCTGCGCACACAATGTCCCCCTATTTTTCCAGTCTAAAGCTAATGCTCCTTGATTTCCTGCTGCTTTATGAACAATCCCTTCCTCAGTTCACTTGGGTATCTTGGTTACATTTGTTGCATTAGTGGTTACCTCCCACTATCTATCTTCCAGCAGGTCTAAAAATGTCTTCTTAACATCTGTCAATATGCAAGTTAAGTTATGTCTGTGAGCATAGGCAGTATCTAGTGTCATGGTGGGTGTAAAATACCTCTTAGCTGTGTCAGTGATTTGGGCATAAGAATGTCTATTCAAATGTTTAAATAAAGAAACTTCAGAGAGAACTAAATCATAATTTGAAAAATAATATTGGAAATGACCCTGTCTAAAGAAAAGGCTCAGCAGAAAGCTAAAAGTGACACCTTACGTTAAAGAAATGTGGTGATATATGTTACACTTTGCAACTGGTGCAGGAAACTGCATGCAAACATAACTACCCCTCACATTCATAGTGTCAACATATTCATAAAGCAGCATAGTATAAGCGTTTAAAGTGTAAGCTCCTCTAGATAAACCTAAATGTTACTCATTGTCATCAAGTTAATACAAATTATTGTCAGCAGTGTATGAAAATTTGGGGTTAACCTTAGGCTTGTCCTCCACTGAACTAAATGTAGAAGGACATAGTCCTACAAGCAAAATAGTTAGTACTACAACTACAACTAGTGTGCCTACTATTATGAACCTACATCTATGGGTGTTTTAGTTAGTTTTCATTACTTCTCTAAAATCAGACCATGGGGTTGAAAGTAGCAGCAGCATATTCTTTTCTGTTGATTTCCACCTGTGCAAATTGCAAAACAAAGTTCGGAGCAATAAAAATGCAATTTCTTTCTTTATTTACAAAGTCTTTGTGAGCCTTTCTTAACCCTACTCTGTGTTCTACTAAATTACACCCTTAAGCTCCTTCAGCAGACTCGGGCCTAATTACCCTTTGTGCTTCTGCTACAAACCTATATAAATGTCTGTATTAAATGCACATTTAAATTAATTGATGACCACATCCAGTATGAAATGTCTCAGTCTTTTGGAAAGTAAAGCAAATTCATATTGCACTTTGAACAAAATATTCAGTTCAAGGAGGTTCAATTGGATCTGCATTGTGATCACAAAATTCCCAGAATTCTCTTTCTCCATCATTGGCAACAAAGTATGTCCATTCAGGGGCTGAGTACCTTCGACAGGCCAGTCTAGCTCTTTTTGATCTCCGGAGTGCAAAATCTTCACCTTCTCCGTCAGTCAAATCAAAATCCTCAGTATCCTCTGGAATGGTTTGAAGCCCGCATTTATCTGGCATATTCAGTCTACCTCTCTCTTTTCTTCTGGGTCAACGTTCTCCAGTTGCTACTCATGTCTCTACAGCACTTGGCCCTTCATCAGGGTCTAGATCTGGATCTGCCAACACCACAGGACCAGCCTCTCCTGTTCCAGGTCCAGCTGTCAAGTCATCAAGACCCCCATCAGGCTGAACAAGTGCTGTTTCAGACTCCCTGCTGATCGCCTACAGCATGTCTAACCTGCTCCCTTGGTCTCTCAACCACCACTAGCACTTCTTGGAGAGGTGCTGTTACATCATCAAGGGAACACAAAACTGTGCAAGTATAGACAACATGCACCCAGTTTGGGAGACCACCGTACTTCACAGCAGTTGTGGTGACTAGGATCACCTGGTAAGGACCTCGCCAGCGGATTCCAGGCAACTCTTCCTCACATGCTTTTTCACCAAAACCCAGTTTCCGGGACTAAGGTCATGGCACTGCTCCTTATGAGGTAGGGCTGTGGCTGCTTCAACCTGATGCACGCACCACGTCAGCCAGTACTTTGCAGTAATCAAGAATCATGTAATCTGTATGTTCACAAGCGCATTTTCAGGTATAGCTGGCAGTCTCATTGTTCTGCCAATAATAATTTAATGGGGGGGACAATCCTTTCCTCTGATCAGGAATGCTACAAAGCCTCATCAACACAAGAGGCATTGCATCAGGCCACTTCAAAAACATCTTGATTTCAGCATGCCATTAATCTGCTCCACCAGACCTGAAACCTCAGGCTGATAGCTACAATGCAGTCTCTCTTCCACTTGAATTGCTGCATACAACATTCTCAGGATCTCATTATTGCAGTGTGTACCTCGGTTACACTATTGAGAAATCAGAATTCCAAAACGGGGTATTAACTTCCTCAATAGCAGCTTAGCCACTGTGAGACTGTCATTTCTCTTTGATAGGTAAACCTCAACCCATTGTGAGAAGATAAACACCATCACCAGGACATATCTCAGCCCATTACACATGGGCATCTCCATAAAGTCCAACTGCATACTGTTGAATGCACTACATGATCCTCATATGTGACTCAGTGTTACTGCAGTTATCTTCCCTACATTCACCTGTTGGCACACAACACATCTGTGATACAATGGTTCAGCGATCAGTCTGAATCTGGGGCTAGATCAGGTTTGCCTAAACAAACAGACCATGGCATCTCACCCTACATGAGCAGGACTGTGTCTAGCCCCTGGGGGCAAAATACTATTTGGCAACACAGGCCTTCCATCACCTGAAACCCAAATGTCATCATTTCTCATCACACAACCTGCTCTGACCCAACTTTGCTAACACCTCTGCCTGAAGCCTTTTTACCTCTCCCCATGTATCATCAGTTGATAACAAAAGCTTGTAATTGGTCTCATCTGTTCCTTCGTTAGTATACTCTCCATTAAAGGTACAAACATTATGGGCACAATACTTTGCAACCTCATCAGCATACCTGTTGCCCACTGTCACATAGTCATCTGCACATGCTCTGCTGTGTGCAGAGCATTTCACAACCGCAACTTGGGCAGGTATTTGCAATGCCTCCAGAAGATTTCTCACTTGTTCTCCATTGCGGATAGGGAGCCTGAAGAAGTCATAAACCCCCTCTGGGGCCATAATTTAAAGCCATACTCTCTATTGTTGAAAATCATTACCTTCAGCTGGTCTGAAACACAGCAGATTCTGGTAAGAGCAATCAATTCAGCCATTTGTGCAGAGAATACACCTTGAATCCATGAAGCTTCAACTACTCCTCAAACTGTTCAAACTGCGTAGACAGCTCTTACATTTCCTCCATGGTCTCGCAAACATGAGCCATCCACAAACAGTACAAAATCAGATTCAGGCAGTGGCTCATCTTGTTTATCTGGTCTTGGTTTGATACACAGTTCCGTGACATTGAGACAGTCATCTTCCACTTCACCATCATCATTGTCATTCTTGGGAAGGGCCTACAAAGTAGCAGGATTTAAAACAGCACAGCATTTCAATATAATGTTCTCAGCCGCAAGGATAATATGCTCATACTTAGTAAAGAGGCTATTGGTCAAGTGATGTGTTTGAGTTATGGTTAACAGTATTTCAAAGGAGTGGGGAACAAAGATGGTCAATGGGTGACCCATCACAATGCTTTCACACTTCTCAATGCTGACACCTGTCACTGCCACAAATTTCAGACCTCCGGTTAGCACTGTAGCTACTGGGTCAAGTGTAGCAGAAAAATATGCAACTGGTCTGCCGGCACCTCCATGCAATTGTGTAAGCACTGAGAGAGTGCAGCCCTCCCTCTCACTACAGGAAAAGGCAAATGCTTTATTATAATCAGACATTCCCCATACTGGGGCATGACAGAGGGTTTCTATCAGCTCTAGGAAGACAACCAAGCAATCGTAATCCCAAGGTACCGGATCCGACACATCCTTGTGTGTGTGTAAAGGCTTTGCCACTAGGGAAAATTTAGGGAGCCACTGGCGACAGTAGCCCACCATTCTGAAAAACATCCTGACTTCTCTCTGTGCTGTTGGTGGGTTCATTTGCATAATTGTCGAGATTCTTTCCTGTGACACCTTCCTTGCTTCTTTCTCAATATGATGTCCTAGATACAAAACTTATTTTTGACAATACTATAACTTGCTTGGGGACACTTTGTGTCCTTTCTCAGACAAATGGTTCAACAGTGCAATTGTGTCAATCTTACAAGCTTCTTGTGTGTTTGACGCAACCAACAGATCATCTATATATTGTACAAGGACTGAATTTCTGTTCATGACCAGGGACTCCAGATTCTTTTTGAGGATCTGGTTGAAAATAGATAGAATTTCTGTTTACCCTTGTGCAACTCGGCACAGTGCCAAAACATGGTTCCCGAACCGAAATGCGAATAGGGATTGATTGTCCTCATGCAACGGTATGGAGAAGAAACCCTGGCAAAGGTCGATGACAGTGAACCACTCAGCCTAACAAGGAATCTGAAATAAAATCACAGCTGGATTTGGTACCATGGGACAACAAGGGACTACAATGGTGTTAATCCTTTTCAAATCATGAACAATGAGATGCTTACTACTCGGCTTCTGTAAACCCATGATGGGTGAGTTTCATGGACTACCCATAATTTCCTTTCACATGCCTTGTTGAATCATCGACTTAATCCCTGGAGGATTCCTAGTGATGTTTTCAGGGGTCAGATTATATTGTGGTGTTCTTGGGTACTCAGCATTGGGCTTTACTTGTATACAGGCTGGCTCAAATCCTTTGATGAGTCAAATGTCCTTTCCTGAAAATACCCAAACTTTCAGTTTCACCGTGTCTTTGAGATCTGAGGGTAACCCTTCAATTGTTATCATAGGGAACAGGTCAATGATTGAGCTCTGATTGGCCAATTTAAAAGCAACGTCCTCATCATAAATCTGTAACTCCATACCCTTTGGGGTGCAGTAAATGGTGCAATTTAACTTGCACCTTGCATCCCAGGAACTCCCTGATGATACACTCCGTCCACAGGAACAACATTCACTACAAAAGGCTGATTCTGACCGCCTCTCTGAGCAACTTTCATTTATGCAACCCTCAATTTCTATATACAGTTTATTTTGCTTCATTTCTATTTCCTCATTACAATACTTTTCATACCTCAGGATCTCATCAACCGACTTATTCTACCAACAGATTAAATGCTACTGAATCATCATGCTAATTTCAGGTCTCAATCCTGTCACAAGCCTTGACACAAAATGTCCCATATATTTGGGCTCAATAGTCTCCATTCCATTGTATTGTTTAAAAACCTCCAACAATCTCTCATAATAGACATGAATTGACACTTTGGGTTCTTGGGTCGTCCTGTCAATCTTGACCCAATAAACATCTTTGGAAGAGACCTATGATTTCAGAAATGTCACCGTATTTCTCATCGGCTCCTTCTTGGGCCAATCTGCAGCAATTTTACATTCTGCCCACAAATCACTTGGGACCTCAATATCGAACAACGTATTCAAATCAACCCAAAAGACCTTTGAGATTTTCACAAACCACTCGACCTGCTTGTTCCACTCCACTGGCTTCTCTCTTAATTTTGGGAAACCATTAGTGAATGATGCAAGATCACTTCTACTCTAAGGCACATGTACGTAACCCCAACTGGGCACTTCCCTATAGGGGAAATTTGAGGCACCTGCTCCCTCTTGTATAGGAGGTGGCTCTCCCGCAGGTCTCTTTGGGTCTTTCTTTTCTACCCATTTACCTTCCCATTTATCTAGCTCACTCTGTTTCTGAATGTTCTGAATCAACTCTCTAATTTGTCCTCCTCACCAAAGCATACACAATAAATCTTCTGCAAGGCTTTGGCTCTATTCAGATCTACCTCATATTTCCAGCTCAGATAGCCTGTCATAAACTTGTCCTGCACGTTTGGTGACATCCTTTCGCATAAACGCAAGTTCATGTTTTGGTAGGAATCTAATTGAGCCAATTGAAGGTTTCCACTAATCATTTGATCCAATTCTAAATTTAATTTAGCCATGTCCACTAAATTTACTCTCACTGGTGACTGAATGATTCCTTGACTCAATTCTGAGCTTTCACTTCCACTTGAGGAAGCTTTGATAATGTTCATCCATTCATCTATTTCCTTAGCGGTAAGACTATGTTACACTACAGGGGCATTAGGCACAGTCCCTTCCCCGGGTGTGCTATGGTTAACATTTAGAGGTCGTCCCAAAAAGGCATACCAAGATTTTGCGGTCTCTGGAATGAGCTATGGGGCCAAATACTGTCTAATTCATAGTTAAATCTGCACTGACAGCACAAGGAGAACTCGCTTTGGGTACGATCACAGGAGAAATTCCTCCCATATTCAAATTGTTAGAAGTATTACCTGGGGCACTTCTTCCCATGGGAACGGTCAAATTATGCGTTGTGTTCCCTGTCCAACCAGGCTTACAATGCGGAACACAAGGACCAATGGTAATTGGGATAGTAGAGGCATCTGGAGCATTAAGGGTTATGTAGTTAATAGGCGCACAAGTCCCTGAACTCTCTCCCATCAGGTTGTAATTTGTGTTCACTGGGGTGACCCCAATCAAGTTAGAAGTTTTTTTTACTGGTGCGGTAGTCACTTCAAGGTTCCCACCAGCACCAGTAACAGATCCTTCCTCCACTTGGGTCTTATTATATGAAGGTGGGTGTTCTGACAACAATGTATTCAAGATACTATAACTAGAATCCCTATCACTGACTTCACTCAAGTCATCTGGTTTCTTTGGCTTACTGTCTTTACCTTTCCTTCTCTTCTCTTTTCTTCTTGTCTCTTCTCTTCTCTTCTCTTCTTTTTTCTTTTCTTTCCTTTCTCTTTTCCTTTCTCAGATTCTTCAATTGTCAAAGCAGGACTTAATTTGATTCCCTCTATCATGTCTATTCTCCATTTTTTCTGCTCTGCATCCCGCCTAGCATCTGTATAAGTATGCACTGCCTTTCAAGCTCTTCCCTGATACTTTTCTTTCTCCCTGGCATGAACTGCACGCTCCCAAGCACTGAGTGCTTCAAACTGTGCAGGTCTAAGAAGAGATTTCATTTCATATAATATCCTCCTCAAATTTTCAATAATTCTCAAATTAAATGTTTCATAGCATGGAAACGCCAGTGCACCTTCTTTCTCCGTGATCTTGTGCCAATGGTTAAGCCAAATACATGCATGAAGCCCAATATTTGTCATCGTATAGTGACCTGGGGTATCTTCGGGTAGTGTCTCTTCGCATCTCTCCTGAACAAGTCTCGTATGACTTTAGAACATTTCATTTTTTTAATTTCAATAAATCTTTTCGTTGCAAACCAGGATTACATTTCTTTACCCATAATTCTCATTCGGTGTAAAAAACTTAATACCAGCGTGTTCCTCTAGGACATAGACAGCCAATCTCAACACTGCTCAACGTCAACCGACTAATCCCAGCACATCACGCTGTGATGGCAATCTCACTCCTCACAGCAGTTTACCCACCTTTACAATTCCTCACAAATACGCTCTTCTCAACACTAAGCCCGCAACACAAAACTCAAAGCAGTTGCAACAAATAACATTGTCTGCTCCACTAAATAATCAATAGTATTCAATCACACAAGAAACAATACGGAACAGTACCTTCCAGCCTATTCTAATTCACGCTCGAATGAAACCTCGACCTGTGGGGTACCACCTGGATTAGTACAGGTTCTCCTAGTCCACTGAGATTTACCATGCCAACCACACATCACATGCACACAAAAATAATGTCCTTATCTCTATTGTGCCACTGACAAAGTCTCACGACGAACACCCAAGAACTTAGCAGACAATTACAATATAGGGGTTAATTAGGATGTAGGCCGGAAAGCATCCGACCGCTGGTCGGAGGCTTTCCGACCAACATGTCTGGTTTGACTTCCGACCGTCTTATTACAAATACGACAGTTGGAATTCAAACAGGCCGGTCAATCTAGCTGACTTCCGACGGGATTGAGGAGCCCATTGGCAAGTCAGAACTGTGGCATAAACCCATGAGGAAGGTGTTTCTGAGTGCAAATCCATGTCGGACTTTCCAACATGGATTTGCTGTTGGAAAGTGCCTTTGGGGGCCCCTAACAGGGCCCCCTTCCCCCTGGCCCTCCAGTTGGGGGCTTGGAGGGCACCTGTGGTGCCCCCCTGAAAATCCCATCAGGTCATGTGAGGTGCCTGCCACACGGTGCACGGATTTACTCAGGCTCCCATTTCTCTATGGGAGCTTGTGCTACAGCCAGTTTATGGCCGCATCACAAGCTCCCATAGAGAAATGGGAGTATGCAACCGCACCATGTGTGGTCGCATTGAAATTGGGGTGTCTGGACCGCTGACCGGAGGTCGGTCGGTCTTGAGACTGCAACGGTCACGTCCGCCCAACATGGTAATCATGCCCTTAGTGTCTTCTACACCTTTTAATACCATCCCGGGATCCTAGGCAATGTTGGACCAGATAACAACTTTAACTTCTCCACCTGAAGCGTCACACTCACACGACTTTCAAAACATCTCTGCAAAACACAACACAATCTCCACAAAACTACCGCAAGCTAAGCATAAGCCACTGCAACGTGTGCCCTTAGTAATACTCCGCTATTACAACTCTTTCATGAACCGCTGGAACTCCACCAAAGAAAATTAAGTATTAGCAATATAAGGCTTACAAGGAACTCAGTTGCAGCAATACAAAAGATAAGGAATATGACCTGATGGTCATTGTACAGGTTTTGATCCTCCTTTCTATACATGAATAAATCTAAAGTCACCTAAACTAATCCTAAATTTAAGTTGGGAAAGCTAGGGAAACCTAATTAAATCAGGGAAAGCAGGAAGGTGTCAGCATAGCGGAGACTTCTGTAACTGTTCTTGACAGGGAGGACCCAGTTTGGCAGTTCGGGCTGGACTGTTCTCATGAGGGGCAGGGTCAAGACTGATTTGCATATGGCTGAGTTTAAACTGGAATGGCATGGGGAGCAAAAAAACAATGGATTTAGGCCCAGATCTCTGTACTCGGGTGAATGTATGACATTGTTCTGAATTCTGCCCATCAATTGTTCCTTTTGCATTTTTCACCCCGAGTGGGACGAGTATGCCCAGACGTGGGTCCCATGCTCTCCGTGCCACTGGAGTCAAGCTATCCTGGCTGATGAGGGGTGAAACCCCGAAACCGGTCCTATGATGCTTGTTTCCAATCCAGGTAGGACCTGGACTGGCAGTTCAGGCTGGACTGTTTCCATAGGGTGAGGGGTCGAGACTGATTTGCATATGGCTGGGTTCAAACTGGAATGGATGGATTTAGGCCCAGATCTCTGTACTGAGGTGAATGTATGACATTGTTCTGCATTCTGTCCATCAATTGTTATTTTTGCACTAGTGGGCCTGCAGCACTAGTTGTGCCACCCACACAAATAGCCTTCAAACCTCTCTCAGGCCTGCCATTCCAAGACCTGTGTGTGCAGTTTACTGCCACTTCGACTTGGCATTTAAAACCATTTTTCAAGCCTAAAAACCCCCTTTTATTACATATAAGGCATCCCAAAAGTAGGCCCTAGGTAGCTCTGTGTGCCTGCAGCCTGTCTCCAATTCACGTCTGGGCTGGGTGGCAACCACATTTTGTGCATTCCTTCTAGACAGTTACAAGCACAGGAAGGATGGGTGTGACAGAGGACTCATATGCATTCATCTGCATCCTGATAGCCTTCATAAGCAGAAAGGGAGAGAGGGAGCTGACACTTACATCTGAAGAGGCTGTGCCCTTTCCCCACACAAAGTACTGATTAACCCCCACAGATAGCCTAGCAGACAGGGCTGAGGTGAAAGGGGACCTGTGCACTTCAAGCAGCTACTTTGAAGTCACCCACACTTCAAAGGCAAATTTGGGTATAAGTACTGGGGCTCTAACCCTACCAGGAAAGTGCACAACTAGACCTGTGAAGAACTCTGCCAGGAGTAAGGACTGCAGTGCTGCAAGGATTGCCACTCTGCTTGACTGACTGTTCTAAGAAACTGCTTCACTACTGTGCTGAGCTGCCCCTGATGCCTGCTGATCTTTGCGCTGCTGAGGACAAAGACTGAACACATCTCACTTGAACCCAGAGTGAGTCCAAGGGTTTGCCGGCTTGCCTCCTGTTCTCTGAAGTCTCAGGGTCATAAAAGACATCTTGCAACTCTGCTGGTGCTGCTGGACTCTGCCATCTGTGAGTCCTACCCTGGGCCTCAGAAGTGGGTTCTGCAGCTGTTTTGCTACAAAACCAAATCATCGTCACCACTGCGCCCATCGGAGCCGACGCAGTGCCCTTTAACGCCGACGCAGTGCCAATCTAAAGACAGCCCTGCGCGGCTCTATGACGACCCAGTGCCAATCCGAGGTTCAAATTGTGAGGCTTGACTTCGGGACAGCAACACAACTGCATGAATTGGAACTGACGCATCGAACTTTTGACGCTGACGCTTTGCTCCATCCAAGATACTTTTGTCAGCGGGACCTGTTTGAGTCCTGTAGCCGACCTGCCCTCCATCGCAGTCTGCCTGAACTTTGGATTTGCTCCGGTCTAGCGCTGCCTCAAGTAACCTGTTAGCGCTATTGACTTCTAGGCACTATTTTTGGGTTTATTGCTTAAAAATTAATAACTCCGGTTCTACTTATTGTTTTTTTGTCATTTTGGTATTGTTTTGCTCAGATAAATAGTCTCAATTTTGTCTAGACCTTTGTGGAGTCTTTTTGTGGTGTTTTCATTGTTTTACTGTGTGTGTGTTGCACAAATACTTTACACATTGCCTCTTTGGATAAGCCTGACTGCTCTGTGTCAAGCTACCAAAGAGTGAGCACAGTTTATCTTTTAGTGTGTATCTAGCTTACCCTGACTAGGATGGTGGTCCCTACTTGGACAAGGTGCATACCTCTGCCAACTAGAGACCCAACTTCTAACAGGGGTGCATTGTGTCATGGTTTGCAACCATTTATTTCAGAGTGAGGAAGCTGGGGCAACAGCGGGAGTATCCAACCGGACAGAGTTTTCCTTAGAGTCTTGTATTCAATGATTAACATTGCTAAAGGTCTTTATTAGCACCTATCCAGTATTTCATACCTAATCTTTGGGAGAGACACATTGAAGGTGTTGCTAACCTTATTAGACAGGAAGCACTTTCAGAAAGCAACTGAGTACATTTCACCCATATTGGGTGCCAGGTATTCACATAAGGAAGGTAGATAGCAGTTCATCAGATCATGGTGTCTTGCTTTTGGCCATGTTGTTGTTGGTGTTTGTATTACCAGATATTGTTATTGACCACGATATAGCATCTCTCTGCAAATACGAGTCATCCTACATCTCATGAAATGTGGTGTAATATTAAGTGAAAACTTGTTTTTTTTTTCCCTTGGCGCATTAAAATGGACTGCTGCGCATTGTAAATAATCGATCTGATGGACCCCTTCAATTCAGGTTTTTCTAACTATGCCAAAAGTCTACCCTTTTATTGCCTTCCGCAAGGGATCATACACTATATTCATGGTGGTCCAGGCAACTGAATATTTCCATAAGTTGGGAAATATGCATTCCTTTCATCAAACCATCTTGGGCCTGTAAACTACAAACTTTTCAAATATTAGTGCATTTTATACCCAAATTATATTTTTATATAAATACCTCACATCACAACTTTAAAAGTCTACACTTCAACAAGGACATCAGAAGTTGTGCCCTCATTCTTCTTAAAATGATTTCAGATCACTTCTACAATAGTCCTACCGAAGAACAAATCTTTCAATACACTGGCTTACAACCCTCAAGAAGGAAAACCTGTCATAGGCCTCCCCAATTAATCACACAGATTACCATAATGAAGTACTACAGGTGTTCGACCAATTCCATTATGTGGATAATGCATAGTGCACTATACACCACATGAAGATTGCGAACTGCTGAATAATGTTAAATGTCTCTGTTAGTAGGATTAGGCTTTGTCTATGTGTCCAATGACTTCACTTATATGCTGAGTCATGCAAAGATCTGGCCACCTTTTTAAATGATGTGTTATACAGAAGTGGGTATGGCTTGTCAAGGTCAGTATCAAGGACACTGTTAAACCTCCCCCATCACAAGTAAATTGCATAAAGATGGAAGGCAACATAATAGTACATCATAAAAATAGATTTATCAAACTTCGGAGAATATATCCTTCCCAGCTTCACCTCAATTCCATTCAATTTATTTTCTACAATGACAAATTGAACCTCTTTGTTAGTAATCACTCTGCTAGAAGCAAAAGTAGTCCCAATGTGCATCCAGGTTAATGTCCATGCATTGTAAATCATGTTTTGAATCAATTTACCACTCCAGGTTTACACAGTTTATTGCCAAACGAGCATCCTGGTTCAGTGCTGGGACACTCTTTTCAAGCAGCTCTCAGACTTCATAAATCTTTTAATTCATTCAAGTTCATGTGAGGGCAGTAAAAAAATAAAAATATGATTTTTGCACTTCTTACTTTAAGATAACCTTAGACATTGTAACTCTTCATAGGATTACTCATCATTCTAATACTCCATATAAGGGATGTGTACCTGCTAGGAGAGACTAGACCTACAGGCACTGTCCCTTTCCAAGACCAGAATCAAAAGGATGCTTCAATCTCAGCAACATAGTGCACCATTTCTCTCTGACAATCATATTGAGTGTATATCTACTAAACACTGTAGCTATCCAAAGCCCATAAAACCCAAGCCCCAACAAATGACTCCTTGAGCAGATAGGCAATATCAAAGTAACAGAAGAAGGGAGTGAAGAGGTAATGCTCAAAAGAGCAGAAGAGGTGGATACGTCCTCCTCAAGTTATATTGTCAAAAAACAAAGGGATCCACCCTTATCGGAAAGTATAGAAGTGTTCCTCCAGACTACGTGTGTCTCCTACAATGGTGGAAAGCACACAACTTTGTTTAAATACCCCTCACCCACCAAAAGGACCCTTGGTGGCATGCTTCCTCATCGGGGTCTTCCCGCCCCCGCTGCGGGACCGGGCGTGCTACGACCTATGACTATGTGGGAGCACTGGTTATGAAAAACAATACTATGTGTGGTGTAGGAGTGTGAGTGGAAGGGTCAGAAGTGAGTGAATGGTGAATGGTGAAAAATAAAAAAATACCTGACTCAGTGGAAAAAATAAATGTTAATGTTCCTTTGAGCTGGTATCGTTAAATGTGGGGAATGAGATGGAGATACTATGCTTTAATGAGCAGTGTCTCCTGTGTCGACATGTTGCGAAGCCCTCCCCTGGCTTCTCATCAGGACCTAGATGAGATCCCTTCTACACTCAAATAAAAACAACTGTTTATTTACATATAATCCTCACTAAGTGGTGCACATAAATTTAACATGCACAGTATACTATACCCCAGTAGGTATATTGCTGAATGGGTTTCTTATATCGCCCAGATAATGCCCCATGAGCCTTCAAAACGGGAGGGAAGGGGTACCTATAGTCACACAAATATCAAGGTTACCTCCTCACCAGGACACTGCCTCGCCGTGGCTCCGTGGAACCCGTGGCAATAGTCAATCATCCATAAAAAAAAGAACAACCATTGAGGATTAACCTGTAACTGTCACTGATCTCCCTCAGAAACATTCCACAATCCCCTGTGACATGATGGAAGAATAAACCATTATTTGTATACACCCAACATGTGAAGAGAATAACTTCTGTAGTTCTATGCCCATACAACAAAAGCCCCAATAAACCTTCAATTAATGAGCCAAAAAAAAAGTTTCAAAGTCTTGAGAAGCACCCATAGATCCAACAGGAGGGGGTTTGGGAGACCTAGCACAACTAACACAGCTAAACCCTTACAATAATAGTTATTGAATACAGTACTCTATAGCAGAAAAACAGTTGTGAAAATTATGCATGTCACATAGCACTAACTGGTTGCGGCACAGATACCCAGAGGCCAGAAGGGTCAAGGAGGTCACAACAATTCATCAGAAGACATCAGGAGTGGAGTTCTTAATATCTTATACAATAAAACTTTGCTTACCTATGGAAACTTACCTTCACAATATTTTTATTCTCAATATTTTGTCCAGACACACCATGCCTTTGCCCGATGACACAGTCCAGCGATTCCAGGGTTATAGCAAAGAACAGTGGCGACAGGGGACAGCCCTGTTGCATACCTCTACATATGGGGAACCCATTAGCCGCGTGCCCGTTAACAAGCACCTGGGCCACTAGGTCAATATACAATAGGTGAATCCAGCAGGGGATATTTTGTCCCACAATATTTCTGTTTCCAATATTCTTTCTAGACACCACCTGGGCAGATCATCTGCACTGTTATAAAGTGGTCCAAAAATGACCCTACTCCAGTAAAGTCACTCCTAAGCCGGCCTTTCACATTCAACCTTGAATCATTTTCCGTAATTCTGTTATAGCTGTGGCAGTCTAGTTCAAATATTAAGTCCAGCATTGATGTCCTATTGCTTAATTGATAACACTTTATATGTTAATATACACCTTATCTATGGAACTGTGTCCACTCTCATTAAGGAGTTTCCCCCTTACTAAATAGTGAATTGAAATGATTGTTCAGTGCAAAAAAAATAATTTCGTTGGTTCATCCTTTGAACGTAAAACCTTAGCAGTGAGTTGTAAGGTTCGCACAACATGAAAAGTTGCAATGTTCACACAAGAAGGGCAAAGTGGGATGCATTGTTGAAACGTTAATTCTCTGGTTAAAATCGACCATTCTATTCTCCTTGTGTTTTACTATTGTTAGTTCTTGTCCATCTCCACCTTCTCCTTTCTCTTAGGAAGGTCATGTGAACTACAACTTATGTATCTTCCATTAACAAACTCCTTTTATCTTATTTGTCATTGATATGCTGTTCTTCAAATTGAAAATCGAAATAAAAATAGGAAAGGATATTATTACGATTGCTTTATGGTCGTTTATGTTTGTCGACATCAGATAAAAGCAATCCTTCTTGAGGTTTTGCCGCTTAAAGAAATGAAACTAGGAACAATAAAACCTATATTTAAATAGTCAATTTTAAGTGTTGAATGACACATAGTGATAAAACTGAGACAATGTTTTGCTGCAAATAATTGCCACATTTTCCATGCCACTGGTGTGCTGATGGACAGGTGACATTATCTGCTGAGAGAATCTTACAATATCATTTTAAAAAAGTGATTTTTTTTCTCAAGGTCAGTGTTTGCTGATTGTTTTTCCCTTTCAGCTACACTCTGTTAACTCCTCATCAGCCCTGCATGGCAAGTGGATAATTGTTTATATTACAGTAATAACACGGTTGAACAACGTTTGATCTGGATTTTTCTAATTTATTATATCTTAAAGTTCTTTTTTACTATAACATTAAGACACAAGTTTGACATTTTGTTCCTAAAATTGCAGTAAACGTTTCAACAACGAAGGTTATATATCGAAAAACAAATCTGCTTTGAGTTGTATGATCATTTATTCAACAGTGCACAGAGACAAATGCGAAGTGTGTAGTCTTTTTTACAGAAATGTCTCGATGTGTAAGGTTAAACTGTTGCACTGTTCACGATTTTTGCTCTTTGCTAAGCTTGTAAAATGTTTGTTTGCCTTCACTTGAGCAAAATGATTACCCACATAACGAGATAATTTTGACTTCATTACGAAACAATGTTTAATCCAATAGAACGGGTGCTCTGATTCTTTCACCTGCTGGATGGGTGTATTAGTAGCTGCTGCTGCAAATGCATCTGCCATGTCTGGCTGGGTGCTTTTGCTATCTTTTTCCTGGAATGTAAGTTCTCTGTCTCCCCCTCTCTCACTGTCTCTCACACATTCACACACAAAAATATTCAGACCACCAGCCCTTTGCAATATGGTGTATGAGAACCGTGTTTCCAGAGAAAAGGCAGTTATTTTCTCTTGGAATATTATCTGTACTCTCTACCAATAAAAAGTTCCAAAGCTTTTGAAAATATCAAATAGTCAGCAAACTATATTATTTTTAGTTTTTTTATTCATTTTTAAGTAATACAACATGTATCACACTTGAAGAAGACATCAAACATACAATCATCAGCGTCTCCAGTACCTGTAGTGACAAGAAAGAAAAATTAACCATAGTATTGAGTATTGGTGCACAATAGAAACATACCATACTTGATTTGCGTTTCCCCAATTTTATCCCACAGCAACCCCTCCTCCTAAGGCTCTTCCGGATTCGGCAGCAGGTATGTTGTAAACGGGCCCCAAATGTCCTTGGGCCTCGAGGGCCTCAGCAATTCTTCTGCATGGAGTTCCAATTGGGACCTACATTAAGCCATATCTGATAGACAGTTCTTCTTGGTGAGTATTGCTCTGATCCCCAGTGAAGGGCCACCCTCCTCTTTGCCAACAAGAGAGCCAGAGACACAAATTTACGGTTGACCTGCTGCAGTTCCTTGACCAGTCACAATAGAGACACACTACAGGGTCATAGTCTATTTGTTCTGACACCATACCTGTTAGAGTCCAATATTGTATTATGGAGGCACATTTCCAGGTCAGATGTAAGAAATCCGCCTTCACTGCCCCATGTTGCATACAGTTTGCACACAGTTTGCTTCTGCCCGTAACCCAAATTTGCATTTGGTGTAAAATTTTGAAATGTATTATATCCAAATTTCAGTTAGAAGTAAGCACATTTTCCAGTATGTCCCCTCCAACGGCCGGTCAAGTATTGCGTTCCAGCCCTCCAGCACCATATCAGGGATCTGCAGTCTATCCATCTGTGCTGCATTATAAGTTTAGTGATCAAGTGTCTATGCTTGGTGCTAGTGAGCAGTATCTGTAATACAGTGAGAGTAGGCAGCTTTCATGGAATTGCAGGTATAGTTCACGCAGTGCTACCCGAAGTCGGTGATATGTGAATGTCAGTAGTGGAGTGTGCCGTTGAGCACATGAGATATCTTCAAGGGCTACAAAGATACCATTAGGGTAGGCGTCCCCTATAGTTTTGATGGCCATATGAGTGAGTATTTGTAATGCAGTATCTTCCTGAGAAACCGAAATTGCAGGGTGGCACCGCAACGGTAATGCCAGGGCATATAACAAGATCTTTCCTGCTCTACTTCCCAGTGACGGCCAAGCCCTCTCATTTGTGCAGTAGGAGGGCTGGAAGGGCTAGAAGTGGGATGGGGAAGGCATCATCATGCTCCAGCTCGATGTGTGGTACATAGTCATGCGGTACATATCAATAATGGGCGAAGTGGGCTTGTGCGCAGAGGTAGTGTAGATGAAAGTCAGGCGCACTAAAACCACCACTAGAGTATGGCAATGTGAGTGTATCCCAGATGATTCTTGGTTGCTTTCCTGCCCATACCATTGTGAGCAAAAGTGCCCTGAGAGAATAGGTATGTTTATAAACAGATAAAAAACATTTGGGCAGTATCACTATCTTTATAACTCCTACTCTATTCGCCAAGGACAGTGGCAACTTCAACCACAGAGATACCTGATCTTCCAGTTTTGAAATGGTTCTACCATAGTTAGATCTAACCACAAATTCAGGATCCCTATGAATCCATACTACCAGATATTTAAAAAGGTCCAAGTCACACACTAGTGCAAATTCAAGTAGGCTCTGCAGAGTGCTAGGTGTACGCAGGAATATAACTGCCTTCAACCAGTTAATGCATAGGCCTGAGCAATGTTCAAGACGAATGTATTCCTGGATCACTGGGGATAGGTGCACAGGAGGGTCTCTGACATACAGTACCTGTCCACATAGAAGGAGATACTAAGAGGGCGCAGCCAGAACTGCAATGCAGACACAGCATGTCTTTGCCGTATGACACAGGCCAGCCGTTCCGGTGTTATAGCAAATAACAGTGGCGACAGGAGGAAGCCCTGTCGCATACCTCTACATATAGGGAACCCATCAGACACGTGCCCGTTAACACGCACCTGGGCCACTAGGTCAGCATACAATGGGGGAATCCAGCAGGGGAATGCCTCTGGAATGCCCATACAGGTCATAATTGCAGACATGTACTCCCATGCAATGGAATCAAAGGCCTTAATAGTGTCCAGCAGGACCGCTGCCGGCTGTAAGGAGGTATTCAGTTGGTGCAATAGGGCGAATATAGTGTGCAAGTTAAGTGCAGTTGGTCTAGATGATATGAAGCCGGATTGATCAGGCAAGACCAGCTTGGAAATCAGAGGTTGGAGCCGCATTGCCAACATTTTAGCTAGAATTTTCGCATCAATTTTAGTTAAAGAGAACGGCCTGTAGGACTCACAAGTCTCAGGTGCTTTATTCGGTTTCAGTAGAGTCACTATAAGGGCCTCACGTAGGGAGGGGGTAACACCCAAAATTAGTTTTTGTATGTTTTCCACGCACCACGTTCTGTTCCCAAACAGCCCTATTTACTCTGATGACACTACTTGTCATTTTTCCTCCACTGCTCTCCCTGCCTGTGTGTATCAGCTCCATATAAATCAACACAATTGATATTGACATTCTCTATGTATTCAGAAAAGCCAGTCAACAAACTGTTTTGTTCCTCATAAGCAAACCCAAGGGAGTTTTTTCTAGTTGTCCTAAATAGAAACAGTACATCAGAGCACCTCCTCTAAGTAGGGCAGATAGTATGAGGTACACACATCAAGTTCATTGGGCTGTCAGTGCCGTATGGATTCTACAGCCAGAGGAAACATAATGGTCCACCTGGCTCCAAATATAGTGGGTAGACTGTCAGTTTTGGTGGACATACTAATCAACTATGTGTGTGGTGGAGCACCCTGCTCACCAAACTGTAAGTGGGGCCCTGAGTGTTTATTAAGAGCTCACCCTGTGGCTACCATGCTACCTGGAGGGACAACTGCCTCCAAGTGCTTTGGTAGAATTCTCAGCCTGGGGCACAAAAATGAAAGTCTACACATTATGGCTCAGGTCATTATACACCACCTCCATTTAACCAAACATGAAAATATAAACAGCAATAATAGTTTGAACAGATTCATAAGAATATTGCTGAAACTCACAGTTTGAAGTAAACACTTGATGCAAGCTCTGTGAAGAACACATTATCATTTTTCTTAGATCAGAATATTCCACACAGACTCCCTAATTTCCACCTCAGATCGCTTACTATCTTCATCACAAAGAGAATCAATCTTGCAGTTCTGAATTTGTTAACAACCCTTATTTCACTCAATCACTAACTTTATTGCTCTCCTGACAATCCTGATTTACTGCAATCAAAAGATGGGGGGAGATAGAGGTTGAGGTTAGGTGCCTAAACTAAAATACAACGTGTCAGTGATTAACCGTAGGTATTACGTGTTAGGTGTGTATACACAGTAGGTGTGCACCTCATTAATTCCTAAATATAGGTTTGCTTAGGAGTGGCACGCACGGGGCTGGTCCTCGTGTGGTCCTGAAGAAGAGCTTTGAGGGGACAGCTCGAAACATGTCAACCCAATACTAGGGACTCTATACTCATTATAGTTAGACTTTCCCTATTATAAACCCCTGATTTTAGTCATACCAACTAGGGGCAGGAATAAAATATTGGCCCACTAATTAGGTATTTTTAACTTTTTGCTTTTCCACTCCACAACTTAGTGCTCCTACGTAGTTCCGCAAGTCGCAGCACGCCTCAATCCGCAGCGGATTGAGAGGACCCCAATGATGAAGCATGCCACCTAGGGGAAACCCTGGTGGGTGAGGGGACTCTAGAAAATAATTTTTCTTTCTGGAAAGAGGATTTCCATACATGTTCAGTGAAAACCCTGTTCTTCCCCACGGTTAGGTTTTTATTCTGGTATTCCAGATTTTGTGAAACTTAATCCTGATTTACTAACATCATTTCGCCTACACACTCACCTATTTGTAAACATGATAAGTCTAATGGTGCCCAAAATCTCTAGGCTTAATTTCCCAGAGTATTAGATTGCACACTATCACCTTCAAAGCCCAGTTCACTTGCAGTTACTGTCCTTCCTACTGTTTACTATTAACCATTCTCTAGCATGGCCAAAGTTTTATTCAATCTTTTGACTAATTTGCAAGATGAAAAGACTCGATTGAGGACAAACTGGGTGCTAATTTGCACCAAAATCTCGAAACATAATCTATGCTTTCTGCTGCACATTGCCATTTCTCTTACCTTAATTTGCAACCACTTAGCATTGCTCCTAGCTGTAATAGGCATTTTTTAAACTCACAAATAAACTGGATCTTCAGTCCAGCCAACCAGGAATAATCACATTAATGTGTATCCTATCTCTTAGTAGTTCAAAGCGAGAAATAATCGTAGAAAAATGTGAAGAACAGTGATAAGCCCAGTGCCTGGATTTGGAATCTTCTTTGCCTTGATATTTGTGAAAGTTGCATACTTTCCCCAATTATTTTGTTAAATCATTCAACTAATCCATTTATTTGGGGAGAATATAATGCAAGAAATTTGTGAATAATCACTTCAGACTGGAAGAATTGCTTTATGTTACTCAAAGTACATTGTACCCCATTATTTGTGGTAACAGACAAAGAGGAACCCTACCTATGAAACATTTACTCTCAAGAAATACTAATTGACTTAATTTGTTTCCATCTCAAGCAACCATGGGGCATATTTACAAGCCCTTATTGCCACCACAACGTCACTTTTCTCGATGTTGTGGTGGCAATAGGGGCTTCGCCTTATTCACAAGGCGGCGTTAAGTCACTTAACATGGCTTAACGCTGCCTTGTGCATTAAGCAGCACATATAGAAGTTTTAAAACTCCATTTCAGATTGTTTAAGTGTAGGTTCTGCACATAAGCAATTATTCCCCTCAATGCAGGCACCCTTACACTATGGTGCAAGGGTGCCTGCATTGGCGATAGGCAGCTAAATTAGCACCAGAGCAGGGGGAAATGCAAGACTGCATCATATTCTTGTAAATACGGTGCAGCCCTGCGTTTCAGAAGTGTCGGAGCGCGGCATTAAGCCAAAGAGACTAACGCCGTGCTCCGCCACTTCCTTGCAAATATGTCCCCATGTATTTTCCACCCATTTACAATAATGATCAATTATCATTTTAAAACATTTTCTGTCCCAATCACCCTATTTAAAAGGCCCATAAAATCATTTGCTTTCTCTTACAATTGCTCTTTGGAAAAATGTGAATGTTCATGAAACAATTGGTTTCAAAGCTTTTTCCCTGAAATTTTAAGTTTTAACATAAATATCATGTCAGAAAATGATAGCACAACACAGCCTTCCAGACACATCTCATTCTGCCTCAATGGGGATAACGAAATAAAGAATCAGCCCTCACATTATTAATTTCTGAAATATGAAAAATATAAATGTTATGTTCAAACTGCATAGCCAACATTTGTAGCAATTTCACATAGGATTTTGCAATACAATTCATTTTCTTTGTTCAAAATATTTTATTAGAGTTTTTGATAGTATAAGACATACACAAAAGAGCACCGGAAAGGTACTGCCAATACTACAAAAATACAATATTGAAAAACAGATAACCATTCATATTTATAAATAAGAGAAACAAGAATATTATATAAAGTACCTAAAAATCAAAGTGATATCATCACAATAAGAAATTAAAAAGGACAGTAGCATAAACCTATAATAAATAGATTACAGCGCTACTAAGCTAAAAATAGAAGCGTAATTAGATATTTCTAAATTGGTACATACTAGGGATTCAACATTAAATAATCATCAATTGGTTTCCAAAAGTTTCAATATTTCGATTTATTATAACTAATACCAGATAAAGTCAAATTAGCACCCTTTCTTGTGAAAATAATCCAAGCCCACCAAGCATGAACAGATAAAGAAGATGAATCTTTCCAATTGACAGTAATTGTCTTTACAGCAGCTGACATTAAAAAGTCAAAAAGCTTGTTGTGCACCGAGGGTAATTTAGTAGTGAGAGAAGAAGCTTTGCAAATAACTAATTTATATGATAATGTATCTAATATATTCAATATACTGGTAAATCTATGCCAAACTTCATCCCAAAATTTCTTAACAAAATGACAATCAAATAACATATGTCTTAATGAACCTTCATTTAAAGAACAATTCCAACAATTGGAAGACGTTGAAAGTTTGGCCTTATATAAATTTAAAGGAGTCCAAAAGCAATCAAAAAGTATATAGGCATTAGTTTGATATAATGTAACAGGTAACCAACCTGAAATAGAATTCAACCAAATCATCTTCCATGTGTCCAAGGATAAGGACAATTCTAATTCTGCATTCCAAAAGGTGGAAAGAAGATTGATATTATCAACAGCAGAAATATTTGATTTTTTATATAGTAATGACACTGTATGGGAGGAAGATACATTTCTAAATCAGATGTAACAATGGAAGGAAAGCCATTCAGGAAGGAATCAAGAATAGAATTCCAGAGCAATTCATATTTTACAATATCAGATGATTGTAAATGAAATCTTTGTTTTAAGTCATCAAAAGCAACAAAGACATTTTTATAATAAATGTCTTTAAAATACAAAATGCCCGCTCTTATCCATGAGATCCAAAAATTTGTGTGGCGAACTAATTTTACTGATGGGTTATACCAAAGCGATAGGCTCAATGTTTTAGAAATAGGACATTGGAAAACAGAATCCAAATTGTGTAAAATTAATCTAGTAGATTTCAACAATATTGATTTCTTTAAAAACATAGAAGAGTTTGACATTGTAAGTAAAGCAACTAAAGGAAAGGGTGATACTAAGTTCTGTTCAATGCGAAGCCATGCAGGTGAATTATTAATATCTGAATGTTGAAACCATAAAATACTTTGTTTTAAAATAAAGGCTTTGTAAACCTTTGTAAACCAAATCCTCCATTGATTTTAGCCAATTTTAGCTTATTATAACTTAACCGAGGCGATTTATTAATCCAAATAAATCTCGATAAAAATGTCTTATAACATTTCAGAGGGAGTTGAACAGGTAACATTGACAAAACATAAAACAGTTTAGGAGCCAAGATCATTTTAACTGCGTCCATTCTTCCCCACCAAGATAAACATAAGGAGGACCATTTTTGAATTTTAATCTTAATATACGCCAAAGTAGACTCAAAGTTTAGGGTCAAAGTTTGTTTTACATTGTTGGCGAATAATATACCCAAATATTTAAGTTTATCTTTTTGCCAAACAATATCCTTATTAGAAAGCATATCAGGTGTACAGTGAATATTTAACAGAAAAAATTCAGTTTTATTAGTGTTAAGTTTATAACCTGAAATTTTAGAGAAGACTGCAATTAAATTCAACAATGGAGGAATGGAAGATTCAAGATTAGCAATATATAGCAGAATATCATCAGCATAAGCTGACGTTTTAATAGGGGTATTGGAAAGTTGAAGGCCTTCAATATAAGTACATTTCCTAATAGCAGATAATAGGGGTTCAATAGCAATAAGAAAAAGTAATGGGGATAGAGGACAACCTTGTCTAGTCCCTCTAAAAAGGCAAAACTTTTGGGAGAGTCTATTATTAATAAAAGGTTTGGCAGAAGGATTAGAGTACAGTGCTAAAATCATACGGATAAACAAAGGTCCAAAATTAAAAGCAGACAGTGTGCGAAAAAGGTATTGCCAATGAATTTTATCAAAAGCCTTTTCCACATCTAGAGCTAGAACACCAGCAGGAAAAGGTAAAAGTGCTCCAGCATCAATAGCATGAAATAATAACCTAATATTATTTGACGAATGCCTCTTTTTCATAAATCCGGACTGATCCACATGGATAATAGAAGAAAGTATATCAGCTAACCTAGTTGCAATAATTTTAGCATACAGTTTACAGTCTTGATTTATTAAAGATATTGAGATATTGGACGGTAATTGGTAACCAGTGAAGGGTCCTTATCTGGTTTCGGGAGGACAATAATCAAAGCTTCAGTAAATGAGCCTAAAATCAACCCTGTATTACTAAAGTGAGTAAACAAGGAAAGCAGGTAAGGTGAGAGGTGAGTTGAAAATTCTTTATAAAATTCCGCAGGAATACCATCCGGACCAGGAGATTTCTTTAATTTGAGTGATTTAATAGCTGAAAGTAATTCCTCAATCGTAATAGGAAGTTCCAATTTAACTCTATTGGTTTGTGATATTTTAGGTAACCCACAGCCTTCCAAAAAATTGTCAATAAGAGCTGTATCCAAAGAAGGTGGTTTATTATATAATTCTGAATAGTATGTCATGAACTCCTTAATTATATCCTCATGGGATAACGCTATAGAGCCATTTGGAGAATGAATAGCATTAATTTGAGTTTTATAATTATTTATACGGAGATAATTAGCTAAGAGCCTACCAGACCTATTAGCGCTAAAACAAAATTTCGCTTTATTATTAGAAATTTGTACTCCAGCTCTATTGCTTGAAATAGAATTCAGTTCATAATGTAATTTCTGCAATTTAAACTTATATTGGGGGTTGTTAGAAGTAATATATAGACGCTCAAATTTAGCTATCTGCTTTCCCAATTCTTCAATTCTAGAGTTAAATAATGTATTTTCATGTGCCATAATGGAAATAGTCTCACCTCTAATAAATGCTTTAAAAGCATCCCATCGGTTAGTAATAGATGTGGATTCTTCAGTCTTGAATGAAAAATATTCTTGAATAGCTGATAAAATTCTAGGTTTGTTATTATCATTAAGAATAATATTGGTATTCATACGCCAGCGACTGGCTATTTTGATTGCAATTACTAGTTAAAATGCAGGAAATCAATGCATGGTCAGAAATATCTATATTTTGAATGTCAGGATTAGAAACTGAGGAAATTAGATTACGAGAAATTAAACAATAATCCAACCTAGAATAAGAATCATGAGGGTTAGAAAAAAAGTAAACTGCTTATCAGTCGGATTATGGAGACGCCAGATATCAACCATTTTTGTAGTCTTGAAAAAGGATTTGAGAGAAAAATACGCTTTTGGGGGTCGAAATTTGGCTTGTGAAATTCTATCCAGTAATGGGTCAGATATAAGATTAAAATCCCCTCCAATAATCAGAGGAACATTACCCAATTTTAGAACCTCTGAAGTAAATCTTGACCAAAACTCTGGGTCATCATTAGTAGGTCCATACACATTAATTAGGTAGAAGACCTTATTGTCAATTTTTATATTAGCTATAATGAACCGACCTTCTGAATCAGAATGTTTATGCAAAATTTGAACATGTAATTTTTTTGCAAAAAGAATTGCTACCCCATTTTTCCTATTGAGAGCCGGAGAAAAATAACACCCCCTACCCATTTTTTATTCATATAAGATATGATTTTATCATCTACATGCGTTTCTTGAATTAAACATATATCTGCTTTATGTCTAGCTAAATAATCTAAAACCTTAGTACGCTTAACAGGGTGCCGTAAACCCTTAACATTAAAAGAGACAATTGTAATACCATTACCATTTGCCATTTTGAAAACGAAGAAAAGAAAGAAAACAAGATAGATTAGAAAGATAGAATGAAAAAACAATAGTAGCTTGAGTAACTTTATAAAGAGGACACAAAAGACACCAAAGAACAATAACAAAAATAAAAACTATACAACATATAAACATATATAGAACTTCTGAATTGCACACACGCATGTCAAGAAAAACCTACTCCACATGCCCTAAAAACAAACTCCAGTTAAATAAACATGCTGGCAATAAAATCAATCAATAATAAAGTCATGTAGTAGCTTCATTTGTATCCATGGATGACTGGGACTGCAACTCCAGAAATCTGCGAAGCTCCTCAGGATATTTAAAAGATTTAGAAAACCCATCTTTCCAAATACGCATAGTGGATGGATCAAACAAGCCGTATTTATAACCAGCATTCCTCAGCCTGGGACGAAGATTCGCAAATTCTTCACGAATATTGACTGTATCCTTCGCAAAGTCTTGATGAATAAAATGTTATTCCCATTGACCAATAACGAAGGGATATCTATGTCTGCTTTTCGTATTAAAATTAGATGATGATGACGTAACACCTTGAATATCTTTTGACGAGGCTTATCTTGTCTTGGGTTGCGATAAGAAGGGATTCTGTGCGCTTTATCAATCTCAAATTTTTCAGGAAATTTAAAGCTCAAAAGTCCAGGAAGTAGGTTTTCCAAGTAACCCCTGCAATCATTACCTTCCACATCTTCTGGTAGGTTAAAAATGTGCAGGGTATATTGCCTATTGCGATTTTCCAACTCTAATAATAGTTTATTCATAGGTTTAACTTTGGCTGCAATAGACAGAAGATGGACAATTTTGGCTTTATTGTCCTGAATTTTAATAGCATTGTCAGAAACCTTCATAGAAAGACCAGCCATTTCTTTACGTAAATTTTTAATTTCCGCTGCAATGTTGTCTGTATTTGCACGTACCGCCTGTAACTCTTCCAGTAAAGTGGATAATGAAGGTTCATTAATATCCACTAAGTTAGATTTAACTGGTGGAGGAGATATATTTTGTTTTCGTTTAGTAGACATATTGTGAGACTGCTTGCCTTCCATAAGTAACAAGAAAACAAATGCAGCAAAAAAAGGAGCAGTCTAGAGCAATATATCAATTAAGAATACTAATTGCAGAGAAATACTGCCAAAGTAAGCAGAGTGCTGCAGCTACAACCAACTGTGGGAGTGGCCCGGGCCTCAGCCGCGCCCTTTCCTGCTCTTCACTCCGCCCCTCTGATAGGAATACCTGGAACAGAGGCAGTCCATACACCGGAGAGCAGCTCACTTATAATATCAGCAGCCACACGTGAGGAAAATGCAGAAAAGGCTAATGTGCAGTCTGCTTTATTCCTCAGGAAGGTCTTCGTTTTAGTAAAAATATAAATAGCAGCCTTAAAACATGTCTAATTCATTATAAACGGGCCGAAATTGCCGCTGCTTAGCGGGAGGCGGCCAACTTGATCGGCGCGCTCGCGCGACTCCCCTATACAATTCCTTTTCAAAAGGAAAACTAAAGATTTATTATCAGTCCTCAAATCAAAAGACTTTCCCCATAAGTCGTTTAGAATGAAACTGTCATAAAGTTATTACCATATTGAGACAACACTCTGAAAGTTGGAACTTTGAGAATGGCATCCTTAAGTGCTTGAAATGCTAACTCTTCTCTTGCCCAGCCAGCTTGACATTGTTTTTAGCAATTTCCTTAAAGGTGTAGAAACCGTTAAAAAAACAATTGCAAATTTTGCTGAAAATTCGCAAAGGCCCATATATTACCTTGAATGACCCTTTTTAATTTGTGGATTTACCTGTTAAACTTCAGTCTATAACTCCTTTTTTGGTGCTAAAATCTCAGCCTTTATCTTACACCCCAAGTACTCGACATCTTCCAACCAAAAACCTACATTTTCCTAATTGTTGTGTCATCCCTGTTTCTTTCTTGTTGCGTTTTTAAAACTTGATCATCACTTTCAACAGTTTAAACATAAACTGAGATACCAGGTTGGAAAGCAACAGCTCCCTCAGTCTTTCCAAACAAAGAATGCAGCATTTTCCGAAAGGCAGTGTAAACTGAAGCTAAATGGAGGCATTTTTAAGAACTCAACTTAAAGAATGAAGGTATTCCGATATTGCTACCAGCAGACAATTCTATTTGGTAGTAAGCCACACTCAAATCAATGGAGAAACATAGTTGGCTGCATCCAATGTGATAATAGTTTTAATGATGTTAAGAAGCACATGGCATTTTATCATAACCTGTTTCCTTAAAGATCGTATGTCAGCACAACATTTTAAAGACCAAACCTTTCTGAGAATTAAAACTATTAGAGAAATCTACTCAATCACATGCACTCTATCATGCTGTCATCACACATTTCCGCAAACAAATTGTTTAATTAATTACTTACAGACCTGGGCACATTTCATAATCTATGCTTGAAAATAATGGTATTTCCCAATGTGGTGTGAATATTATTTCATACCTCCCAAAAAACATTTTGTTCAAAATCAGATCCACTACAGAGACATATGGAAATGAATAAAGTTATTCATATTGAGTTGAAACAATTATATAACGACACCGCGTTTATTGTCAACTACCAACCAGTAACGGTACACAAGGTTCCCTGAAAAATTAAATGTTCCTGAGGGCCATGAATCCGGAAGGGGGTTTACATGGAGAAAGGAATTTATAAAAAAGAACGCGATCTGGTGCTTGTGGCGCACCACGGGACTACAATTCCCAGAATCCGGTAGGTCTCTGCTACACGACATCCCATGGAATCAACCTAACCATAAATAGGAACCATAGAGTAGGTTCACTGACCCATGATTAGTTCTTCCTTATAATTGCCGGTGATAATAAAGGTTTATATTGAATTGAAACAATTATACATTGACATCGAGCTAATTTTTACATTAGCAACTATTAACGAGAAACAAGGTTTCCTTTCCCTGACGGATGTGTATCCGGAAGGGTTCCTGAAAAATCACAAGCATGAATCCGGTAGGATCTTATGAAAAGAACTCGATCTGGCCCTTAGACGCACCGCGGGACTACAATTCCCAGAACCCGGTGAGTCTCTGTAACACGCACATCCGCTAGCTAGGAGTTCCTGACAAGCGGACACACCCCTGTGTGGGGTCTCCACCGCGAACAACGCGAGAACGCCGACTTGAAATACAAGGACGAGACAGTGCTCGGAGCAGAAGCCCGGGGAAGCAGACCAAGTAGGTGGGATTACGGGGCAGGACCCTTGAAGGAGTGAGTATAAGAGGGGGAAGATTGCTGAATACTCTGTAAACAGGTATGCATTGATAACATAACCGGAAACGAAGGAATCAGGGGTTGACGGGAAGGGAAAATGGTCAAATCTGGACCCCCTGAAGACAAGCCATACCGTCGAGTATAGACAAGGCACAAAATGGCCGACAATCTATAGAAAGTGAAAGAAGACCTAATTCCTCTGTCATAGAAACTAAAATAGGACTACCCATAGCAGACTATGCTTAGTTAGCAAATTGGCAGCCATATTGGAACGGGCAAATGATCCGAACAATCAAGCCTACAGAATCATTCAACTGGGTTTGACCAATACTCACAAATGAGAGAGGAAGAAACAGAATAAGAAAAACCGTAGGGAATGATAACAAGAGATAAAGTATAGGAAAGAGAAGAAGAAAAAGAATAAGAACAACTAGAAGGAAGTAAAGTATAATTTAAAAAAAAGAAAAAATGACAGGCTACTTAAAAGCAGCAGGAAAGAACTCGTACAACATAATTTATCCTCCCAACATCTCCATGAATGCAGCTAAGACTTTTAAGCACAACTTAATGAAAAAAAACACAAAGACACTGATATCAGACCCTTACTTCAACATAAAAAAGGGCATATTGGTAAATGACCTTATATTCTTCACAAGAAAGCCGGCGAAATGGCGCTTGACTATAACTGAACTATTGAACACACAAGATATAAAAAACATACCATACGGCGTTAAGCTTCTGATCGCTCCCTCGCATAGACTAGGAGCTGTTCTGAATATAACAATCTATAAAAACGGTACGGTACTCATTCAGGCAAAGGACAAGGATCTAAACGAATTTGATGAATACTTCCCCACACTTAAAGAAAATGTCTTTTATTCCACTCGTACGAGGATCCAACAAAGCCCCTGCGCAAGTTTATTTACACACCACAATAAAGCTACACCGAGAGAGGATCATGAGAAGACAACGGTTCCACAGAGGTCAAACCCTTCCCCAACAAACGCAACACAGCCGAACAGGCGCTCCTCAGAATTAATAGCCCTTTCACCGTCATTCACGATGAATCCTTCATCAACATCCCTCATCGAAAGGCAAAGTACTGCTCGAACAAACACGTCAATGTCCACGCCGGGAGCCAATCGCCACATTCATCAAGAAATAGTGGGAAGAAAATCGAGAAAGTCTGCTATGCCACCAAACATAGGGGATTATTCTACATCATGCACCCAACCACCATTCATCGCTCCGCGTACACTCAACTCGCCAGACAGCAGGAGCCCAACTCCTAATCTATTAAAAAGCCTGTATACCTCCCCCCGAGATAGGATCCCAGTTACTCAGAAGCCAAACTCCAGCGACCTTCTACAAACCATTTTCAAAGCGATACTGGATCTGAAAAATATTGCGCGCCTCACAGAAAACGCACTCTCCAAATTCAAAAATATGCAAGAGACAGTACTCTCACTACATAAAAACACAAAAATAACACCAATGTCTCTATCAAACAGACATAATCGACCTCGAAAACTCCATAGCTACCTATCGGACGAGGAAACGCAAGTACTACTGCAATCCTACGAGACGTCACCGGCCACAACTAACCCTTGCAACGAGAACAAGGTACATGTAATCAGCTCAGTCCCAATTAACTCCTTCACAGAAGTCAGGCCTAGTGACAGAAAATTAAATGCGAACAACCTGAAGCAAATAACACTAATCAACCCAATGCAAGACCCCATCCGGGATTCTCAGAAAAAGATCACAGGGCTAGTAATCAACTGCCGCTCAGCAGTGAAACACGCGTCAGACATCGCTGACCTTATCCTGAGTCAGGAGATCGACGTCGCGATCCTAACGGAAACATGGCTCACAGAATCTTCCTCGCCATGTTTGGATCTACTTGTGCCCCCTAACTATTTCATTGTGAGGCAAGACAGGCTAAAGAAAATAGGAGGTGGTATTGCAGTGATCCATCGCTCGGAGCTCGTGGTTAAGCCATTGCCCGCCGACCCCCTTAACTCATGCGAATACCTCGCACTCTCCATAGTTAACAATGACGAACAGCTATGCAAGGTTCATACATTCTATCACCCTCCAGGCAAGAACAAACCTTTTATTGACTACTTAATGGAGATCATCACAGCAAACAGCTCCCCACACTCCAATGACATATTCCTAGGAGACTTCAATTTACATTGGAACAATCCTAATGACAGACAGGTCAACATCATCAAAGGCTTCCTAGCAGACCAAAACCTAGTGCAAGCCTGCACGCTTCCAACGCATGTGAAAAGCGCCACGCTAGACTGGATCATATCCAAAGATAAAGCTGTGAGCTTAACCTCAATCATGCCTTGTGACTGGTCAGATCATCACATAATAACCTTCCAAATTCCCAGAGTACTAAAGAAAAGAACCACGCAACCAATTAAACCCAAACAATGGGTGAGGACCACAAAGAATATGGACAATGAGAAGCTGGTGTAGTTATGCAGGAGAGATCTTCCCCCTCCCAGTAATATGACAAATGCCAACGAACTCACAGAGCACTACAATGCGAAGATGTCACAGATAATGGACACTATAGCACCGTTAAAACTAAAACGAACATCGGAGAAAGATAAAAACCCCTGGTTCAGCGACACGCTAAATGAAGAAAGACGCAAACTGAGACTAGCAGAAAGGAAATGGAGACAGCAACCATCATCCCCACAGCTAAAACTGCTAAGAAAAACCAGAAGTGCCTACAATAAAAATATTCTGAAGTCAAAAAAAGATTTCTTCAGAACGGAATTGGAAAATGCGAAAAACAGACCTAGAAAACTATTTGAATTGGTTAAACAGCAATCAAACAAAACGTACAAATCCGCACTCGAAGTAACAAAATCTCAAATTAGCTGTGAAGAATTCGCAAATTTCTTTACATCCAAGGCCACGTCTCTGGAATGCGAGCTTAAGTCAGCAGCTTCTACTTGGGAGGCCTCTCAACCAAATATTCCTTCAATGCCCAACGATTCAATACTCAAAAACAAAGCTTATTGGCCCACTTTTGAGCTATATGACCAGAACGACATCCTGAAAACCTTATCGGCCATTAAGCCTAACAATCACTTCAATGACCCACTCCCTGCAAAATTTGTGCCGCACATAGACCAGGAGATCATCCCCAGCTGGACATCGATAGTCAATGCTTCCCTGTCTCAAGGATTTTTCCCAGACTGTCTAAAAATGGGACAAGTCATTCCCATCATAAAAAAACCAACAGAGAATCCCGCTGAACCTAGCAACTTTCGGCAAGTATCCAACATTCCCCTATAAGCTAAAGTGATTGAAAAATGCGTTCAGCAACAACTAAGTCAGCACATATCTAAATTCCAACTACTAGACGATTGCCAATCAGGATTTAGACCAAACCATAGTACGGAAACGGCAATTCTGCACATAGTAGACGACGCATTGCTCGCTCTAGACCAAAATAAAGCATGTCTGTTAATCTTGCTGGATTTATCATCCGCGTTCGACACAGTTAACCACGAGTTATTGCTTGAACGTCTGGAGAACAGGATGGGTTTTTCCGGGAACGTTCTTGAATGGTTCAAGTCCTACTTGAGGAATACATCACAAAGATTTCTGGTGAACAAGAACATGTCAACATCATCCCCCATTCAGATAGGGGTTCCTCAAGGATCAACCCTCTCCCATCACTATTCAACTTATATGTGGAACCACTAACGGAAATACTCCACCGTGCCAACATCCTTTTCCACATGTACGCCGATGACACGCAGATTTACATTAAGATCTCCTCCTTAGAAGAGATCAGAACAATGAACAAGGCTCTACGGGAGATGATGCAATGGCTAACAAGCAATCAGCTTAAACTAAATGCAAAAAAACCAGAATTCCTCCTAATTGCCCCCACTAAAAGCCCGCCCACCATAAAAGAATGGACCAATTTGATCACTGCACTCAATTGCACCCCGATCATCGTAGATTCAACCAAATCTCTAGGAATAACGCTAGACCAAAGCCTGAACATGCAGTCACACATTAACACGCTGGCTAAAAATGCAAGATTTCACCTGAGCTACATTAAGAAATTGAAAACATTCATCGAAACGGCGGACCTCAAAATGGCAGTTTAAGCATTAGTAATCTCGAGGATCGAATATGGATGCCCAACACTTTCTGGGCTCCCCAAAATTGCAACAGCACCTCTAAAAGCCTGCCTCAATGCAGCAACAAGGCTCATAACAGGGTCAAAAAAATTCGACCACATCTCTCCTCACCTGAAAGCACTGAACTGGCTACCTTATGAAGCCAGAATTCAGCTCAAACTGGCGTGCATAACACACAAAGCTCTACACTCCAAATCACCAAGATACATAGCGCAGAAATTGGTGATCTCTGGGGGAAACAGACAATCAAGGAGCGCCAGAGATCTAGTGCTGAAACCACTGATTTTCCGCAAAAAAAAACTTACAACAAAGCGTTCTCAGGTGCCGCACCGAGAATATGGAACTCGTACCTCCAGACATCAGAAGGCTACCCAACCACGCAAGATTCAAGAAAGAAACTAAGATCTTCTTAATGAGAAAATTCCTACCGTAAACAGTACAGAGCATCCACACATGGCTCGCCCAAATACTCTCGCTCAAGGTCACAAGCGCTTTTTACCAAGAGCTAATTGTCATTTGTCCTTACAGGGTTTTGCTTCCGTTGTGGACATGGTTCCTCTAGTCTTACAGCCGGCGAACGTACTATAGCAGTTATCAAAAGATGTACCTGTGACAACTTTGAACTGGACTAGAATATTTTAAATGTCATACAGAACTCTGTACCGGAAAAGGTACCACGTCCTAAACTGTGAAGCGCTCTGATACCCTACGGGGTCAAGTTCGCGCTATACAAAACACTGAATAAATAAATAAATAATGTAATGCTGACATGAGTGACTAAAGGCAAAAGCGGCATCGCTTTCTTCTTCTTTTTGTCTCCCTCCATTTTTGAATTTATAATGGGCATACGATAACCAACAGAGTATGATTACAGGGCTACCCCAGACACGCTGCAGTCCCCAGTGATGTATACACTCTCCCAAAGTGGGGTAAGGGAGAGATTCATGTGTGAAAAGTATATGTGTGCACAAAGTAATGGCGATTGATTGTAATTATGAGCAGTTGGATGCGAGTGACACTGGGGTGTGTTCTATATTGACTACACACACTAAGGTTTGAATAGTGTCAGAATGCGATTTCTTATCGCCTCTTCACGATATATAACACAAGGCAAATAGCTGATTGTGAAGAAAGAACATACCAAGTTGGTATGATGTGTGATGTCCTCTACACACCCTTCCTGTTTGACAAGCATGGGTGTTATAAAGCACATCACCGTTGGGAAGCGTTTCTACTATATAAGCATAGTTGCGCTATGGATGTCTTTTTTTCTCTTCTTTTCTCATTTTCAGATGGAGTAAAGACACACACAAAGAGCAGGATAACTAATCTGGTGCTCTTCACAAGGAGCAGCTATATGCCCCTTTAACATAAAAGTGGATAGGTATCGTCCTGTGCGCGAAAACCAGGGAAGATTACCTAAACCAACCCCCTTTTGTTTTGCCCTGATGAAAGTCCAGGACCTTAGAAGGCCAAGTTTGGACTGAAACATGTCGGCACTAGGGTCATAGGACCATACAACTCCAATTGACCCCCCTAGTTTTATATTTTAATATCCCCGACAGTTCCAATAATAAAGGGATACTGGGATCTGTCTGAGGATTTTTAATCTTTAACACTCCCTGGTCACATCTCGTTAAGAGCTCCCTGAAAAACGGTTGAGCCCACCCTGACCTTTAGGAGTCAGGGTGACCCGATGATTAAGCATGACACTACTGGAGTGAGTGAGGGTAATATTAACAAAAGGAATTGCTTCCTTCCCCACAATCTAGTGAGTAACAACGAGCTTCAGAAGAACCTTCCCATATCTAACTAACTAGTGTTAGTTTCAGAGAACCTGTAAACAAGGTTTACAAAACTGTGGGGTACTTTTTGTGGAATAGTGTTTAGTTGGGGAGGACGTACTCCCACCAGAGAATCCCTCTCCGCCCTTACGGTGCAGGTGAAGTCTGTCTTCTCTAAGCGCCATAGTTTCCTCGTAAGTGGTTTTAAACACCAAGTTGAAGTGGCAGTAAACTGCCCACACAGGCTTTTCTATGGCATTCCTAAGACACGTTTTAAAAGGCTACTTGTGTGAGTGACACAACCAGTGCTGTAGGCCCACTAGTAGCATTTAGGTTACAGGCCCTGGTATATGGTATACCTCTTTACAAGGGACTTATAAGTAAACTAAATATGCCAATCATGTATACACCAATGTTTAGGGGAGAAGTACATGCACTTTAGTACTGGTTAGAAGGTAAAGTGCTCCGAGTCCTACGGGCAACAAAAAGATACAGCAAAAAGAGGAGGTAAGCAGCAAATGGTTGCGGGGAAACCACCCTAAGGATGACAGGCCTAACATAAATGCTAACGTAAACGTGATCTCCAATAGAATGGATCATGACCAAAACGAACTCATGCTGTCTAATAGGTATTCAAACATAGAGAAAATGCAGTTCATTAGGGTGAAACAAAGGGAGAATGAGAGTCTTACATTGAGACAATGAATATAACCCAACAGATGTTCCCTGTAGCCCATGATAGGGAACTTGGAGTATATTTCTACCTACACTGTCCTCTTTTGCGAAAATCAACCAACTAGACCAAAATATCTCTTATCAACTAAAATTGGCAAATGAAACTCGCAGAAATAGTTTGGTGAATTGGTCTTATTCTATACCTTTCTCCTACGATCTCCCCTCCTGCCTACTCTTCTCTCTCCTCCTCTGTACTATCTTGCAGGACCACCTTGAAATAGTGTAACAGTGAAAAATAATGACGATTGTTGGCACCAGGAAAGGGAAGGATTTCGAGCGCTGGGTGCAATTTACGACATTTGATTTTCAGCCATATTTTTCTCATTCATCTCCAGGTTCAGTAATATATTTTTAACACCTGTTTTCGTATAGGAGTTGTTGTCAGAAGTAAGCCTTAACGCACTATTCAGTGGAAACGATGATGAATGGTACAAAATGTCGATGGATTTTTATATTTATGCAGTGTTCCAATCACAGTAATGGCATGTAGCATACTCTCATGATGAGTGAAAACATTAAAGGTTTGAATGTCCTTTCAAGCGCTGTATGATTTATTGCCACTGTAAATCAAAAGCACTGCAGACAGGAATAGCTGGCTGGTAATTAGCATGAGGTTGTTCAAGTGGACCTTTAGCATTTCATTAATTGCTTAGCATTTCATAAACAGATCAGGTAAAATGTGAACAAAACGTAAAATGTGTATGCCAACGCGCCAGTAGGTTATCTTCTTTAAAACTCCCCATGATGTTCTCCAGCGATTCAACAATAAAAATGTGAACAGTTCAACATTGTAGTTGCTACTAATTACATTCAGCGGAAATTGCACATATTAATAGATTTAATTTAGAGACACCTACATAGGCATATTGATTTATTGCATAATGTTTCAAGATGTTCACACCATCATGACCTATTCCGTCTACAGACAACCCATTCATATAAATCCAGAGCCAGCACTCCCGACGAAAAATGATTTATCGAATACACGTGCACGCCAGTCAGTGTTCCTGGAGTGTATCATGGAAGCAAAACAGTCTGTGTTGTTTTTAATCGTCGATCCTACATGTCATGTCACCAATGTTCAATAAATTACATTGAAGTAGCTATAGCTTTATATCATAACGTGCAGAATCACTAAGTTCAATTGTCTTCTAGTCTGTGTTGCAAAATAATGCATTGGTTCTTTATTTCTTGTGAGCTATGATCTATTCTTTACCTGCCACATGCAATGAGCTTTAGAACTCATGGGGGCATATTCTCAAGGACTCATCGCCTAGTTAGCGGCACTTTATCGCAGCCAAAGTGGCGATCAATTTATCGCACCATTCACAACCTGGTGTTAACAGCCCATAACACCATTTTACCCGCGATAGCAGCCGCAAAAAACATCACCACAGATGACCCCCAAAACTATCGCTAATGAGATGCAGAGTACGCGTACCCATGCAAAAAGCCGCGAAAACACAACTCCGCAACATTCTCAACGACCAGCCAGATCGGCGATAACACCACTAAACAGGCGATAAGGCCTGTTAGCAGCAGGAAACTAACACCTGCTCTGACCTGGTGCAAAGTCGGACCACAGCCTGCACCACAAAATGGAGCCCAGCCCAGAGCCACACCTGAAGGGCAACAGATGCCATGGAGCCACTGATCATGCAGCTCGGAGCCCCAACAGGGCCACAACACCCACCGCCACCACCCCCAGGACCCCCCCCCTGGGCCCCACCCCACCCGGCCAAAGACATGCCACATCAACTACACAGAATCATGTACCAAATAATCCGCCTGATGTCGCACAATCACATTTGGTGGCATGCATGTGTCGTCACAAAAATGAGCATCACACATCCACCTTCGATGTAACAAATGAAAATTTATTCAAAAAAACACAGAACAGAAATGAAGACACATGGCGACTCCCCTCGGGACAATCCGTAGGTCACAGCCTGCAAGACAAAAATCATGATGAGAAGGTGTGTCTTGCGCACATCAAAGGACAGAGAGAGAGCAAAGGAGAGAGAGAAAGAGAGGGAGCGAGAGAAATACGGACAGAGAGAGGGAGCGAGAGAAAGACGGACAGAGAGGGGGAGCGAGAGAAAGACGGACAGAGAGGGGGAGCGAGAGAAAGACGGACAGAGAGGGGGGAGCAAGACACAGATAACAGACGAGATGGACAGGGCGAGAGAGTGCCGACAATGCACACTCAGGCCACACTGCCCACCTGCTGCCACAGGTGTGTCTCCAACCATGTGCCTGTATGTAGTGCAGTTCACCGGGTCACACATCTGAAACAGATCCGTCATCTGAAACAGAGTCCAGACACATGAATGGCAAAGTACATACAATTGCACAAGACATCATCGCCTGTCCGCCCCTACGCACCCAGGCAGATGTACCCCAGCCCCTCCCGGGCCCAGCGGTGCATGCCCGCCCCTGCGCACCCAGGCCTCACTGCTCACCTTCCGCCCTTGGCGTGTAGTAATGATGGCACACCACGTGCCGCTGCAAGCCACATGCCCGGTGCCCGCGGACATGGCACCCTCCACATCATGCAGCCCCACTCCGCAGGCCACCAGGTCTCACATATGATTCTGGGTCTTGATTTCGCCATGGCAGAAGACATACCAGTGCACCGGGCTTCATCGCAGGCTGCACACCCGCTCAGCCCTTGAGGTGCCACTAACTCTGTGATCTGGGATGCGATGCCACGTGGCGGTAGGCCCGCGCTGCCCGCTGGCTCTGGCCTACACTGCGGTCCAGCAGGACACACAAATCCTGAGCAGTCCGGACGGCCTGGACGGGGCATCATCGCAGGCTGCACACCCGCTCAGCACTTAAGGAGCGCCTACCTCAGTGCACCCAAAGTCACCGACCCGTGGCGGTGTGCCTGTGCCGGCCGCAATGTTTCCGGTGCCACCAAGTCTGTGTCCCAAAGTCATGGACCCTATATGATTGGGTATCGTGTTGCAGACGCCATCATGTCACCTCCGGTCCTGGGGAATGTGATGTTGCAGGGCCCAAGGCCCTCATGCCTACATTAACACCACACGGATGCACCCAGATAGAGAGTGGAAATGGCGTCGAGCACGTGCGCCCGGCCCTTTTCATTGGCAGAGTCACATGTCCCGTGACGCGTGTGCTGGATGGGTGTGGTGTGGGTGTAAACCAGCCATGAGGGAGTGGCTGTGGCATGCTGACAACTAGACCTGTGAGCAGCAGATCACTACAGGAAAGACAGGGGACATGTAGCGTTGCCATCCCCCCTGTGAGCGTAAGCCGAGTGGGCTGGCCTGGCGTATGCCAGTCCAGCATAAGGGTTTGTATATGACCCCGGGCGTGGTTCCGTACTGGGCTGGACAAGGAAGTAACTCATGCGTGTGTCCCTGTTGTTGTGTCAGCGCCACCCGGACCGCATTGGGCAATGTGTCACCCTGTGACCCCTGTTCTACTACATGAGCCACATGGACGTAAGAGGAGTCCAGTGAGCCTACATTCATCCATACTTCCACACTTGAAAGACCATAGACATGACACATCTGTGTGAATATGAATGTTTAATGCACATTCAGTGGAGTGTTGCATCTGGAGCAGTACAGGGCCATGCAAACCCCACATGACGATGTTGTCCCGTGGAGGGCCAGCCAGGGTCCTTCAGGGAATGACAAGTCCAAAGGAAGAGGAAGAGTTCAGTCCGCAGTCTGATTGCGGTGTCAATGGCGATCAAACAGCATATGGCAGTCCATGTTGAGGTCCAAGGTGAGTGTCGCAGAGTGCATCGGGGGACAGTGGAAGGTGATGATGCAGAGGGCAGTACCAAGCTGAAGCCAGACCTATGGATGAGATGCATGCTGCTGCGTCCTCCTTACCACGAGGCCAGTATCATCCGCATCTTCGTTCTCTGCTGTTTCATGTGCCTCACGTGTGGGTGGTAGTGTTCTGTCTCCAGCACTGTGTGGCAGTGACACATCAGTGGCCGGAGGTGGAAGGCCTGCCACACTGTGTGGCACTGACACTTCAGGGGGCGGAGATGTGGATGGAGTGGTGGCAGCAGCATGCATCCGCGCCAGGCCTTGTGGCAGCAATGCCATGAGGAGGGTCCTGAGGTAATTGAGGAACCCAGCTACCTCTTGCTGGTGTGCAGCCGTGGCAGCCGCTCGTTCCGCATTCGCTCGCTCCATGGTCTCCATTAACCTCCGCATGTTTCCCAACTCCTGTGTGACATCGCTAGAGCCACTCGGACTGGACAGTTGTATTATTCTCTGAGTCAGGGCTCCAGCGATGTCAGCCAGGGTCCATTGGAGAGCATGGAGCGGACTGTGGGTGTCCGTTAGGGACCATGAGTGGTCCCTGATGGGACTGATACACCCAGTTTGTCTGCCATGCGGTCGAAGCCCACCCGCACCTGTTCAGCCAGATTCTCCTGGCACCCCAAAACACGACGTTGGAAGGCCATGTGTTCTCCGTGGGGGTCCTGGGAGGCAGCAGTGGTGGTGGGTGCTGCCTGCTGTGTGGTCTGTGCAGGGGGTGGGGTCTCCTCGTAGCAGCTGGGCTGCCCAGCTCCTGGAAGTGGGCTGCGTAGGCGGTCCACGAGCAGTTGGAGGGCATCAGAGTCGAAGCTGTGGTCGTCCTCTTTGTCTCCAGAGAAGAGAGGGTCGGGCTGCTCTGCAGGAGGTGTTGATTCTCCCTCTGCAATGTGAAGGGGAGATGCAGTTTGACAATGTGTCCACATGTTTGTTGGCCCATTGTACATGTTTACATACATACAGCATGACTGGGTACATTGTGGCTGTTTGGGAGGAGCTGCCTATTTGATGGGGGACAGTGGACATTTCGACAACAGACATGTGTGTGTTTGTACTTGTACATTATCAACGCACATTTCCCTGCAATGCCAATTGTGATTGGCCAGTGTCTGCACCCAAGCGGCACCAGTTGTTTCCTGTGTTCTGTTGTAGGTGTTTTGCGGATTGTGTCACATCGTTGTCAATGTAGATGTGCTCTGCATGTGATGTGTGTGCTGCATTTTGGGGGAGTCGCCCCTGCAGCTCAGATTTTGCTGCCCCTTATCCCTTTCATGAGGTGTGCCTTTGACTTCTGTGCTTGTACAGTGCTAACATGTTGCATACTTGGGTACATTGGTCTCTTGGTGGGAGTTGGTGGTCTGGGGCATGGTTTGTCCGCAGATGTGCTCAACTTAATTGTGCATGTGTGCCATTGTGCCCATCTCCCCCGTCCCCCAGGCCCTGGTCGTTACTCACCCTGTTGCTGTTGTGTCGGGTCCTGTTGAGCAGTGTCCGGGCCCCCAACTCCTGCCACCGTCTCCCCACTGATGACTGTGGACACCATTTCCTCCATGTCGTCCAGCTCCTCCTGTGGCGCTGGGCTCCCACCTCCAGTCTGCATTGCTGCCTTCAGGTTGTTGGCGAGTTTCAGCTTGGTTTTGCGCTTGACATCCATGCGCCTCTTGACCTCGTCCATTGTCCTCTTCAGCACTCCGACTGCATTCACCTTGTCCACGATGGACTGCCATATTGTATTTTTTGTTGACAAGGACACAGTGGAGGTGACGAACAGTTGTTGATGGTGTTCTGTCACCTCCGTTATCAGGATCCTGTTTTCCTGCGGACTGAACTTCGTCTTCCTCTTCTTCTTGTCCTTGCCCTTCCCTGACCCCGAAGTCCCAGGATGGTCCTCCGGGGGACTTGTGGGTTCTGGTTCTCCTCCGTACTTGCTCCGGCAATGTCCATTGTGCTTCGCTGTTGTTTGGCATTTGTTTGTCTGTTTTTTTTCTACTTTTATGGTGATTGTTCGCGCCTGACGCATGTGAATTGCAGGCCTGTTGCTGGGTTTCGCTGATTTTCGTATTGCGATTGGCCTTATCGCAGCTTTTTTTGCGTTAGTGTTTCGCATTTTTGCGGCGTGGTGTTGATTTTAACGCGGTCATTTGATGCGTTATCTGGGGACTATCGCATGGGACCGCTGTGTTGTGAATACTTGGTTAACAAGGCGTTAATTTCCCGCGACTGACTGCGATGTTGAAGGTTGTGTTAAGTTACTTTTGCGATGGTTATCACACATTCTTGAGAATATGCCCCCTGGTGGTCAATATATATAGGAAAAAGAGGGGTTGTGGGAATTCAGTGATCTTTCCAATAAGCCCGTGAGGAGAAGGAAGTTCTTCAACTTCTGTTGTCATTTAAGATGGCCCCATTATAAACTAAATTCACTTTAGAAACGTACTCTAAAATGTGGGACTAATTATTAATAATGGTTGGCCACCAAATCTATTATTCATAAATACTGTACAAAACAGGAAGCTGGAGTTAAGGAGAACGAAGTTTTTTCTGGTCCAAACGTATTGCCTCAATTTATTCTGCAAATAAATATGCTGGGGTTTGTGAAGGGTTCGCACCAGACACCAAGCCAATGGAGGTAAGTGGTTCATTTCAAGAACAACGGTCAAGAGCAGCCTCTCCCATGCTGGCCAGTGTTCAACTGCCCACCACAGAACCCTGCTGCTGAACATTCATTTGGAACCCTGTAGAGCCAGGATTCCCTTACATTGAAGGCACGAGGCAAGGACAAGCCCCATCTCATACTCCAAATACATAAGCCATATACAACACACCCCCTCCTGTTCCGCACGTCATTACAGAGCAAAAGATAAATGCATTGTAAAAACAAAACAAACGAGAATTACATTAAAATAAATAACAACTACATAAGCAAATAGTAAAGCAACTCAAATACCACTTTGAAGCTTACCAAAATTTGAAGCTTGAGCTGGGTGGCAGCACCACTACTTAATACATACAATCTTTCAAATATGCTGAGGGTTTTAGATACCTTTCACTCCTCCCTCTGGCCCTTCCCACCCCTGATTCTCCTGAACAAGAAGGCATAGCACCTTCTCCTGAAAATAAGGCATAGCACCACACATCCTCTTTTCTGCCAGGGCAAATTCGCCATCTTTCATCAGCATGTAGCCACTATAATCCTCCATCATTTATTTTTCATAATTTCCACACTTGTGTTACAATGCCATTCTGCGTCTATTTCACCACTTACCATTCTTGGAGACAGCTTAATACTTAATTACTTGCTCCACTTTACAAGGGCCTTTGAACTTAGACAACCTTTTCATCACCCTTCCAGATTTAATCTTGACCCAATCACCTCTGTCCATTGCACACCTGGTATTGATACCAGAGAACTTGGACTAATGTTTTTCCACCCCACCATTTGTTACCCACTCTTCCATCCATGAAGGTACCATTTTGGAACTGGGAACCCTCCCTCTCATAAGTTCAAAAGGGGATTTGCCAGCGATCTCTTGCTTTGTAGTGTGGTACGCCCATACCAAGTCCTCCACCACTCTTCTGATATCATGTACAGCTACCTCAGCCCTTTGAACCACCTCCTTGACCATTCTGTTGGCCGTCTCAGCCATACCATTTCCTTGTGGGTTGTAAATGGATGTGGTGTGATGTCTAATGCCAATGCTCCAGAGAAATTTCTTCATGTCACAAGCTGTGTCCCATTTTCATTTTCCTCAATGCAAAGATGGTCGCCTCAGTAGTGATTCCTCTCATGAAGAACACGCTCAACCACCTTGAAAACACATCCACAGCCACCAAAGCAAACCTACACTCACTATTTACATCAGACATGGGACCAATAAAATCAAAACAAAGACTGTGTCAAGCTCTTTCTGGGTCGAGTATTTGCCCCATGACGGATTGTTAAGCACTTTAAGTCTCTTCTCCCGCTCCATACAGACACTGCACTTCACCGCCCATTTCACTACTTGATCAACCATGCCAGGCCACCAGAACTTCACTTTGAGGCGACATTGTGTTAAATTTTGTCCCAAATGTCCCTAATGCCCCATACCTATGAGTTTACTCCTCAACCCTACCGGATGAACAAATCTGTCACCCCTCATTAAAACCACATCACCAAATGTGGTAATTTCCTCAAGTATTTTGACATAAGGGCGGACAGGTACTAGAACATAAACCTCTCTCTTTCCACCAAAAACCATCATCCGCATGACTTCATTGACAGTTGTATCATTATTCATTTCTTGGCACCATTCTACCTGCGTAAACGCACCACACCCCTCCAGAACTAAATCTTGCACAGAAGCTGCAGGTTCTTTACACTAGTCTTCCCAATCATCTGATCCACTCATAATTTTATAATCAACTGCCATTCGAGATAAACCATCAGCTTGTGTGTACTTCCAACCCTCTATGTGCTTTAGCACATAATGATATTCCTGAAGCCTAACAGCAAGTCTAGCCAATCTGACTTAACCTTTGCCGGCCCCACCAGGTAGAAGAATCTTAATTAGGGGTTTGTGATCTGTTCTTAACACAAACTCTGTGCCCCACAAATATGTTCTGTAATATTCTACACCCCATGCTGCAGCAAGAGCCTCTCTCTCTCTATTATGGAAGAGTTCCTTTCAGTATCTATTACGGTCCTTGATGCGAATGCAACAGTTTTCTCACCACCAGAATATTTTTGCGATAAGATGGCACCCACACCTGTTGCACTTGCATCTACAGTTACGATGGATTTACAACCTATGTCAAAAGGTAAGAGAATCCCTGTTCTACAAATCTATTTCTCGATGAGATTAAAGCATTCCTCTTGTTTCTGCTCCAACGAACATGTTTGACACTTCCGCAACAACAATTTTAATGGTTCCATCTTATTTGCAAAAGATTGTACACATTTTGCATAGTATTCTGTTAGGCCCATAAAAGACCTCATTTGCTCTCTATCCTTGGGTCTTGGTGCCAGCTCGATAGCCTTCAAGAGATCTTGTTTAGGCTTAACCCCATCAGCTGATAACATGTACCCCAAGTACTCCACATGCTCAGTTAAAAAACAAAACAAATTCTCGCAGAAAGTGAGCCGTACTTCCACAATACGTTGGAAAGCCTGTTTCAGAATCGTATTATGCTCCTCAATGGTCTTTCCAAAAATCAATATATCGTCCTGAAAATAGAATATGGTATCCATCCCCTGAAACACATCTGAGATCATATGCTGAAAGATGCTGGCCACTGAAGATAGGCCAAAAAGCATGGTGTGAACTGAAAAGTTCCTTACAGCGTTAAGAAAGCTGTGAGAGGTTTTGATTCTTCGTGGAGTTTAATCTGGTGATATGCACTCCTCAGATCTAATTTTGAAAAGTACTTCCCTCCCTTTAACATAAGTATCAAATCATTTATATTAGGTAGGGGATACATATCAGCCATAATGTTCTGATTCAACGATCTTAAGTCCACACAGACCCTCAAACGTCCATCCACTTTGCATGTAATGACCACACGAGACACCCAATTTGAAGCTTCTACAGATTCAACAAGTCCTTCTTGTAACAGCTCCCTTATCAATTCTTTCACCCCATCTCTGACAATAACCGTAACTCTTCTAAGTTTATGCTGAACTGGGACAGCATATTGTTTTTAAAATGATCTTATGCACATAACCTTTCAACACACCTAGTTTGTTGTCAAATACTTTGCCCATTGAACTCAAAATATCAGATACCGACTCATCATTGATCAAGATTACCTGAGGGTTCACAATGATGTGGAAATCATATTGGTGTACCCTCCCTAAAATTGAGGGACCTTGTTCAGCAATAGTTTCCCTGTGTACTTCTTCCTCCAAACTCTATGTCAGCATTGACATAACCCACAATGTCAATTGTTTCCCCCTTGTAACCTGCAGGCGAAATATCTTTGGGTTGTAGGAATGTGTTACCCCACACTTGTTCAAACATGGCTTTGGGCATGATAGTGTACATTGAGCCTGTGTCAACCATAAGTTGAACATCCTTCCCATTCATCATTAACATAGCTTTTGGCCTATTCCTTCTTTGGTTTTCATCCACCTCAGTATCCTCCTTTCAAGCATCTCTGCTGACTTTGCTGCTCTGTCAGAGACACAGGTCACCCCTCCATGACCTACATTTCTGCACTTTCTCGCAAAGTGGCCGATGCGGCCACATTTCCTGCATTCCCTGTTATTAGCAAAGCAAAACTTTAAGTCAGAAATGTGACTTGCACTACCACACCTATTACAACATTTGTTCCCTTGTCTGGATGGCACATAACTCCTTCCTCTAGATTTATTTTGTTTCACTGTAGAAAAGAATTCATGTCCTGATTTAGCTACTGCGCCTATTTCCGAAAACACATAATTCAAATTTTTTCTCTCTAGTTCCTACATACACAAATCGAATTGTTCGAGAACTTTAGCTATTCCTATGGCATCACCTAACGTGGAATCTTTTGCCGCCCATAATCTTCTCTCCTGAATGTTTTTGTTTTTACACTGCACAATAAGTTGGTCTCTAATACATTTATCTGTCATGGGTCCAGAAGGAAACTTAGTAGACAACTCACGTAGCCTAACTACAAATTCATCAATCGTCTTCTCCACCTTCTGATGTTGCGTATAAAACTTATACCGATTCATTACTAGATTTTCTTCTTTGCTAACCACAAAAGGGTTTGGACCTCAATCAGTAAAGCCGGGCCACTACCTAGGACACAACACAAGAATTGGCAATACTGATGACCATTCACTCAGTTTTTCATGCAAAGATCACATGACCTAATTGCTATGATCTGGAAATATATTTTTATTTTATTTTGATTGTTTTGATTTTTACTTTTTAATTCATCTCGTTTTTGAAAATTTGTTTTGTTTTGATACGTACAACAATTTTTAGATGTTCAGACATACACCGGAATCACAACAAGAAAAAACGGAGATACAAATTCACAATGCATTTTCAATACATAAAAATATCACATTACAAAACAATAACATAAACCACATATATAGCTCAGGTTCTGTATATGTTTTTCAAACACAATCATATTAACAATCAAAACCTCTGGTCACTTTCTCATTTAGTTATATTTTAATTATTTTCAGAGGTAATGACCAAATGGTGACCCTACTCTGCACACTCTAGTTCTTTGTAACAGCAAAATGTGTGAGCAAAAAGTGGTGTTGCATCTACCTGAACACCTATTTGGCCAATGTAAGACAGTTCTTACTGCTGTGACGGTGGTTTCTGTCAATGCCTTTATAAATGACCACCTGCTTGGGGGTCATTTATAAATTTGGCAGGTGGTCTGTCAGTCATGGGGACAGTATAGTGAAGAGATCCCACAAATCCATTTTTTTTATTCAGGATTTTTATCCATAGAAAATAGAGAGAGGATAAACCCACTCTTCATATGGTTGCACCATTAATCCCAATGTGGCTTGTAATGGACCACATTATGCGTACAAGTGGTGATGTTCTACAGAGATATGGGAGCAATTGAGATCATTGTGGAAACACTGCATGAAAACCTGCAGAAACAGGAGCAAAAACACAGATTCCCACATGTTAATAGCCACATATGTGCAGGGGACAGGGGAATCGACAAGGATCATTTTGGCCAATTTAAAATGAGGCCCTAATTCTTCACTGGAAACTTAAGCCCATTATGGGTAAGGAGCAATATCTTGGTTTTACTAACCCAGTAGAGTTGCAAACTTTGTATCTGTAGCACAGGATGGGCACGTTTCACATTGGTTTTCATACTAGACATTGGTCTGGACATTTAAATTATAACAGTTGTTGCTGTGACAAATTGTCTAAAGAAACAGGTGTTCATATCCTCTTTTTGTCAATCATACAGCTTATGGAAGACAAACCCCTCATGTCTAAAAGCAAACCTACAATCGCCTACCCATATATGTCTTTCACTCATACCTTTTTGTTATGCACACATCATATATATACAACCAGCAAAAACTCCCTCATACATAAGTGCTATACATTTCTACAAATAATGTCAATATTTTTGTTGTAATGCCATTTTCATAAAGCCACTCTTTCAAGTATGTTCCTTTATTAAACGTGGGAATTTGTTATTACAAGTGAAGCCGAGTTAATACAAGTACAGCAGGGTTACACAAAGGGCAGGTCTTGTAAAGCAACCCATCCACACACTGATATGTCTTTATGCAAACAATCTGACAACATACTATGGTCCTTATTATGAGTTAGGCAGAGTGGTAATTACTGCATGCAGGGCTAAATAGCACATTACTTTATTGAATTGTCTGATCACAAGTCTAAAAACGAATGTGTTATTTAGCACATGTGCTAAATACGCATGTGTGTAGTCCACATGCACTATTTAATGCATACACTATGTACCGCATGTGATGTTTACTACAAGCGAAGAATAACACATTGTGGTGTAGCTCCTATTTCCCTAATAGGCTCTGCACATTGGAATAATATACCCTATAGGTTTGACATAGGACTAAGGTCAATATGTCCCTATCGAGTATATTAAACTTAATTACTTGTGCAAGCTAGCTCAGAGGCCACTAGTAACTCCTTGATAAACAAGAAGGGAGTAGTTTCTGGCAGCCGCAAAACATGACAACTTTGTTTCCCTTTTAGAATCAGAACGTGTCCCAGAGTCGTGGAAACAATAGATAACTATTTCACTCAGCTCAGTCGTGCATGCTTAGTTTTCCTCAAAGTTACACAGAAAGAATAGACGGGCGTTTCAATAAAAGATTTATTGAACAGTCTTATTTCTCGTGTAAGTAATATGTGCTGTTACGATCACAAGACAGTATGCAAGATAAATAATGTACAGCGTAAGCAGTAGAAATAAATAATACTGCGCTAGCATGATCTTTAGTAGATAATCATTTACATAAATAACACAGACTAAAAATGCGAGTACTCATACGATGCGTCTCTAAGCTAGTTCTACCCCAATGTACCTAACCTAACCTAGGTGTAGGGAGAGGTATGAAGTAGGTGGAGTATTCCTTACTATGGTATACTAAGAGTATGTTAAGCCTAGTATGCCTAGTATGCCAAGAGTCCCTCTAGGTTTCTAGTCAGCTCCATACCTTAAGAATGAGAGAGGTGGGAATCTCTTGCCAGACTCGAACTCCAACACCCCGCGAGGGAAGTCAGATCACTGGAAGCTGGACTCTCTGCGTGCAGGGATGACAGCGTCTTCTCAGTGCGTCAGGCCGGGAAACGGGCTCCTCTGAAGTCGAGGTCTCCTCTGATTTACAAGGGCTAGGGAAGGTATATTTATACCTGAGAGGTACCTCAGAATGTTAGCATTGACGTGAATCGGACTGCGGAAGACGTCATGAATGAACCCCTAAGGTATAACGGTTCATGCATAATAGATGAGTCCTTGAAGAAATCAATAGTCCTGTGCTAGGGAAACTCCCGAAGCCTAAGGGTCTGTTCTTCAAGAACTCGTTGTGACGTTAGGGTGGACGGATGTCGGAGACCATGCCTGTATTTGGAGTGCACGGTTTAATGCCTAAATAAGGACTGGGATTTTATGCCTATATAAGGGCAGGGCGAATTGTGCCTATATAAGGATATGATACAGGAAAACCCGTGTATGGACACCCTAAGAGGAATACAACACCCACTCCACTTTCGTGTGTACGATAATAATAAAATGCTAAACATTTAATATGCTAAACATAAAATGGAGTACCGCATATTGCTAAAAATATTTCTTAAGAGCATTAAAAAGCATTTAAAACCCTATTAAAATGCAAAAGGTACTGTACATTTTAAGCATTGCTTTTCTCAGTTCAGGCATATATTTGGAAATAAAATGCAATTTGAATGAAATAAGCAGTAATATTTACATGTGACAGAAAAATGATCGATAAGTTGTTCAAAAATCAAAGTCATTTCATGTCATGAAAATTAATGAACTTTTTAGACAAATAAGATGACAAAGTGTCTGAGGAAGTACCGCGAAGTCCGTACTATAAGACTAGTTCTACTTCAAGCAGATTGAATTGCCATTCAGTTTGAAAAAACTGAAAAAAAGTTCAATTTGGGAAGAGTTCCAAGTTTTGAAATATGAAGGCCAAATTTTACTGTGTCTCTGGTACACTGTGGGTTGAATCAGAGTCAGTGTACGGGTCTGGTGTAAACATGAGATCATCTATTTCTGTAGACAAAATATCGTCCACTGAAGTTGGTGTCAGTTGGAACACCTCGTGTAGTAGATTAATTGCACAGAGATGTGAAGCATCGCTTTCAGCATAGGATGCCTCAGCAATGTTCGCGTCCGTTGTTACCTGTGTGCCTGTAGATCCATCTCGTACCTCAGCAGCAGCCGGAAGCGTCTGTGAGATATCAATGAATGCCGTCATCAGGATTGGTACCCTCTGGGGACAACACAGAGCATGGGCCGTTATCGGGTCCAGCAGAGTATCGATATCCGTTGGCGTTGCTGACGGAAATGTTAGACAGGTGTCTAACACGCATTCTTCACCACATAGCAGGCATCGTAGGACAGGTAAGATGCAATCTTGCCAGATTGGTCTGAATGACAGGAACCACGTGGTATTAAGTTCCCGTAGACGAGTCATGCCCAAAAGCTGTACTATTCGCTCACGGAACTTTCGTTCAAGGAGAGCTTTCTCCACTTCGCTCGGAGTGATGTCTGCGAATAGGCTGGCCATAGCATAATCGCAGGAAGAGAAATAGAATTCCGGCAACAAGTGCTAGAATTAATGGTATGCCACCAAACACTGAATGTGCAAAGTTCGGGATGATTCCGAGTATTGCCTGGAAAGGTGCTAACAGACCGGAACAGATGTTCTTAAATACATGTACAATTCCGCTTGTATCAAACATGTTAAAGATACGTCCTATCATTTCCACGAAATGTATAGGGCAGTTTGTACGTATTAAATCTGTATCTCAGCCGAAGTCCTTGCTACTTGTAGATCATAGGTTTCTTTGGCCGAGGTCAAAGGCACTGTTTGCTGTAAAAGCATGGCTTTCATTCTGCTTAAAGTATCAAATCTTATAAAAGAGACGTTCAGCGAAGGCCACAAAGGCGACTCCCTGACTGTGTCTATTGGGGCAAACAATACTTGCATACAGCAAGTGACCCTGGAGTTGACCGTTACTAGATATGGGATGCCTGGTAACATGCCGCAGCAACTCTGATCATTCAACATGAGGTAACTCCCATTCGAAAGATGTCCAAACGTTGGATTAATCACAGCAGCTGGTGTACCCTGCTGATGGCAAGACAAATTTGCCACAGAACCATTGCAAGCCCTGTGTAAAGAAATGTCCTGACATATAAGTGAACCGCTCAGTTAACTTTTACAGTGTGTACCGCTCAAAAACACTTCACGATCCCCACTCCAACATCTATATGTATACGGTAAATCCCAAGATGTCTTAATGTATTCCTTACCCAACCTTTCATATTTGCCTGCTTGCATTTGTCTGAGGCAATACTGAAACTGAAAAGTAGTCACAGGTAGTGTTATTTTGCCATGAATGAGCCATTCTGTAGCTGGTTTTTCTGCCACTGTGAATGGTAACTTTTCCAGTTTTTCAATGCTCAGCACTGTATACTTTGCTCCTCTTTGTGCCAGTTTGATCTGTTTATCAGTTAGATTGTATTCTGCAAACAGAGCCGACGTGTTGATGAAACGCCAAGGCACATAGCCCGCACGCAAAGATTGCAGCGTCCAGCTTAATTAAAAAATATAACGTAATTGAGATTGGCCTTGCTGTAACATCGCCAAATCTTGTTCTAGTATGTCGATAGCAGAGGATACAACGCTGTCCAATGAATATATTCTGGAGGACAAAGTTGTTAACCCATTGTCGACCACAGTGAGTGTTTTCTCTAAATTAATACGATCAAGTTCACGTATTCGTTCTGCGGCCTCCATCTGTGACACCTTCCATGCTTCATTATAGGCAGCATAAATGCTGGCATATATGAAACGTTTTTGATGCGGTTTTCTTGGTCCAAGCAAGAATTCCCTAAGGTCTGCGTCTTCTTTAAGTAAGGATAAGTGTTGTTTCACATCCTGCAGTGCAGATTTCTGCAGCTAATCGAGGCATAATTTTCCTACACTGTATGTTGTTACTACCCCTGGATGCTGTCTTTGGACGTATCTTGGGTCTGGCCTATGAATAGTAAAGCCCTGAGTTTTATTCAGGAATCTTTCCTGACAGTTGTTCGTGTCTGTGGGCCAGATCAACCATTTTTTCCAATCAGGATTAGATCTGTTGAGTTGTAGTATTTTGTCAACTGTAACCGCTGCCTGTGTATTGTTATCACTTGCAGGTGTTGGTACAGAAGGCGTTTTCATCTCTTTGATCTTGGCTAGTCCAAGACAAGATGTTTGTTGGACAGTTTCATTCAAAAACATTATTTGTTCAGGGATGACACAGGCTCTAAATAAAGCTTCTATCCCCTGCACTTGCCAATCTTTAGTACCCCAGACAGTTTTTGTGTCTATTGTGTCTTTCTATAAGTCGAAACCCTGTCTAGACAGTTGGGCAATAAATGCTGCAGAGTAAATCTGTTTTGTATTAGTTAACATAATTTTCAGTCCTGTTTTGGTTACATTTTTATAGTAAAACGTTTCTGGATCAGATGTATTGTAACCTGAAAAATATGGAAACTTGTTAGCAAATGTTTTTGAACTACCTTTTGGTGGTGTAGGACAATGCTCCCATTGGTTAAACATAAACACATTTCTAGGGTATGCAGATTTATACAAATAATGATGACCATAGTGGTTATAGCAATACAGCTGTTCATAGTCTGATGAACCCTCTAAATATTCATTTTTAGAAAATGCAGCAGATTTTTCTAGGTCAAACATTATGTCGTTAACAGTCTCAAAGTCCCAATCATCAGAAAAGGTACTGGACGAAATGAGATCACTTAGTGAAATTTTAAACAAATGTGGAATGTTCAATTGTTACGTCGGGCCAAAGATATCAAAATCTGTTTTGTCCCACACTATACCATCCTGTATAGGAACGGCTGTGATGTTCACTGTTGACAAGTCTCTTGCTTCATGATGGGAAGATTTATGAGGTTTCAGAAGTACGTTCACATCTTTTTCTTCAGTGTTCACATGGATGTATCTGCCATTTATAAGCATGCTCACTGTTATAACCAAAGCTAGCCAAAGCAGGAAAACAAATATTCCAGAAATAATCCAGAGTTCAATCCATGGGGAAACCAGATAAGTCTTTTTCAGAAAGTGAAGAAAGTCTTGTACTTGCTGCTTGAATGTTAATGATGCTGGCATCGTTTCAGGTTCACTCAGATCTTCTGAGAACGTATCAAAGTTAATGAAATAGCCAGAAGCAGTTCTGTCAATTGTTGGGATTGCATCAGGATTTGTAGAAATCGCTGGAACCAGTTGATCACTTGCTACATTGGTGTAGACAGGTGTATTTGGACGAACTGTTACTTGATTTTCAAGAGGGATGAGTTCCATAGCATTGTTGCTTAGTCCTTCATCTGTTACTGCTGAATTCTCGATGGTTATCAGTCTTTCAGTCTGAACCTCTTGGTTAGTAGCGAGAGGAGTGCGTCTGCTACTAGGTCGGAGTCCACGAGGCCTACTATTTAGTATTGGCCACATACTGTGGTTTGATGAGGTCGAAGGACACAAATCTTTTCTCCTTTCTTCTAGCAAGGGGCGGCAGAAGTACTGTTCTTGTTCCTTGAACTGCTAGGACAGGTACTGGTTGTCTGTAAGAAGGTCCAAATTCCTTCTTGTCCGCAATCTTTTCTCTGACTAGATCCCCAACTTTTGGAATCCAGACAGGCCTTGCTGGGACCGCCGGTTTTTCCCCAGTGGTGGTTGGCTGCAGGAATACGTTGCTTTGTTTCGATCTTAGTTCATTGAGTTCCTGTAAAACAGCCAAACGATCTTTGATATCAAACGGTTTATTTTCCACCACTGTGCCTACGTGATCAAGGTCTGGTACCCACATTCTTGTCCCAAATAGGACCTCATATGGAGTGACCCCCCGAAGAGAACTTCTTGGCAGGTTATTTAATGAGCGTTGGACCCCATAAAGATGTTTGACCCACCAATCACCCGAACCTAATACCCTAGCTGTTATAGACTGCTTTATGTCCCGGTTTTTCCTTTCCAGAACCGAATTTCCCTCAGGATGGAATGGAGAGGAGTACCGCAATGCAACACCCAGACTGGCCATGGCTTCTTTGTAAGCCCGAGAGCTAAACGCAGGGCCCTGGTCAGAATGTAGTGGGCCTATTGCGTATGTGCCGATAAAGACTCGCAAATCTTTTATAACAGTTCGAGCGTCAGCCGAGCGCTGAGGCCATATCCATAGGAACCTTGATTCAGTACTTGTGGGATTGCATTTGTCCAGAAGGACGCCTGCGCATAGATAGTCTAATGCTGTCTAACAGTGGTGTCTGTACTGGGCAGCTACATTTGTAGCATGGTGTCTGGTGGCTTTCTCGCTGTAATTTACAGTCTGTGCAATTATTGATGAATATGTGTATTTCTGTATTCATTCCAGGCCACCAGTACATCTCTTTTAACGTCAAAATTGTTTTAGAGATCCCTTGATGTGACAGACCCTCCCCCAAATGTGCTTCATAAATCAAAGCTGCTCTATGTTCCATGTTTGGAATTACCCTATCCCTCACTCCAGGGATTCGAGCAAAAGGAACGTTGTTCGCATCAATTACATAAGAGTACTTGAGTGGAAACTTTTTTGGTAACGCTGCACCACTGCCTTTGCTTGTAGCATTGACAGCCAACATTATCTCACTGTCTATTTTTGTTTTCGAACGAGTGATCGCAGCTATGGAAGCCGTCTGAACAGCCCCCTTTGCGGCTTCGTCAGCCAATGAATTCCCTGCAACGTGAACGCCATCACGTTGATGACTTCGTGTGTGGATCACGTGAGCCTTTGGTAGTTCGTTTTTCAACTGAACTACTTGTTCCCAAAGCGTTTTGTGCTTTATTGTGCCACCTTTCGCATCTTTGAAACCATTTTCAAGCCAGTTTTGTATATATTCATTATACGACTGAACACAGTAAAAGGAATCGCACACTATTAGTGTGGGGAATTCTCGATCTGTACTTTCATGTGCCAGTTTGAATGCTTGTAGTGCAGCTCGCTGAGCGGTACAATCTCTGAGAGATTGAGTTTTTGGGACCATCGGTCTGAAGATGCCATCTCGCATGCGTCCTTTAACAATTGCACACGCTGCACTGTAAGCTTGCTTACTCCCTGTTGCGGGTAGTGCGGATCCGTCAGTGTAAATTATGAATTCGTACTGATCGAGAGGCAGAATTTCAGTGGGCAGAGGACATTCTTGTTCATATTGCAGGAACGCTTGTGTTTTTAAATCAGGATCAAACACATATTCAACATCTGTTGCAGCAAGAGAATTAACCCATTGTATCCATCTTGGATGTAATGCTTTAGCATTTGGAATGCCTGCTTTTGTGACCGCTTCTAAAGCTGGTACTGGGGTTACGACAATAATGCGTTTCCCTTGGGCTAGGGCTCTTTCTTTTGCTACAGCGGTTTGAACTGCTGTCAGAATTTTTTCAGTTGAAGTGAAGCGCATTTCCGCTTGTGTATACAAAAGAGATGTGTATGTAATTGGTATTTTTTCATCCTCATTAAATGTTAAGTAGGTGAATCCGCATTGACCCGAGATTATTCGGATCACCAGGTTGCGTTGACTTACGCGTGTTTGTAAGTGATTTGTTGCTAACATGTTAGCCTGGAGTGAACGCAAGATTTCTGTGTGTTCATTTGTCCAATTTTTGATTGAAAAATCAGGTTTGATTAATGCGTAGAGAGGTTTAACCCTTTCTGCGTAATTTAGAATGTATGTTCTTCCAAAATGTAGGAAACCCAGGATGGATTGTAAGTTTTTTAGCGCTTTTGGAGGTTGGAGCAGTGCACATTTCTCTAGAAAGTTAGCTGCCAAGCTCTTGCCTTCACTTGAAAGCTCATATCCTAGAAATAGGACATTGAGATGGGCAATTCTGGACTTTTTGAAGTTGAATTTGTAGCCCTCAGAGGCGAACCCCAATATAATGGTGTTCACCCTGTTCAAGTGTTTATCCAGGTCATCGTCTGTCAGATAGATGTCATCGACATAGGACAATGCCTCGTTGTCATAAATTTGTAGTAACTCCGTTATCCTCGCTGAGAATAACCCCGGGCTGTTCTTGAACCCTTGTGGGAGTCGACGAAATTGACGCTGGGTCCCCATTATTGAGAAAGCTGTTAAGTACCTGCTTTCAGGTGCTATGTTTTGACAAAAGAAACCATTTGAGATGTCTAATGTGGTTTTATATTTTTTACGCACAATGTTATTCATTAATGCTGTGCTATGTGCATTTTGCACTGCAAATGTTTTTGAACAAGTGTTCAAGTGTCTGTAATCCAAAACTAGACGATATGTATTGTCTGGTTTGAAGACAGGAAACAAAGGATTGTTCATTGAGGAGATGCATGTTTCAATCACCCCTTGGTATTCAAGTTGATCTAAGATCTCCCTGACCTGTTTTTTAGCTTCTTGCTTTATTGGGTACTGCCTCTGTGCAGCTGGTTCATGTTTCAGATGTATTTTATGGTGAGGGGAATCCTCATCCCATCCTACATGATTTTTATATAATGCTGGGGCCTGGGCTACTGCCCATTTCCTGGCATATGTATATTTTAGGTGAATTGGAATATGGTTGGAGAAGGCAGGCATAATAATGTCCTCGCAGTGTGGGCACTCCCTGACAAATTGTGGTGGCCAGTCTTCTTCTGCTAGAAGTATGTCATAGCCCCTGGAACGTTTTTCCCCAAAAAGTGCTTTCACCTGTCTAGGTATGTCTCCCTCCATCCGGAGTGTTATTTCATATAACTTTTGTGGAGTACTAACCCTGGTGTCTACAGTCTCAACTGCAATTTACTCGTTCAAGTCCACTATCTCCAGAAGTTCCTTCAGGTTCTGGCGAGCTATTGTGACTTCTGCTGCACTGTCCAGCATTGTCTGAGCCCATTCTCCGTTCTTGAGTTGTGTTCTCAGTATTCTCGGCATGTCTGATCTTTAGACCTGCTACTTTCTTTTTGGAGAATTGAGGTTTTGTTTTGTTTTTTGTAGCGTGTTTTTCTTCCTTGGATTTCACGCGTTCTTCTCTATGTTCTGACCATCCTCTTCTTTCCGAAGTCTGTGATGAGATCTGAAAGGTACGAGAGGAACGTGTATCAGTATCTTGATACCTGTCAGGTTTTTTCAAATTATCCCTATTCCTGAGGTTATACCTCCTTTCAGAGGGCTCCTTTTGAGGAGACCTACCTCGGGATTGAGAACGTTTCTCGTTTGAATTTTGTTTAGTAGTTTCCCACTTCTTTTTAGAAGATGTAGGAGTTTGTTTAATAGAGTCCTTCTCAGGACTTTCAGATAGTTTCGGCTTCACTGGTCTTCCACCCAAACTATCTCTGCCTAATTCTGCATGAGATTGTTCTATAATTCTGGGTAGCTCAGTTTGATGTTCTGTAACATAAAATTCCCTTAATTTTTGGCGGATCGCCATTGCTGCTGCCTTATTGTTGAGACCTGGTTGAAATTTTTCAGTAATTTCATACCTAAATTCAGAGCAGGCTCTGCCCCGTATTCGTTTTGAATTTGTTTCAGGACATCTGGTATTACTGCAATTGATGGAATACCATGTGTTTTAGTATAGATGGCAGCAAAGACTGAGCCCCAAGTGGTGCAGTCTTCCAGTTGTGGTATGATCCCCATCGGTAAACTGATTGTTAGGATTCTGTGTTTCTCATACGGGCTAGTATTTGGAAATACTGCTTCGATTTGAGTAATTTTTTGAGCTATCCAGAATGGAATTTGCTCACGTTTTGTGGGCATTTTACCCATGACTGCGTATAGAGTCTGTGGTGTAATTTTTAGTGTATTCCCCGGTTGAGGAGTTTGATTTGGAAGTGTCAATGGTGGTTGGACTGTGAAAGTCTGCATGACATATTGGACTAATTGTCTGTAGATTTTTATTAACTCTGTAAGTTGAGTAAGTAGTTCCTCATCTGACATTATATCCAGTTCAGGATGAGGTGTGTAGCCGGCTAGAATCGGCCATGTTGCTCCTGGTCTACCTAGTGGACCGAGCCTGGTAATGTTTCTGTGATGTTTTAGGGCGCCTTTAAACCAGAGGTGATGCTCCTAGTATGTTAGTGGAATTTCAATATCCTCGAAAGGAATGTATTCCTCTGGTGGATCATCTTCTTTGTAGAAGTGAAACAGTTTTGTAACTGGATTGGATTCAGGAAATATTACCCATGAATAGAATACCTCTGTCTGAAAGGATTCGTGTGCCTCTAGCACGAAAACTGCTCTACCGCCTCTTGGTGGTAGGCCATGTTTTATAAGTTTTAGAGTGATGGCTCTTCTTAAGTTCGGATGGATGTCTATAACACCCTCCTCGGTTCCATCTAAACCTGTAATGTTTAAAGCTCTTATGGCTGGGTCAGCCGTAGCTCCACCGTTTCCGGTGTCTTCGTCCATTTGTTTTTTGAAAAATGTAGAACAAGTTTCAAGGAAACAAAGATAAGGTGCACAATATTTTGGAACACTGTATCCTTCAACGTTGAGCAAACCAAACAGCTAATATATAGGGTGCTTCCCTATGTAGCCGTGGCGGATACTTAACCCTGCCCACTCCAGACGTCTTTTGGAGTATATGGGTAGGGGTCTCTGAGAGAAAAAGCACGGCTGAGTTACTCAGTATCTAACGTTAAATTACCGCCTTACCAAACCGTTGGGCGCCATGTAGTGTAGCTCCTATTTCCCTAATAGGCTCTGCGCATTGGAATAATATACCCTATAGGTTTGACATAGGACTACGGTCAATATGTCCCTATCGAGTATATTAAACTTAATTACTTGTGCCAGCTAGCTCAGAGGCCACTAGAAACTCCTTGATAAACAAGAAGGGAGTAGTTTCTGGCAGCTGCAAAACATGACAACTTTGTTTCCCTTTTAGAATCAGAACGTGTCCCAGAGTCGTGGAAACAATAGATAACTATTTCACTCAGCTCAGTCGTGCATGCTTAGTTTTCCTCAAAGTTACACAGAAAGAATAGACGGGCGTTTCAATAAAAGATTTATTGAACAGTCTTGTTTCTCGTGTAAGTAATATTTGCTGTTACGATCACAAGACAGTATGCAAGATAAATAATGTACAGCGTAAGCAGTAGAAATAAATAATACTGCGCTAGCATGATCTTTAGTAGATAATCATTTACATAAATAACACAGACTAAAAATGCGAGTACTCATACGATGCGTCTCTAAGCTAGTTCTACCCCAATGTACCTAACCTAACCTAGGTGTAGGGAGAGGTATGAAGTAGGTGGCGTATTCCTTACTATGGTATACTAAGAGTATGTTAAGCCTAGTATGCCAAGAGTCCCTCTAGGTTTCTAGTCAGCTCCATACCTTAAGAATGAGAGAGGTGGGAATCTCTTGCCAGACTCGAACTCCAACACCCCGCGAGGGAAGTCAGATCACTGGAAGCTGGACTCTCTGCGTGCAGGGATGACAGCGTCTTCTCAGTGCATCAGGCCGGGAAACAGGCTCCTCTGAAGTCGAGGTCTCCTCTGATTTACAAGGGCTAGGGAAGGTATATTTATACCTGAGAGGTACCTCAGAATGTTAGCATTGACGTGAATCGGACAGCGGAAGACGTCATGATTGAACCCCTAAGGTATAACGGTTCATGCATAATAGATGAGTCCTTGAAGAAATCAATAGTCCTGTGCTAGGGAAACTCCCGAAGCCTAAGGGTCTGTTCTTCAAGAACTCGTTGTGATGTTAGGGTGGACGGATGTCGGAGACCATGCCTGTATTTGGAGTGCACGGTTTAATGCCTAAATAAGGACTGGGATTTTATGCCTATATAAGGGCAGGGCGAATTGTGCCTATATAAGGACATGATACAGGAAAACCTGTGTATGGACACCCTAAGAGGAATACAATAGCACTCAATTTCAGGTATGAGAGATCATTAAAAACCAGTGGACACTACCACCTTGAAATAACTCCAGTCAAAAGCAGGTGGTAACATTCCTGAAAGTGCAGGGAATGAAATAAAGAAAGGGTGTAAAACAATAATAAAAAAACAATCCAATAATACAAAATAAAAACACAGTAAATGCATTGTTTGTGCTGAAAAAATGACATTCCACACACCTGTGGAGAGGTGAATGTCTCATAGGTTGATTGCAGTTCCACTCTGTTGTACACCATCATGGCAGCAGTACTGCTAGGCCACTATATCATGTTACAGCAGATCCATGTTCTGTGACAACAAAACATGCAGCATTAGGATGGAAGCCAGGCCATCAATGAATGACTTCAAATGGTGCAGCAACACAGCATACAGCATAATAGCCAGGATTTACAGAGTAAGGCTGGAACCTATAAACATGAGTAAACTTGAGATCCAGTGGGCACCATACAAAACATATTTTCATCACTCTGTATAACCTGGAGCCCAACATAGGGATTCACTGCCACTCACCCTTCCTGTAAATTTTTGCAGCACTAGAATTCTTTGCACTAGGCGCCACACAGCAGACTGTAGAATTGGTGTGGGTATTTCTCAGTCAACCATTCATAAAATACTCTGCTAAAATACAATTCCTTTTGGACCCCTACACCATTGATGCCAGCAAAGCAAATATCTATGCTACAGCATGATTTCTTAGGGGCAATTGGCTGCACTCATGCATGCCTGGTGACCTCACATAGACAGGAACAAGTGTGTTGAAATAGGAAAATGAAGCACACAATTCATGTGGAAAAGCTGTGTGATGTGAATCTGTGTATACTCACCTACTGTGTTAGGGTCTCTGGAGAAAACAGCATTGTGATCCTAGCAAATAGCAACATGAGTCATACTGTGGTGACAGATCACCTTTAAGCTACTGGGCAGGCAAATCAACCCTTCACCATCAATATTAAAATGCATTATGAATGTTGTAGTCCAATCTCAGTAAATGTCACAATCATGATGGTTTGCAGGAAAAGTTAGCTTTTTAACAACCACATGTTCTTCCATTTTGACTCTCATGTCTCTTACCTAGGATTCCTCTGACCTCACTACCCTCTTTCATGTCTTTCACTCACAGCGTGTTGAGGGTGGTCATAACATTTTCTTCACACAGGTAGAGCTGAAGTGGCGAACTACCACCAGTTGCCATGCTTTAGTGCTGGTGCTTGGCAACTCACTTAAGGTCCTAGATACAATTGATTATCCTCTTACACAGGCATGTTTTTGTTTGTTTTTGGTGGTATCTGCAGCATGAGGTGGCACATTAGATGATCATGGTGTCTTCTTACTACCTCCTTGGCCAGGACCTCCAACTCAGGATCCATAAACTTGCACTTCGTTCCTTTCCCTGCCTGGGTCCATGATGGAACAATCTGGCTGGTTTCTACTTGTGATGAATAAGTGACATCAGAGGATGACAGCGGATTCTGTTTGCCTTGTTTCAAGGAGCTTTGGGCCAGATGTAGGTGGCGAAATACCGGTCGGTAACGCCGAAATTCGGAGAATTTCAGCGTTACCGACCGGTATTTGGCTGAGTGCAATGTAGGTGAGTTCATACCTACATGCAAAATAAGGAATCGCAAAATAGCGATTCCTTATTTTGCTCTTGCATTTAAGGAATCGGAAATACCGATTCCTTAAATGCAATGTACGTAGCACTAAAAATAGTGCACTTGAGCCTTAAGGAATCGCTAATTACCACCAACTTCAAGTTGGTGGTAAATAGCGATTTCCTTTAAAAAAGCACTTTTTTGCTTTTTCAAATGTGCCATGTGGCACACATCCATGCTCTTAGGGCATGTATGTGCACCACATGTGCACACATGCACATTTCAGGGGTGCAACAGGGTGTCCTTTGGACACCCTGGCACCCTTGAAATACCTCCCGCTATTAGCGATTCGGTAATACCGAATCGCTAATAGTGAATATCTTCCCATTCATTCCTATGGGCCTCCTAGCCCATAGGCTAGGTATTCCATAATAACGAATCTCAATTACCGATTCGTTATTAAGGAATGTTAACGAATCGCTAATATTTTAGCGATTTCTACCTACATTCCATTTAGCGAGTCCTTAATAGCGATTCGGTAAAAATCGCTATTAAGGACTTGCTAAATTGAAGTTACCTACATCTGGCCCCTTGTCACATAAAATAATTCCTGTACTCTCCCACAAAGGGAGGAGTTGTTGGTGTACATTTGGGGTATCCTACAGTCCTTTTGTGTGTTGACTTGGCTGTTTGAGTTCTCTCTGAATTCATTGCTCCACTCCAGAAACTTCCAATAACGGAAAATGATCACAATATTTATCGGTTGCAATATTTACCACATGTGCTAAAGTACACACATTTGGTATTTAACAAATGCGCCAAATAATGGCTCCACCATACATGGTAAATACTCAATAGCAAGGTTATTTAAAAAATGATTTATTTAACAAACCCAGTGGAATCGGTATTTATACTACCTGTAAGTTTGGTGGTATTTACCACCAAACTCATAATCAAGCTCTATAGAGGATTACTATTACTTGTCTGGTTAAACCCTATTTGACAATGTGCTTTGGAATGGCTTTAAATTATAGTCAAATACAACCTTCCCATTTATACTGTTACGCTCTTTTATATTCATACTTTTATTTTTACTTTTTTAAGGCCATGTGTTGTTGCCTCATCCACCATCTGCGACATCAACTTCTGCCCATAGTTGTGCACCAAAGCCTGGACCAGCACTACACAGCAGATGGAGGGGAAACACGGGTATGTTAACTGTCTGCTCTTTTACCTTTGGATCTAAGCTTTCTTTTTATTACTGACAGGGTAGCTGTATGTTTTTGTCCCATATCCCCATTGATTCCATGCTCAGTATCTACTGCTTCTGTTTCACATATCATATATTGTCTCATAAAATTGCCCCTAGACCTGCCAATGTAATGATAGCACTATAAGATTTCTGTTTAGCAGACAAACAGCATTTGTGGATATCAAAATGAGTACTGAAACCATATAAATAGCATCTTCTTGTATGATTTACAATGGCTTACTCACCTATGTATGCTTCTCTTCTCTGTCACTTTCTGTCATACAACAGCCTCTAGTGTCCTTATGAACCTCGATTCTAATCACATCAGCGGTCATCCTGGCAGAAGCTACTAACCCCTCTACCAGCTGTGAGTCAGGTCAGCCTAGGATCTTCTGATCTTATCTTGTGCGTCTCACCATCAATCCTTTCAGTAACTCATTAACCTCAATTTTAAGTATATCAACCTTTACACATTTTGTTGTTGGTATTGTTTGGTTTCCTTTCTAGCATGTATTTTTAATGTATCAGCAATTGTAGGCATGATGTCTTTTATAAACTGACAATATGCATTAAACATAATTTGCATCTCTATAGCTTCTGGAACTGAAGATACCTTGGAAAAACAAACTTCAACGACACAGATTCATCAGCTGACCAATTGGGTGATCTCCAGAGAGCAAATTAATGTGGCTGGATCTGGTGAGTTCACATTGTTGAGATATAATAATTCTATACATGTAACAACCCTTAATATCATATGATTCTTAATTCTCACATTACTAACTTTATTAATTATTTGCGGAACAATGTTTATTAAAGCACTGAGTTGAAATTTAGACACAAACTCGATTTATTATACTTGAACTCTTGACTCCTTCTTCCAGGTACTGGGGACATTGTTCTGGACGATGATGCTGAACCATTTGCAAGTGGAGGTCAGCATGCGACCAGAAGAGATAATCCAATCCTCCGTCAAGCAACAATGTCACTGGCCATCACTGCTTGACAAGAGAGGAGGATTAGGAGCAGGAGCTGGTCTAGGAGGTGCAGGAGCACCTGGTTGGGGAGAAGAAAATCTTAAAGAAATGCCGCTTCTCAGTCAAGCAGCAGTGTTCTTCCTAAATCCCTTCTGAAGACGTCCAGCACCCAACCATTAGTGGAGGAGCCACGAATGATTCTTCTGCCAATACAACAGTCCACACAGCCCACAAATAAAAGGCACATCTGTACAATGCTGCTTATCAGGAGGATAATTTGTGCCAACAGAATTCTAATGTGTGGGAGGATATTCATGCAATAGAGACAACACTCCGTGAGATAGATGTCTCCCTTAAAAGACGCCCTCAGATGATTGACAGGCAGACATGTGACTTTGAAAACATTGTAAAATGCTACTAAGACATGACAAAGATGCACCAAGAACATTTTTTAACTTTTAAGGAAGAGAGTGCAAGGCAACATGCCTTGGCCATGAAGGTGATAGAAGCAATAAGCAAAAATAAAATGCAAATATAACTCTTCACAGACAAGTAGAAAATTCTACAGAGGCACCTCAAACTTGGAGGGACACTCCAGCTGCTTTCCTCACACCTCTGCACAACCACCTGCACCACCCTCAGCTGCACCATCTCCACCTCTAACACCACCAATTCAACTACTCCCAGCAGAAGAATAGTCTCAAGCTATCTGCAACCAGCATTGCATAGGCAGGAGAAAAAAACACAAAATACCTTTTGATGTGTGAAGATCAGCATTTATATCCCTAAAACGATCATGGTAACTATTTTAATGTAATAGAAATGAGTACACTTTTTTATAACAGACCTTTGTCTAACTTTAATCAGTGATGAATACTTGATGTTGCATTAACTACAAAGGAAACGGTAATATCTGTTCCCATCTTTGTTTACTCTGTAAAATGTGTAAACAATACTACAGCAAGATCGATCTCTTCAATAGAATCACTCCAGTGCTTGTCACTCTCAACTGGATCCATATTGAAGCCAAAATCATGGTCAAAGTTGCCTGCATTACACACAGACCACTACTCTGTTCCACCTCCAAATACGTGGCCCAAAAACTCAAACTATCTGAGGTGTTTTAAGAACTTAAAACACCTATTGAGTCTGAAATAATTACTAAATTATGCACATAAGTGCTTAATCGCTTTGTATGCAGATTCTGAACTTTTACCCTTTATTGGTTAACTGCATTCATACTTCTCCATTTTGTATATAGACTTTGAACTTTTATCCTTTCACATTTAAAGTACACCAGCCGCTGTAATTTTCCTTATGCCATTAATGTCGTAACTTTCCTAGGAATGACTGTAAAGTGCTCTGGCACCCCCAGCAGATCTAACATGTGAAGAAAGAAAGAAAGAAAGAACAAACAAGAAAGAACAAAAAAGAAAGAAAGAACAAGAAAGAAAGAAAGAAAGAAAGAAAAAAAGAACAAAAGAAAGAAACATTTGACCACATTCAGTTTTTAAAACTGGAAACTCTCTGCCCTATGCCTCACCATGATGATGTGCCTCAAGGATCTGTCTTATCTTAGACTTTATATGGCACTTCTCATGGGCTTTCTCATGGTTTTCATGTTTCTTTCAATCAATAAGTAGATGACACCTAGCGACTGTCTCTCCTAAATCTTTTTTTTGTTTGTTTTTTTATTAGCCATTAGTATGACAGAATACAAAAAAAACCAAGAAGATAATATAATACCAATACAGCAGAACAACACAAACACAAACAGCGAGTGGAAGCAAGTAATAAAAAAACATTTACACGAAACATGGAGCACCCGAGGCTTAGTGAGTACACACATTCGATACAGCCCATAATGAGATAAAAAAGAAAAAGGAAAAACCATACTCTACAATACAAAGAGTAGACTAATAGAGTAATAAAGTAATGATAATAATAATGATAATGATGCGGGATTACATCCATTGAAGACTACCCCACATCCGTTTAAATCTGAGCCAGGAGCGAGGGCCTCTAGCCCAAGCTAATGCTAGTTCAGACTCAAACACCTGTCTGAGCAGTGTCCAGGCTTCATTCGCATTTGGGCTGGTAGGGTCTAGCCAAGCTCTTGTGATGCACAGGCGACCACATATGATGATGATAGAGATTAATGACCCCTCTTGGCTGTTAGCCCTGTTTTTGCACCCAAGGAGAATTTCCTTATCTGTGAGCTGAAACTCACGGTCAAGATGCCCTGTAAAATTGTGAATGCCATGTTCCAGAATAGATCCAACCCCGGTCAGTCAACAAACATCCGCTGCAGACGACTTACAGTTTGGACAGTGTGCTTTCGTGGAAGAGCCAGAGGTTGCCCACATAGAGATGAGCATGGGCGTATAATATAATATAAATATTGTCCTATGTTGCTGCAATTTCAAGTTGACAGAAGTTACTGATTGATCTAAAGTTTCCAGGGCCTCCTGTATTTCTTCTGCAGATATATGAGTATTAAGAAGTATTTCCGATGTGTATGGTAAATCTAATATCTTCTGTCCATGTAGAAAATAATCCCTTACTTGTAAGTATTGAAAAAAGGAGCTGTGCAAAAGTCCAAACTCCTCTTTTAATGCAGCAAACGAGTGAAACCCCTGCCAGTCATACAATTGTCCTAGGTTGTTGATACCCTTACACAGCCATACCCTACCAGCAACGCCCCCGAAAATTTCCGGAAATGTTGGGTTACCCCATAAAGGAGTATATTGATGTAATGTCGGCAAAGAATATTCCTTACAGATTTCTTGCTAGATATTGGGGATATCCTTAATAACCTTGACTCTGACTCGTTTAAAATAGTTAGGGTCAGAGGTCTTATACAGGGTAAATCCGATCGATGGTCCGCAAGCTAATTGATACGCAACTGAAGGCAGGCCCGCTTCAAGCCCATTTAGAAAAGTTTGGATCCGCCCGATAAATGCGGCTCAATAGTACAACTTGAAGTCTGGGAGCTTGAAGTCCCCTTGCTTATAAGACAGTTTAATATAACTTAACGCCCTTCTAGCAAGTCTATACCCCCAAATGAAGCTACCTATCAAGCTCTCCAGGCGCTTGAAAAAAACTAGGGACTCGTAAGGAGATTGACCGAACTTAGGCAGGATGCACATCTTAATTACATTACACCTACCCAGAATACTAAGAGGGAGCCGGTGCCAGCTTCGCAGCTTGGCTACCACTTGCTTGAGGAGTGGCTCGTAATTTAGAGTAAAAACATCCTCTACCTGACTACTAAGTCGGATACCTAGAAATGTGGCTATACATGTGACACCAAGAGACGTTGGTACAGAATCTGGTTGGTAAGTCAGAATTTTCTGGGTCTTAGACAAGTTTAACTTGTATCCTGAGAATGAGCCAAAGAGCTCTGCCGCTTCCGTTATACAAGTTATGGCTACATCCGGGTCTGCCGAGAACACAGCAATATCATCTGCATATGCAGTAAGCTTTAGTTCTATACAGTTAAGACATACCAGAGGGATGCCCGAATTCTACAACAAATGTCTGATAAAAGGCACAATGTGGAGGGCAAACAGCAGAGGAGAAAGTGGACAACCGTGTTGTGTGCCCCTTTGAACCGAGAAAGAAGTTGACGACATGCCGTTCAGTTTGACCATGGCAACCAGGTTGTTATAAAGCTTTTGCACCAGAGAGATAAGCCGAGTGCCAAATCCAAAAGCTTTCACAGTTGACCAGAGTGTTTCCCAATTTACTCTGTCGAAAGCCTTCTTGGCATCCAACATGATCATCCCCATGTGTTTATTCAGCTTGCAGCTACATCGAAAGCAGCTATAGCAGTGTTGATATGAGCTGAAGTATCTCTACCAGAGACAAACCCATGCTGTTGATTGGAGACTAGCCATGAATAGAGGGGGCTAGGCACGCAGCCAAGATTTTAGAAAATACTTTAGCGTCAGCATTGATCAGAGATTTTGGACGGTAAGAGCTTCTGTCCTCGGGTAATTTTCCCTTCTTGGGAAATCCCACTATATTAGTCACACTCCATGATGCCGGGGCTTCTCCCCCGTTGGTAATATAAGTGATTAATTCTGTAAACTCAGGTGCCACAATATCCTGAAATGTTTTATAAAATTCAAGAGGAATAGTATCCTTGCCCTCCGTCTTAACCGAGGACAGAGATTTAATTGCATCTTTTACCTCCACTATCTCTATATCTTCTTGTAGTATTGCGGACTCGATAGCATCGAGCCGAGGTAGATGGCTCTCTCATAAGTATTCCGAAAGCAAGTGGATAATATGAGAAGTTGATACCCCGTATAATTTGAAATAGAATAAACTGAATTGCTAAACTATATCCTGAAGCAGAGAATAAGATACTCCACCCTCCCCTTTGATAAATTTGATATTAGATCTTGCCTTCTTCTCAGCTTCTTGGCAGCCAGGAGCCACCCTGCCCTCTCACCATATTCATACTGGAGTGTTTTATATCTTTGATAGTTAGCAGCCACTTTCTCATTTAGCCTTCTGCTTAGGATAGATCGGGTTTCAAAGAGCTTCAAGAATATCAAATGTTCCGCTGGATGCCTTGTGATGATTGCCTGTGGTTTCTGGCGTTCTAGATTTGAGTACCCAGTGTGGCATTGTTCAGCTTTTTGAGCTATCCCCCTGTTCTGTGCTGGAATAAACTGCAGAGTAGTTCCCCTGATAAAAGCTTTCATGCAATCCCAGACCACCGGGGTAGGAGCGGTGCCCTTGTTATTATCTAAATACTCCCTGAGTGCTGATCTAAGATAAGCACGATACTCTGAATTGTTGAGTAGATATCGAGGGAAAGAAAATGCACGACGGGCATTCCTAGCCATTGTCGGCATCTGAAATGTTAACATCACCGGATTATGGTCTGAGGTAATTTTAGGCCAGACCTATATGTGAGCATTTTTTAAAAGTGATGTTTTTATGAAAATCATATCGATGCATGAGTATTGTTTATGCTGGGATGAATAGAATGTAATCCCTGGCAGTGTCGGACACAGTGTCCTCCAGGCATCATCTAGCTGATAAGTATAAAAAAGTTCAAGCATAGCTGCTCGGGTCCTGACCATCCTAGCCTGCTTTTTTCTATTAGTAGTATTGATCTTTTTATCCATAATACAATTAAAGTCCCCCATGATTATAAGATCCCCGTTCCAACCCAATAATTCAGAGCTTAAATAATGGAAGATGTCCAGGTTGTCAAGATTAGGGCCATACACTACGCATATCGTGCTTTTGTGATCTAAAATTATCAGCTGGACTATCGCCCATCTCCCTTTAGTGTCAGCTAGCTTACAGAGGACAGTGACCATTACATTTCTAGATTTTAGTATAGTAACCCCCGTATGGAGACTGTCTGTGAGGTGCATATTAACACATCATACCCCAGCTGATTCAAAACAGATCTATCCTTATAAGCCAGGTGGGTCTCAGTTAGCCCTAAAATCTGTGGCTTAAATGCCTGAAGTTCCTCACAAATTAATTGCCGCTTTCTGGCTTTATTTAACCCTGCAACATTCCAGCACATATATTTCCTATCAGCCATTGCACCAACTAGATACCGCTATCTTCCACTTTGTTCTATCAACCTGTCTGATTCCGTCTACATGAAGCTCCCAACTATCATCTGGCTACTTAACCCCTTCCACTCCCTGCCCTCCTCTCCACCCAGACATAACAGTGAATTAATGGAGAGCTATTCTCCCTTGAAGTCAACCCCCACCGTGACGCTCCTAAACCCACCCCACCATATCTACAAAAAGGAATCACCCACTTCCCCTGCTGTCGCTAACTGAAAGCTTGCAGAAGACATCCCCCAGACCACCCGCCCCTGTACCCCAGCTCCTTACCCCCCTCCTACCACGTCCCCTACTATGTACATATATATATATATTTCTTTACTTTCCTTTTCCCCCCCTTTTTTTTGTAAGAGGTCGGGGAGCTTAGAAAAAAGCAATAACAAGTTATCCAAGACCAGATCTGAGTCCCGACTCATAGACTATTACAGATCCTTCTAACATTCTCTAAGTAGAGTCAGTCTGCCAACTTGAGAGAGCTTGCTTAGCTTCATTCTCATTGTTGAAAAAGTGGGACCGTTCGTCTTTGAGTATCTTCAACCGAGCTGGCTCCTGCAGGAAGACTTGTGAACAGACCGATTTGAAAGGATCAATTAGCTGACAAAGCCTCCACCGTCTGTCCATTGTAGATTTACAAAGGTCTGACCTTACAGAAATAGAGAATGAGTCCAGTTTAACAGGGGCTGAGGGACGGGCTTTAAAGTAGATTGCTTGACGAAGCAGGAAGTTGCCTAAGAAAACCAGCATTGGTTGAGGTTGAGTTGACCTAGCCTGGTTCCCTTGTGTAGTATCCTAAATCTATAAACCTAAAAGCTATTTTGGAGAATTCTGGCTCCTCGCCCAGCAAAAGAGCAGGCATCACTTCCAAAATCACTACCTCTGTAAAAATCCTTGAGGGATATTACCAAGGAATTGCGATAATTATCGCAAAGCGCGCTTAGCGCTGTTTTTTTTATCGCCGGCTATCGCTGGATTTCATCGCGGAGATAACGCGTTATTATCAACGCTTATCTCCAAGGCGATAAAAAATCCAGCGATAGCGGCGAAACCCAGCAATAGCGCAAGAAATCGAGCGATAAATTCAACACGCTAATGAAAAGCTTGCTAATAGGCAGGTGAGGACTTAACCTTACAATCCACCTCCCATTGACTAGAATGGTTAAGTCAGGTTTTTAGCAGGTGTTAGATTCTAGCGATAATCGCGGTTAGCGCAAGTTTTTTTATCGCTTCGCGGGCATTGCTAATAGGGGGAAGTTGTGTTTGCGACTGTTTTCAGTCGCTTTTAGTTGGGAACACCTACTTTGCTTGTCATTAGCGAAATATATCGCTGACATGCAAAGCAGCACCAAAACGGTCGCTTTCGCCATAAAGCTGTCGCTAACAGCTGTTAGCGACAGCTTGCTAATAGGGCGATAGAAATATCGCTGCTTTCGCAGCAAAAATTGCAGCTAAAGCGGCGATAAGGCCCTTGCTAATATGCCCCCATGACTTTATAGTTTACAAAATCGGCCAATTAGATTCCCACATCTAGATAACATTATAATGGTGATGAGTCGAACTTTGTCAAGTGAGAACACTCAGAATCTTATTTGAAGATGATCTCACGGTGATAGTGGAAGCATTTATTATTTCCAGCTTGGAATACTGAAATTCTCTTCTACCAGGTTTCCCAAATGCCCATCTTGCTTCTTTCAAAGTGTAGCTTCGCTCTCTTGCTTGAAGTCTTACTAATGAAGCAAGCATTGGGAATGCCAATAGGTCTTAGCTTCCCACAAGTAAGTAGAGGAAGGATACAACCCATTGAATCATAACACTGTCAGACCAAGATGCTCCTATGCAAGACAAACACAAGAATAGGGGCCAAACCCATCTAATCAGCATCCTACAACTGAGCTAGACAACAAAGCCATCCAATCATGAACGAGGGACCGAAAACCCACACTGCATATATTGGAAACAAAAGGTATGTCTACAGCTGAGACTCAAAAATGACTACTTTACCCCTGACCTCATATTTCTTACATGGTTATTCATTAAAGCATGTATTTCTTTAAAATTAGCAAATCTCACGTATAAAGCGCTGATGCTTTACATCACCAAATAATTGACCGAGAAATTCTCTCTTTCTGAAAGCTGTGACAACCACAGTAGCTTGAAACATATCAATTTTGAAACATCATTGCTCAAAAAGAACACTGTCATTAGATATTTTTTTGAAAATTCCCAAGGACTCTGAAACATTATGCATTTCCAAATCAGAAATGCTCTGCCTTCATTTATTTTCATGAAATCATTTAAACATTTCCATCACACAAATATCTATACTTTTGACTCTCTTTATCCCAGCCGTACTGTTTTTCACATGCACACACAGGCATAGCTGCAAATATTTACTCACAATCATGCGTGCACACTAACAAACTATAATTTCTTCACCTCAATTTCAGATTGCTTCTTCTGAAAGCCTCGCTTTTTTCTCTGCCTACCCCATAACTTGTGTTGCTCCCAATCACAACTTCAGTGTTTTTCCACCCTTACATAGAACTACAATTTTGAATTAGTTTTGATTGTCCACTCCTGGTCATTTTCTCTTGTTGACTCATTGTACTGCTATACTACCTACTTTATTCTTTATTTTACATGTATGCTGTATATCTTTAACGTTGACGTTGTGTTATGTATGGCATTCATCCATTACAGTATTATGATGCACCTGGGCAATGTCTATTCTTCATAAAACAAGAAAGATAAACACATAAAATGCATTAATGCAGTTGTATTTCAATCGGTATATTCGTATTTAAGAATTTGTAATACAATAAAAGAAACAATGAACAAACTGATTGAATACAATCTGTTAAACAGGACGCGCAATTCCTAGTCACGTTTAAACACATTCAGTTCTCTCTAATTCAACTGGAGATATTAATAGCAATCCATTAAGAACAGAACATATTGTTTTCAAATACTTTTTTCGAATGTCAAGATTAATAAGAATGTCAATCAAAGATAATAGTCATAGAGTATAAAAGCTCATTTTTCAAAGTGCAACTGGGGAGATAGAGCATTAATTCATGTATACCAGTTATGCATATTAAGGTTTTTCATCATCAAATACAAAATAAGGGCTCCTTACAGGGTTATAAATGATACATACAATTTGACTAAATGTCTTTAACCTTTTTTTCTGCTTGTTTTCTTCTGTTCAGGAGATCCACTGATCACAGACCTCCTTGCTGTAAGAATTAAGTAATAGTCTCACAACCCTCCAGTGACATGAGAAGTCACTTATGACCAGATGTACTAAGAATCGATATGCAAAAAAGAGGTCACAAATTATGCACTGACATTTTGCAATGGATTCTGATTTTGCTAACTGACCTATGTACTAAAGTTTGGTTTGCAAAACTCCTATTCAGAGTGGGTTAAAAAACAGCCAATCTTTAATGAGATGGGCAGCAACCGCTCACAGGGCTGATGGTGTGCTGGGGTGAGCAGACCACCATGTTTGATCACTTTGAAACATTTTATTTTTAATGCAACTGTTTTCCTTAAAGGAAATAGGGCGGGGTTAAGAAGAAAAGTTTACTTGTTTCTTTTACTGAAGTGTGCTTGAGAGTTGGGAATAATCCACGGACCACTTCCTACACCCCCAAAAAATATTCTTTTAACATTCACAAAGAGGAAAGGTTTTTAAAGGGACCTCCTACCTTTTGCAGATAAGTTACCACCTCCTTTGATGTCCTGGTAACCTTTCGATGCTTTGCAGCTGGAATTCCATTCATAAACCATTGATACATCTGGTATTGACCCACAATTTGGATGAGGCCCGTAAAAAAGCACCCCTTCCAAATTGCGATACAGTATCCATTCCCAAACCCATTTTGTGATTAAACCTAAAATAGAATAAGTGTAAACAAAAAAGCCATTTTGCGGTTCCAAACTCTCTAATTTTGCGAATTGCATGGTTTGCAACCACAAAATGGCTCTTGTAATTTTGCTAATACTTCCAATCACAGTGCAGCCATGGTTGTCTAATACTAAACTCCATTTCATGGTCCCTGATCATTTAACTCTACAACTGGTTGCGCTATAGAAATAAGATCTCAACTAGTCCCACACACATCAGGTAAATCATATTTTTTCAACCCATGAACCAATAGCCTACTGAGAGATATAAAGAGAAAGCATTTTCCGTTCATTCGCAAACCAAGCCTTTTTCTTTCATTAACTCACAATGTGGAACAAATGTATCAAATAATGTCTTAAATCAGAGGAATTCACATATTTGGGAAGCTCATCGACCTTCTCTTAGCTTTAGATGGTCATGCACCTTATCTTCCCCCCTCCTTAAGTGAAAGGAAAAAGAAAAAGGGCAGGAAAAAAGTGGAAAATAACAAGAGAAGAGACAAAATAAGGATGTCAGCCCCCAGAAAGGGTCTAAAAGGACAGAACATCAGACTTAAAAAACAAAAAAAAGAGATAAATGAGAAACTAATGTCATCTACAGTATTACACGCCCAGGCGCAGGTCCGTGACCAAATCGAAGCAATCAGATTTTACTTGAAGAAATTTGTTGCAATAATTCCTGTGCTTCGTGGACATTGCAGAATACATGGAATCTGCCTTTTACTAGCACTTTTAATTTGCTCTGTTGGGCAATCATTGCCTGCGCTCCCTGTTCTTTGAATAGGTGTAACATTTTAACGAACTCTTTCCCCCTTTTGGCTGCGGAGGCAGACATGTCAGGGAAAATACGACAAAGTGGAACCTCCGAGGAGGTAAACTGTCGCTGCTTTATGGCTTTGGCTAGAATTTGTTCCTTGACCCTGTAGTCCCCAAAGTTGACAAGGATCGTCCGCGGAAATTTGGCATTAGGAGGAAGATGCGCAGGCACCCGATGGGCTCGCATAAGAGTCAAGTCTCCATTATAATCAGGGAGGAAACTTTTTTTTATGAAAGAATCAACCCATTGTAATGTCTGTTGGCCCTCCAGGCCTTCCGGAATACCAAGGATACGGAGATTGGAGCGTCTGGAGTGATTCTCCAATTCCTCAAGTTCATGCTCCATTGCCGATTTTTGACTCTGATAGGCTGCAACTTTATCGGTCATGATTGAAACTTGATCCTCCAATTGTGAAATCCTAGTCTCTGCCTCAAGAAGACGCGCCGGGACCGGAGCCATGTTTTCTTCGATTTTAGTGAGGCGGGCATGGATTGCAGCGATTTCCACAAATTGCGAGATTTTAAACTCTCATATCTCCTCCAGAATCAAATAGAGGAGACTTTTGGCATCCCATTGCATAGTGAAGGATCTATTGTCTTGAGAGGAATTTTCCTGGATCAGATCCGAGCCAGATTCTGATTGCAGCACCAAAGGGACAGAGGATACGATCTTATCTGGTACAGCCCGCTCATCATCTATGTAAACGGAAAGTCCAGATGGGCTCCCCCCTGAAGGAGGCAAATGTTGAGCCGGTGGTTGTGAAGGAGGGTGACTGCCACCACTAAGAAATCCATCCTTACTAATGTCAGGAGGCAGATTGGCTGATGATAAAACACTTTCTGCCTCCTCTGCAGCAGATGTTAATCTGGACTTAGCTTTAAAGAATAAAGGATATTTTTTAAGATCCTTGGATAGCCCAGCCTCCACCCCAGGGATCATTGACTTTGGATCAACGGTATCTTGAGAAGTAGAGGGACCTGCCCCTGGAGAAGCCATAGGGACTGGGCTTGTGCTTGAGTCTAGATCAGCAGAGGCACCCGCAGGATGATCTTGCTTAGAAGACTCTGAAGTTGCCATCTCAGAATTTTCTGTGAGCAGTCCCAAATCTTTCCTTAGGGCTGCGCCAAGATTTGCCCGAGCTGCTGCTTGACCCACCCTTTGAACCAGAGTTGGGGAATCAGGATGGTCTGCAGCAGTACTTCTAGAGATGTTTCGCATATTGAAATTGCCAAGGTTAGTCGTAATTAGAGTTGGAGCAAAAAAAAAAGGGGGGGCCTTAGGCACAAGGAAAAAAAAAAGGAGAAAAAGGGGTGCTTAGGCACAAGGAACTCCCCCAGCAACCATCAACCAGGAAGTACACGGGGCCCCATGCACCAACAGGCGGGCAGGCAAAGCTCATGTACCTTGGTGAGAAACCTAGTGGTCCCTGATGGCACAGAAAAAAAAACCCCAATCTCAAGAGGTCGCAAGTTGTTTCAAGCTTTAAAAATGATACAACACGAATCAAAACCTCTTAATGCGCCCTCAATGTCCACCGCATCATTCCAGTACTATTCCAGAGCAGCTCTACTTGGGAAGCCGAGGGCACAGAGCTTCGAAGTTGACAAGGCTCTCACAGACCATATGCTGGATATAAACTGTGACTTAAAGTTATTGAGAAAGAAAAACAAAAACCTTCAGGGCTTGTCTTGGTTTCCCCAGTCTTCTTAACAATGTCTTTTAAAGTGCTCGTGGACCATGCGCTCAGCTGTCTCCTCCTAGCCTGAAAACATTGTGCAAGGTCCGGCCAGAAAAGAGCAGGGAAAGGATCAGGAAGAAGCAAAAGCAGCTCCCCCGGCGGTAGACACCACCAGCCTGCGAAACCGCCCAAGTGTCTGCACTCTGTCCTCTCGATTTCAACTGCTGAGTTTTCTGCAAGGCAGACCGCGGGGGTCACCCGAGCCTAACTGGCTCCCGTTCCTGTTTAAGGAGTCCTCGCGTCGACTTCTCCATGCAGCGTCTCGGCCGGCATCGGCTGTCCGCCCGTCGTCATCCACAGCGTGAAAATGACATCTGCAGGTGAAGGGGGGGGCGTGGTTTACGGCGTGATCAGCCGGCAGCCATCATCTTCTGTGTATTTCTGGCATTGTAGGTAGGCCGGTAGCACTTGGCACAAGTCATAGTGCCAGTTATGGGGAGTTGGGATTAGCCTGTTAGGTGTGAGCAGGGACGGTGGACTGCCCACTGTGGCTTTCAGGGGGGGGGGGTGCACAGGGGTGGAATGGGAAGCATGAGGGGGAAAAGAAATCCATCTGTAAAATTTAGATTCATCCAATTACTATGTATAAACTTATATCTTGTTAGGGTAAGGTTGGGGTCATTGATCGATGCCATATTTTTTCAGCACACCTTAGCCTACTTCATAATCCCGTTAGGAACATATTGTGCCGTCTGCTAATGGATAAAAAGGAAATTTTAAAGGTGGTCTCTTTTAAGTAAATGGTCTTAACAATAAAAAGAAAATGCGGGCCATCGAATCATGGATTAAGACAGAAAATCAGGCTGTTATTCAAATCCAAGAGACTCATTTATCGGCTGGGAAGCTAGTAGATTTTCCAATGTTTAAGTCCTGGGCAGCATATCGAGGCTTTTCCTCCTCCTCTGCATCTCATCGCGGTACGGCAATCTTTGTGGGTAAAAAACTCCCAGCAGAGGTGGTCAATTTTGTAAGTGATCAAAGTGGAAGGTGTTGCTGGGCTACCTGCAATCTGGGGAATAGACTTTTAACTTTTGTTGGCATCTATGCCGCAGTAGAAGATAAGCCTTTACCATTTGAAGAACTTTTCCAATCTCTAATTCAAATTCCTGGTGAAGTGATTATAGGGGGAGATTTAAATTTTTTAATCAACCCTAAAATTGATTCCTCAGCTATTTCTAAAAAATAATTGAAACCAAATACTTTTAGAGTTATTCAAAATTATGGAGAGACTCTGGACATAATCAATCCATGGAGGGCAGCATCCCCGAACAAGATTGCATATACCTGTTTTTCGGGTAGACTTCGCACTTCTTCACGTATTGATTTCTTTCTTATATCCAGGACATTGACTTTTAGCCAGCAGTGAGTTCTCCCGAACGGATTTACGGATCATGCCATGATCATTCTAGAGTTAGATTCAGGTAAATACGTTACTTATTCCAAAAGATGGACATTAAATAGGCAATATCTATCAGAAGAGAAATGGATGCTTTTCGCCAAAACTGAGATAAAGGAGCTTTTGGTATGAAATCACAGTACAGCACCTCTTCATACAGTCTGGGACTCGCTTAAGGCATACATACGTGGATTAGCCATTGGGAAAGATGCCGAAAACCTAAAAAAAGTGAAGGAAAAAAAGCAAAATCTAGAACAGGAGCTATGATATCTTTCTTAGCAGCCCCTCGGTCCTCAACCAACGGAAAATCAATCAGGCTAAACGGGATCTTAGCGAAGAATATTATGTTAAATGTGAATCTTCTCATAACAACCATAGGCAAAAGATATACGAAGAGAGTAATTATACCGGGAGGTTCCTTGCATGGCAAGCCAGGGAGCAGGCAGCAAGCAACCAGATTAGAACATTGAGAAGCTCTTTAACAGGGATCTGCTCTGATGATCCAGCGGTCATAGGGGATATAATGTTACAACAGTACAGTAATATTTATGGCCAACAACAGTCCATTGATAAGGTTTCATTGGAGAAATTTCTCCAGAGATACGAAATGCCGGCACTCTCTGAGGACGATAAAAAGAGAATGACCCGTCCTTTCTCCAAAGAAGAACTAGGTGATGTTATTAAAAATCTGTTGAATGGCAAAGCCTGTGGCCCAGACGGTCTTCCGGCTGAGTTTTTTAAAACCTTTTTGAGCGCCATTCTTGAATATCTTTTGTTGATTGCAAATTCAATTTTAGAGGGCGGCCCAATACCATCTCCATTTTGAAAAGGGAATATAGTCAGTTTTTTGAAAAAGGGAAAAGATTGTGAAGACCCTAACTCCTATCGCCCTATCACGCTTTTAAATTCTGATTATAAAATTATTACTAAACTTTTAGCTAACCGATTTAATGTAATAGCCTCGCACCTGATCCATTCCGATCAAAATGGTTTTATTGCAGGGAGACAGCTGGGGACCAATACGCATTATCTGGCCGAAGCACTGGATTATATTGAGACACAGAAGATACCAGCTCTGGTCCTTTTATTAGACGCCGAGAAGGCATTCGACCTCGTGGTCTGCGAGACCTTATTTTGTATTCTTTTAAACTTTGGTATACCTCCCCAAATTATAGGGCTGATCCAGAAAATGTATCTAAATGCAGAAGCCAACATCATTATTAATGCCTCTGAGGTAGGCCAAATTAGTGTCAAACGGGGGACTAGACAAGGCTGTCCACTGTCCCCGGTGCTATTTGCTTTTTTGATCGAGCCCTTGGCGATTGCCATCCGAAATAATGTAGAGATTCGTCCCCCTTTACCAACTATGGGGAAACTTAAATTATATGCTTACGATATCATGATAATAATAAAGGGGGATAAGGAGGTTCAAGCAAAAGTTTTTGAGATTTTTGAGCAGTTTGAGTTGCTCGGCGGATATAAAATCAACAAAAAAAAACGCAAATAATACAGTGTGGCTGTGAGCCTGATGTTTTACACGCTGATATCCTGCCCTGTCTAAACACTAAACCGAAAAGATATCTGGGGGTTTACTTTTCGTCACGAATCTCCGAACTACATGACTTAAATTTTACCCCGCTTCTACGGAAAGTACAAGACTTATTCAATCGATGGAACTCGCTTCCACTAACCATCATGGGCAGGGTCTCACTGATTAAGATGTCCCTTCTCCCGTTATTTAATTTTTTATTTTCTGTGATCCCCTGCCTTTTAACGGCTTCTTTCTTCTCTAAATTAGAGTCCTTGTTTACATCCTTTCTTTGGGGTAAGAAATCCCCTCGAATTGCACTCAGCACTTTATATGAGGAGCTGGAAAATGGTGGATTAACTCTCCCCAACCTCAGGGATTATTATTTTGCATATTTTGCACAATACATGTCAAGGTTTAAGTTGGAACCACAAACAGGTCTATTTGTAAATTATTTTACGAAGTTAATTTGTAAAGAGAACCAGATACGCTGCCCACTAAAAATTTCGAAATCCCCTAAACTAGTGCGTTATAAGTGTATGCAGTGTTTTTTTTAACAAACGTCAGGCTTTTTATAGAAGATATTCAATCCCCGTAATCAATTCCTTAACTCCGTTATCCGAACTCACTTCAGTATTTGGGATTAGAGATTCGACTGTAATCATACAAAGGGCCAAAGCCGGCTTTGGGAAAATCTCTGATTTCTTAAAGAACGATAGGTGGCTGAATATTGCCGAAATGAATGATTTAATCCCGAATGATTTCCTTCTCCTTGGGTCATATAACATTCTTATCAAATTTCTGAGTAATCTCGATCTGGAACAGATTAATGAACGTAAAAATTTGGTATATGAGTTATTTGAAGAAATCATAGTTAAGAAACCCAGGGAGTGGAAACAGTGTTTAGCCTCCATTAAGGGTATAGATCTTGCGGAGAAAGCAATGACTAAATGGGAAAAACATGAGGATTTGGAAGTTACAGTGAGTATGTGGTCTGTATTAAATAAACTTAATTTCAGCGCATTGAGGGGGGCCAATTGGCACCGGATGCTATTTTTTAGCAAATGGCTTCTCTATAGAACTTCTAATTTTCTATCTAAAGTCTATCCCAATCAATCAGGTCAGTGTTTTAGCCGTCTGAATCATCTCACAGCCAACTGGTCACATATCATATCACAGTGCCCCTTGATCCAGGGATTCTGGAATAATATCTTTGGTTATTTGGAAGCGAAATGTTTAATCATAACAGATCCTAATATTCGGCTGAAAGTTTTTGGTTACGACCCTACTCTACATTTTCCTGATAAGGTTGTCAAATTATTATATATCGCAATGGCAGTTGCCAGATCACTTCTGCTTCAGAGATGGCGATCAAATCTTATACCAACAAAAGGCGAGTGGGTTCAAAAAATGAAACAGGTTAAAAAAAGTGAGCGACTTTATGCACTACGAATTGGGGGGATCAAGAAGTTTGAGAATGTCTGGGCAGCCTATTTTGATTAAAGTTTTGAATCTGAGCTTATATTTTAGGAGGTACTCTTATTATGCTGGAATCTTATTCATGGTTGCATCTTTTGATATAATTGCACACCTTTTTGGACTTAATTGCACTATAGACACTTACCTCTTAGCACTTTACTGCACTATAGACACTTTAGTTTTTCTTGTCAAGTAGCTGAAGTTGCTTTTATAGGATACAATATTATCTACGGCAAGCATGTTGATATCTCCACATATTTTCAATGTACCCAAGTATAATCGATTTTTTTTTTAGCTCGTTTTAATAAAGGCAGTCGACGTGGTATTGGATTTTGAAATATTATCTGCAGTATTATTTAAAGACTCACTTGCATGTACATTTTAATGTATTATGGGAACGTTTGTTATAATTTTCTTAATGTCGATATGATACTGTATCTGGTCTCCAACGATTTTCTTTTTTCGATTTCGGTACTGTTTTAGACTTTGTTTGTGACGGTTTTATTATTATTTGATATTTTGAATGAATTGTATGGATGTATTAATAAAACTTTTTTGATGGATTTCAATAAAAAAAAAAAGATAAACCTTATCTTTATCTGAATATGTTGGGCAGGTCGTCTTGCCTGAAGGTTTGCTCTGCTCTGCTTCTTCACCACATGGTACTTTAGTTAATATTACTGTACAATACCTGCAATCTAAAAAAATCAATCCCTACGACATCTGCTACTCATTTATATTAGCTATGTGGGGGCACAAATGGCCCAGAACTAGAGGGGACGGTCTCATTTCTATAGGCCTTTATACCATTATAATTGAAACGACAAAATAGTAATTGCCTTATTTTGTTGAAATCATCGCAGCTGCTGCTGATGATTGCTGCATTACATCTACTTCACAGTCAGGCCATCAAATCTGATTCTTACCACTTGGCTGAATTGCATGTGAATGAGTGACTGGGGTTGACACCGACTGCACAAGCATATTTTGGTGGTTGTTATGTGTGACAATCCTAAATCTCCTGTTGATGAGAATATCTAGCTAGCTTGACTTCACTTAGACTGGGTCAGTATTGAAAGTAAAACTATTTTGTCATTAGCTGACCTATTTATTACTGACTTCCTAATGCAAGTTTAAAAGGATTGACTTTGGCCTTTTAGATCCTTTGACATTATAATGTTGTTGTAATGGTCAAAAAACTGCTGCAACCTTACAATGCCTCATTATGTTGGAGCATTCCCCAGACTCTACGGCCCCAGACACATTGGGCCCTATTATCAAGGGTAAATCTACTTCTGTGTATTTATTCTTACACTATTTTGTGCCTTTGCAATTTTTGGCAATTAACCATTTACAACTGTAAAGTTACATAAGAATGTACACTTACATGCCCCACCCCTTGAAATAGGGGTTGGAGTCAGAAAATGTCAAATATGAGTACTAGTAGTGACCTTATGACCACATTGTAGATTCTGCATATTTGCCAGAGATCTCTGCAATAGGAACGGAGAGTGGCCAATGGTAACGTCTAAAGTTGATTAAAGTTTAAGAAATAGAAAAATATTTTTATGTTAAATATTAATGGTAATGTATTAATGTTTTTTTTATTTTATTTTCTTGTGTATTTATTTATTTTAAATGTAGATCAATATAAAAAAATGTACAGCATGAATAACTTAATTCCAAATTAAAAGTTTCATTTAAGACCTTACCTCCATTATTTTTCATGGAAGAGTTTGCAGTAGAAGTAGTTAGCCATGTGTGGTGATGGAAGTACTCCAGCTCTGAGATGGAGTAAATGTATGGCTCTTTTGGGTACCTTTTGGCTGGGGTAACTACAGAAGGGCAGTTTGTGAAGAGCAGTGGGGTTACTCTTTGGTGAGTGGATGTATGTCCCTCTTAATCATTTCCATATCCCTCCCATAACCACCTTGCTTATTCCTTAACATCTCTTTTTAGTCACGAGTATTCCCCATTTTCCAGCCACTGCCCTCTGTCCCACCCACATTTATTAATAAAAGGTATAATCTGAGACCTCTGCAGTTGGGGAGGGGATCTCCACACAGAAAAGACAGGAGAGGTGGAGGCATAGACTACTGTCAACATTTCACAAATTAATTTCCTCTCCAATTTTACAGCTACAGTCTTGCAACATGACCCGGTTCCTCTCTACGTAGTTGCTGGAAGGTGGTTTATTAGTAGGTGCAGGTAAGTACATACAGCTAGTAATAACACCGCAATCACAAATAAGGTCCAGTCAAGTCTCAATAAATTAATCCTTGCTCAACCCTTGGTAGGTTGACTGACAAGCAGTCAGATTTAACTTAGAAGACAGGTGTGTAAAGCATTTAATATCACCAAAACTGTAAATAAGTAAAAGACACAACACAATAAAAATCCAACACCAATGTATAACAATGGAAACCATTTTAATCTTTAAAATGCCACCAAAGTTACCAAAATCCAACGTAGAAAACCGGAGATATGAATTTTTAAAGATAAAATAAAAAAATGTGCTTTCTACCACCTAAAAGTGTAAAGCACCAACCGTGACTATCTGGTCACGTTGGACCGGAACAAATTCTAAGTTTCAGGCTGACCACGATGAAGCGAGTGACAGATAGATGAGTGGCTGGGCCAGGTCAAGTTACCTTCTGACTTAGTCCCTATTTTGGAGCTTTTTCTCTCAATGTCAAGCGATTCGATGACGATGGCCAGCTGCAGCGTGATGCCTCAGTGACCCCTGGGGGGCTTTGTCATCTTTGGCGAGGAGTTTCAGAGCTTTCGGTGGGGCAGACCTGCACGGTGAGGCTGAGACGTTGTCTCTCATCATTGATGCTGGTTACTTCTGGAGCTTTTTCACAAAACTTGAATAAAAGGTCCCAACCTTTCAGGAGTTCTTCTTTGGAGGTTCCTTAATGCAGGAAAGAGTTCCACAGCACCAGCCAAGGGTTCAGAAGCTTTGGTTTGCTTCTTGGGGTTTCAGACTCCACAATGCACCTTGTCAGTCTAGGAAACTCCAGATTAAACTGATCAGCTGGAGTTGTCCTTGTAGTGGATGATGCAGGTGGCTTCTTCCAACACTTTTCTACCTCTTGCTGCTCAGGGAGTCGTCTTCATATCCTTAAAGACAGGCAAATCCTTCTTGTATGGAGCCTTTGGAGTGCAGCAGGTGCTGTCCTTCTGAGTGCAGTCCTCTGTAATGCAGTCCGAGTCCAGAAGGGCAGTCCTTCTTCTCTACTTGTTTCATGCAGGGATCTGAGGTGCTCTTGCAGCTCTCCTATAGTTATTCCCCATTCTGGGCTGGCAAGCAGAGGGGACACGCCAACCAATGAGGTTCAAGTTGCCACCCTTTGCCATAACAACTTCCTGGCAAGTGTGGTATATTTGTGTCCCAGAATGCACATCTTTTCAAAAATCAAAATAGCGAAAATCTCTCCTTGGAGGTCAGGTCTGGCTAACTCAACCACAGGTGGGCTAACGTTTCCTATCATTCCCTCTTTTAATCTAATTAGAGGGGCTCCCATCTGGCTGGGGATCAAGGAAGTGGCGCCTGGCCTGGGTCCTGTGACATCTGTGCTTCAACCTTTAAAGATGAGTTTATCTTCCCAGCCTCCTTCCTGTCCCTTGCTTCTCCGAGAAGCAAATCTCCTTCCACCAAATGGCTGTATTGTTTCAGCCCCAGGCCTCTTCACACCTAATCAGGGAGAAACTTGGCTCAGGCTGTCAGAGGCTGGCCAATTGGAAGAGGCTGCTACAGGGCTATTTTAGCTAACTTCAGGAAAGTAAGTTCTCAAACTACTTCCCAACAATAGCTATAATAAATCTGACCTTGTCAAGTTGCTGAATTTATTGTAAGTCTTATTTTGGTACTTTGAATTATGTTGCTAGCTAACTCCTGTCAAAAGTTAGACTTTATTAAAGAATAATAAATCCTTCCCATGTTAGCCTATGGAACTAGAAGGCACTACAATGGGGAGAAATGACTTTGGCTAATTTTCCCTCACCAGGGCATATAAAACATATTTTATAATGTCCCTGCTTTTTATAACAAGTCGTCCTACCCTTGGAGCACCTAGGGCAGGCCTTAGGGATGACTTAGATGTAAAAAAATGCTGTTTTGGACTTTGGAGGTACTTTAAATTCCAAAGTCGAATTTTTACAGAGTTCTATTTTAAGACCAGTCTGCAAAGCAAGGTTGGCTTTAAAATGACACTAGACACCACTGCAGTACACTCTTAACTGCATTAAGTCCACTGTGGTCTCTAAACCTACATGCCCTCCCATATAGTAGGGACTTACAGGAAGGTTGTCTGAACCATTTGTAATTACAGCAATTGTCATATGACTTTTAAGGACAGAGCACTGGCCTGGGCCTGGTTAGCAAGTATCACACTCACACTGCCAAGCAAACATTGACCCCCTTTTTGAGACAAGGTTTGTTTTTTTGATGCAAAGCTGAAGTTTACATGGTTTCAGTTAAACCTGAAATGGGTTCAAACAATTTTCAAATTACGTTTCATCTTGCAAATATGCCACACAAGCTGTGCAACTGAATTATAGGGCATCCACCAAATGTTTGTGTCAGACAAATTTATATTTGGAATAACATTCATTTACAGAACATGTATAACGCATAGAGAAAGAATGGTATAGAAATCAATTGTCATAATATATACAGGGCAGAAGTTATAATGTACCCAGGAAAATGCCAGAGAACAGTTAAAATGGCCTACAATTTTTGCAAGCTGACTTACACAGAGGAGAGTGTTTTAGATAACAGCAATAGCAAAACAAACACATGCATTACACAAAACACATACCTAGGCAATCAATCAAAATAACTATGTGAAATCTTAAGTGATTTAACCAACCAAGCACCTTTGAGAAATGTCCCACACGTAACCTTAATATTTTGTGTACCATTGTTTCAATCTAACTTCTGGAGATTTTTGAGAAGACTAGAACTAACCCATTCAATCTATCCCCCAGTCACCTCAACCCTTATTATGTGCTTTCCCTTTAAACCCTTGGCAATATGAAGGGAGTCTTTTGTGGCATGAACAACTCTGTAGCACCACCTAGGCACCGCAGCCAATGCCATGGCAAAGGAGTTCGACAATCTGAGTTTCACTCTTAAAGCCTGGGAAGCAGAACAGTGTAGTGCGGTTTGAAGAATACAGTGTTAGTAATTATTTCCCTTCTATTTTATGAAGAGAATACCTTAAAGTACAGGGTATGTTGTCAATTTCAAAGGGTAGTGTATGGTGAACCTTTGCTTTATAAATAAATATTAGATATTTAAAATGTCTATGCCCAAAAGATTTATAAAGGGAGTCAAGATGCCACATGGGTCTGAAGGCTGGCCATTTCTTAGATCAGCATATGATTTCAGCATTCAAGACTAAGGAAGAGGTGTCCTGATTGAACCTTCAAAAACCACTTCTTTCATTTTTAATATGTTAGTCCTTAGAAACTGACGCAAGGCATAAATATGTAATTTGCCTCTGCAACATAGTAAGCTACTTGCAGTAAGAGGATCACATTTGCATACAATAAGACATGCAGGGGAAATTACCCAAACTCATGTAGAAAACTTAAGGACTCAGCGGCTGATCTAGGAAGAATGTGTAGATATATGGAAAAGAAGAGTGGAATTAACAGACAGCCCTATTCTAGGCCATTGTGAGTCTCTATCTTTGGATACAGTTTTCTGTCACCGCCAACACAAATGTTTCACCAAATGGAGGAGAGTAATGACATTATTAATTTCAGTAGACCCTTGAGAATTTTTAGAGTTGCCAACATTCCTCCACAAAATCAGTCTCTTGACTTAGCTAAATACAGTTGAGAAATCTATGAAGTCAGCATATACTGGCTGTTTCCTGAAACACATTACTTCTCCGATAAATACTGGTCTCCTATTACTATCTAGCATGGAGCAGTTGGCTCTAAAGCCTGACTTTTCACACAGAATAGAGCACTCTCTGTTATCGACAAATGGAGGTGTTCAAGGATACCTTTTGCATGGAACTTTTCCACTGCATCGATTATCACTGATTGACAATAACCGCTGGGGACCTTTTAGGGTAACTTTGTATATGGTGAGCACAAATCTGCCCTCCAAAGATTTTTGAGTGTTTCCATTTATAAAACAGTAGTGAAAAAAGGGAGCAAAGAACCTCGACCTTAGTGCAGGGTCATTTTTGTTATCATTGGAATAGGAATCTGATCAGGCCCTGTGGTCCCCGAGTGTTGCACTCCATAGATGTAATCTGCTGTTCACTTTTCTGGAGGAATTAAGAGAAACATCACATTCCGGTATATGATGGGCCCATGATACATTTTACTTTGGGTAAGCTGCCTTCTGGACTTGTCATATAAATCAATGATTGCTAAACAGTCCATTCCAGGTAGAGGATTCTATCTCTTTTACTTCCGACCTGCACTTCAGAGCTATTATTTGCAAGAAATGTTTTGAGTTCTTTGACAGAGCTGCTTTGTGCAGATCATGCTAAAAAAGATCTGCCTATTTCCTTTTCATAGCCACACCATGGGCCTGATTTAGAGTTTGGTGACTGGTTGCTCCATCGCAAATATGAAGGACATCTCATCTGCCTCATTACAAGTGCATTATATCCGGTGGTACTTATATTAAGGCGGACAGAATATTCATCACATTTGTGTACCCATGTGCCAAAATGTAAATCAGGACCGATATCTTCATTGCCTCTTCCTCTAGAGACTGATTAATTTGGTACTGCCCACAGAATAGTTTGTTTACTGTCTACATATTAACCTTTTTATCTCTACCAACAGACTTTGAACTTACCCATCGCAAGAGTGTCTGAAATCCATTGATGAGTGTCTTTCATCTAACCATTGATTATTTCATAACCAAGCTCCCTTACGTTCTCCAACATCATTACTCCATGTTTATCTGCTCAAAGGTTTGGAGGAAAAAGAGCCAGTGTAATATTTTAGGCATCTTCAGTTTCAGCATTTCTAGAAATATCCAGAACATGGCATGACAATTTAGCATTGAAGTCTCCCACAATTGAAACCTAGAAAAGTTGTTCATTTTAAATTGCCTTAGCTATAAAACCAAAGATTGAATACAACATGGTAGTCAGGCCGGGGGGAGGGGAGGACGTAGACATTAAACAGAAGCTGGGATTTTCCACAAGAATCAAACCTCAGATACAGTATTGCATTGCTATAATCTGTGTACTTAAAGAAATATTTGACAAAAACTTAGGCGCAATGCCTTCATATGCATGACCTCTTATGGAATTTCTGACCATGCTACCGAAATTAATTCTCCTTAATGACATGTTCCCTTTCCCCAATCTCATGTTAACAAGCTAGCAAAAGTAGCTGCAGCTTTGCTTAATATGAAAAATGCCTTACTTTCATCCAGCATTAGCCTGGTCATGATCCGAAAGAGGATTCTTAAATCTTGTTTAAAAGAAAGAACTGAACTCAGTCGTGGGCATTCACTTGTTAATCCAATTTAGGAGCTATACCTATGATGACATCTCATCTCTGAAACCCTGGCAATAACCCTGTGGGGGGCTGTGTATTTAGCATATTTCCATCCAAACTGGAGTTGACCTCATGGCACAAACCTCTGTTAATAAATATAGAGAAATTACATAACCATTCTCTGGGTGGTGACAACCTCTTATTCTGAGAGAATGCTGTACGGAATTTGCTGTATAGTTGAAGCTGGGCTAGTAATTAAAAGCACATTAATTAATCTGCTGTGGAAAAACTCTAAATGCTTTATAAAATGTCATAAATAAATAATATTTAAACTCCACCGTAGCCCAATTATCAAAGTGTCCTTTGAGGAATAAACCAACAGTCTCTCTACAGAAATCAAAAATTTCAATAGTGGCTGTTTATTACAGAGAATCAAAATTATAGACATATTTAGTGGAATCCAACCATTGCCAAAAATGCTTGTAAGCTCTATTGAAGATGGTATGTGTTTCTCCCATGTGAGGAGGTATTCGTACCAGGAATCTGTAGAATCAGCCAGACACCAACAGTATAGAATTGGAACCAGACATGCAATTGCTCAGTGCTTTTATAGTAACTGATCTGCTGAATATTGGGGCTAATGTGTTCATTCTTGATCCTCAGAGAGTCCTAAAACTGTTAGTTCTGTCAACAATACAGCAGAATAGTTGTTATAAACTGGAGCTGGATGAATCATTCATAGTGATAAATTGCATCAGGAGCATGGTTCTTGCAAAGTGGAATTTTAATGGGGACTTTGGCCTTTCCTGGTGGCTGGCCTACTTGAATGTTCTCATCTATCATTATTTTTATTTGGTCTCTAAGGCCATTTCATACTGCTTGACTAGAGTTGAAACAAGAAACTCTTGAAGCGATGGGAAGCACATTGAGGGACACATTGTACAGTGCTTTCCTCTTGTAAGTTTTAGATATTAACATTGACACCATTCTTTTCAATAGCACTCAACCTGAATGCAATTTGTATCATCACATTCAACCCCCAATGTTTACTCAACTATTTCCAACACACAATAGTAATTGAAGAGGTGAGAAAAGGATCTACGGCAGCCAATACCAGTAGTCTAGGGAATCAAGAACTAAAATATTCAAAGAAAGTCTTTCAGAAAGGGAACTGGAGCTCTCTGGTGGCAGAGGCTTTATTCCCCTGTGCACTAAATGTGCTCATTTTAATATTATAGGTGATTTTAACATTCAGCAAATGGCAGCAAACGCAGTATTTCGTCACAGTTTGCATTTGTTTCTGGAAGTCCAAATCATCAGTCTCTGTACCACAAGATGGCTAGACAAGGTGGACAATATAGGAGCTGCCCCTGTCCTCACTTTGGACAATTATACTCCATAAATGTCTGGTTTACACTGCTTGACATCACCAATTTTGTCAGACCACTCTGTCCGATTGGTCAGTTTCAGTAGAATGAAATGATGTAGTAGGTAAAAGTATACAAATCCGGAAGAATTAAGTAATCCACTGCTTTGCATTTCATTGGGACCACTGTACCTTGTCATATGATTGGTTGGGACATTTAGGAAATAAGCGAGTTCATGTTCTCATCCTTTGTCAGTTCTTTCCCAAGCATGTGCTCTAGGAAGTAACAATTTTGTTGCAAGTCCAGTCAAGTAAGCTACAAACGTGAAAGGAATTATTGAGTGCTAGAGCACAAGTAGAAACTTTATGAAAGGTTCCCATAGACTTCAGACTAGTCAGTTCATAAGTTCAAGCTAGGAAAGAAAAGGAAGTTTTAGGCCTTCAAGAAACACAGCTTGTGCACGATTAATGTCTGCTAAAAAATGAATCTCACATTATTGAATATCATGTGTTAGTTCTTCAGTTAGGCAGATTAATGATTTGCATTTACATCATGTAAGTATAAATTGCCCCTAATAAAAATGTAACACCTCATTATCATTTCACATATTAAGTTGCAATTCTCTTTCCAAGTTATGGGTTATTACATCATTCAGGATTCAAAATCACATTTAAAATAAACCTTTACATAGCACAAATTATTATAGCATCTATTTTCACATTAATGTCAGTGTTAACATTACACGTTCTAATGTTAAATGACCATTTTATAACACATAACAGTTTTATTCTTTTCATGGAGTTTTCTATGTTATCGTTTGTTTATTATACTCATTTATGTATAAAGAAAAACATATCAATATATTCTTTAAACTTTACATTAGTTTGTGTATGGTTAAATGTTATCACAAACGTGTGTCTAACATTCTGCATGCTTTTACGATGCAGTATCAATATCAAATATCATTTGTGCATTTTCTTAAACATGGTAACTTAACACACATTGTCGTGTTCATAGATAAATGTCACAAATCATTTTTCCCAAGGTGAATTCACAGAGATGGACAAATGATAACATCCATGCTCTATCACCGCACGGAGAAAAGTAGTGAATGGGTTGCAATTATTTGTAAATTTAATTTCTCATGTCAGATTGAATATATCCCAATTTCAGACAGTGAGTGTGTTTTTTCTCACATTGTCTTGCTAAGAACCTTTCTTTTTCAGGCTCTTTGATCTACCACCCAACAGGTGGAGCTCTCTGGTGACGGAGGCTTTAGCTCCCTTAGCACTTAAATGTGCTCATTTTAACATTTTGGGTGATATTAACATTCATTTTGAAGATCCCAGTTACAATTTAGCCTCCTTTCTTATTGGAGATTTTAAGGCCTAGGACTTACACCTCCTAGTTAAAGGACCCACTCACAGAGTGGGATACTTATTAGACCCTATTACCTCTTACCTAGCAAATGCATCTGCATATTCTTCTATATACCTTATTTGGTCAGATCATTATGCTGCCCCCATTCTAATTCGTGATACTAAGATGGTAGAGTCTCCTTCGGGTCCTATGACCCGAATTAGAATTTGGGCCAAATTTATACAAGCCTTTTTCTGCACCCATCTTCAAGAGTCTATGCAAGAGTTAGGAGGGACTGCGGACACTTTCTCTAAAGCTGTGGACAATTTGATCAGCTCTATATTAGATGTAGTTTCCCACTGAAACCACGTACTAAATTTAAATCTCACCTCCCAACCACTTGGTTTCATGATTCTGTACTAGCCTTAAAGAAAAACTGTAAACATTTGGAATGTGCCTGGTGTAAACACTATATTCAGGAGGATAAAGTAAAGTTAAGCTGGCCATGAGGGATTTCCACAGGGCATGTCGGGGAGCACATGCTGCTTACTACTCTGATAAAGTTGCTAGCACCCAAAACTCCTCTAAACACATTTTTCAAATTGGGAAGTCGTTTCTGGATCCTGCTACAGCATCACCACCTTCCTCTCTGTCTCTAATAAACTGCAACAAACTTGCTAATTTTGTTTCTTCAAATAGGTGGCAAACATTCATGCTTCCTGTAATGCAACTTTGGTCTCTGACTCATCCACAGCTTCTCCCACTGTCCCTGAATCTATATTGGCATCTTTCTATCCCATTGACAACACACATTTTGTGGCTCTCTTAGATGTCACTAAGTCAAGCTCACCTATAGATCCCCTACCACTTGGAATTCTGAGAATGGTGAGCTCTACTCTCTCCAATATTGGTAAATCTGCTCGACACCTCTCTGTGAAATGGCATGGTTCCATGGGCCTTGAAACACACATTGGTTATACCTCTGCTTAAGAAACCGAATCCAGAGGTCTCAGATTGGGGCCAATTAGCTTCTGACCTCACTGCTGCCTATTTGCGCAAAGATCTTTGAAAAGTATATCAAGTGCCAACTGTCAGCTTAGTTGGAGATAAAAAATGTACTCCACTCTTCATAATCAGGGTTCCAGCCCAAGCATAGTACGGAAACTACACTGTTAGGTGTAACTGAGCACCTCAGACTCCAAGTGGGCAGAGGGGATACTGCTAATGTTATCCTTTTGGACGTGAGCTCCCCTTTTAATACTATTTCCCATCAGGTGCTCCTTCATAGGCATCTAACCTTGACATCCTGGCTGTGGCCCATTCCTGGTTAATATCTTTTTTGCTAGATCACTCTTTTCAAGTCATCTTGAAACCTCATGAATCTTTAGTTCACATGTTACAGTATGGAGTTCCACAAGGCTCCTCTTTGAACCCTACTTTGTTTGATATTCATATCCGTCCTTTGATGGACATAATGGAAGCGCAAAGTCTTACACTATTCTCTTATGCATTTGACACACAAATCATTGTGTCACTTTCTGCCAAGTATGGCCTTAGATCACCTTATCTTGTTCCGTGCCTTGTGGAGGTTGTGAGCTGGATGAGGAACATCTGTTTTAAACTAAATGGTAATGTTAGAAATGGGGGTCTCTAGTTTGCAGAGGTAGGTACCTTCGTCCAAATAGGGACCCTTGCTTCTAGTCAGGGTATGGGGGATACACACTTTAGATAGCCCCTGCTCACCCCCCTGGGTAGCTTGGCACAAGCAGACAGACTTATCCCAAAGGCAATGTGTAAAGTATTTGTACTCAAAACTCACAGTAATATAGTGATAACACCACAAATGGACACCACACCAGTTTAGAAAAATAAAGTATCTTTATCTAAACTCAACAAGACCAAGATGACAAAAATACCAACATATATGTAATAAGAATATGACTTTAAAAAGGTTTCAAACAACTTGGTCGATAGAAAACTATGGATGTATGATTTCTCACAAAGTTCAAAAAGCCGCAGATATGGGAAGCATCGAGAAACAAAGAGATGCTTCAGTTCCTGAGACAATGGGGAGGTGATGCAATAGTTCTGCTGCACGCAGGAGAAGTGATGCGTTGAATCCGGTCTGTAGGGTAAGTGATGCGTCGACTTCAAGACGATTCTGGTCCCCAGGTGATGCGCCAGGAAAACTTGCTGCACAGGTGCGATGCGTGGAAATGTGGGGTGCGTCGGCGATCGATGCGGCGGTGTCGAGCGGCGCTGCAACGGCTTCTTCAGCCACGATCCCTCGATGCATCGGTTCTGGCAGCGACGACAGGCGCTGCGTCGGTTCGGCAGCGGGGCGGCAATGCATGGAGATTTCTTCTCACACAGCGGTGCTGCGTCAGAAAAATAGCCGCAAGACGAGCGATGCGTCAATTTCTTCAGTTCTTTAGGTTTCTTCCAGCTCCCAGCAGCAAGCACAACTTCCAGAGACCCAAAACTGGAACAGGCACCTCCTGGCAGATCAGAACTCTGAACAGCAGAGTTCAGGGGAGCTGGGGGTGAAGTCTTTGTGTCCCTGAGACTTCAGAACAGGAGACCAGCACACACAGGCCCTTGGATATCTTCTTCAAGCAGGTTCAAAGCAGAGTTCCAGTCTTTGTCCTCTCCTTGGCAGAAACAGCAACTGCAGGCCACCACCACACAGCACACAGCAAAGAGGAAGTACTCCTCCTTACAACTCTTCAGTTCTTCTACTTGGCAAAGGTTCCTCTTGAGTCCAGCACACCTCACCCCACCCCCCCAGTGGCTGTCTACAGTGAATGCACATCCTCAGCCCCTGTCACTCCAAAACCAGACAGTCAATACACAAACAGGCAGAGGCACACAGAATGGTTAAACAAGAAAATGCCTACTTTCTAAAAGTTTTTGACATGGGAATTTGGCCCAAAGGGAACAAAGGCCAGGTAGGGCCATACAATTGTAAGCAAAGAAAGAGGAATGACCTGGACCTCAATGATTCATAAACATAAATGAATTTAGTGTCAAGACCAAACTCTCAATTGTTTGATCAGGTATTTTTATTTTACCTTATTATTCAAACTATTTTTGTCAATTTTCAAAAAAACGTTTTAGTGAAAAAAAGAGAGCACTGTACAATCATAGCGAGTTTACATACATAACGACATTGAATATTGTGTATTTACAGTGAAACATAAAACATTCCTCAAATTCAGCAATACATCACAAATACATTTATGTAACATTACAAAAGAGAAAAAGACAACAATACTTTATGCCCCTAATTACAAGGGTATAATCCTATTCCTTGAGCCTAAACACTCTTGAAGGAGTGTAAATACGATCTCATACTGAACACGGGGAATACTTTACTGTCTACATCAGGGGTTAATGTAGCGACCCTCTGTGTAGAGTGAAATTAAATTCACCATCCCTCAGTGTTTACAAATATTGCCAACACGTTTCGAGTCCCGGGCAAACAAATACAGGGGCTCTCATCAGGGCTTCTGAATTTTGTAAATACCGATGTTGTCTGAAAAAAGTGTGAAAAAAGTTTGTTAATACTGCACTGTCCACTCTCACCCATTCTTTTAAAAAACAATAAGACTCACATTCGTCACGGAACATGTTGGTCTTTTTGTGTGCAAACGTGTACCTGGCTGAGGATGTTTCTTTAACAGCTTCTAACTTCGTCGAGACACGCTGTAGGGGGTGCCCTTGTCCGCCTCGCACCCATTGAGTCAATGGGAGCCCGCGTACGCGTTGTACGACCGGCTCCCATTGACTTCAATGGGAGTCCGACCGACTCGAGTCCGATGGCATACGTGCGCATCGTACTCATTCGGTCGGGCTGCTAGGGTCCGATTCGGTCGGAAATCTCTCCGAGTCCGGCTCGGTCGGAGAGATTTCCGGCCTGAATCGGAATCGGCCCCTTAGTGCACCAACTCTGGTCCTAGGACCTAGGCATTGCTTTCCTTACTATCAGCGCTTGTGCTTGGTCTGATTGTCACCACATTATGTAGAAATTCTACTGGCTACAGGTAAACCTGCTGCTGCCCACATGGCTACTGCTACTGGAAATTTGAAATCACTCCAATGTAATATCGTAGAAAATGTTGATACCTCCACTTCTGTGGATGCCTAGGGCAGACATTCCACAAATGGATAACAAATGCCATTGATTTTCATGTTCCGATCTTTTGGTGTAACTGGTACAGGCACAGGGACTTTGTTCCTGGTTTACTACTGAACTGGGAGTAGCTAACTCCAATGACAGTCATTTAGAACACCACTGGATGAAATTGCTTCCTCCCACAGACATGACCAAATACAGAGTAGAGTGGAACAGTTAAAAATCCTCCGTCCAGCTAGCTAAGCAATTCTGTTATTCGAATTGGATTATTCATGCTCAGAATCTTCCAAAAATATGTTATGGGTGTTTAATAATCTCACTGATACTTCTAGTACTTCACGAGTGTCATCCCTTTTAAAGAGCTCTGTGAGCAGCTGAATCATTTCTTCCTAGGTGAGGTAGACTCTATAATAAAGGGGGCATAGTTCATTTTGCTTTAGCTTATGCTTCCAAAGATTGCTTACTTTCACAATTCTCTGAAATTCCTGCTTTATCTCTAAACGATTTCAATAATTTAATGGTAGCAGTGACGCATGACTCCCTGCTTGAAGCATTCTAAACGGGGGTTTGTAAGTTGTTTGTCGCTGCTGCCATACAGCTTTTGTGTTCCCTTTGAGTGCCTCTTTAGAAAAGGGTTCTTTTCCCGGCATCTTAAAAGAAACTGATTTTTCCCTTACTGAAAAAACGGGACTTGACCCGCAGTCTTAAAGAATGTTTTGTCCCATGGCGCTGCTGCCATTGGCACCAAAGTGCTGGAAAATTAGGTGGCCAAGCTCCTTTGTAAACGCCTTGAATCACATAGTAGTAGTAAGTCTTTATTACAGATTAATAAAAATCTTTGCAAAAGTACAACACAAAAATGTTAATTTGCATGCTAGCATAGGTTAAAAGAGCCACTATACATTCCCAAAAAATAAATAATATACTTTAAGAATAAGAAAAACACAATATAAGTGAAGCAAGTGCTGTTCCCCTGAGGCTACGCTACGCTACGCTGCCGTCATCGTCATTGACAATGACGCCGACACGCATAACGCCACAACGCTGTAATGTTGCAACGCTGCAACGTGGCCTGCCTGCCTGATCGGACTGCCCCCGGACCTTCGGCCCCCTAGGTGCATACGCGGACACGGGTGCAATAGGGGCAGGACTAGACTGGAAGAAGAAGCTGCAGGAAAAGAAGCAGCTATATCGGTGTCTAGTCACCGCCGTGAGGGGGCAGAGGCGGAGAATATTACCGACGAGTATTTTCAGAGAGGACTGCTACCTGGATCCAGTGACCTCATACCTGAATAAGTAAACTGGTAGGCAGTGGTGCTACAGAGTGTGTGATTATGTCGGCCCCCCGTAGTCCCTGGTAGATAGGGGGGGTCAATATGGGGCAGGGCACTCCTTGGTACTCTATGGCATTCCATCAAGTGAACTATAGCAAACAAAGAGGACCTGGAATTGGGAGCAACAGAGGAAAATAATAAAAACCCCTATTGATGGTCCTCGACGGACGTAGCAAAGAAGAAGCAATTCAGATGACCTTCCGGTGGGCAAATAAAGTTGATATCTACAAAAATGGCCAGGAAGGTAGTCCCCCTGAAAGTGAAATGTAACGAGGTAATGGTTTGTAGAGTGCTCCTGTTAGTCCCAGACCCACGATATGAAGGTATTATTATTGTAAATGTTTATATACAGAAGGGGCGAGAGAAGGAATATAAGCCTGAACTGGACAAATTCAAAGAAGACATATTGTCCTTGACCGATCACTTCCAGAGAGATGTACTTATTGTGCTTGGTGATTTTAATCATAAATTAGACCCTTGTATGATTGACCCATAGTGCAAGGAGTTGCTGTCTTCATATAAGATAAATTATGCCATCTTTTCTATGGTGGATTTGTCAGCACAAGATATGGCTCTGGGGAAAATTCTGGGCTCAATGGGCTTAGCTTGCACAAATGGTAGAACGGAGACAGATCGACTAGCAAATCGCACATTTAAGACAGGCCATCAATTATGTCCAATAGATTATGCATTTCTGCATGCTTGGAACTTGGAACTAGTCAAGAGTTTTGAGGTGGCAAATTTGGAGGGAAGCAATCTCTACCCATTAAAGATGGAAATTTTTGGAACAAGTAAAAAACAAAGAGATATAGTTCTCCCTGTACATATTGATTACCCAAGGTGACTCACAACTCGTATATCAGAGGAGCACATCGAAAAATTAGTTGCGGTACAGCAGAACCAAACACTAGGAAGTATCCCTAACATTAAGGATTGTGGATGGTTTGAAAATATAATTAGCCAACTAGTCGAATGCCTAAGGGTCAAAATGAAAATAAATTGTTCAGGTGACGGTAGGAAAAATAGAAACCAGAGCAAAGAGAAGACCTGGTTTTATGAAGAATGTCGTAAACTAAAAGCAAGTATAAGAAAAGGGGAAAGAGACTTAGGGGAAAGTATGATGTAGAGACGCTCCACAACCTCCAGAAATTAAGGAAAAGATATAAAATGACCATCAGAAACAAAAAAAGAAGATATAAAGAGAGTTGTTTGGTAAAATTATTGGCAGCAATAGAATCCAAAGACATAAAAGTATTTTGGAAGTTGGTTCGAGAGAGTTTTGGCAAAATACAGGGGTCCTTGAATTGTGTAGTACCAGAAGACGATTGGGTAAGGTACCTGAGGGAAATATATGGAAAATGGGCTGCAACAGATAGGTTGAGAATTACAATCTGACCAGGTGTGAAGGACGATATTAAGGATCTCTTTACAACTAGTAATGTTAAACAAATTATGGCTAATCCAACCCTGACTCGAGCCGCAGGCCCAGACAATCTACCAGCAGTGATTATAAAAACAAGCCCGGAGTGGTGGGCAGAATTCTTTTCAAAGATGTTCCTTGGCATACTTAACTCAGGTCATATACCAGAAAATTGGAGAGGAGCAATTATAAGACCTATTCACAAATGAGGAGATATAAAAGACCCAAAGAACTATAGATTAATTAACCTACTGGATATAGGAGAAAAGGTATTTGCTAAAATAATTTTTGAAAGACTCAAGGACTGGGTAGAAGTAAACCAGATTATGCCCCACCCCCCCCCAGAACAGGGAGGTTTTAAGGAGGGCCATTCTACAGTCGATCACTGTTTTGCGCTCTGGTCCATTGCGCGGAAGTCTATGGAGCAGAGGGGCAGTTTGTTCTGCTGCTTCTTAGACGTTCGCGCAGCATTTGATTTAGTGGACTGTAAGAAGCTGTGGGAGACGTTGATTAGATACAACATCCCTAAAGATATGTTGCTGATAATCCAAGCGCTACATATCTGTAATTGGGCGCAGGTAATTCTGGATATAGAGGGGACCCTATCGCAGAAAATCCTAATAGGAAATGGGTTAAGACAGGGGTGTGTTTTGGCCCCCCTACTTTTCTCCTCATTCATAGCAGATTTACCTTCAGTTTTGGGCATTGCGAGAGGTGCCAGCCCAAAGCTAAATGGAAAACACATTGCATGTTTACTGTATGCAGAGGATCTCGAAATAATAGATCAAACATAGATAGGCTTGCAGAGAAAGTTGATTATGTTTAACGAACTGCAGCCTTAAAAAACTTGTAGTAAATATGGAAAAGACAAAGGTACTTAGCTTTGTTAAAAGAATAATAAGGTTTAGTTGGGTCTTGGGTTCCACGAAGTTGGAAAAGGTAAATGAATATAGGTACCTAGGGATGTGGTTTGAGAAAAATCTGAATTGGCATATTCACCTAGATGCACTAAGAGTAAGGGCTCTTGCTTCTGTTAGTGGACTGAAAACATTTAACAGAGACTATGGAGATATGTCTGACAGACCAGTTTTGAAAGCTTACACAGCCATGATACCACCACAGTTTCAATATGGAGCAGAATTATTATATTTGAGTGGTAAAAATAGGTGGGACCCCGAAGAAGGGAAATGTTGGAAAAATGTATTATTGTTGCCCATGTCTTCAATGGTTCAGGCAGTAATACTGGAAACCGGAATGATATCTTGGGATATAATTACATGTATGGCGCTATTAAGATTCTGGCAGCGCCTGGTCTGTGGGGAAGAGTACAAAATATCACAGTGGTGTAGAAATGAGATACTGCAGGGTGAGCTGAAGTGGGCAAAGGGGACAGGGGAAACCATAACTAAAGGCTGTAGAGTTATGAGGATCAAAAATGTACAAATCGAGGTAGACAAGAGGGAACTCAGGGCACAAAGGAGAGAAATTTCTCGAGATCTCGATCTAAAATATCTCATGAGGAAAAAATCAGTACGCTTCATGGCTAATTCATGGCGAAATGAACAACATTTCCCATATATTGATGTACTCCCCTATCGTAGGATTAGAAGAGAACTATTAAGGTTAAGAATTGGTATTAACCCCTGTTATGCTAACGACGGGGTTAAAAGAGCTATGATTGATTCCAAAGGGAAGCGCACTTGTAATCTGGGCATCTCATGTGACATATTACACATTTTAGTGGACTGGCGGAAGGTCTTGAATATAAGGAAAATGTTTTTATGTTCAATTTTTCAAAAGTATGGCATTAAAAATCGGTCACAAGCGGTAGATCTTTTAACTGAAATGAATGATTTGGATATAGCATGTTCCATTGGGGAATTCATCCAAAAAGTTTAAAAAATCCTTAAAGGTGAATAGAATTGAAATCTTTCTCACAGATATTTATATGATACATGGTATTTTAAATAGAAAGGTGGAATGATTAATGGATTTTATATGTATGAATTTTATGCTAGATTTTATTAAGATATGTTTTATATGAGATTGTATTTATGGAGATTTTAGGTGTTTAAGGACAAATTGGTCCAAATAAACTTTTGCTTGAACTGAAAGTGCTTGCGATGTGGCCAAATGGTAACAATGCCGTTTAATGCCAAGGTCATTTTTCAAAACCAAAAAATCACAGTTGGCCCTTTGAATTAAGAGTCTCGTACCTGGGTTAGCTACCTGAAGCGATAACCTCAGGGAACAATCCCTAATGAGCAAGTGTAAAACAAAGATTGAATTGCACAGGGAATCCCACTATGCAGTAGTGACAGTAGTGACTGAGCACAATGTAATGTTTAAAGTCATTTTACTCCAGTAGATATTGGAGAAATGAACAAGAAGTAGTCTCTAGAATACAAAAAAGGGGAAAAAAATAAAAGAGAAAAATTATGTTATGCTGGGAGTCACCGACTGCGATGGAAGCATCCTTTTTACTCTAATCACATAATTGTTTATATGAGATGCAGACTAGCTATCATCCTCTACATAAAAGAGATGGATTTAAGGTACCCTAAACTTTGGTGATTCGCCCAGATTGTAAGTAGATACTGGGCTCCTTTAAGATAATTTCTTCAATGATACAATTATTCCTTTGTTGCCGAAAGCTCTCTGTCGTAGATGGAGTAGGTAATTTCCGATTATGTTAAAGTTTGGAAATAGTAAGCCACTGATGTAATTACCCTGTTGCAGGATCCTTCTGTGACAGAATAGCCCCAATAGCAAAAGATGAAGCATCAGTTTTGACGATGAAAGGCAGACTATAATCTGAATGACTTCAAAATGAGTGCACCTTCCCTGCCCCATGGAAAGAAAACCACTTTTTGTGTTAGTTGAGAAATGGAAAGTACAATCTCTGAAATATCATGCATTTACAGAATCTAGAAATGGTAAAATCCTAAAAACCTTTGGACTTCCTTGACAGTTTTTGGCACAGGCCATTCGTGTACAGTCTGTGCTTTTTGCATACCTATTTGTATTGCTTTCTGAGAAAATCAAAACCCTAGAAATATAACATCCGGTAGGTACATCAAACCAACATCTTCTGTTGGATCAAAGAGTAAATGCTCCGCTAAGCGTTTAGCACTTCTTTAACATGTCTGTTATATTCTCCCAAAGTCTATCAAATATTGTCCAATTACATAATAATGTAAATGTCCAATTATAGAAAAGCTGCCAATGCATTGCCTAACCCAAAGAGCATAGCTAAATATTCAAAGCAGTCTTCGATTCATCTCCTTGTCAAATACATTCAAAATTATATGCTTCCAGGAGGCCAATTTTCAAAACTATTTCCACTGACTTGATCAGATCCAAAAGGACAGGTATTAATGGTAAGGGCTATCTATTTCAGATAGGGATGGCCTAAACATTCTCTGTAGTTGTAATAATATGAGTTAGTAGTTAGTAAGGATGTGAGTCCTTCTTAGATGATAAGTTTATAATCTTCTCAGGTCCAGTTCAGTAAATAATCCTTAGCCCAATCCCTGGTAGCTATTGTGCAGACAAGCTTAAATGGAAGTAGAAATCTTCTAGCAATGCTAAGTTTAAGGTTGTATCTGGCGAATTCCTATAAAGGTTGTAAAGCCGTATACATTTTTCTAATTTGCCCGGTCAAGATTTATAACTGCTGAGTCATGATTTATTCCTTGACGAACGGAGTGATGCATGTCTGGATGGTAAAGGATATTACCTCCACCATCCCAATGGTGCTCTGCCTGTCATATTTAGAGAAGTCTGCTGGCCCAGCGGAGATCTTTGTATCTTGAAGGATCAGCTGTCACAGCACTTTCTTTTAAAATACAAAAGGTTTTGTGAATGGCTGCCGTTCGTTTTAACCAAACTTTAAAACTTTTTTGTTTTCAGAAAAAAATCCCAAAGTGGGAACGAAAAAAAGGGAGTTAGTTTTTCCTAGATTTGGGGGTCATTATGTGTACCTCGTTCACCTTGTATACTGAACTCTAAATCAGACCCTTTCTCTCTTTATTTGTAACTCAAAATCTTCCAGAAGGTCAAGCCTGGAACTTGTAGCTGACAAAGTCCTGTAGAAATAGAAATCCTTTCCAAAGAAGAAGCTCTGGATGTCTTGAAAGTTAACAATATTCAAAGTCCCAACTTCTCAGACTTTCTGGAGCAGTTCCTCTTGGTCTTTTCTATGGCCGCCAGGAACCTATGGACTGCACTTAGGGTCCAGTACTCACAGTATATGACGAATATTAGTGTCATATCATTTTTTTATTCTGTGCTGTAATTTTACCCCTATAGAAGCTCGAGCTTCTGTTGCGTGATTTGTGGGATGCTGAGTACCATGGACTAAGTCAAATTAATTTTGAAGTCTGAGATGCTTGAGAGGAGGTTCAATTCCTGAATAAGAGCTGGGAGTGAAGTGTCAGTGGTGGTGAAAAAGCATAAGCAAATCAAACTAGCTTATAAATGGTGTTGTTAAATGTTACACCTTCAATCAAGGGGTTAGCACTTATTTTTTGGACCAGTAGCTCCAGGTCAAGCACAAAACTCCTGGGAGAAAAGAACAGTGCTGACATGTGTCCCTGTATAGGTTTATGTTTTTGCTGTAGGTGTTGTGTATTTTAAGCATTGTGGAACGGTGGGCAAAATTTGCTATGTTGAATGGTATACATATATTGCCAGTCCCTTTGATTGAATGTTTTTTTAGGATTGAGAGAAAAAGGAGGAGAATTTGAGTATTAGTTTGTGTAGCTACTAAGCTCAGATTCACTACCAAGCGAACATTATCTCATGCATGTCTGCCTAATATAAAACATGACTGTGCTGAATGAATTAGAATAGGCCAAATTATCGTAAATCATTTAACAAGTATTTTAGTGTGGATTTTAGCATCACTTTTCCATAGGGCTATGGGTCTGTAGGAGCTACACATCTAAGGATTTTTGTTAGGTTTAATAATTAGGACTGTCTCTGATTCCATCAGGATGTTGGTTGTTTCAGCTGTGTCTAAGAAAGAGTTGACCGTTTGGGCCATAGGTGTTGCCAATATTGATTTAAATGCTTTGTAGAAGGTGGCAATAAAGCCATCTGGTCCAGGAGCTTTATTCCTGGAAGCTCTTTTATGGTGTCTAATACTCCCCGTGGTGTTATATGCTTCTCCAGCAGTTCCAACAGCTTTGGAGGAAAGGTGTTGAATGTTATACCCTACAAATAAGCCACTTGTTCTGACTCCTGGGTGTTTTCCTTACTATAAAGATTTAGAAAATATTTGTCAAATATCTGAATGACGTTTTCAATGTTCATTGTCTTTTTTTGATAAACAGGCTTCATTGAATTTTGTGCTGAAAAATTTAAGGACATTACGACACACACTTAGCTTGTCAGAGAAAAATACATTGCACGCTCTCAATGCATCGGCATTCGGTTGATACAATATATCTTTATAAAGCAGCAGCAGGACCATTTCCCCCATACTGAGCCATGCTTAAGGGGACAGCTCCTGGCCTTGTAGACTGGCTTTTCCTGCTGTGCGCACCAATCCACCCCTGGCACCATTGGAAAAGAGTGGGAGGAGAAGGGGACCTCCATCGGGCAGTGATCTCTCATTTGGCGAGCATAAGGGCCATCCCTAAGAATGACCGGTCAGCCCTTGTGCCCCCAAATCCCTCAAGAACACCCAGCAGAAGCATTAAATGCAAAACAGTGACTTCCCATCCAAGCACCTCAGTTAGCCCTCACACCACCGCTGTCCAGAACGTTTGAATTATGGGACACAGCCAAACCACATGATAAAAATTGGCAGGAGTGTCACCACACCGAGGGCATGTAGGCTCAGGAAGCAGTCTCACTTGGTGGAGCCTAGCTGGGGAGAGATAGGCACTATAAAGATAATATGTTTGGATCAGTGGTAATTTGGAAGAAGTTGTGATCACTCTTGACACCATTAGGGAGTCGCATCAATAGTTGTCCTCAAGGGGGTCTAGCCAATTTTCCCATTGGGCTCTGAGATAGTCCAGGGTGCCCGGGGTATCAACAATCAAGGTACAATAAATTTTGGAGACTCCACCCTAGTCCAGATCATCAATCAAAAGCTTAGTCTATCGTGGATCGAGCTCGGGAGTGAGGCAGTCTGTGAGAGAGGTGATTGAAGAGCATGTCTTAATGGAAGGTATTTATAAAACTGTGTATGGGTCTGTGCATATGTGGTTTGAAGTTCCTGATATGAATGCATGTGTGTCCCAGACCAGACGTCCTGAGTTGTGAAATCCCCAAAAGTTCCCAGCGTCCAAATTCCTGTAAGGACGCCACCTCCCTCAACAAGGTACCATGCCAGAGAGGTGTTTTTTGCATGAGTTTGGTGTCCCGGCAAGTGTATCGTATACCTGCAGGGACAATTTGGTCACTGAGCGCATAGAGTGAGGGATGGGGGAACCATAAAGCATAGATAATATTTGAGGGCACCCCTTAAGGGCTAGCTCCAGTCGATAAGCAGGGTCCGACCATCCCCCATTGAACCAATCATGGATGACCAGGAGATGTGAAGCTAAGTGGTTAAGGTAGAGGTTGACCATCCCCAGTCTGCAGTCATAGGGGCCCATTGACAATGTGCAAATGCAAGACGGGCCCTGGAACAGTGCCAGAGAAAGGAGAATGCTACCCTCTACAGGGTCCAAAACTACATCTGCGGTATAAGGAGTGGCAGGTTTTGAAAGGTGTAGAGAAATCAATGTAGGGTAATCATTTAAATAGGGCTATGCGACGCATTACATTTAGTGGGAGGGATTGCCATTTAGCAAGGTTGGCTTTAGCTTTCCGCATCAGGGGCTCTATGTTAGGGGACCAGGTAAGTTTGGGGTGTAGTGCGATCCAGATTTATTTATTTATTTGAAAAGTTTTACAAAGCGCGAACAAGACCCTTACGGGTATCAGAGCGCTGTACAGATGTTGCGAAAGCACGAATAAAACCAAACACAATGGTACAAATGATGTAGTGAAGTCCACACACTGTCAAACAAAGGGGGGGAAACAATCAAGGTCAGGGGCTGGGGAGTCGGCCCGACCAGTACAGTTTCAGAAGGGCCATAGAGCGAGATAACAATTTAACAGACAAGCATAAAATAAATCGAATCAACGGTGTAAATTAAGTATCAAATCTGTAGACAGAGAATGAGTACAAGTTGATCCTGTTAATGTTCACTCAAGAATAGCTGTTTGACATGTTTCTTGAAAGATGCAGGGGAAGGATAGGATCTGATCTCGGGAGGAAGAGCGTTCCAAATTCTTGGAGCAAGACCGGTGAAGGCACAATTGTAAGTTCTTTTCTTTTTGAATTTGGGAGGTTTCAAAAGTAGGGTGGACGTACTTCTTAAGTTCTGACATGAGCCAGATAGTTCAAGCTTTTTCCCCAAGTAAACCGAGGTTTTGTAATGTATGGCTTTATGCGTCAAGCAAGCTATCTTGAAATGTAACCTAGCTTCGATAGATAGCCAATTTAGTTGCATAAGGCCGGGGAAATGTGGTCATGCTTTCTGGAGCCAGTGATGAGCCTGGCCGGTGCGTTTAGAGTGGCTCTGAGTGGGGCCAAGCTAGCTTTGGGAAGCCCAGCAAGGGTCACCAAACCATATTCCAGTCGAGAGATAACCAGGGATTGTACTGCAGGCCTGATGTCTTCAGGGGGAAGGAAAGACTTGATTTTCTTAAGGGTGTTGAGTTGAAAGTTGGCTCCCCTAATAGTTGCACTGATGTGAGCTTGCATATTTAGTATTTGAAGGTAAGACAATGGATGGGTATGTTGTCTTGCCAGTTGACTCTATTTCAGAAGGTACCCCCTAAACCATCAATCTTAAATCATTTCACAGAGAAAAACATCTCACCATTATTTCTCTGAGCGTCAATTAATGAAGACTGGTGAATTATTTAAAGAATCTTATCCACTGTACACTGAATATATCATAAGTCACATCCACAGATTTAACTGTGTACCAAAATATATGAAGTGGAAACAAGGGATTATGTATGTAATCTAAAATCTTTTTAATTGATGAACATATAAACAGTGGCATACATTTAAATGAAACTAGTATGTGCACATAACCTTCCTGGTCAGTGTCACTGCTCTCCCCCGCGCAGCTCCACCGTTAAGGCTCTGCCTTTAAGCCTGAGCTCCTTCCAGGTCGGTGTTGGAGGCCCTCCTCCACCTGCAGGTTACTGCCTGCACCTCATCCCTGGTGGTGTAGTGGAAGAGCACCCTGCTCTTCTGCTATTCCGCTCTGATCTGTGTCCTCTGTCTTCTCTTTGCCTTTCTCTCTTCTGCCTCTCTTCTGTTTGCGCCCGTCCACCACCCGACCGTAACCAGCACCAGGGACCCGGGTCCACCGACAAGCTGCTGTTAAAATCCCAGCACCCTCCACGCTCTCAACCCCAGATGCAGCAACAACTGTCAGCTCTCGAAGCCGAGCAACACCCAAGGCCTGTTCTCCTGCCGTCACTGCCGCTGCACCTTCACCCACCTCCGGACCCCAGCAGTACCCCCCCAGCCCACCAAATGCCAGCACACACAAACCACTGAACTGCATCCTCCTCAACGTATGCTCCCTGCACAGACACGCCATAGAAATCTGGCGCCTCCTCAACACTCACACGCCCGATGTCGCCTTCCTCACAGAGACCTGGATCAAGGCCTGCTCTGCACCTGACATTGCAACCACCATCCCCGACGGATACAATATCCTGAGAAAAGACCGCCCAAACCGCCCAGGAGGAGGCCTCGCCATCATCCACAAAAGCTTCCTCCGACTGACAACCACCGACTCAAATGATGCCTCACTCCCCATTGAACACATCCACTTTGAGATCCAGACCATCCCCAGAACGACGCTCCACAGAACACTCACCTACAGACCACCTGCCCCCACACCCTGTTTAACAATGTCATCACCGACCTCATCGCACCCCATACCCTCGCCTCCACAAACTACATACTGCTCGCAGACCTTCCACCTGGACAACCACAGCGACCCCAACACCACCGCCCTACTAGAAAACCTCACCAACATAGGGCTGAAGAAACTTGTCTCCTCCCCCACCCACACAGCAAGACACACACTTGACCCCGTCTCTGCAGGAGGAAACAACATCTTCTTCAGCTACACCACAGAACTGCTCTGGACTGACCACCCCTGCATCCATTTCTCCTTTACTAAATCCACCACACACAGGCACGCTCGTCACCTCCCACGCAGAATCTGGACAAAGTCTCTGAAGAATACCTTATCTCCGCCCTCATCTGCACTCTACCCCCAACTACGACAGACGCCAACAACGCGGCAAGCAACCTCCAACAATGGATAGCCAACTGTGCAAACACACTCGCCCCCCTCCAGAACACCACAAGACGACACAACAAGAAAGCAAACTGGTTCACCACGGCACTCCAAAAATCCAGGCAATCCTGCTGACTGGAAAAGACATGGAGAACCAGCAAAACCCCAAAAGCACACTCTGCCTACAAAACAGCCACCATGGCTCATCACCATCTAATCAAATCCACAAAGAAGAACCACCTCCAAGACAGAATCCTCTCCAAGGCCGACAACTCCAAGGAACTCTTCACATCATACAGGAATTTTCCAAACCCTACAGCGAAACAACTGACGTCCCTCCCTCCAAAGACCTCTGCAATAGACTCAGCTCCTTCTTTCATCACAAGATCAAGATGCTCAATGACAACTTCGATGACAAAGACCTCTGCACCACCCCAACCCACACCCCCAGCGATGCCACCCAAAAGACCCTACTTACCTGGACCCCACTCACAACAGATAACACCCTAAAGAACATGAAGAGCATCCACTCTGGAGCACCTTCAGACCCCTACCCACCACACATCTTCCACAGGGCCATCACAGCCATCTCACCCAAGCTGCGTTGAACCATCAACTGCTCCCTCGAAACTGTCACATTCCCTGACAACCGGAAGCGTGCCAAAGTTAGCCCCTTCCTAAAGAAACCCTCCACAGACATAACGGACCTCAATAATTTCAGGCCCATCTCACTGCTTCCTTTTGCAGCGAAGGTCATCGAAAAGGCCATCAACACCCAGCTAGCACACTTCATCGAAGCCAACAACATCCTAGACACCTCTCAATCCATATTCCACAGCAACCACAGCACCAAGACCGCCCTCCTCACTGCCACAGACGACATCTGCGCCCTCCACGACCAAGGTCATATGGCAGTCTGCATCCTCCTGGACCAATCAGCAGCCTTTGACACCGTCTCCCATCACACACTAGCCACCAGACTCCACAACGCCGGCATCCAAGGAAAGGTCCTAGACTGGTTATGCTAATTTCTCATGGGCAGAACACAGAGAATAAGACTCCCGCCCTTCCTGTCTGAACCAACAGGGATCAGAGGCGGAGTATCTCAAGGATCCTCCATCAGCCCCACCCTCTTCAACGCCTACATGGCCCCCCTCGCAACCATCGTCAGAAACCACAGGCTCAACATCGTCTCCTACGCTGATGACACCCAGCTCATCTTCTCCCTCACCAAGGAACCCGACATCACCAGGCACAACTTCCAAGAAGGGATGAAAGCAGTTCAACCTGGATGAAGAACAGCTGCCTGAAACTTAACTCAGAGAAAACAGAAGTCCTCATCCTTGGCTCCACCCCCTCCGCATGGACGACATCTGGTGGCCCCCGCCCTCAGAAACTCACCTACTCCGACTGACCATGCACGTAACCTCGGCATTATACTGGACTCATTGCTCACTATGAATCGACAGATCAACGCTGTCTTCTCCGCATGCTTCAACACCCTCCGCATACTACGTAAAACATTCAAGTGGATCCCCTCCAACGCCAGGAAAACGGTCACTCACGCCCTCATCACCACAGCAGACTTAACTACGGCAACGCCCTCTATGCCGGAATCAACAAAAAACCCCTCTGCAAACTCCATGCCGTCCAGAAGGCCGCACCCAGACTAATCCTCAATATCCCACTGCACAACCACATCACCTAACACTGAAGTAAACTCCACTGGCTCCCCGTCGAAAGAAGAATAACTTTCAAGCTGCTCATGCCTGCCTACAAGGCCCTCCACAACATCGGACCTCAACGACCGCCTCTCCTTTCATGCCCCCAAGAGAAACCTCTGCTCGGCCGACCTCTCCCTAGCCACCGTCCGACGTTTCTACAGGACCAGATCAGGTGGAAGGTCCTTCTTGTACCTTGCAGCCAAGACCTGGAACGATCTCCCTCTCCACCTCCGGCGAAGTCCAACACTGCACCAACTCAGGAAAGACCTCAAGACCTGGCTCTTTGAATGACCCAAACGGAGCTGCTCTCACCCTCCCCTCAGCACCTTGAGACCCTACCGGGTGAGTAGTGTGCTTTACAAAACCCTGATTGATTGATTGATTGAACATTATTAACCACAAATACATGTACATACAATATAATTAAACCAATCAAAAAACAATCATAAATTGAAATATTACATTGAAATAATACTTAAAGATATGTTTTAAAACATAAATACACATGTGTAGTGTCCTACAATTAATACATGTGGGGTTATAACATATTCTACTGAACAGTCCAAATGGTATTGCTTGGCCCTTTATTGTGGTCGTCGGAGCACTTTAATTGTTTGTCGGTGATGTCATATCACCAATATTACTTGAATTAATTTGTGATCTTTAAAGTTGATGATAACTCCTGGTCACACCAGTAGATACGCGGACATGTTTCAGCCTTCGTATTGGGCCTGGTATGTTTTTTCAATGAAGGTCTTCTTCAGGGCTGGGGGGCTTTTTAAAAGAGGGACACTATATTAAAAATATAACAGACCGTGTATATTAGGATCCCTTGTGCTCACTAAATGAAATTAGGAAAGATAAACTAATCTCAGGGAAAATTTCTTTGTATAAGAACATATTGTTCACACAGGAACTCCCTGCATCTTTATTGGGTACAGGAATTCTGATGGTTGGTGGGTCCGTATCGTACATTAATTAAACAATATGGCCCTGAATAGAACAGAAGGGAGTAAAGGATACTTCTCGACAAAATGGTGTTTCATATCACAAAAAGAGTCTTTTGGAAGATAAAAATCTTTTGGAAGATAAGAACAGACATACCTGGGGGGAGGTGGGGAGGGGGGGGGTCAGGGGCTAGATTTTGTCCAGAGCTGGGGTTTGGAATGCTTCCAGTAAGATGCTGGTGGCCTGATTGGTATAAAAAGTTAAACTATCAGATGCGATGTGTCACCCGTCACAAGACATGTCTAGAACTTGTTAATGAGTATAACTAATGCATCTGGACCCCTTAGTGTTTTTAATGCAACGATGTGACATCCATAGCATAGACGGTTCAGGGCTATGAGAATGCATTAAATTTGCGCACATAATCCCCTTGCTATTTATAACGGTCTGTGATGTGACAGATTAGGGACTGCTCCCGTCGTGTCCATGTAGCCCAAACCCACACTGTTCATGGCAGATGAAATATACTCTCACCGCCATACCTTGCCGTACACTATGCTAACAAATGACGCGTCTTGAGTTACGGCGGGAAAAGGCTGCCCGGGGGAGCACAATTAAAAAGTGTTAAGCACTGTGCTCAGCATGTTGTACATCATGCCCATGGTTCGCAGCTTAATGGAGAAAAGCGTATTACATAGTGCACATCAGCAATAGTGAACTGCTGCTTACCTTAGTCATGCATTCTGATCCATTACTGCCGTAATGGTGCTCATGTTTCTCTGTGGCAGAAGAGGGAGTGAAAGGGGTGTAACCTTTTGATGAATCTAACTTACCTGACATGTAATCTACTGATTGGATGGAAGTCTCCGCCGGGCAACATGGTGGTTTCCGTTGCCATGGTGATGGTTTCAACTAGTTGAAATCTACAGAGACACCGGCAGATGGTCGATTTTTCTCTTGTCTACTCTAATGGTCCTACGGTGCCAGCCAATAGTTTACAGTTTTGCCACTGTGATGCAATACACCTCAAATATTTCATTCTGTACATTCAACACAATTTAAAAAAATAACCACGTGCTTGTCATACTTGGTCAAAACTAAATTAGACTATCTTCATGGCAACCGGTGAAGGTCTTAGCTCACGCGAGCCACAGGTCTTTCATCTTCATAACAAATGTTTTAACATATATAACATGAAACATTATCTGAATATTATCAATTTTTCCATCATAGCAGTATGTCAAAAGGGTAAACTAGTTGTGCGAACCCTTTTTGACGATATTATAATCACAGAAGGCATGGAGAGATATGCTAGCATGCATTCTCACTGTGGATTCGCCCTTTTTTGCCAGTGAAATATGAAGTATTTGTGTTTAACAGGGCTTATCTCATGTCTGTCATCAAATCGAAACATAGTAATCACATATGATCTATCCAAATTGTTCAAGGATATAGCGCTCTAGCAAGCATCCTCATTTATTGAGGGGATACTGTGAAGATTTACAGAAGACAATGAGCTATCTCATTAATTTCATTTAATCCATGAGAGGTCGTAAGCAGGCGAAGGATCATTTTGGCCTCTAACCTAGTTGAAGCACTCTTGGGATGGGGCCAGTGGTACCAATACCGACTTAGGGCCTGATTCCGATCTTGCTAGGAAACCCATCCGTACGACTCCGATCCAGAGGGCTTTCCATGCGAGACGTGCTCTGGGAGTCTGAACAAGCGAGTACGATGCTGCCGTATGCTTACGGACTCGGTTCGCTCGGACTCCCATTGAACTCTATGGGAGCCTGTGTATAGACCCGTACACAGGCTCCCATAGCAGAAAAGGGGTGGGTGGGGAAAAGCATACACTCTGTGGCAGGCACCCCATGGTGCACGCCACACTGTGCATGCCTGGTTTGGGGGGACACATGGGCACACCCCCCTGACAGATTCAGAGGGCCCCGGGTGAAAGGGGGGCCTGCTACGGCCCCCCAAAGTACGCTTCCAACAGGCTTTTCATCTCGCTGAGACCGAGGTAAAGTGGCTGTCCGAATCGTGCATTGTACTCGCTCGGGCAGAATATGGCTCCATAGCGCGGCATGATTCGCTATGAACGAGTCGTACATACAGGTTCAGGTCCCAGAAAGGATTTGGTCGGCGCATACGCGATATTCGCATCGTACTTGGTCTTTTGGAATTGGGAACGAGTCGGTCGAAAACAAGGGCTCCGGATCGGTTTAGGTAAAACCAAATCCGATTCGGAGCCATTCCAACCGAGATCGGAATCGGGGCCCTTAGCTGGGTTGCAAGAGGTGAAGACAGTGGGGCCTGCTCAATGTGGGGTTCTCCAAATAAAGCAGGACATCATCCACATAAAGGGCTATGCAGTCTTCATGGCTGTCGCTCCATCGCAGCCCGCTTGTCTGTGCATCTACTTGGATGAGTGGTGTGTAGGAAGCTGACTCTGTATATACTATGCCAAGAGACAGAAAGGTACGGAGTTCCTTAGGTGGGATATTGGTCACCTTGTGTATACTCTAGGTAGTGAGGAGGTGGGGAATACCTCCTGTCGGAACTGGGACCCTCACACACCCAGCAAGCTAGGTGTCATGCTTCATCATATGGGTCTGCTCCTCGTCGGGCCAGCGCTGCAATGCTCGACGGGCACCCATAAAGGGGCTCTTTATCGGAGATCTTTTGTTCCTCGCTGTATAGGGGCCGTGGGTGTGAGGGGCCTAGGTACGTGTAGATGTGGGATGTGAATATAAAACAGGTAAAGGAAGCCTCTACGATGAATTTTATTCTGTAAGGGTCCCAACCTGATTAAAAGAAATTGCTCTACCCGTGGGTCATTACACCGGAGAAAAGGCAGCCAACCTAGAGTACAAAAAAGAAATTTAAAAACCATGACATGGTCTTGGGAAATGATCCCAGTTGAATCCAATCGATGTGTCTCAATTTTCACATTCATGAGTCGAACATATATTAAGAAACACACAGTGCTATCATGCAAACCATTCAAGCTCTGTGTATACTTCTGTACAATTCCCCTGTGTATACATGCTAAAAAAGTTGTGACTTTTTGGACCGTAGTGGTGAGTGGACATAAGCTCACCTCTTCCAGGTGTCTAAATCTGCCTCATCAGTTATCAGCGAAGTATGGGGACACTCAATGTAGTGTCTCTGTATGAAATGAGACATAAAATACCAGATCATAATCATGGGCTCTATGTACACTAGTTCGATGCTCACTTACTGGTCCTGGTGCACTAGGTTGTAAGGAGCAGAAGGTCCGGGTCAGGGTGTTTGTAGCCTGCAGTTATGACCCCAAACCAACGACACAATCAATTTATTGGTGCTCACATTGGGCCGGTGTGTCTGGTGGCGCCGCACGCTGTGCCCCGACAACGGATGCTCGCAGAGCTGCTCCGGTAAAGTGGCACAGCGTAAGCGCCCCCAGGGGCCCGGCCGCGTAGTGGGCTAATACCATAAGGAAAGAGTGTCCGCTTAAAGCTCAGTGGCTTAAGGCTCGCAACGCCTGATCCCGGTACCTCTTACCTCCATTAGTCGCCGGTGTCAGAATGAGCCTCCAACAGGATGTGCATACTCACCTGCTCCCGCTCGGAGCCTCGTGGCTGACCTACCCGCTCCGCTGCAACCAGGAAGGTATCGTATCACAGCAGGAACCTGTTTAAATACCTGCCGCGGAGACAGCAGAGCGGGTGAAGTGGCCACAGCTGGGATCAAAAACGAAATCACAGGTTGGTGAAAAAGTGATGTCATTGTAGACGGAATCATGGCGGCCATATTGGAGTTTGTTTTTTATTGTTAATCACAGCCACATCGGTATGGGGATAGTGCGTGGCTGCTGCTATCTAACTATAGAGTTCAAAAAGGTGGGAGATGCAGTGTGTGGAGATATTTGACACTGCATGGGGTACCTCATTAGGTTCCGAAAGATTCAGTAACGGTCAAAATGAAATCACGTGATAGTGGAAACATGATGTCCTTGTTGACGGAATCATGGCGGCCATTTTGGAGTGTGTTTAAGTTAATCATGGCCATGTCGGTATGAGGGTTGTATTGGAGCATGGAAGCTGCCATGTAACTATAGTAGTGCAAAAGGTGATGGATGCAGTATATGGAGATAGTCAACACTGCATAAGGTGCCTCCTTAAGGTCCCGGATGGTTCAGTGGCGGTGGAACCTCTTAAGGAACAATAGTTGCCATCTTGTAGTGTATATTAAGCTCCCATGGCATGCTGTAGGTAAGGATCATGTATTAATTAATGGTGCTCCAAGGGATGTCATCATTCAGGCCACTATTGGCTGAGTCAAGACGAAACACCCACCTTTGTTCAATCCTGAACAGGGCTGTATGTGTTATTTGTTGATGTGCCTCGAGGACTACCCAACTTAGACTTTCTGGGGGATGTCTCAGTTCTGTAAAATGGGTATATAGTTTGGTGTTTGTCTTGAGGCAACGAATACTGCTTTTATGTTCAGTTATTCTGGTTTTAATGGCCCTCATGGTCATACCGATGTATCTTTTCTTGCAGGGGCATGTCAACAGGTACACACAACGTGGTGTGTTACAATTCGTGTGTTTAGTGATCGTCCATGTGAATGTGTCAGACAATGCCAGTTCTTTAGTGTGTTTGGTCTGTGGACAAACGGTACATGAACCGCAAGGGTAGTGTCCTGTGACAGGGGGGAGATCCCACAGTTGTCTCTGGTTTGAACTGTTTCTGTTTTTGGGTCTCGTATGTATTAACATGTCTTTTAGGTTGTTTGTACGCTTGAACGCAAACCTAGGTTTCGGTATTGTCAGTGTGCCTGTGTTCAAGATCTCCCAATGTTTATTCACAGCCTTCTTGATCAGGTTAGATCTAGGTGTGTATGTGGTTACACAGGTCACAGTATTGGAGGGTTCTTTTACATGTACCTCTAGAAGGCTTTCGCGATGGTTATTTCTCGCTCGTTTCATGCAAGAATTAATTTGTTTTTTAGGGTATTGTCTTTTTAGTAAGTTATCTGACAGTGTCTCAGCTTCAGTTTTGTAGTCATTTATTGAACTACAATTCCTCCTAATCCGTAAAAATTGGCTGAAAGGTAGATTATTTTTCAGAGTCTTTGGATGAAAACTGCTATATAACAGCAGGCTGTTCCTATCAGTAGGCTTTTTAAACATAGTAGTAGTTAGTTTGCCCTCTTGCAATCTGATGGTGAGATCCAAGAAAGCGATTTCAGTTGGTGAAATTGTATGGGTGAACCTCAAGTACTGGTTCTTAGTATTGATCCACCCACAGAATTCATTGCATGTCTGTATGTCCCCTTGCCAGAAGATCAGTATGTCGTCTATAAACCTCTTCCACAGTCTCAGGTTAACTCCGAAGGGGTTGCTGGTATGTCGGATTATCTCTTGCTCAAATGCCGCCATGTATAGACAAGCTAGGTACTCCCCATCGAAGTACCCTGAGACTGATGGAAGAGTTGGTTGTTAAACTCGAAAAAATTCTCTGTTAGTGCTAAGGTGGCACATTGCATAATGAATGGGTTGGGAGTCGGTGCCACCCATTCAGTTTCCGTTAGTGCAGTTTCTATCACTGTCAGTGTCTCTCTCTGTGGGATATTGGTATATAATTGCTCAACATCCAGGGTGATCAGGAGGTTGATGTCAGTGGTGTTTTCCAATTCCCAATGATACGTAGGATATCAGTGGTGTCCCTGATGTATGAGGGAGTCTGTTTGACCAGAGGTTGCAGGAAAAAGTCACAGAATTGCGACAGGGGTTCTAGCAGAGAACCGATCCCTGAGACTATGGGTCTGCCCGGGACTGGGGTGGTCCACTTATGTATTTTCGGCAGAGTGTAAAAATAGGGGGTCTTGGGATGTTTAGTGATCAGAAAATTAGCTTCTTTTCTGCTGACCCACCCGTTACTCTCTGCCTCAAAGACCATTGTAGCAATCTCAGTTGATAACCGGGCTGTGGGGTTCGTTGCTATGGGGGTATAGAATTTTCTATTCTGGAGTTGGTGTAAGCATTCAGAGTCATAATCCGTAGTGGATTGAATGACCGTTGCTCCCCCTTTGTCAGCCTGTTTTATTGTGATGCTGTTGTCTTCTGCCAGTGATTTGATAGCTGCACGTTCCTGATTGGAGAGGTTGTGAAAAGGAACTCTGTTTCCCTCATTTTTAAGTTCTTTTAGCACGGCTTTTTCAAATGTCAATACCTCCACCGGTACCATACCGCTGGTGGGTGTAAAGGTGGAGGGGTTACGTAGGCCTGAGTCTAGTTTGGCAGGTTCTTCTGTATCCTCAAAATAAGCCCTCAGGCGCACCTTTCTAAACAGGTTCTGGATTTCGCATTTTTCTTGAAATGTATCTTCTTTGGGGGTAGGAACGTATCCAAGTCCCTTCTCCAGTACCGTTTGTTCTATTGATGTCAGTTGCCTATGTGATAAGTTTACCACCTTGCCAGGTAGGTCGCTCCCCCACCACACAGCTCCGCCTGTGCTGTCCGCCCGCTGCTGCTGCTGGTAAGCTCGCCCCTCCGCTTGTGGCCTCGGTGCCCGTGTTTTCCTCTGTTTTCCCTCGCTGCCCCCACCTCCCTTGTGTCCATTTTGCCTTCTGTACCCTCGCTGCCCCCACTGTATTGTGCCCGTGTTTTCCTCTGTTTTCCCTCGCTGCCCCCACCTCCCTTGTGTCCATTTTGCCTTCTGTACCCTCGCTGCCCCCACTGTATTGTGCCCGTGTTTTCCTCTGTTTTCCCTCGCTGCCCCCACCTCCCTTGTGTCCATTTTGCCTTCTGTGCCCTCGCTGCCCCCACTGTATTGTGCCCGTGTTTTCCTCTGTTTTCCCTCGCTGCCCCCACCTCCCTTGTGTCCATTTTGCCTTCTGTGCCCTCGCTGCCCCCACTGTATTGTGCCCGTGTTTTCCTCTGTTTTCCCTCGCTGCCCCCACCTCCCTTGTGTCCATTTTGCCTTCTGTGCCCTCGCTGCCCCCACTGTATTGTGCCCGTGTTTTCCTCTGTTTTCCCTCGCTGCCCCCACCTCCCTTGTGTCCATTTTGCCTTCTGTGCCCCTCGCTGCCTCTCTCCATTCCCGCCGCTGCGTCCCCTGCGGCCCCGCCCCCCTGACTGCCCATTCGCTGCCCCTGCCTCCCAGCTGCTCCTCCCTCCCACCTCCGCATATATGGCGGCCGCTGCGTGGCCGCGGAGCGGACGTGCGCAGCGGGCGCGCCGCTGGCGCGCCGAAGGCGCGCTTAAGGCAAGCCAGTCTGCGCCCGTCCGCGACTGGACCGCACGCCCCCCGCACCATCCTCGAGGACCGACGCCGATACGATGCCACCACACTCCACGCTCTCAACCCCGGACGGACGCACAACTGCTTCAAGGCCGCCCGAAACGCACCCATGGTCCCTTCACCTGCCGGAACTGCAGCTACACCAGCCTCAGAGCCACCGAGGCGCCCGCCAAGAAGGACCTCAACCACCTCCGGTGCATCCTACTGAACACCCGCTCCGCACGCAAACACGCCGTCAAGCTCTGGGACCTGCTCGACACATCATCACCAGACGTCGCCTTCCTGACTGAGACCTGGATGAACGACTCCTCCGCCCCCGACATCGCCATAGCCATCCCAGACGGCTATAAGATCACCTGCAGAGACCGCATCAACGCAGTAGGAGGAGGAATCGCCATCGTCCACAAGAACACCATCAGGGTCTCGACCAGCAACGAGGACACTCTCAGCACCGCCGAACACATGCACTTCCAGATCCACACGGACCCCAACACCACCCTTAGAGGCACCCTTGTCTACAGACCCCCTGGGCCCCGACCCCAGTTCAGCGACTCCATCGCCGACTTCATCAGCACGCACGCCCTGACCTCTACCGACTACATCCTCCTCGGAGACCTGAACTTTCACCTGGAGAACAACAACGACAGCAACTCCACCACCCTGATCGACAGCCTCGCCAACCTCGGTCTGAGCCAGCTCGTCACAACACCGACCCATTCCGCTGGCCACACGCTTGACCCCATCTTCTCCTCAAGCTCCCACGTCTCCTTCAGCCACACCACGGAACTCCTCTGGACAACCACCGCTGCATCCATTTCACCTTCCAGAAACCCACCACACACCACCGCACCCTACAGATCCCACGCCGCTGCTGGAGCAAAGTCACCGAAGACGAACTTCGGGCAACCCTCGCTCTCAGCCCTCCCTGCCGACCCATCCAACACCTTCGACGCTGCCTGCAACCTCAGACGATGGATGGACGACTGTGCCAACACCCTCGCCCCGCTGAAAAAGCTCACCTACAGTGAGACCACCAAAAGAGCCAGCTGGTTCACCTCGGAACTCCTAGCTTCCAAGCGTACCTGCCGGAAACTAGAGAAGAAATGCCACAGTGATAAGCCACCGGACAGCCACACAGCCCACAAAGACGCCATCCGTAACCACCACCACCTCATCAGGTCCGCCAAGAGAATCTCCTTCAAAGACCGCCTCGACAACAATGCACACAACAGCAAGGAGCTTTTCAACATAATGAAGGAACTCTCCAACCCCAGCTCCAACACCAACGACATCCCGCCGTCGCAACCCCTGTGCGACTCCCTCGCTACCTTCTTTCACCGCAAGATCGCCGACATCCACGACAGCTTCAACACCCAGACAGCCCCAACTAAGATCGATGCACCAGACCCGCCGCACACCATCGACCACGACCCCCTGCCATCCTGGGCCAGCGTGAACATCGAGGACACCATCAAGACCATGAGCACAATACACTCCGGCTCCCCGTCAGACCCTTTCCCGCACCACATCTTCAACAAAGCCAGCAGCTCCATCGCACCCCACCTGTGCAACATCATCAATCTCTCCTTCGAGACCGCGACCTTCCCAGAGAGCTGGAAACCCGCAGAGATCAACGCCCTACTCAAAAAAACCAAGGCGGACCCGAGAGACCTCAAGAACTTCCGGCCCATCTCCCTGCTTCCGTTCCCAGCCAAGGTCATCGAGAAGATCGTCAACAAACAGCTAACCCGATACCTTGAAGAAAACAGCATCCTGGACCCATCCCAATCGGGGTTCCGCAGCAACCACAGCACTGAGACTGCCCTCATCGCCGCCACCGACGACATCAGGATCCTGCTGGACAATGGTGAGACCGCAGCCCTCATCCTGCTGGACCTCTCCGCCGCCTTCGACACTGTCTGCCACCACACTCTACGCACACACGCCTCCACGACGCAGGGATCCGAGACAAGGCCCTGGAATGGGCCACCTCCTTCCTCGCCGGCAGAACCCAGAGAGTCCGCCTCCCACCATTCCGATCCGAAGCCTCCGAGATCATCTGCGGCGTACCCCAGGGATCGTCCCTCAGCCCAACACTGTTCAACATCTACATGACCCCGCTCGCACGCATCGCCAGACAACACGACCTCAACATAATCTCCTACGCCGACGACACTCAACTGATCCTCTCCCTCAGCAAGGACCCCTCGCCGCCAAATCCAACCTCCATGAAGGAATGAAGGCCGTCGCCGATTGGATGAAGATCAGCCGACTAAAACTGAACACGGAGAAGACAGAGGTCCTCATCCTCGGCTCCAACCCCTCAGCCTGGGACGACTCCTGGTGGCCAACGACGCTGGGAGCAGCCCCGACACCCACCGACCACGCACGCAACCTGGGAGTCATCCTCGACTCAACGCTCTCCATGGACAAGCAAGTCAACGCAGTCTCATCCTCCTGCTTCAACACCCTCCGCATGCTTTGCAAGATCTACAGGTGGATCCCGACAGACACAAGAAGAACAGTCACCCAGGCCCTCGTCAGTAGCAGACTTGACTATGGGAACGCCCTCTACGCGGGAGCCCCGGCCAAGCTCATCAAGCGGCTGCAACGCATACAAAACGCCTCCGCACGCCTGATCCTCGATGTACCACGCCACAGCCACATCACCCCCCACCTGAGGAACCTGCACTGGCTCCCCGTCGACAGGAGAATCTCCTTCAAACTCCTCATCCACGCACACAAGGCACTCCACAAGACTGGCCCAGCCTACCTCAACAGACGACTCCTCTTCTACGTCCCCAACCGCCAACTCCGCTCCGCCGACCTCTCCCTCGCCACCGTCCCTCCGTTTCGAAGAACTACCACCGGCGGCAGATCCTTCTCCCACCTCGCCGCCAAGACCTGGAACACCCTTCCACTAAGCCTACGACAGACCCAAGACCTGTTGACCTTCAGGAGGCTACTCAAGACCTGGTTGTTCGACCAGTAGCAGCACCCCCTTTTCTTTTTTCCCTAGCGCCTTGAGACCCTCACGGGTAAGTAGTGCGCTTTACAAATTCTGTGATTGATTGATTGATTGATTGATTGACTAGACTCTCCTGCCCTGTGTTTTGCTCCTGGTTTCCACCATATTGGGTTGTTGGTCCTGCCACTGGACCTGTTTTAGTCCTCTTCTTTTGCGCCCTCTTCCTCTGCCCCAGCCTCTGCCTAAAAAAGGTGGGTGGCTAGCAGGATAGAATTGGGGTTGGCCTTGGGGATATATAGGAAAAGGCCATTACGGAGGTTGTGGGCCTTGAAAGTTATGTATGGGGTAGTTAGGAGTTTGTGGGCGGTTATTTCTTCTCTGATTAGGGCCCCCCCAACTCCCACTGCTGGAATCACTGCTGGCTGAATCTCTTCTATTTGTGTCGCTACTTTCATCAGAAGAGTAGCTTGTCTTGTTGGTCGTATAATCAGCCTTCAAATATGGATATATTTTCTCTTTGTCGAATCTGTTTATATCCTTTTGGAGCTTGCTGACCTTCTGCTTCATCAGGAATTCTTTGTGCTCAGCAATCTCATTATTGAGTTCTGTCAATTTGGATTTATACAGGGTTGCCTGAATGGTGGTTTTAATGGCCCCTTCAGCCACCTGTATTCTAATGAGGAGAGCATCAGCTATCCTTCTTGCCATGTTAATAATGAGGATAAGTAAGTCCCTGGTGCATTTCCACGCCACCAGGGACCACTCCTTTTTGAAAACTACGTCGTCCAGGAAAAGTCTAGGGAAGTTTTTGACTATCAGACCATTAGGTGCGATATTAGCCCTCAGATACTCTGTCATCATCGCTCCGTGGAGCGTGATTTTCAGCCAATCCCTCTTCATGTTAGTCAGGGTGGTCCAATCCTCGGACGGTGCCCCTAAGGCTGAAGGACCTTCCCCCCCTAAAATGGATGGCGTATTCCTGAGAATTTCTGCGGCTATCTCATCGCCGAAGCTGTGACCTGGGTTGTCATCCATGATGACTGGTATAACACGGGATATTATAGCATCGAACTAGTGTACATAGAGCCCATGATTATGATCTGGTATTTTATGTCTCATTTCATACAGAGACACTACATTGAGTGTCCCCATACTTCGCTGCTAACTGATGAGGCAGAATTAGACACCTGGAAGAGGTGAGCTCATGTCCACTCACCACTACGGTCCAAAAAGTCACAACTTTTTTAGCATGTATACACAGGGGAATTGTACAGAAGTATACACAGAGCTTGAATGGTTTGCATGATAGCACTGTGTGTTTCTTAATATATGTTCGACTCATGAATGTGAAAATTGAGACACATCGATTGAATTCAACTGGGATCATTTCCCACGACCATGTCATGGTTTTTAAATTTCTTTTTTGTACTCTAGGTTGGCTGCCTTTTCTCCGGGGTAATGACCCACGGGTAGAGCAATTGGTAGGTAGCGTTGCACCTTGCCACCCACTGTAGATAGTTTTTTATTAGTCACTCGGTCCTGAAGAATCGCCAGCTGATCACTTTCGTGACTTATTGAGGCGAGAAACATGTTGACCATCTAGGGGTTGAGCGAAATTTTTGTCACATCACAACAAAATATTCGCCCCCCTCCATTTCTTTTAATCAGGTTGGGACCCTTACAGAATAAAATTCATCATAGAGGCTTCCTTTACCTGTTTTATATTCACATCCCACATCTACACGTACCTAGGCCCCTCACACCCACGGCACCTATACAGCGAGGAACAAAAGATCTCCGATAAAGAGCCCCTTTATGGGTGCCCGTCGAGCATTGCAGCGCTGGCCCGACGAGGAGCAGACCCATATGATGAAGCATGACACCTAGCTTGCTGGGTGTGTGAGGGTCCCAGTTCCGACAGGAGGTATTCCTCACTACCTAGAGTATACACAAGGTGACCAATATCCCACCTAAGGAACTCCGTACCTTTCTGTCTCTTGGCTTAATTTAGGGCATGTACGTTGGACCTTCATCAAGCCCTTTGCGTCCCTCCTTTTGTTGACATACCTTCGCACGGGTACTCAAGTGGGACTTCCAAGGTTACCAGAGGGATAGTTACCCTCATTGGCCCATTCTCCGGGACTTACGTCTCAGTCCTCTTCTTTTATAATATCCCCTGTTGACAACCCAGGTCTCAGCTTCGGCGATGAGATAGCCGCAGAAATTCTCAGGAATACGCCATCCACTTTAGGGGGGGAAGGTCCTTCAGCCTTAGGGGCACCGTCCGAGGATTGGACCACCCTGACTAACATGAAGAGGGATTGGCTGAAAATCACGCTCCACGGAGCGATGATGACAGAGTATCTGAGGGCTAATATCGCACCTAATGGTCTGATAGTCAAAAACTTCCCTAGACTTTTCCTGGACGACGTAGTTATCAAAAAGGAGTGGTCCCTGGTGGCGTGGAAATGCACCAGGGACTTACTTATCCTCATTATTAACACGGCAAGAAGGATAGCTGATGCTCTCCTCATTAGAATACAGTTGGCTGAAGGGGCCATTAAAACCACCATTCAGGCAACCCTGTTTAAATCCAAATTGACAGAACTCAATAATGAGATTGCTGAGCCCAAAGAATTCCTGATGAAGCAGAAGGTCAGCAAGCTCCAAAAGGATATAAACAGATTCGACAAAGAGAAAATATATCCATATTTGAAGGCTGATTATACGACCAACAAGACAAGCTACTCTTCTGATGAAAGTAGCGACACAAATAGAAGAGATTCAGCCAGCAGTGATTCCAGTAGTGGGAGTTGGGGGGGCCCTAATCAGAGAAGAAATAACCGCCCACAAACTCCTAACTACCCCATACATAACTTTCAAGGCCCACAACCTCCGTACTGGCCTTTTCCTATATATCCCCAAGGCCAACCCCAATTCTATCCTGCTAGCCACCCACCTTTTTTAGGCAGAGGCTGGGGCAGAGGAAGAGGGCGCAAAAGAGGAGGACTAAAACAGGTCCACTGGCAGGACCAACAACCCAATATGGTGGAAACCAGGAGCAAAACACAGGGCAGGAGAGTCTAGTGGTAAACTTATCACATAGGCAACTGACATCAATAGAACAAACGGTACTGGAGAAGGGGCTTGGATAAGTTCCTATCCCCAAAGAAGATAAATTTCTAGAACAATGCGAAATCCAGAACCTGTTTAGAAAGGTGCGCCTGAGGGCTTATTTTGAGGATACAGAAGAACCTGCCAAACTAGACTCAGGCCTACGTAACCCCTCCACCTTTACACCCACCAGCGGTATGGTACCGGTGGAGGTATTGACATTTGAAAAAGCCGTGCTAAAAGAACTTAAAAATGAGGGAAACAGAGTTCCTTTTCACAACCTCTCCAATCAGGAAAGTGCAGCTATCAAATCACTGGCAGAAGACACCAGCATCACAATAAAACAGGCTGACAAAGGGGGAGCAATGGTCATTCAATCCACTACGGATTATGACTCTGAATGCTTACGCCAACTCCAGAATAGAAAATTCTATACCCCCATAGCAACGAACCCCACAGCCCGGTTATCAACTGAGATTGCTACAATGGTCTTTGAGGCAGAGAGTAACGGGTGGGTCAGCAGAAAAGAAGCTGATTTTCTGATCACTAAACATCCCAAGACCCCCTATTTTTACACTCTGCCAAAAATACATAAGGGGACCACCCCAGTCCCGGGCAGACCCATAGTCTCAGGGATCGGTTCTCTGCTAGAACCCCTGTCGCAATTCTGTGACTTTTTCCTGCAACCTCTGGTCAAACAGACTCCCTCATACATCAGGGACACCACTGATATCCTACGTATCATTGGGGAATTGGAAAACACCACTGACATCAACCTCCTGATCACCCTGGATGTTGAGCAATTATATACCAATATCCCACAGAGAGAGACACTGACAGTGATAGAAACTGCACTAACGGAAACTGAATGGGTGGCACCGACTCCCATCCCATTCATTATGCAATGTGCCACCTTAGCACTAACAGAATTTTTTTTCGAGTTTAACAACCAACTCTTCCATCAGTCTCAGGGTACTTCGATGGGGAGTACCTTTGCTCCTAGTGTAGCTTGTCTATACATGGCGGCATTTGAGCAAGAGATAATCCGACATACCAGCAACCCCTTCGTAGTTAACCTCAGGCTGTGGAAGAGGTTTATAGACGACATACTGATCTTCTGGCAAGGGGACATACAGACATGCAATGAATTCTGTGGGTGGATCAATACTAAGAACCAGTACTTGAGGTTCACCCATACAATTTCACCAACTGAAATCGCTTTCTTGGATCTCACCATCAGATTGCAAGAGGGCAAACTAACTGCTACTATGTTTAAAAAGCCTACTGATAGGAACAGCCTGCTGTTATATAGCAGTTTTAATCCAAAGACTCTGAAAAATAATCTACCTTTCAGCCAATTTTTACGGATTAGGAGGAATTGTAGTTCAATAAATGACTACAAAACTGAAGCTGAGACACTGTCAGATAACTTACTAAAAAGACAATACCCCCAAAAAAAAAAAAATTCTTGCATGAAACGAGCGAGAAATAACCATCGCGAAAGCCTTCTAGAGGTACAAGTAAAAGAACCCTCCAATACTGTGACCTGTGTAACCACGTACACACCTAGATCTAACCTGATCAAGAAGGCTGTGAATAAACATTGGGAGATCTTGAGCACAGGCACACTGACAATACCGAAACCTAGGTTTGTGTTCAAGCGTACAAACAACCTAAAAGACATGTTAATACATACGAGACCCAAAAACAGAAACAGTTCAAACCAGAGACAACTGTGGGATCTCCCCCCTGTCACAGGACACTACCCTTGCGGTTCATGTACCGTTTGTCCACAGACCAAACACACTAAAGAACTGGCATTGTCTGACACATTCACATGGACGATCACTAAACACACGAATTGTAACACACCACGTTGTGTGTACCTGTTGACATGCCCCTGCGAGAAAAGATACATCGGTATGACCATGAGGGCCATTAAAACCAGAATAACTGAACATAAAAGCAGTATTCGTTGCCTCAAGACAAACACCAAACTATATACCCATTTTACAGAACTGAGACATCCCCCAGAAAGTCTACGTTGGGTAGTCCTCGAGGCACATCAACAAATAACACATACAGCCCTGTTCAGGATTGAACAAAGGTGGGTGTTTCGTCTTGACTCAGCCAATAGTGGCCTGAATGATGACATCCCTTGGAGCACCATTAATTAATACATGATCCTTACCTACAGCATGCCATGGGAGCTTAATATACACTACAAGATGGCAACTATTGTTCCTTAAGAGGTTCCACCGCCACTGAACCATCCGGGACCTTAAGGAGGCACCTTATGCAGTGTTGACTATCTTCATATACTGCATCCATCACCTTTTGCACTACTATAGTTACATGGCAGCTTCCATGCTCCAATACAACCCTCATACCGACATGGCCATGATTAACTTAAACACACTCCAAAATGGCCGCCATGATTCCGTCAACAAGGACATCATGTTTCCACTATCACGTGATTTCATTTTGACCGTTACCGAATCTTTCAGAACCTAATGAGGTACCCCATGCAGTGTCAAATATCTCCACACACTGCATCTCCCACCTTTTTGAACTCTATAGTTAGATAGCAGCAGCCACGCACTATCCCCATACCGATGTGGCTGTGATTAACAATAAAAAACAAACTCCAAGATGGCCGCCATGATTCCGTCTACAATGACATCACTTTTTCACCAACCTGTGATTTCGTTTTTGATCCCAGCTGTGGCCACTTCACCCGCTCTGCTGTCTCCGCGGCAGGTATTTAAACAGGTTCCTGCTGTGATACGATACCTTCCTGGTTGCAGCGGAGCGGGTAGGTCAGCCACGAGGCTCCGAGCGGGAGCAGGTGAGTATGCACATCCTGTTGGAGACTCATTCTGACACCGGCGACTAATGGAGGTAAGAGGTACGAGCCTTAAGCCACTGAGCTTTAAGCGGACACTCTTTCCTTATGGTATTAGCCCATTACGCGGCCGGGCCCCTGGGGGCGCTTACGCTGTGCCACTTTACCGGAGCAGCTCTGCGAGCATCCGTTGTCGGGGCACAGCGTGCAGCGCCACCAGACACACCGGCCCAATGTGAGCACCAATAAATTGATCATGTCGTTGGTTTGGGGTCATAACTGCAGGCTACAACCACCCTGACCCGGACCTTCTGCTCCTTACAACCTAGTGCACCAGGACCAGTAAGTGAGCATCGAACTAGTGTACATAGAGCCCATGATTATGATCTGGTATTTTATGTCTCATTTCATACAGAGACACTACATTGAGTGTCCCCATACTTCGCTGCTAACTGATGAGGCAGAATTAGACACCTGGAAGAGGTGAGCTTAGGTCCACTCACCACTACGGTCCAAAAAGTCACAACTTTTTTAGCATGTATACACAGGGGAATTGTACAGAAGTATACACAGAGCTTGAATGGTTTGCATGATAGCACTGTGTGTTTCTTAATATATGTTCGACTCATGAATGTGAAAATTGAGACACATCGATTGAATTCAACTGGGATCATTTCCCACGACCATGTCATGGTTTTTAAATTTCTTTTTTGTACTCTAGGTTGGCTGCCTTTTCTCTGGGGTAATGACCCACGGGTAGAGCAATTGGTAGGTAGCGTTGCACCTTGCCACCCACTGTAGATAGTTTTTTATTATTCACTCGGTCCTGAAGAATCGCCAGCTGATCACTTTCGTGACTTATTGAGGCGAGAAACATGTTGACCATCTAGGGGTTGAGCGAAATTTTTGTCACATCACAACAAAATATTCGCCCCCCTCCATTTCATCAGGTTGGGACCCTTACAGAATAAAATTCATCATAGAGGCTTCCTTTACCTGTTTTATATTCACATCCCACATCTACACATACCTAGGCCCCTCACACCCACGGCACCTATACAGCGAGGAACAAAAGATCTCCGATAAAGAGCCCCTTTATGGGTGCCCGTCGAGCATTGCAGCGCTGGCCCGACGAGGAGCAGACCCATATGATGAAGCATGACACCTAGCTTGCTGGGTGTGTGAGGGTCCCAGTTCCGACAGGAGGTATTCCCCACCTCCTCACTACCTAGAGTATACACAAGGTGACCAATATCCCACCTAAGGAACTCTGTACCTTTCTGTCTCTTGGCTTAATTTAGGGCATGTACGTTGGACCTTCATCAAGCCCTTTGCATCCCTCCTTTTCTTGACACATCTGTATATATTATACCAAAGTAAGGTATAGTGTGCACAGAGTCCAGTGGATCCCCAAAGGCTTACAGAGGTTAATGTAGATAATACCTTACTCAATATTTGTGGTAGTGTGGGCTAGCAGTAAGGCTTTATCAGAGGGTAGTGTTAAGCATTTATTGTATGCACTCAGCAAAGAAATTATGTCACACACTCAAAGACTGAACTCAGACCAATTGCTTGTATCAAAAATATTTCTTTAGTTGTATTTTATATTTAGAACCAAGCAGGAATTGGTACAGGTACGTAAAATTGTACTTTTCAAGGCAGGTTGTTCATTACAAGCAAGATGGATGAAATTTACTTTGTTACAAGTTTGTAAAACATTTAAAGACAATAGGTATTTGTAATGAATTTGTAGTTACTTTTCAGATTACTCTTTACCGTACTTTTTAGATTATTTTTTCTACTTAGTGTGATATGCCTAGATATCACACTGGGACATTTCCTAGACAAAGGTAAGTAAGACAGTTGTGCATTAAAACACAGTTGCTTAGGTTTCCGTACAAACTCAACTCCACACAGAACTTTTTCAGAGGAAAACAGTCAATGCAATCCTATGGAGAAAAATGAGGTTATCGGTTTGCAGGTAAGCAATCGGTCTTCGGGGTTGAGTTTCTGGGGTTAGAACAAGGGTTCCCCAGGGTCAAGGATGCACTCAAAAAGAACCCTCAGCTGCACTAGGGCAGCCGGGTGCAGGTGACGTTGGGGAGTCCTGGAGGGGTCAATCCACGGTGGATTCTGGAGCACTGGGTGATCATGCTGAGACTGGTGGGCCACTCAGACCGTAGGCGAAGGGTGCAGTGGTGGTTCCAGGCATCGGGTTTCTTTGACTTCAGCAGGGGAGTTTTGGGAAAGAACACAGGCCCTGGGAACCTGATTGGCATGGACCCAGGACACATCAAGTCAAAGTGCATCATAAATCTGGCAAAAAGTGGGTGGGTTACAGCGACAGAAACCCACTTTCCTACATTGTGCAAGTGGTTGAATCACAAGCGTGAAGAGGAGCAGGGATAAGGGACCACCCTGCCTAGTCCCATGGCAGATGGGGAAAGTGTGCAAGAGAAGTAAATGAATCTGAACCCTTGCCGTAGGATTGCAGTACAGGGCTTGGAGCATTCCACTAAAGCAGGGCCCAACACGAGCTTGTGCTCGCACAACCTGGAGGTAGCCTTAGTCCACTGTGTCAAATTCCTTTTTAAAATCAATAAAAAGCAAGGCCAAGTAAGTACATACAAGAGGACGATGGGCCAGGGCCACATGAAGCTGTCAAAGGCAGTGTCATGTGTTCCGGGTCAGCATGAAGCCACATTGATCAGGATGTATCAATGTGGGTAAGACCTGTTTGAGGCGGGTACCCAGAAGGGTCGCAAAAATCTTAACTTCCCCTTTTTTTAGGGCTATTGGACTATAGTCGGTGCATGATGTAGATGGAGGTTGTGTTTTGGGAATCACCAAGATGGCAGTATCTATCTCCATGGCAAAGGCACCCAATTCACCCACCTCCTCAGAAAGGGCTAGGAGCTGTGGGGTCAGTATATCTCAAAATGCCATGTAATGTTTTGTGGGAGCCCGTCAAGACTGGAAGTGTTCCCAGGTGCAACCACTGATACAGATGTCCCATTTCTTCAACCAAGAAGGGCTCAATCATAACCTGAGCCTCGGACAAAGAGAGGCTAGGGAGGGGAACATATGTGAGGAATTTAGCAGAGAAGGTTGTGTCTCTCCCAGATGGGGCAGTGTATAAATGATGGTAGTAAGAGGCAAAAACCTGTGTGATCTCAGGGAGGGATTGAAAGGAAGCACCATGTTCAACGATGATCTCCAGCACATTCCTTTTCACTTGTGGGTGGGAGGCCACCCAGCACAACAGCTTCTCATTCTTGTCCCCCCACCTGTAGATTCTGGCCAATGTGGCGTGCCAAAGATGCTTGGCAGCTTCTAGGGATTGGAGGCAAATTTCTTCATTGAGAAGAGCCAGCTATCTGGGGTATCACTACCAGTATCCGTCTCGAAATTCCTCTCTAGAGCAGGAAGCGTGCACCTCCAACTGAGTGATGTGAAGAGAGCAGGTGCACTCCTATATGTGGATTCACCCCTGTCAAACCCCCTCATAGTGGCCATACTGGTGGCCCAGAGAATACCAATGATGGTGACCCAGCCCTCATTATTTTGGAAGTATGTCTGCAGATCTTCACTCAGTGCCTGGACATAGGTTTTGTCTTGTAGATACCAGACATTAAGATCCAGGAGGGCTCTAGACAGATCGCAAAGAAATGTGCTGTGGGCCGCAGGTGAGGCATAGACACTCACCAGATTGACGGTCTGGCCCTCAAGCATCCTAGTGAGCGCGAGGAAGTGGCCCTGCAGGTCACAGACTTCACAAGAGGCCGTAGGTGAAAGGAACGCTGCAGCAGAATGGCTACCCAGTGGGTGGGACCCTAAGTGTACCCTGCGTGAAAGACCCTGTTGTATCACTTACATGCCATGAAGGGGCAGCTATTACCCAAGAAGTGAGTCTCCTGATGCAAGAGAACTACAAGGAGATAGTGGTAGGCAAAGGATAGGACCGCAGTGCTGTATTACCTGGTCTAAGAGACCATTAACGTTCCAGGACAAAGTGCGAAAAGACTCCATCACGGGGGCAATTAGTGAACTGTGTAGCAAGAAGGATATGAAGGGAGGCATTACCTCTAACATGAGGACATGAGCGCAAGCTCGCTGTGTATGAGTGGAAGCCAGACCTTGGCACTCATTGCACAGCATATAAAGTGGATGGGTGTCTGTTTTTATCTGAAAACATAAGACAGGCAATAAAACAAGTTACTAGTAACAACTGAAGCAACAATAACATTGTACTGAGTCCACAACCCTCAGCTTCCTCTCCACCCCATACTTCCATCCTAGAAGCATCTGTCACCCAAAAAAACAAAACTTGCGAGGAAATTAACATTTAAATAGGGGAATCTTGAATGCTGGACCCCTCCGCATGTAACAGATAGCTGGTTGCCATCATAATAAGTGAAACAGCACTCAGTTGAGAATGTGACCAAGTCCCATAGACTTTAAGCAATATGGATGTCACAATGCGGGACTCTGAGAAAGATTTTTTTTCTGCCAGGATATCAGTTGGTAAGAGGGACACTGTGCCAAGGAGAGCCTCTCTGTCTGTTTCCTGCTCCCCCTTACCGGAGGCCCAGGGATGGTGCAACAAAGAAGGAGAGAGTTTCCGCAATTGGTGCGATCTAGAGGGCAATGTGGAGCTGTTGGCATGGCATCTCTTGTGGGAGCGGGTATGGTACCTTCCCAGTTTGGGTGCCAGTATGTTCCTACCCGGTCTTGCAGTCCCTGTCCCTCGAGGTGTGACCTCCACATGGTCTCAAAGGGGTCGCTCCTCTGTAAGCCACAACCAGAATTACTCCAGAGTCTCAAAGAAGTGGGACTTGTTGGAGTGGATCACACAGAGCTTGGAAGGATAACAGGAGACGGTATTGCCCAAGGCCCTGAGTTTCTGTTTGACTTCAGTGTACAAGCAGTGCCATTGATGCACCTCCCGGGTGTAGTCAGGGAAGAGGAGAACTCTTGCATCCCCACAGCAAAGTTCTGGCTGGGAACAGGCTTCCCTCAGGATTGCATCTCTGTCTCTGAAGTTTAGGACTCGTGCAATCATTGACCTTGGAGAGGTGCCCAGAGGAGGTTTAGGGGTCAGAGCTCGGTGGGCCCTCTCAATTGCGAAGCAGGAGGATAGTTATCCATGGGCTTCCAGAACTTCTTCTATGTCTCCAGGAAGTCTGCAACTTGCTGAGGCTCAGTTCCTTCAGGGATGGCAATCCCACGCACAATATTGCACTGGGACTGGTTTTCAGTGTCCTTGGCCGTGCAACTCTGACGTACGTGCGAGAAGGCCAGTGACCTGGGCCTTAAAGGACATGACCTCATCCTCCACCGCATTAATTTGAGATTTGGCCTCCGTGATCTGGGCCGTGGCATTTCTGAGGTCCTGACAGAGCAGCGCCACATCCATGCGCACCACTCTTATTTTGGTTTCCACAGCCGCTTGAGAGGTTTGAATGGCTTAGAGGATCGTGGCGAAGTCTCCGGCCGATGAGGAGCCAGGAGGGCCATTCCAAGTCTGTGATGAATTGCTCTATTCGAGTCGGGGAGGTTGTTGGGTGGGTAGTCTTGTCTTTACACATATCGGCGGTGTGGAGAGTCCACAGGACACTGTTGGCAGTGGAGATATGGCCGTTCTTCTCGTTTCAGTGGGGATCCACTTGTAGATCCTGCGGAGCATGCGGAGGGTGTTGAAGCAGGCGGAGGAGACGGCGTTGGCCTGTTTAGTCATGGAGAGGGTGGAGTCGAGGATGACCCCTAGGTTGCGTGCGTGGTCGGTGGGTGTTGGGGCGGTTCCCAGTGCGGTCGGCCACCAGGAGTCGTCCCAGGCCGAAGGGGTGGATCCGAGGATAAGGACCTCCGTCTTGTCCGAGTTCAGCTTCAGTCGGCTGTTCCTCATCCATTCAGCGACGGCCTTCATTCCTTCATGAAGGTTGGTTTTGGCGGTGTGGGGGTCCTTGGTGAGGGAGAGGATCAGCTGGGTGTCATCGGTGTAGGAGATGATGTTGAGGTTGTGCCGACAGGCGACGTGGGCGAGCGGTGCCATGTAGATGTTAAACAGAGTTGGGCTGAGGGAAGAGCCCTGGGGTACGCTGGGGAAAGCCCACTATCCACCAGGGATTTTTTTTTGCACAATTGTTTTTAGGGTGTGGGCTGCCCGAAACGGGCACGCCAATGCCCCCACCCCCCCCCCCACAAAAATGACAGTCTTTCTGCCCCCCGGGAGGCAGATGGGAGCTGTAGCCCCCAATATGGCCCCCCCGGGGAGCACAGAAAGCCCATTAGAAACCATGGATTTTTTTGTTTTATTAGTGTAGGGGTAGGGGCTGCCCAAAATGGGCATGACAATACCCCCACCTCACCCCCAGAGAAATTCGAGTCTTTCTGCCCCCCGGGAGGGAAGATGGTGGCAGTGGCCCCTGATCTGCCCCCTGGTGGGGCAGAAAGCCCACTAGGCGCCAGCGAGTACGCAGGCTTTTTTATGCATGGGGGTGGGGGCTGCCCAAAATGGTCATACCAATGCCCCCACCCCCACAAAAAATAGCCACAGTATTTCTGCCCCCTTGGGGGCATATCGGGACAAACCCCCCTCCCCCGATTCCCCCCCAGGGCGGCAAAAAGCCTACTAGGCTCCGACTTTTTTTTAGCAATGTGCCTACCTGTGGATTTTGGGCCCTAGCGCAGCTGGCACGTAGGGAAACCTAGCAAACCTGTACATTTTTGAAAACTAGATACCCAGGGGAATCCAGAATGGGGTGACTTGACTGGCTCTCACCAGGTTCTGTTACCCACAATCCCTTGCAAACCTAAAACTTTGAAAATAAAACACATTTTCCTCACATTTCTGTGGTGGAAAGTTCTGGAATCTGCGTGGATCCACAAAATTCCACAAACCCCGCGTTCTCCAAAGTCTTCCGAGAAAAATGGTACCTCACTTGGGTGGGTAGGCCTAGTGCCCGCGACAGAAAACGGCCCAAAATGCAATGTGGACACACCACATTTTCACAGTGAAAACTGACCCTTTTTTTGCAAAGTGCCTAGCTGTAGATTTTGAACCCTAGCTCTGCCGGCACCTAGGGAAACCTAGCAAACCTATACATTTTTGAAAACTAGACACCCAGGGGAATCCAGGATAGCGTGACTTGACTGGCTCTCACCAGGTTCTGTTACCCAGAATCCCTTGCAAACATACAAATTTGTCCAAAAAAACACATTTTCCTCACATTTCTGTGGTGGAAAGTTCTGAAATCTGTGTGGGTCCACAAAATTCCAACCACCCCGCGTTCCCCAAAGTCTTCCGAGAAAAATGGTACCTCACTTGCGTGGGTAGGCCTAGTGCCCGCGACAGGCAAGGGCCCAAAACCTATTTAGGAGACATCAAAATTACCTATCACAAAACAACCTGGTTTTACAAGGGGGTCCCATGAATTTTTGGCCCCGGGCTTGGCGGCCATCTAGGGAAACCTACCAAACCCACACATTTTGAAAACTAGACACCCGGGGAGTCCAGGAGGTATGGCTTGCGTGGATCCCCCAAAGTTTCCTTACCCAGAATCCCCTGCAAACCTCAAATTTAGCTGAAAAAATCACTTTTTTCACACATTTTTGTGTGGGAAAGTTGTGGCATCACCGGGCTAACACAAATTTCCTACCACCCAGCATTCCCCCGGGTCTCCAGATAAAAATGGTGCCTCACTCGTGTGGGCGGTCCAAGTACCCGCGACAGGCAAGGGCCCAAAACGTATTGAGGCGGCATCAAAATTGCCTATCTCAAAACGACCTGGTTTTGCAAGGGGGGTCACCTGGGTTTTTGGCCCGGTGCTCGGCGGCCACCTAGGAAAACCTACCAAACCCACACATTTCTGAAAACTAGACACCCGGGGGATTTCAGGGAGGTATGGCTTGCGTGAATCCCCTAACGTTTCCTTATCCTGAATCCCCTGCAAACCTCAAATTTAGCTGAAAAAATCTCTTTTTCACACATTTTTGTGTGGGAAAGTTGTGACATCATTTTGATGTCGCCTCACTACATTTTGTGCCCTTGCCTGTCGCGGGTACTTGGGCCTCCCACATGAGTGAGGCACCGTTTTTATCGGGAGACCCGGGGAAACTATGGGTGGTAGGAAATTTGTGTCAGCCCGGTGATGCCACAACTTTCCCACACAAAAATGTGTGAAAAAAGTGATTTTTTCGGCTAAAATTGAGGTTTGCAGGGGATTCTGGGTAAGGAAACGTTGGGGGATCCACGCAAGCCATACCTCCCTGGAATCCCCCGGATGTCTATTTTCAGAAATGTGTGGGTTTGGTAGGTTCCCCTAGGTGGCCGCCGAGCACCGAGGCAAAAACCCAGGGTACCCCCCTTGCAAAACCAGGTCGTTTTGTGATAGGCAATTTTGATGTCGCCTCACTACGTTTTGGGCCCTTGCCTGTCGTGGGTACTTGTGCCTCCCACACGTGTGAGGCACCGTTTTTATCGGGAGTCCCGGGGAAACGCTGGGTGGTAGGAAATTTGTGTCAGCCCGGTGATGCCACAACTTTCCCACACAAAAATGTGTGAAAAAAGTGATTTTTTTCAGCTAAAATTGAGGTTTGCAGGGGATTCTGGGTAAGGAAACGTTGGGGGATCCACGCAAGCCATACATCCCTGGAATCCCCCGGGTGTCTAGTTTTAAGAAATGTGTGGGTTTGGTAGGTTTCCCTAGGTGGCCGCCGAGCACTGGGCCAAAAACCCAGGGTACCCCCCTTGCAAAACCAGGTCGTTTTGTGATAGGCAATTTTGATGTCGCCTCACTACGTTTTGGACCCTTGCCTGTCGCGGGTACTTGGGACTCCCACACGAGTGAGGTACCGTTTTTATTGGGAGACCCGGGGGAATGCTGGGTGGTAGGAAATTTGTGTCAGCCCGGTGATGCCACAACTTTCCCACACAAAAATGTGTGAAAAAAGTGATTTTTTTCAGCTAAAATGGAGGTTTGCAGGGGATTCTGGGTAAGGAAACTTTGGCAGATCCACGCAAGCCATACCTCCCTGAAAGCCCCCAAGTGTCTAGTTTTCAGAAATGTGTGGGTTTGGTAGGTTTCCCTAGATGGCCATCGAGCACGGGGCCAAAAACCCAGGTGACCCCCCTTGCAAAACCAGGTTGTTTTGTGATAGGCAATTTTGATGTCGCCTCAATACGTTTTGTGCCCTTGCCTGTCGCGGGTAGTTGGGCCTCCCACACGTGTGAGGCACCGTTTTTATCGGGAGACCTGCGGGAACGCTGGGTGGTAGGAAATTTGTGTCAGCCCGGTGATGCCACAACTTTCCCACACAAAAATGTGTGAAAAAAGTGATTTTTTACAGCTAAAATTGAGGTTTGCAGGGGATTCTGGGTAAGGAAACGTTGGGGGATCCACGCAAGCCATACATCCCTGGAATCCCCCGGGTGTCTAGTTTTAAGAAATGTGTGGGTTTGGTAGGTTTCCCTAGGTGGACGCCGAGCACTGGGCCAAAAACCCAGGGTACCCCCCTTGCAAAACCAGGTCGTTTTGTGATAGGCAATTTTGATGTCGCCTCACTACGTTTTGGACCCTTGCCTGTCGCAGGTACTTGGGCCTCCCACACGAGTGAGGTACCATTTTTATTGGGAGACCCGGGGGAATGCTGGGTGGTAGGAAATTTGTGTCAGCCCGGTGATGCCACAACTTTCCCACACAAAAATGTGTGAAAAAAGTGATTTTTTTCAGCTAAAATGGAGGTTTGCAGGGGATTCTGGGTAAGGAAACGTTGGCAGATCCACGCAAGCCATACCTCCCTGAAATCCCCCAAGTGTCTAGTTTTCAGAAATGTGTGGGTTTGGTAGGTTTCCCTAGATGGCCATCGAGCACGGGGCCGAAAACCCAGGTGACCCCCCTTGCAAAACCAGGTTGTTTTGTGATAGGCAATTTTGATGTCGCCTCACTACGTTTTGTGCCCATGCCTGTCGCGGGTAGTTGGGCCTCCCACACGTGTGAGGCACCGTTTTTATCGAGAGACCCCCGGGAACGCTGGGTGGTAGGAAATTTGTGTCAACCCGGTGATGCCACAACTTTCCCACACAAAAGTGTGTGAAAAAAGTGATTTTTTACAGCTAAAATTGAGGTTTGCAGGGGATTCTGGGTAAGGAAACCTTGGGGGATCCACCCAAGCCATACCTCCCTGGAATCCCCCGGGTGTCTAGTTTTCAGAAATGTGTGGGTTTGGTAGGTTTCCCTAGGTGGCCGCCGAGCACGGGCCAAAAACCCAGTTGACCCCCCCTTGCAAAACCAGGTTGTTTTGTGATAGGCAATTTTGATGTCGCCTCACTACGTTTTGTGCCCTTGCCTGTCGCGGGTAGTTGGGCCTCCCACACGAGTGAGGCACCGTTTTTATCGGGAGACCCGGGGGAACGATGGGTGGTAGGAAATTTGTGTCAGCCCGGGGATGCCACAACTTTCCCACACAAAAATGTATGAAAAAGTGCATTTTTCAGCTAAAATTGAGGTTTGCAGGGGATTCTGGGTAAGGAAACGTTGGGGGATCCACGCAAGCCATATCTCCCTAGAATCCCCTGGGTGTCTAGTTTTCAAAATTGTATAGGTTTGCTAGGTTTCCCTAGGTGCCGGCAGAGCTATGGTTCATAAACTACAGTTAGGCACTTTGCCAAAAAAGGGTCATTTTTCACTGCGAAACTGAGGTTTGTCCACGTTGCGTTTTGCGCCGTTTCCTGTCGCGGGCACTAGGCCGACCCACACAAGTGAGGTACCATTTTTCTCGGAAGACTTTGGGGAACGCGGGGTGGGTGGAAATTTGTGGATCCACGCAGATTCCAGAACTTTCCACCACAGAAATGTGGGGAAAATGTGGTTTTTTTGACAATTTTTAGGTTTGCAAGGGATTCTGGGTAACAGAACCTGGTGGGAGGCAGTCAAGTCCTCCCATCCTGGATTCCCCTGGGTGTCTAGTTTTCAAAAATGAATAGGTTTGCTAGGTTTCCCTAGGTGCCGGCAGAGCTATGGTTCAAAAACTACAACTAGGCACTTTGCCAAAAAAGGGTCATTTTTCACTGCGAAACTGAGGTGTGTCCACATTGTGTTTTGCGCCGTTTCCTGTCGCAGGCACTAGGCTGACCCACACAAGTGAGGTACCATTTTTCTCGGAAGACTTTGGGAAACGCGGGGTGGGTGGAAATTTGTGGATCCACGCAGATTCCAGAACTTTCCACCACAGAAATGTGGGCAAAATGTGGTTTTTTTGACAATTTTTTAGGTTTGCAAGGGATTCTGGGTAACAGAACCTGGTGGGAGGCAGTCAAGTCCCCCCATCCTGGATTCCCCTGTGTGTCTAGTTTTCAAAAATGTATAGGTTTTCTAGGTTTCCCTAGGTGCCGGCAGAGCTATGGTTCAAAAACTACAACTAGGCACTTTGCCAAAAAAGGGTCATTTTTCACTGCGAAACTGAGGTGTGTCCACATTGTGTTTTGCGCCGTTTCCTGTCGCAGGCACTAGGCTGACCCACACAAGTGAGGTACCATTTTTCTCGGAAGACTTTGGGAAACGCGGGGTGGGTGGAAATTTGTGGATCCACGCAGATTCCAGAACTTTCCACCACAGAAATGTGGGAAAAATGTGTTTTTTTTGACAATTTGTTTGGTTTGCAAGGGATTCTGGGTAACAGAACCTGGTGGGAGGCAGTCAAGTCACCCTATCCTGGATTCCCCTGGGTGTCTAGTTTTCAAAAATGTATAGGTTTGCTAGGTTTCCCGAGGTGCCGGCAGAGCTATGGTTCAAAAACTACAGCTAGACACTTTGCCAATAAAGGGTCATTTTTCACTGCGAAAGTGAGGTGTGTCCACGTTGCGTTTTGCGCCGTTTCCTGTCGCGGGCACTAGGCCGACCCACACAAGTGAGGTACCATTTTTCTCTGAAGACTTTGGGGAACGCGGGGTGAGTGGAAATTTGTGGATCCACGCAGATTACAGAACTTTCCACCACAGAAATGTCAGGAAAATGTTGTTTTTTTGCCAATTGTTTAGGTTTGCAAGGGATTCTGGGTAACAGAACCTGGTGGGAGGCAGTCAAGTCACCGCATCCTGGATTCCCCTACGTGTCTAGTTTTCAAAAATGTATAGGTTTGCTAGGTTTCCCTAGAAACCGGCAGAGCTATGGTTCATAAACTACAGCTAGGCACTTTGCCAAAAAAGGGTCATTTTTCACTGCGAAACTGAGGTGTGTCCACGTTGCGTTTTGCGCCGTTTCCTGTCGCGGGCACTAAGCCGAACCCCACAAGTGAGGTACCATTTTCTCGGAAGACTTTGGGGAACGCGGGGTGGGTGGAAATTTGTGAATCCACGCGGATTCCAGAACTTTCCACCACAGAAATGTGGGGAAAATGTGGTTTTTTGGACAATTTTTTAGTTTGCAAGGGATTCTGGGTAACAGAACCTGGTGAGAGGCAGTCAAGTCACCCCATCCTGGATTCTCCTGGGTGTCTAGTTTTCAAAAATGTATAGGTTTGCTAGGTTTCCCTAGGTGCCGGCAGAGCTATGGTTCAAAAACCACAGCTAGGCACTTTGCCAAAAAAGGGTCATTTTTCACTGCGAAACTGAGGTGTGTCCACGTTGCGTTTTGCGCCGTTTCCTGTCGCGGAAACTAGGCCGACCCACACAAGTGAGGTACCATTTTTCTCGGAAGACTTTGGGGAACGCGGGGTGGGTGGAAATTTGTGGATCCACACAGATTACAGAACTTTCCACCACAGAAATGTGGGGGAAATGTGTTTTTTTTGACAATTGTTTTGGTTTGCAAGGGATTCTGGGTAACAGAACCTGGTGGGAGGCAGTCAAGTCACCCCATCCTGGATTCCCCTGGGTGTCTAGTTTTAAAAAATGTATAGGTTTTCTAGGTTTCCCTAGGTGCCGGCAGAGCTATGGTTCAAAAACTACAGCTAGACACTTTGCCAAAAAAGGGTAATTTTTCACTGCGAAATTGAGGTGTGTTCACGTTGCAATTTGCGCCGTTTCCTGTCACGGGCACTAGGCCGACCCACACAAGTGAGGTACCATTTTTCTCGGAAGACTTTGGGGGACGCAGGGTGGGTGGAAATTTGTGGATCCACGTAGATTCCAGAACTTTCCACCACAGAAATGTGGGGAAAATGTGTTTTTTTTGCCAATTTATTAGGTTTGCAAGGGATTCTGGGTAACAGAACCTGGTGGGAGGCAGTCAAGTCACCCCATCCTGGATTACCCCGGGTGTCTAGTTTTCAAAAATGTATAGGTTTGCTAGGTTTCCCTAGGTGCCGGCAGAGCTATGGTTCAAAAACTACAGCTAGGCACTTTTCCAAAAAAGGGTCATTTTTCACTGCGAAATTGAGGTGTGACCACGTTGCGTTTTGCGCTGTTTTCTGTCGCGGGCACTAGGTCGACCCACACAAGTGAGGTACCATTTTTATCGGGAGACTTAGGGTAATTCAGATTTGTAAAGCAACTGTTATTACCTATTGACTTTCGATGCATTTCTGCCTTCCAAATGAAAGACATTGTGTAAAAAAGAAGTCATTTTGAAAAATGACCGATAATTCTCATGCTAGTATGAGTATTCCCAATTTCGAAAATGTGCAAATATCTACTGTTTCTAAACTCTATAATTTGTTCCCATTTCAGAAATACATAGGTGTCTTTCATACCGATTTTTCCATGTATACATTTTCCCACAATAATTGATATATACCCGGTACATAATAAAAAGCCATTGCAAATTGCTGCTCAGTTTTTGACTCTGGGTTCGTCGGGTTCTTGGTGAACCTACAAGTCCTATATATCCCCACAACCAGAAAGGTCCATCGGATGTAACACTATATTGCTTTCAAAGAGCTGTCATAATTAGAAGAAGTTACAAGTGAAAACGTTGACACAAAAGGCTGTTTTTTTCAACTAATTTTCAATTTTTCCTATATTTAACTGTTAGTTTCTATAAAGAAACCTTGATGGATCTACACAAATGACCCCTTGCTGAATTCAGAATTTTGTCTACTTTTCTAAAATGTATAGCTTTCTAGGATCCATTATTGATTTTATACCCATTTCTCCCATTAACTGGAAGGAGGTTGAAAGCACAAAAAATAGCAAAAAAAAGGCTATGTCCCAGAAAAATGCCAAACCTGTGTAAAAAATGTTGGTTTTCTGACAAAAGTCTGTCATTTCCTAAAAGCTGGGGAAATGGTGATTTCAGCCCCATAAGCCCTTTTTGATACCATTTGCAGGGAAAAACCCAGACGCTTTCATTTGCAGCCCTTTTTCCCCATTTTTCCCCCAAAAAAACAAATTTTAGCTGTATTTTGGCTAATTTCTGGGGCCCCTCCAGGGGAATCCACAATCCCTGGGTACCTTTACAATCCCCATGATGTTGGAAGAAAAGGACACAAATTTGGCGTGGATACCTTATGTGGTCAAAATGTTACAGGGGCCTAAGCGCGCACTACCCCAAATAGCCAAAAAAAGGCTTAGCACAGGGGGGGAAAAGGCCTAGCAGCAAAGGGGTTAAGATGAGCAGGTCGAGGACGCCATCAACAGGTCTAAACAGGCCACAAAGGAGGTCCAGGCCAAGAGGTGGGCCACTTTCAGTAGGTTGGAACAAAAGGGGAAGACCAGCACTGGACCCCACAGAGCTGTTCTTGTCTTCATTGCATTTGCTGAGTATCAGTCCGTAGAGTAAGGTCTATAAGGGCTGTAGTAATGGAAGGTAGGTTCACTACTAATGAAATGGCCTCTTTCAGTCATTCACACAAGCCTTGAAAAAAGGACACTGCTGTAGACTCATCCATTCATTCGGCTGCTGAAACTATCTGATGTATGCTACTAATTCCTCCTTCCCTTGTTGTAGAGAAAGTAACACTGCATGAGCAGGGGTCCGAGTTTATCTTTTTCCAAAGATAGTAGTAAACAGATGTAAACAAACATAGTAATTAAGTGCTTTTGTTTAAAATTAAAGGTATTATCCATGATAATGTGTCTTTGCTAAAATAGGACAACATAAAGGTAACTTTAGCTTGATCATTTACAAATTGCGGCAGCTTCACTAGACAGTGTAAACGGCATTGACCCATACAAGCTTGGAAGCAATAGAGGCCTCCTGTGAACTTTTTTTTAGGTAGTGCCAAAAATGAGAAGATCGATGGAGGTATTAACAAATTACCAGGTAGAATTTTACTATCTCCTGAATCAAAGTTGGCATTTCAGTTAAGCAGAACTGTGGGAGTAATTGTGCCCTCAGTAGATGCTTCGCAGATTAATCGCCTGATTCAATTTCTCTAAGAGAAAAACACACTCTTTACGAGCAACTTCAAGATCGACTTGGATCTTGCGATCACTACTGCCATCAGCTGCAGGGTATTGGCCTCATACTTCATTTTGTGCGGAAATCTATCACAAACTTGGTACTGCGAGTGTATGGATATTGAGGGCAATTCCTATGTGTCCCTCTAGCGGTCAACTTACTCACTTCAATTAGGTCAAGGTTAGTAAGGAAGACCCAGACTAAAGGAAAAAGAGGGTGAAGAGAGAGAGAGAGATTGCTGCAGGTTGGTATTCAAAGGATTCAGATGGAATTCCTCAGTGTTTGACTCTAAACTTAGAAATGTTATGTCTCCACCTAAGGGAGAGAAAACATTCATTAATTAGGGTCACATAGAAGGAGGGAGATGAAACATGTAAGTAACACAAATGGGAACCTACCTGGTGCAAGTAGTTTGTATGCTGTAACTAGCCCCCGTGCACCACAAAACAAGCTTAGGAGCTGATAATGAACGACACTGCAGCACCAGAATGGAGGATGTGTAAAAAGGAAAGACAAAAAAATAAACAGTGAAGTAGGACAGTAACAAACCTCTACAGGTCATTGAGACATGTAGTGGAACCAAGCAAGGACTGTGGGGAATTGAGCAGGGGAAAAACATCAAAGATGAAGCTGGGTGCACCAGCTAAGGTAGCCCAGTATTTTTCAGGTCAAAATACCCTTCTGTCGCTATTGACTAAGGATTGCATGTTGGTATACTGGTCCTTTAGTGGATGAACCTGTGACACTGATTCTGGGAAATGTAGTCTTATGTATCACACAGTATAATTTACATTGTCATGTGTGCGATCTCTTCTATGTTTCAAGTTTGTCGTGCATCACTGTGTCTTGTGACCTGAAACAATTCATAAATTCTCAAAAGCCATGTAAAACATAACTCACCCGCCAAATAAAATGCTAAAGACATAAACAATGTTATGCTAATGGTTACAACCCATACTCAGAGCACTAACTATGAAAGTCATCTCTTTCATTGTGTTAAAGCTAATGTGGTATGCAACGTTAACTGTAAGTTTATTTATGACATTTGTAATTACATTTGTAATTTCAAGGGTGAGATCATTAGCATTGCATTTGGTCTTATGACAGTGAGTGTCACTGCGTTACATATCCAGTCAGGTCGATACTTCATGACAAAAAAATCACCTATACTAAACATACAAACATTTTATTGGACATTATATAAATGGGTCTCAATAACGATATATTTTGTTTGTAAAAGAGATTTTCAGACAAGAATGCAGGACTCTGAAGTTCAACTCATTTTGCTCCAGCTACTCTAATTTAGTGATGGGCTAATGGGAGGAATATGCCTATCCTGGAACATATGAAAAACATGTGAAAAAAAAATTATTTCTTCGCTACATAATCAATTTCTGTATTGGTACTGAGTTCAAAGATTTTTTTTAAGCCTTTATGCCAATTACTTTAAACTCCAGCTTAACCACCACACTGCCAGTAGAAAGTTGAGCTTATGGAAACAGTATTTTTCATGCCAGAAGCTGTCATAGGAAGGAGCTCAAATGCAGCATTACATAGAGAGAGAGCTATTAAGGATTAAAAGAAATCGGTCTTCTGGGGATAAAACCATGAAACATACTGAAACAGACATACAGAGAGTAGATTTACTTTTAAAGAAAACAAAAAGTCATGCAACAAGAAAGAGAGGACATAATTCACATGATGGATATGCTCAGTAAAGAACCTTTTTGAAATAACAACTCTTTAAATCTAAACAAGGAAGAACTATGGCAAACACATATTGCAAGGCACCATTCATTACCAGGATATTAGTATATAGTCACTTCAGTGAGACTTCTAAAATTGTCTGTATGACCAGCATACATGTGTTTGGAATTTAAATTGATGGAAAAATATGGTCAGATTGCAACAAGGAAGCTATGTAAAAGTATTTTTGCAGTGTGCATTATTGAATGCACATGTAGGCTCAGATACTTTGGAAGAAGGATTTTATCCTTGCTCAAAACATACCTACAATGCATCATGGACATCTCAGATTGTTATGTTCTTCTCCACAGAAAAATTTGCTGGACTGTTTGCGGACCATCTGTAGACTAAAATAAAATTAAAATCTCATTGAATAACATGAACTATTATTACTATCCTCCATTTCAGGCTGCAGCATAAAACCTCAGATTTGTTGGTCGCAAAACTTACTTGTGGCTGTCATTCGAGGATGCAGGACTTGGTCCCGCTATCCCAAGCCTTTGGTGAGCCAGGAGAGCCTCCCCTTGCTCCCTTTCCCAGGTGATAGTTAAAGTAAAGGAAAATTAATATTTTGCTGCACGGCTTATGGACAAAAGCATGGCCATGAGTTTCATGAATCTGCCTAAGCATTTGAAAACCTGCAGCAAGGAGTTTTGGACTGTTGTTGGGCCTGCAGCATAGTGCAGAGAACTGTTAATAGCTCTGTGAACCCTATTTGAGGTCCATCAATGGTCTACCAGTCTGCAAATGTTTGTGAACCCCTGATGCATAGTCCACAAACCTTTAAAATTAAAAAATAATAATATTAAAAAATTCAAATAACAGTGGCCAGCTCCCACTTATCCTCAAAATATTGTGTGTAGTATCTGCCCACCATGCATTAGGTGGTCACAGTTGTGTGACAACAGCACCTGTCAGTAGTGCAAGCCTTGCGTGCTACTCCCATAGTGCACAGCGGCAGGCCATGTTCAGCTGTGGATGCACAGAAAAGAATAGCTGTCCATACAACTTTTGAATGTAGCATATGCTCAAAAAACCTCAGAAATTCACTGAAAAAAGCAGTTTTATTGTGAAACTATAGTTAGAATTTTATAAGTCCTTAATGCATGTTTTAAACAAATCAAACTTAATTAAAACACCAGTAATGTACAGGTATTGTTAGGACATTAAACAAAAAACACAGAATTTTGCTTGTTATGCTTAGCTCCACCATAAGCCACACAACACTCCTGCAAACATGTCTCATGCACCAAATGTAAAAAATTCTCAAAAATAAAACTAGTAAGTAAGAACATTAATACATTATAACGCACACTAAAAAAATAATAGTATATTCATTGTTGTCTCATCAAAAGTGTTAATATTAATATGTAAAGTTATTTGTAGGCCAGACGGTAAACTCCGCTCTGCTCGTGGAGTTTGTGGAGTTCGAGCACTCCGCGCAGGAACGCAGAGTACCTGATTTCTACCTTTCGGGTGCGAAGCCATTGGCCAGAGCTAAGCAGGCTGTCAATAAAGTATCTGGCTTGTCCTATCACCGGTGTGTCTGCTGAGCATGTGTTCAGTGCAGCTGGTGCGGTTGTTACGGTGAAAAGGACCAGTCTCTTGCCTCAAAACATGGAGAGATTGACTATGATCAAAATGAACCAACATTTTATACCACACAATTACACTTTTCCTGAAACAGCAGCACAAGAGTAGGAGGAGGATAATTGGTCCAAAATTAAATCAAATGTGTTAGCTGACCAACTTCTGGGTGAACCACCAGAGTTTGAGGACAAACTCTACTTCCCAGCCTAAGCATGCCAGTGCCCCTATAGAATTTTTATTTCTCGTTGAACTTAGTTCTATCTTCGCAAAAAAAAAGTAGCTAGTGGAGCATTATTATTTTTGTGTCAGATTTACGCTGCCCCAATTTCTTTCTTAGTCACATATATTGCCGGATTGCAATTGGACCAGTGTACATTGAAGATGCCTCCATAATTCTTTCATGACATTGGAAACAGTGCCTGCCTCCCTCGCATTCCTATTGCCTATCTGTTTTTGCATCACTTAGCACTAGAATGTCTGCCCCAGAAGATCGTTTATTATCGACAAGACTGCCTGCCAATACCAAATTCCAATGTGTTGCCTGCATCAAAGTTGAATACCTAATACCTAAACTACATGTGCTTGGATTGGAAGAGGTATCCACAACTATTGCAATGGTGAGTGACTGATTGTGTGAGTGATGATGATGATTGATGAATCATGTGGTGGCAGACAGTGAGGGAGGGTGTTGAATTGTAATGCGGTAACTTGCCTGAGATGATTGATAGACAATGTTAGGGGCCTGAGTGATGGGTGATAGTTTTTTCCCTGGAGGTGATTGGCCTTCACAAACTTACTTAGCGAAAATAAATTAACCTGTATGGTCCACTCCTATGATCCTTCTGTTTTTTTCATCATCTAGGATGGCTTTCCCAGACAATCGTTTGATTTACAAGACTGCCAAATTCCAATCTGTTGCTTGCATTAAGGAGGAGATAGTGTACCTTCCACCGTGCTTGGATTGGTAGAGGTGATCAGATTATCAAGTGACTATGAGTGATGAATAATATAGAGGCTGACAGTGAGGGAGGGTGTTTTGAACTGTAATACAGGACATTTCTTGAGGTGGTTATTAATGTGCAATGTTTGGGGTCTGAGTGATGGGCAATCATCTTTTTCCTCAGAGGTGATCGGCCCTTTTCCACTTAGTCAGAATTAATTGCAGGGCCCTCTCCTTTTTTCTGGTGCTTCAGAGACCAGAACACTCACTTTAGTTAACAAACAAAGTCCTTTGCAAAATACTGCAATTCTTTTTCTCTACTTGTTCTTCAAAAGCAGTGCACTACATGTCAGTCTTGCTTGGGTCAAGATGATGACTGGTTTGGGACAGAGGTACTCGGAGTCAGGAGTCAGGAGGAGGATGCAAGAACTCAGGGCAGGAGCTGCGGGGCAACCAAGAGTCTGAGGCCTAGTACTCAGCTATGTGGACTGCCAAATTCCAATCTGTTGCTTGCATTAAGGAGGAGATAGTGTACCTTCCACCGTGCTTGGATTGGTAGAGGTGATCAGATTATCAAGTGACTATGAGTGATGAATAATATAGAGGCTGACAGTGAGGGAGGGTGTTTTGAACTGTAATACAGGACATTTCTTGAGGTGGTTATTAATGTGCAATGTTTGGGGTCTGAGTGATGGGCAATCATCTTTTTCCTCAGAGGTGATCGGCCCTTTTCCACTTAGTCAGAATTAATTGCAGGGCCCTCTCCTTTTTTCTGGTACTTCAGAGACCAGAACACTCACTTTAGTTAACAAACAAAGTCCTTTGCAAAATACTGCAATTCTTTTTCTCTACTTGTTCTTCAAAAGCAGTGCACTACATGTCAGTCTTGCTTGGGTCAAGATGATGACTGGTTTGGGACGGAGGTACTCGGAGTCAGGAGTCAGGAGGAGGATGCAAGAACTCAGGGCAGGAGCTGCGGGGCAACCAAGAGTCTGAGGCCTAGTACTCAGCTATGTGGAATAGAGAGGGGTGTGTTTGTGAAATGCTGCTCCTGGGGGTGTGTGTGTGCATGTGTGTGTTGGACTTGCGGCAAAAATGAAACTCTGAGTCCCTCTCCTGTTTTTTTTTGCTTTGCCTCTGAGTCTTCTTGATACACTCCTCATGAAGCTTACCTTCCTTCTGTCCTTCTCCTTGACACTAAAATACAGTTTCTCTTTAAAAATCTTCTAGCCTCCTGCATGAACAAAAGACGAAAGCTGAGCTCAACAACATGTTAATGTTACTGGGCACTTGTAAAGCGCGCGGCTACTCCCAGGAGTGTCCCGGCGCAAAGGAAACGAGAAACCAGTGACAGGGCAATGCCAGTACACATATGTCTGCTGCTTACTGTGAAAAAAGCCAGGTTTTTAAGCCACGTCTAAAGCTGAGAAGATCCTGGGCCTGGCGTAAGGATGGGGGCAGGCTATTCCAGAGTCGAGCAGCTGCCACCTGAAAGGAACGTCCACCCTGACAGGACCGAGAAAACCTCGGAACAATCGAGAGCTGCTGAGTGGACGATCTCAGATTTCTAGATGGAGCATTCTGCTGTATTCGGTGCCTCAAGTATGAGGCCCCCAAATTGTGAAAGGCCTTATAGGCCAATGTCAGAGCTTTAAAAATTGTCCTTTTACGCACTGGAAGCCAGTGTAGAGACTTCAGGTGCGGAGTCATGTGTGTCCTGAAGCCGACCATAAGAATGGCTCTTGCCGCGGCATTTTGCACCACCTGTAATCGACCCAGAAGATAGTCAGGAAGGCCTAAGTACAGGACATTCACATAGTCAAGGCGGGAGATAATCAGTGCTTGGACCACTGTTTTCCTATGAGGGACTGGGAGAAGTGGAAGAAAATTTCGCAGCATTTTCAGTAGTCCAAAACAATTGCCAGTCACTGCTTGAACCTGGGACTTCATGGGCATGTCCGAGTCCAGTTTCACGCCAACATTTTTAACGGTGGTAGCTAAATTAGCAGGGGGAGACATATTCTGTGGCCACCAATTTCGCCATTCCTCACCCGGGTTGTGTCCCAAAAAAATGATTTCTGACTTTTCAGAATTACACAACAATTGGTTCTGTTTAAACCAAGTAAACACCTTAGACAAGCAGGTGTTTATCATGGTCCCATTAAAGGGCATATCCTTTCCGCAGGTAAACAGTAGCTGTGTATCATCGGCGTAAGATATTACTTTAGCGCCGAATTGTTCCGCCAGAAGCGCCAAGGGTGCCATAAACACATTAAACATGGTAGGGCTCAAGATGGAATCCTGTGGGACACCAACATTCAACAGGGAAATAGGGGCCGAAAAAGGGGGGGACCAGACAGTTTGCTGGCGGCTTTCCGGGTAAGAAGTGAACCACCGAAGAACCGTGCCACCAATGCCACAGCCCTGAAGTCTCTGCAAAAGAAGGGCATGGGGCACGGTGTCGAAAGCAGCGGAAAGGTCTAATAATATTAGTACGGCCTTGCCTCCACTATCAAGGGTAGTCTTGATGGACTCTGAAACTTCCAGTAGGGCCGTTTCCGTACTGTAGTTGGCTCTGAACCCTGACTGGCTCGGGTGTAGTACGTTATTGGCCTCGACAAAATCAGCAAAAACCATGTTTACGTATTTCTCCAAAGCCTTGGAGAAAAAAGGCAGCAATGAAATTGGCCTATAGTTGCTAGCTACAGAGGGGTCAGCTGATGTTTTTTTTAAAAGCGGTAAGATTTTCCCATGTTTCCAGCTGTCAGGCACCAAACCCTCAGTTAGGGAGAGGTTAAGAACCCGGTTGACAGCTGGATTAATCACCTCGGCAATAGATGATAGTGTTTTCGTGGGACAGGGATCAGAGGGGGAACCTGATTTCAGTGTTTTCAGTAATTTTAGGGAGTCTGCCAGCATTAAGGGGGGGAATTTCAAGAGGGTGCCCCCAGCCTTGGAAAGAACAGGGTTGGACCCGTCTGACCTACCCTCTACAATAGCGGGGATATCCCCCAGTGAGGCTTGAATGGTGGTAATTTTTTTATAGAAGTATTGCGCAATCAGGTTCGTCCATTCGTTCGTAGGGGTAAAAAGGCTGTTAGTGGCACTGGGCGAAGAGAAATCTTTGACAATTTTAAACAGTTCCTTGCTACTGTTCCCAGCTTGGTCGATTTTAGAGGATAGAAAACTCTTTTTTTCCTCGCGCACTTTAGTGTAGTGAGCTTTTAGAGCCAGTTTATATGCCATTTTATCCGAGGGATTAAAATTCTTCCTCCAGATTCTCTCAAGGCGTTTGCAAGTGCTTCTGCTTTTCCTGAGAGCCTCCGTGAACCAAGGGGCAGAGGCTCTACCACTTTTAGCCACTCTGGACTTAAGAGGGGCAAGTTCATTCGCATGTACCACTAGCCAATGTTCTAGAGAGCGGACGTCGCTCTCTAAGTGGCCGCTGAAGGGGATAGGGTATTTTTCAAGTTCTCTGGTTAATGCCTCCGGAGTCAGCTGATAGAAAGGCCTGAAACTTGTGGCACGTGTTTTGCAGTGGAATTGAGACTGCTCTGATTCTTTGCGTAATCTAAAAGTAAGAAGGAAGTGGTCAGACCAGATAATGGGGGATGGGGTGTCCATTTCAATGCTGTCCGTTGAAAAAATTTGATCAAGGATGTGGCCCTTTTCATGTGTAGGGGAAAAGACATGAGGAGTCAGATTAAAGATGTTTAGGGATTCATATAGTTTCAGGGACTCAGGGTCAGTGATTTGATACATATGGATGTTAAAGTCACCGAGTACCAGGCATTGCTTGTATTTCGTGGCAATAGGTGCAATAACATTGCTTAAGGACTCCAAGAACCGGCCGGCCGGCCCTGGTGGGTGGTAAATTACAACACCAGCAATAGACTGGTGGGCAGATACTGATAACAGAAAGCCAAGACTCTCCGCTCCTTCTAGCTCAGTCGTAGGAAGAGATATACAAGACAAGGAGCTTTTATAGATAATGGCCACTCCCCCTCCCCGGCCTCCCGGCCTATCCTTCCTAATTATCAGGTGGTCAGGAGGGATTGCGTTGGCTAACGTGGGATTTGAGCCTTCATTTAACCATGTCTCGGTTAAAAACATGATATCAGGTTTAAAATCGTTAATAAGGTCAAAGATTTGAAACTCATGCTTTTTCATAGAGCGAGTGTTCAGGAGTATTGTTTTTAGGTCATTCGCACTCCCCCAGTCATGTCCTGGGGGGGCGGGTTTGGCCAAGATCGGTGCCCCCAATGTGCATCCTGCATCCGAGGGGGGAAGTGCCGCCCACTTGCAGTCTATACAACTAAGGACATTAGTGTCAGCAGCAAGAGAAAAGTGGGAGCGGCAGCTCACACACTTACCAATTGCCAGTAGACTGTTTCTGCTGTAACATAGGCGATGGTCACTAAGGTGCAGGTTCCCCGGTGTGTGGGCAGCAGCCATTCCGGCGCCGGATGCCTCCGGGACGCTGACGGGCGCAGACGGGCTTGCCTTAGGTGCGCCTTTGGCGCGCCGGTGACACGCCCGCTGCGCACTCGCGCAGCTTCCCGTTTTGTAGGCCCCAGTGTTAGCAACTAGACCGCCCCGTGAAGGAAAAATGGTGGGTCACTAATAGAAAAGCAAATTCCCCCACACAGGGTTCGATTCCCACCTCCCACCACAGAGCAAGTTCAACAAAATTCAGCACTGTTAAAACACTCCCGCTTACCTACTACACCAGTCCTGACAGGCACCAAAGAGAGAACATTCCTGAGGAAAATGCAGAAGCACCACCTAATTTTGCAATACAGTATCACTTTTTTTTAACAATGATATTTGGAGAACTGGGTGAGTAAATTCACTCCCCAACCCAGAAGACAGATCATTTAGATTTAGATATCTGATAACTTGGGTCTCTGGGGCAGAAGGACTGTTTGCAATGCATTTATCTGTACTCTGTTATACTCATTCCTTTGTTTCCTTCCACAACAGAGTCATGGTGAATGATGTGCTGCTGCTCATTGCCCAGATGAATGTTGTCCTTGAGTAGTGTTTGTCTTTGTCAAACCTTTCCCCAAATCCCCCTTCCTATCCATTCATCAAACCCTAACCATCTTCCCCGGGCTGTGTGATTTATTGAGGTGTGGCTAAATTTGCACCATCAATGGATCACACACTTGGTGGGGCAAATGTGGTGAAAGCAACAACAACTACTGCAGGATCTTCTATGCAAAAGCCCACACTGGGCTCATATACCCACCCACGCATGAAAAGTGATTTATATTTTAGATATAGAACGAAGAACATCAGTCGTCAGCATCATCATTCAGGTCTTGTGTTGCATAACCATAAATGTCTAACTTAAGCTTGTCCACTCCAGACTTGGAGTCATTTTTTTATAACTATAGGATTTCGCAAATAATACTATTAGCTCCCATTAGGCATTCTCGTTGTGTCATCATGTAGTACTCAGGTGTCAATTCTTTGTAAAGCTTTGATAAAATATGACCCACTAACTCGGTCTTTTTATTTCCATTTAGTTGCCTACGATAGAAAATCAATGTTTCAGATTGTTCCTGCAATTGGAGCTCACCTGGGTAGAACTGAAAGTGGGACCTAGCTTGTGAAGTTGTGATGCCTTTCCTGTTATTGCTTGTATATTCAGGTAAGACAACTAGTATGATAGATACTGAACTCATTAACTTTGTAAGAAAGTAACTAACCGCTACTATTGTTTATCTAAGTTGTTGTAGACCATATACGCCATCATGGCAGCATTCCCCCTAATGGTCAAGATAGCTAGACAAGTATAACTCTATAACTAAGCGCTGCGCTCTCTCTTAAGTTACAAGCACATAAACAGGCTGCGTAAAACTATCTCAAGGCAGCAGTGCAAAGTAGAAGTAAAAGAAACTACTTCAGGCATAAATTTAGATTAAATAAAATAGTTTCCTCCTTTATTTGTTGACAAAGAAACACACACTTTCCACCAAAACAGCATGCTGAAGTAGGGTCCCATTCTACCATATAGCAGAAATCCCACGTACCATCCTGCTCTGCTCAGGCAGCATGACACTCCCATATAGGGCCCATCAGTCAGGCCCTGATAGATGACCTAAGTTGTCCACCCCTCTCCCCAAACAAAACCCACCCAAGTCCCAAAACTCAAAATGTCTAAGGAAAAAAATCACTCCACTACCAACTCCCTTCCCACCCTCTCCACCCAGCCCCAACAAACAAGTCTCTCCCAACAAAACAATTTTATTAAAAAGAGCTAGAAGAGGGCATTATGGATGTCAGTCTGGAGCTGGTCCATGCTCTGCTCCGTGATGTCCAGCCACTGCAGGATGCGGTGCAGCAAAGGCCTGTTGTCAGTGTGATAGGGGTTGGCAGTAGTTGGCTGGCGGCGGTGCCGGGAATAGCACTCGTTACAACGCATGCGTTTTCTACGCATGCCACTACAACGCAAGTCGTTACAACGACGCGTTGTTACATCACATGCCATTACAACGCAAGTCGTTAAAGCGACTTGCTGTAGGGGGGGGCGCTGGAGTTTGGAATAGTTTGATTCACTTTCCCAACTCCAGTGTGTGCAACAGTAGGGAAGGTGTTGGATTGAAAATCCAACAATTCCGAACTCCTTCTGCCCCCTACAGCAAGTCGTTGTAACGACTTGGGTTGTAATGGCATGCGATGTAACAACGCGTTGTTGTAACGACTTGTGTTGTAATGGCATGTGATGCATTGCATGCATTGTAAACAATGTTTCCCCGGGGCTGGCTATGGGATGGCCGGGAGGCTGGAGGCTAAGTGGGACCGGCTGCACTGGGCCCGGCTGAGGAGTGTTTGTTTCCTCCTCCTCCTACTTCAGGACCACCAGCCACCGATACTATTTCTGGATATGCTCTAGCCTCTGCTGCCGTAAACGGGCCACTGTCTCCTGCCTACGGGTGGTCCAGCTGGACCAGCATGAGCCGCTGTATTGAGAAAAACAAAAAAGTAAAATTATACATAATGCTCTGTGCAAACAATATTTTGAAATTACTGGGTGGCACAGTAGCAGTACTTTGCTGGTCCCTTATGGCCATTGGAATTTGATGTGATTATGGTTATGGTAGTCCAAAGGCAAATTTTATATTTTACCCACACATGCCTGTGTGGCATAAAAGTATTAAAAGGCAGAATAACAGCACCGGATTAAAAAAACAGTGATATGGTTATTTTTTTCTTCTAAAGGCTTTTCAAGTGACTATAAACAGACACTTTGAGTTGAAAAATAAATTACCTCTCATTAATGAGTACAGCTTTATGCACTATATGGAGTACAAGTAGTATGTTGTGCTAAAATAATGAAGCCATGCTCATTGCTAGCCAGTGCGTCGGGTAGTTTGCTACTGTATGCAGCTGGGGCAGCTGTAGTTCACAAGTATCTATTTTTATTTCCATTGGCCCTTCTCTTTGACAAATGCATTTCTATTTCTACCCTGACTCCAAAGAAGCAGATGAATAATAAATTAGATACTATGTCACACACCTCAAGTATGAAGTGAGGATTATTATATTAGTCTGTCTGGCGTAAGAAGACATTGAGGAAAATTAATCTGATGGGCTGCACTACAGGGAAAGGAACAGGCTATATAGATTGTATTTGGCACATTCGTCACTGTTTATCCCGAACGCCAAACTTGACAACAAACCATACACTTACTCCCACTTCACTCTGTGGCCTCGCCTACCACCACAGATTTCCAACAAATTCATTGGCATTAAACAAGGAAAGGAAACTTGATTTACTCTACTAGTGGGGGTAGGGTAGAGGGATTAGACAAGTAGGGTAAAGCTTTTTTTGACATAGAATAGAGTGGCCACTACTCTGATCATCGATTCATCATCTTTGGCTTATGCAGTTATTGTACAATTCGAAAGGGTAAATTCTGAACAAGTGTAAAATAAATCTGTTATGAAATATATTCTGGAATCACTTTACTTCACATGGTTATAAAATGAAATGTGGCACATGCCAAGAATGGATTTTCCAATTTGGTAGGCTGGGACGAAAGAACTTATGAAAAAATAAAGGAGTGAAGTACTAAGAGGTGACTGCGTGGGTGAAGGTAAACAACACATGTTGTGTGTTTGGTTTGCAATGGGATACATCTGGCTCACTTAACAAATACAGTAAGTCAAGGGACTAGATCAAGGAATAAAAAATACTGCCCACTTCGAACCATAGCTTTGAATGATAACACTACATAAACCAAGTAAGCAAAGTAGGTGAGCAGCATGCTCCTCATGAGAAAAGCTGCCTTGCTTAGTCATCCAATCAATCCAAATATTCATTCATCCTTTCATTCTAGTTCACCCATAGCCACCATGATTAAGCTTCACTTTCTCTCATCCAGTCTTTCATCAAACTGTCCAATCTATTATCCATCCATTCAATAGCCACCCTTTCTTCAAACCATCCTTTCTCCCATCCATCCCTTCACCCACCCATCATTTCACTCATATACCATTTCCTTTCTTTTAACCTTCTGTTCTTTCATGTCTTCTTCAAGTCTTCAGTGCTCATTATGTGAGCTTTTGCTGAGTTGCAGATAGAAGAGGCCATAATAACTCAACTGCTGCTTTGGTTGGTAAAGCTGGGAGGGTTCTCTTCATGGTCATATGTTGATGGCGATGCCCTGGTACTAGCTAGTGAGCATAATAATTGCATAAAATTATATGACTTACCAGTGCCCGTCCCTGCTGCAGCTTCTCCCCCTCCAATTGACCAGTTTCCTCCTGCAGCGGCACTGGAGCCGTCATCACTACAGATACACCACCCCTAATACAACTGCATTGCAGCACTACAGTTCAGTTAGCAATGCAGTATCTTCTAAATATCACTCTGGGCATTTGATTGGTTCACAAAGTTAGACAAGCCAGGGGTGGAATAATGGTCAATGAAAGACATATGGTGTGGGTTGGCAAATGCAATGGGAGTGGGACCTCATACTTTTTTTCCAGCCATGCTGCACTGTCATGGGTAGCTGCTGGTATACTGTAACTATAAATGAATGAGACAGCAGCACACTAGATTTAGGGGGTGGTCCATGCTGATGATGGTCACTCGCTCGTGAACTAACCTGTTTTAGAGCATGAACACGAAAAAGAAAGCCTTCTCAACAAATGTACATGGTGAATTTTATTTATAATACTAGCTTACTTGGGCCTGCAAACTCAATCTTCACAATAGACAGCACCAACCTTCCATTACCCCAAGATTCTACCCTAAGAAGTCCACAACAACCATAAAACCCAACATTAGTGAAATAATAATAATAAATATTAGGATTTACTGGGGTCAGCAGAACCCTCAGCAGTGGCGCTGGTGGTTGGCGCCGGCTGACCAGTTTCTCCCGGACCCTCAACAACGTCCCTCTTCTTGCCCTTGGGTGCTGATGTAAGGAATTAGGAAGATAAAAAAATAGATTAGTGAATCAGTAAGTAATCTCCACAAAACATTTTATGACAAGCAAACGCACTCACATTCAACTTCTCTTAAACAGATCGCCTATAGTACTACTAGTTTCGAGTTTCGAATCAAGTCTATCGACTTTCGTTGAGTTGCCCATACTAATCCGTTTGGAAGTGATTCATGCGCATTATAAAACAAATACTAATTCTGAAATCCGTATTCCAAATTTCCTTAACAAAAACTACATTTGGAACTAATGCATTGCAGTGAATGATCTTTGATTCTATTTTGATTTCTCAACCCCATTGATGGACCAACTCAGTCTCCCTTTTATGCAATGCATAGATGCATACCACCCATCGCAATGAAATAGATAACTTGGAACTGTAAGAGCTACATAAACAAAGTCACAGAGAGAATGTGCTACTCACTGATTCACTATAGGAGAACAGTCTGCAATGGCTTCTTAATTAATCAGCCAAAGTGAGCACCAATGATGAGTACGATTAGGCAGCGCTGAGCACCTGCCTAGCAGAAACTAGAATCTGGATCACACAATAGTATACCAGCATATTCTAAACGTAACTTACCTCTGAGTGTGAGCAGCATGCTATTCGGTTAGCATTGCAGAACACAAACACAACAAATAATTAATACTCACCGAGCCCTGGAATTTCAACGCCTAGCAGGTGGAGCAGGTCCTGTTCCCAATCCAGAATGTCTGCCCAGAGGTGCATCAGCTACTGGGGGGTGTGCCATACCTGCCTGGTGCACTGCACACCCTGGCGCACTGTTCCCCATTGCCGTTGACACTCCAGCAGGGAGGTATTCACTACCGGGCTTGCCACCAGCATGGAGGTTAGGTGGCGCTGCACAAGAAAAACGAGTGCTGCCACCTCCTCCTCTCCAAAGATCTTCCAGGGCTGCACACCTGGGTGGCAGCACCGCCCACAAAGAAGCCATCCCTCAGAAAAGAAGGAAAAGGAAGAGCAAGGAAAGAAGAAATAAGTAAGTAAGGGGAAATAATAAGCAAAATACGAAAAGTCATGAAAAACACGAAACAAATTCAAAAAACATAAAATACACAAGCCCAAAGACACACATTAATATAAAAAATAAAAATGAGGGGTAGATAAATTTTAAAGAAGGAGGATTACACAGATTAAGGAGAGATTATGATTTAGGTCCAGCACCATAACAGAGAGAAGAAAAACAAGATGACCACGCCCATGCGGACCGATTGATGCAGTTCACGTGAGATTTAGAACGCGGAACACACTTGAGAACCACATGGTGCCGTTCGCTTGTGATTTGGAGTGTGAGGACACACTCCCCATTTCCATTGCAACGTGAACAGGCACATCCGCAAACTCTGCCCGCTAGTAGAACTCTGTGAACTCTGCCCAGGCCTAGTTATTTGACCAGTAAAATTGTTTAAATTAGGATTTTAGCTTGTATAGCACACTGATACCCAAAGGTTTCCTGATGCTAAGAGACATGATCGTATAAGGAAAATTAAGGCTGTTTGAATAACTAGGAGTTAGACCTGACATTCTTAGGGTGGGTCCCCCAACCTTTTGCTTACCTCCTCCCCTTTCCACATTTTTGCTGGCATTAGGACTCTGTGTACTTAATCACTGCTAACCAGTGCTAAAGTGCTTGTGTTCTCTCCCCTAAACATGGTAATATTGGTACATGCCCAATTAGCATTTGTAAATGCGACTAGTGGGCCTCCAACTCTAATTGTGTCACCCACTTAAGCAGCCCTTTAACCATATCTCAGGCCTGCCATTGCAGAGCCTGTGTGTGCAGTTTACACTGCCCTGTCGACCTGACAAAATAAAACCATTTGCCAGGCCCAAACCTTCCCTTTTTATACATATAAGTGACCTATAAGATAGGCCCTGGACAACCCAGAGGGCAGGCTGTTACGTATTTAAAAGGCAGTTTTACATATTCTGGCAGTGAAAAACTTTCAAAGTCATTTTCTACTTCTGCAAGGCCGATCTCTCCCATCTGAAAAGATTTGAATTGTCTCATTACATTCTATACAAGTATTTTCTAATTGGAAAGAGATAAGGCTCCCAAGGCTGGTGTCTCTGGATTTCTAATTTAGAATCCTAACTTATTGTGAAGTTGGATTTTAAATTACAATTCTGAAAATGGGACTTTTAGAAAGTTGGCATTTTCTTACTTTAGTCATTTGGTGCCTGCTTCCTGTCTCTGATCACATGTCTAGGATGGATTACAGTTGGGCTTTGTGCATTCCTCCGAAACAGCCACACACAATGGGAGCTTAGATGTGACTTGATGGGCCATCCTAGTAGGATGGGAGGGGAAGCTGGACCCAGCCTCACTTACACCTGAATAGACTGTGTCCTGTCTCCACATAGAGGGCTGTATACCCCCCTGTATTGAGTCTGGAGCCAGGGCAGGAAGGGAGGACCACTGTGCACTTCAGAGGCTGTATTTGGAGTCTCCCCCTCTTCAAAGGCCCAACTGGGTATAAGTACTGGACGTCTGACACCACCACTTCAGTACACTTCTGCACCGGTGAAGTCTCTGCCAGGAAGAAGGACTGCTGTGCTGCTTAAAGTACTGTCACTCTGCTGGACTGCTGTTTTGCTGTACTCCTACCTTGCTGTGCTGACCTGCTTCCTGGTGCTGCCTTCATGCTTGGGTGAGGGGACTGGACCTACATCATTTGAACCCAGAGTGACTCCAAGAACTAGCTGAGCTGACTGGCCTCCTGATCTGAAGTCGCAGGGCCCCACCTTGCTTCTGCACCTAGACTCTGCCATTTGTGTATCTCCCTTGCTAAGTGGTGCCACCCCAATCCTGGACGCTTGGAAATGGGCCTAAGAATGCATCCTCTGCTGTAGAACGCGTCCCTGTGCTGAACCGACTCATCTCCTCGGCTGAGTGGCACATCTTCAAGCAGAACCAACACATCACTATTGTTGTGTGGATGGGTGGGACCTGTCTCAAAAGACTTGTATTGCTGCTGCATCCCACATCTGGGACCTACAAATCAGCTTTGGAACCCACACTGCGCGATGCTTTTCCCGGTGCAAGATCCTCGCATCTCTTGTTGATGACAGCCTCAATGACGAACCTCCGCATCGCAGCTTCACCACTCATCGGAACTGACATATCATCTCCACTGTGCCTCACATCCTCTACACTGGCCTTCATATCGCAAGCCACATTGACGGGATTCTCAACACCGAACCATCAGGACCTCGTACCGCAGCCTCATCGCATTTTAGTACCGACACATTGACTCTGTTGGCCGACACATCTCTCGACGTGGATCCACATCTGTGCTCTGCAACCAGGATTAAGGTGCTTTGGTTCTGCATGCCTACCTAGGTCCCTGTAGCTGGCGAGCGCTCCTTCGTGGTCAGCATGAACTTTTGACTTTGTCACCTTCCGGCACGAACAGATATCCCCAATAGGGTTTTTAGCTTCTTGGTGCTATTTTTCATTATAAACTTTAAAATTCAATATCTTGAGTTCTACTTATTAGATTCATTTTAGTCTTGTTTTATTTACTAAATTAAGCTCTATTTTTCTAACCTGTTGTGGAATCATTTTGTGTGGTGTGTTCACTGTTTTACTGTTTGAAGTGTTGCACAAATACTTTACACATTGCCTCGAAAGTTAATCCTGACTGCTCTGTGCCAAGCTATCCGAGGGTGAGCACAGGCTAATTTGTGGTTTGCCTGCTTCTTACCCTGGCTAGGATTGTGGTTGGTGCTTGCCTAGGGTTCATACTCCAGTCGACCACCAACCCAATTTCTAACATTGGTGATCAGTGGTGAGGACAGGACTTGGGTTTGTGCAGTGCCCTACAGTAAATTGGTGTACACCACTATTCCGCATCCAAGACCAATTCTAATTTGAAATTCTCCATAATTGCCATTTTAGATTTTTTCTCAAAATCATGTCTTTGTCTGCTAGATCTAAAACTGCAGGCATGGAATTTGAGCTGGCCAACATAGAGGTATACACTGTGGTCCAGCTCAGAGACGTCTGCAAGGAGGCTGGGCTACCTGCTAAAAGCAATACTAGGAAGGTGGAGCCGCAAAAGGTGATGAGGGCCTGGGAAGAAGCTCACTCTCTACTGGATGAATACCCAGCTGAGGATGATGGTCTGAGAAATCATCTGCAGTGGATGAGGTGGTGACCCCTGAATTGGAGCTTCCTACCAGGGCAGGGAGCAGGGTCTCTTCCTGCGGCCTGTCCCCAGAGGAACTGGTGGAGAGGAGGGAAGAGAGAGAATTCAAACTGCTGATGGCTAAATTAAAAATAGAGACAGAGGAGAAATAGGCTGAAAGGGCCTTGAAGTAGAAAAAAATGATCCTGGCTCATAAGAGGAGCCTAAAAGAGCTTCATATCAAGGACAGGCAGGCATATTCCAGCAGTGATGGTGGCAGCATACCCACAGTACTTGAAGGAGAGAAAAGCATCCGCATACCAAAGGATTTGGTGCCCAGTTATGTGGTGGGAGAGGACATAGGCAAATGGTGTTCTGCCTATAAAGGGGGGCTCTGTGGAAACACATCATTACTGTGGGGAGGACACACTTCTGACTAGAGATTGGGGACCAAACCAAGTACACCCCCATGAAGGCCCTTTTATTTGCCAAATTGGGGTTGACCCCTGAGAAGTATTGCCACAGATTTAGGGACAGCCAGGAGTTCCTCAACCAATTCTAGATAGATTTAGTGGACTACAAGGCACTGAATGCTTGGGTACAGGCAGCAAAGTTAATGATTATTTTGGGTTGTACGATTTAATCATGAGAGAGCATATGCTCAGTATCTGTTTTACAGAGATGCACCAGCTCCTAATTGACAGTAAGCTGACTGACCCCAGGAAGCTTGTTAAGGAGGTGGACCTCAGGCTAGCACCAGAGTGTACAAAATGTTATCTGGAAGACTCCCACATAGGTGGTCAGGGATCCAACCAGAAGAAAGAGGGGGAGAAAACTTAAACATAAGCAGTTCTCGAAAAGGCCCCCAAAATAATTTCCACGGAAATATTGGTAACCAGTCCCAGTCTGATCCTAAGTAGAATGGATTCTTTGATCACAAAACAGGGAGGTTTGTAACCCAAAGTACTGATTGCTACATGTATGATCACTCCAAAGGTGATGCCAAACGTCCCAAGAGCAAAAACAACAGTTGATGGACAGAATGCAGAACAATGTCATACATTCACCCCAGTACAGAGATCTGGGCCTAAATCCATCGTTTTTTTGCTCACCATGCCATTCTAGTTTGAACCCAGCCATATGCAAATCAGTCTTGACCCTGTGCCTCATGGGAACAGTCCAGCCCGAACTGCCAAGCCAGGTCCTCCCTGGACTGGAAACAAGCATCCTAGGACCGGTTTCGGGGTTTCACCCCTCTTCAGCCAGGATAGCTTGATTCCAGTGGCATGGAGAGCACGGGACCCACGTCTGGGCATACCCGTCCCACTCGGGGTGACAAATGCAAAAACAACAGTTGATGGACAGAATGCAGAACAATGTCATACATTCACCCCAGTACAGAGATCTGGGTATAAATCCATCGTTTTTTGCTCACCATGCCATTCCAGTTTGAACCCAGCCATATGCAAATCAGTCTTGACCCTGTGCCTCATGGGAACAGTCCAGCCCGAACTGCCAAGCCAGGTCCTCCCTGGACTGGAAACAAGCATCCTAGGACCGGTTTCGGGTTTCACCCCTCTTCAGCCAGGATAGCTTGATTCCAGTGGCATGGAGAGCACGGGACCCACGTCTGGGCATACCCGTCCCACTCGGGGTGACAAATGCAAAAACAACAGTTGATGGACAGAATGCAGAACAATGTCATACATTCACCCCAGTACAGAGATCTGGGCCTATAATGCCAGAAACCGGTCCTAGGATGCTTGTTTCCGGTCCAGGGAAGACATGGCTTGGCAGTTCGGGCTGGACTGTTCCCATGAGGCACAGGGTCAGACTGATTTGCATATGGCCATGTCTGAACTGGGGTGGTGGAGTGAGCTAAAGAATGATGATGGATTAAACCCAGATCAGTTGACTGGGGGTGAGTGTTTGATTGGCTCAAACGTTCCGTCCATCATCCCCTTTTGTATCGCTAACGTCCCAAGAGGGCACAGCCCCCGACCGATGAGTAGACATCTGGATTGGGGAGTGTAGCACTCAGGGAGGAGATAGTCCCCGTTAGCTTTAAGGGGCAGACAGAGGTGACCATAGTTTCGCCAGGGGATAAATAGATGGTGCCAAAAGCGCATATGCCAGCTAATATTTCAAAGTATAGGTAGGGGATCGACAACAATGGGCGATGGGTGGAGGCTTTGCGAGACACAGGAGCTAGCAGGACTACTGACTAGAATCAGCTGATGTCTGCAGCTGGCAATCGTCAGAACTATCTAACAGTGGCTCTGATTTAATTTGAGTGGGGGGGTCTCAGGTTCTCAGAAAGTAGCTGTGAGCCTTGCCATGCCTGTAGATTGTCTGTTAGGCAACGGCCTGGTCACACTTGGAAATATTGGGATTGCCTGGGAGGGTTTCTGGGGCAGCCCATGTGCTGGTAGTCCCCCAGTGTTACAATACCTTCCTAATGGGTTTGGCTCATGATATACCCCTGGCAGGACATTTAGGGAAAGACAAGACCTTCACCAGGCTTGTCTCCCACTTCTATTGGCCCAGAATGAAGGCAGCCTCAGATGCATTCTGTAGGTCCTGTCACACCTGCCAGGCCAGTGGGAAATAAGGGAAAAAGCAAAAAACTCCCCTGATCCTACTACCAGTCATTGGCACCCCCTTTGAAACAGAGGGCATCAACATTATTGGGCCTTTAGACCCCAAGACAGCCTTAGGCAACAGGTCTGTCCTGTTCCTGGTGGACCATGCCTCCCGCTACCCAGAGGCCATCCTTCTGAGGACAGTGACTGCACCCATGGTGGCTAGAGCTCTGATGGGGATCTTTAACCATGTGGGGTTCTCCAAGGAGGTAGTGTCTGACAAAGGCTCTAAGTTTGTGTCCACCTATATGAAGTGCATGTGTGATGAGTGAGGGGTAACCTACAAGTTCACCACACCCTATCACTTCCAAAGAAATGGTCTTGTGGAAAGATTCAAAAAGCCCTTAAAAGGCATGATTATGTGCCTAATTGAGTACATGGGGTGCAAATGGAACGTCCTCCTTCAATGTCTACTCTTTGACTACAGGGAGGTGCCACAGAAAGAATTAGGATTCAGCCCCTTTGAACTCCTCTATGGCCTTCCTTTAGGGGATTTCCGAGCCTTTTCTGTGAGGGTTGGGAGCAAGGTCCCATTAAAACCCTCAGGATATGGTCAGCTACATGCTGGACCTCCGTAACCAGATGCATAGCTTCCAGAAGAAGGTGAAAGGTAATATTGAGGCCAGTCAAGAAGTCATGAAGCTCTGGTACAACCAGTCAGTCACTCTGGTGGAGTTTCAACCCTGGTCAGAAAGTATGGGTCAAGGAGCCAGTAGAGCCCAAAGATTAAGCATTTAAGCATGGATCCATGCAAGTGCTCCTTAATGAGGATTAAGATACTTTGGTTCAGCAGACCTAACTAGGTCCCTGTAGCCCGCCCGCACTCCATCGTGATCGCCCTGAACCTTTGACTATGTCCTGGTCCGGCGTGACCAGATATCCCCATTAGCGCTTTTTGCTTCTTGCACTATTTTTCATTTTAAACTTTAAAATCTCATTAACTCAATTTCTGATTATTATACGTTTGTTATTTTCATCTTGTTTTATTTATTAAAGTAAGCTCTATTTTTCTAACCTGGAGTGGAGTCATTGTGTGTGGTATTTTCACAGTTTTACTGTTGGAAGTGTTGCACAAATACTTTGCACATTGCCTCTAAAATTAAGCCTGACTGCTCTGTGCCAAGCTACCTGAGGTTGAGCACAGGTTATTTACGGTTTGCCTGCCTCTTACCCTGACTAGGATTGTGGTTGTTGCTTGCCTAGGGTTCATACTCCAGTCAACCACCAACCCAATTTCTAACACTAGGATTTTTTATGATTTACAGAACAGATCAAGGGTAGGAGAACTGAAAATGGTTAGAGAAATGCAACTTCAGTACTGGGCAGCAGGTAGGAAAATGAGCGTCCTCCTTGCCTGCAGAGTTTGATCTGTGGGTTAGTCAGTATATTGTGAGAGGCCAAACGTAGTAGACACGGGTGATGCTAAAAACTTTGGGGCAGATTTACAAGAACTGGCGCATCTCTGCATATTAGCACAGATGCGTCAGTTCATTTGCGTCCCGTAAAAAAAATCCTTGCGCCACCATGGATGCGTCACATTTACAATGTGGCGCACCGTGGCGCAAGGATAGACAGATGCGTGACGCATCTTTTGGCGTACAGGCAGCGCATTGCTGGAGTCGTGTCGCAAGCACGACGCAACTCCAGCAATGGTTAGGAATGCCTATTCCTAACATGCTTCGTCACTCCTTACGCCTCCTTCAAGTAGGCGTAAGGTTTTGACGCAGTGGCGTCGTAAAAGTGACTCAGTGAAATCTTGTAGATTTCACTGCCTCACTTTTACGTGGCTTTCTCACGTCAGAACGCCCACCCTGAGTACATTATACCTAATGTAGGTATAAAGTAGCGCAGGGCTTTACAACGTGACGCATCTCCATAGATGCGTCATGTTGTAAATATGTTGCAACGTGGTGCATTGTTTACGACGCCACTGCGTCACAGAAGTGATGCAACGACGGCGTCAAGGTGTTGCAAGGGGCTTGTAGATCTGCCCCTTAATTTTTCCTTAACATACACAAGGCCAATGCTGTTGACTGCATGGTAGGTGAAACATAATGCTTTGAAGAAAATATGTTTATACATGGGAAGCCAATTAATATTTATAAACTGAGAAGAGATGAGAGCATGAGGTAGTAAGTTTAATAATAGAAGGTCGGCTAACTTTTGTACAATTAGAAGATGGTGCAGAAGATGTTGGTGATCTCCTAAATCAAGAGTCTCTATAGTTGAGAAGTTATAGGACCCTCAGTTACCATTTTTGTCATGATATGGGGAGCAGAAGTAGGCCCTTTCAGACCATTCTTAGGAAATTAAAGTGTACAGCAACCAAATGATTGATTTGAGTGTCAACAGAGAGCTTGCATAGAGAAACATTGCTATGTTTTTTTGCCACAGCTATAGGCATAGGACGATGGTCAAGTGTTGAAGGCCACCAAGCAGCAGACCAGACAGCGAATCGCTGTTGAATACAAATACCTATTTCCATTGAGTTTTTAAACAATTTGAACTTTCATGCAATTTCTGCAGTACAATTTGAAAATGGTGCAGAAGATATAGTTGATCTCCTAAATAGATAGAGTCTCTATAGTTGAGAGGTTATAGAATCATCAACTACCATTTTTCTGATGATATGCAGAGCAGAGGTTGTACCTTTCACACCATTCTTAAGAAATGAAAGCATACATCAACCATATGGTTGATTTGAGTGCCAAATGAGAGCTTGTCATAGAGAAATACTGCTAGGTTTTTTGCCAGGGCTATACGCATATGACGATGGTGGAGTGTTGAAGGCCACCAAGCAGCAGAGAAGACGAAGAATCCCTGCTGAATAAAAATACCTCTTATCTCCTTTTCAAACAGTCTGAACTCATCCAATTAGATACATCCTTCATGAGATTTTTGCAGTTGGCTTGATTTTGGGAATGCTAGTAGATATGGAGACAGAATTTTATGTGTCTTCAGCATAGGATGAAAATCACAGCCACGTACAACAGAGTGAACAAGAGAGACCTAAATGTTTAAAACATCATGACTCAGGAAAGAGTCCTGGGTGACACAGTGCTTAATAGATGTAGGAGAAGACTCTGGTCATGCACAGTGGAAAGGATGAGTCTCCCCTGTGCATAGCCTTAGGCCACACACAGTGGGGGTGGTTGGCGGTAGGCCTGGCCAGAGTTTTCCAAACACCCTGCAGGCATCCAACTCCTTGCGGGAAGCCACCCCCACTCCACTTGGCCATAGCCAACCACCTCCCCAGCGGATGGCCAACCGCCCAATGGATAAAGCTTTTAGCCATGCTCACCAGGGCATTTGCTCTGCATCCAACCAACTGCAGGCAGAAAACCACCACTTCAAATGGCCTACGGCCTGCACAATGATGGTTGGCCAGACCAGACTCGTCAAAAATTATTTACATTTTTTTTTGTCCTGTGATATGAGGTTTGTACTGGTAGAGCTTCACTGGGTACTGTAGTTTCAGCTGTTGGAACCACAGTTCTTGTGATCAAAAATAGATTTTCTTTTTCCATTTTAACCTACGAGGACCTGGGGTTCAGGGTATGCATATGTCCCACATGTTCCAGTTCTCACTTTTTTTCAGGACTCTGGGACCACGTCCCGGATTCCTGTAATAGTGGCAGTAACAATTTCTCTAATGTTGTTTTCAGCCAATTAGTTGTTTGGGGTTTCATAGGTGCTTCTCCAAACCCGGCGAACTGAAATGGCTGAAGGAGAAAAACCTCCTGCAGCAAATAATAAAATACATTTTTTTTAACTTTTCGTACTGTGGAAGAACTGCAGTACTCACACCGGACCCAAACATCCAGATTTCTGTAATTTTGTCTGAGGAATAACACCTTCATGCCCAACCCCAGCCCTTCTTTAAATGTTAATTTCTCAAAAACCACGGAACCAATTGACACCAAATCATAAAAAATCACGATTCCTGAGTAAAATTCTCATTTTGTGCCAAATTTGGTGTCATTCCACTCATCGGTTTCTTTCTGCATAGGAGATCATACCTTTTTATGAGAACTAAAATGAGAATTCGCACTTTTGCGATCCCTCTTTTTTCTTAACCCATAGTGGCAAATCAGCACAAAATGTTCTACAAAGGAGCCAAGTTGGATGGACTTTTCTTTCAAAGGTTTCATGCAGATTTCTCAAATGGCGCCAAAGTTATTAGGAAAACAAAAATGCCTTTCACTGAGTTAGCAGGGCTCTTCAAGATTTGCCAGTGCATGGTTTATTTTTTGCTGGTTCCTAAGGTTCAATAGTTATAAAACAGAGATTTAACAAGAACCAGAGCAAAATCTCATGACATAAGGCAGTAGTGTGAGTGGTGAAAATTCTACAACATATTTGCATAGAAAGGCCAAAATATTGAGTGTTTCGATGGACATAATATGGAATTTGAATTTCGAACTGGTGTAATAATATTTGAATCTGCATTCATTACTACATTTGCTGCAAATAACATGTTTTATAGAGTCACATTTATTTCGCTATATACAGATCACTGATGATTCTCCCAGCTACAAGCTAAAAAATCTTTGAATATGAAACCTATAATTATATAAAACTACATCTTAAAGGCAATAATTACTGCACAAATTAATATGATATCTGATGTCAAATTACAAATGCAGTCAGAGAAATCTAATTTCCTGTTAAAGAGGCCTCTGAAAAAAAGTGTCTTTAAAAGCATCTGCAGAGCTTTTTCTCCATGTATTAAAAATCAGTGAATCTAGGTTTTAACAGGGCCCGGAGGAGCGATGTCTATTGTATCTATGATAAATACATGATTACAATGACAGATTATCTGAGCAGAAATAATTTCCCTGTAATGGGATCATTAAAAGCTCTCACAACCACAATGCATCAATATTAATTGGGGACAGATGATTATTTTGCTGACATCTTAAAGTCATTATCCAGCTTCAAGCACTTCATGAATTCGTTAACAGTCTTAATTAAGTGAACATTTTGCACGTCTTCCTCAGCACTGTAATTTTAACATGAGTTTTAAAACCTTCAAATTATATGTTCTGTGTTTGTGAGTGGTAAGGTTGGATGTGTAAAAATTACAACAAAGTTAAATGAAGGGTTGAAAGGCTGGGAAAGGATTAGATATTACTAGTTATTGAAAAATGTCTACATCAGGACATTTAACACAATTGTTGGTAGTAACTGAAAAGAAAACGTGCATGGAAATATGGTGTATACTTTACTTTATACAATTTTCATGACAGACCGAAACTAATTGTACATATGATTTGATTACTTTACATTTTACCAAGGTAAATGAACAAACAAATAAAAGGATCCATACATCGGCATAAGTGTCAAAACAAGGGGTAAAAATACAGGGCTAGATTTATCTGGATTATGTTGCCCATTGCATCACGCATTGTGTCACAAGGGCAACAGAATCCTTAAATCAGTTTTAACAAGCAATGCAAGGCCACCGTGCATGGTCCTGCATTGCTGGTAAATCTGGAATAACGCAAGGCAGCACAAGTCAATGCCTTGCCTTACTCTGCCCTGGGAAGGTGTTTTGCGGGTGGAGTGTGGGTATTTCCACATATCCACCTATGGATTTTAGCGCATTCACAGATTAACCATGACTGGTAAACCAAGAAATGTGTCAAAGAGCTATGTCTTCCCGATAGAGGCGCAATGTGGAGAAATAGGGTTATTTATCTTCGTGCATTCTGCAGCACACTGATGAAAATGCCTCTAAAGTTTGTTTTGTGCAGGAAAGTATCCCTTGCACCATGACGCAAAGATGCCAGCATTGGCGCTAGGCTTCACTGAGTGCGCAAGCACAAGGAAAGAGCAGAAATGTGCCATATCTTGATAGATATTATCAAGAAAAAGAAACTACCTCTGACACCATCAATAAGATTTTTCTTATACCACAGCGGTCTTCTTAATTAACCCTGGGTTATATTTATTTGTAGTTTCATACTTCATGCTTTGTTTATCAAAAAGGAAGTTCCCACCATTTAGCGCATTAAGGCATACTCCTCTTATTTTTTATATACAACAACAACTCTTGACACAGCAAATGACAAAAACATGTGACATAGAGAATATTTACATGACATGCATATGTGTAATTAGTGACCAAAAGCAAAACAATCAAAAGAATAAGCTTTTAAACTTAAAACAGTCCTACTTATTTGCATAGAGTAATGGGACTATGTTTTCATTGTCCTCTATATGCTAAATTGCAATGGGTCCTAGAGAGGTCAGAGAATTATTTCGCACACTCAAGTTATGAGCTTCAAACGTTCTGCTCGAGTACACCTAGTGTGGTGCAAGCAATGTTCTATCAGTTGCTCTGAGCCTCTCTCGGGTGGGAGCCAACGCGTTTCGACTTTCAGTATGTGGGACCAAAAGGAATAATTCTTTCGAAGGTCTTCATCAGGGCGGGGATATATTCATGTAGGACATAGGGTGCCATATAAGACCTGCGTGATAGATTGGAATATAGTTTCTCCGTTCCTCTACTCTGGTGACTTCTAGGGCTGTCTTAAGCCGTCTTTTTTCACCGCTTATCACTTCGACTCTCTTCTTGCGGTCGGCTTCTCCCGCGAGGTTCGTCCGATCCTGGCATCAAGGATACTAATAATACTATACCTTAAGAACGAAAGTGTACAAGTGTGCAATGTTGCAAAGTTTTATTATTATTATCATTATTATCATTATTATTATTATGGTTACTATTATTATTATTATGACTACTTATATTATTGGTATTGTTATTATTATTATTATTAGTATTATTACTACTACTAATAATAATAATAATAATAATAATTACAATTATAATAATACATAAATTGATACCAATAATAATAATTTTAGTTTAACGATATTGTGAAATGTTTTTAAATATTACAATTTATCCTCTGCTTACCTAATAAGGTCACCATAGCCAATGCATTCCTCTCCTACAGTACTGTCTTTCTCAATTCCAACATTCCCACAGTCCCATACACTATGGCCTCACTTCTTATGAAATTGTCTCTCTCTACTTGCTTCCTTTGGTCAAACAATCCAACTTAATTTCCACTTGCTTTGTTCACTGCCTTGCACCTCAAAAGCCCTCTTCTTGTCCTAAGATTACACCATTACACCATTAGATTACCTTTAACAACAGCCATGTAGCGTCCCTGTGTACCATGATTTAAAATTGGCTATATTTGTCATAGTATTTTATCAGACAACCAATGCCTCCTCCGAATATTGCTGTTTCTTTCGTTTATAGACTTGTTACCGGTTTATTATGTTTATGTTATTTACTTGCATTCTCGTCTGGTCATTCAGGGTTTCTAGTGACGAGAGACTACAGCTGTGGTGTTTGTCATACTGTACAAATAAATATAATAGGTGAAAAAGGACAGGAGAATGATGCCACAGAAAGCCAAAATCTTGCGGAAATATGTGCCTTGTATTCAAATGTAAAGAAAAGAAGACACGTTTACTCCCTACACACGCTCCAGAAGGTTCAACAATGAACAGGCGCGGTGCGTCCATTGGGGGCGTTGGGGCGTTGCCCCCCCGCCAGCAGCCCGCAGCTGAGCTCCCTCGGCGTCTGACTAGTTCAGAGACGCCGAGGGAGAACTGACTGACAATCATGTCAGTCAGCATGACGTCGGACCGCCCACCCCCTTCAGAGTCTGAAGGGGTGGGCGGTCCAGCGTCATGTTGACTGACATGATTGTCAGACCAGCCAGGGACAGACAGTCAGCAGCACAAGTGCGCATGAGTGGGGAAGGTGAGCACATTTTTGCCCGTGCCCAGTCATGCGCACTTGTGTTTGCGCTGACTTGCGCATGCCCATTAGGAGCCCCTCGGTCTCCTAATGGGCAGGCTTCGGGCGAAGAATAACCGTGCCCTAAGCCAATCCTGGCGCTGCAGCAGCGCCAGGATTGGCTGAGGGGTTGCCACTCCAGTGCTGTTCCTGAAGAGGCGCCAACGCGGACCAGGAGCAGAGGCGGTCAGGTAAGTTTTGTGCATTTATTTTATTTACCCTCGGTCGCCCCCCGCGACCCATGTCAACCCCCCCGTGACCCATGTCAACCCCCCCGTGAGTACTGCGAGCCGCGACTGTGCGAGAGACCAGTGTCCAGTATGAACTACAGCCAGAACCAACTGCCTCCCAGGGGGTTACAGCCAGCGGATTTCAAATGATTGTGGTAAGTGTGGAACTCCAGCCATTTGCAGGAGTAAATCTCCGAATATTTCCAGCGTAGAACAGGGTCGCAATCGCAAATGAGTTGATGAATGTCACAAACACATGTTTGCGAGCTTAATAAATTCCCAAAGCAACGACTGCCTTGATCCTCACGCTCGTGCCCCTTGAGATGGTGTTTGTACTGTGTAACTGCAGTTGAGCTGTACAATTACACAGTACCAAAACCATTTTCGCCTGACAAGTTTCCTTTTGTGGGAAGATGACAGGCTTAAACGGCGCCACTTTTGCCCGTACTGTTTCTCGTCAGTAAATGGCTTTGTGAATGGGTCGCACAGTGTCGCACTCGCACAGGTCGTCCTGCATGTCAATAAAACATTAATATTAAAACATTTATTAGTAAAAGGCTCCTCCAAAGACACAGGCGTTATCTATTGCAGAGCACTCTCTAGTGCTTTGAAGCTGGTTCTTCTGAGTGCAATTTAGTTATTCCAGATAAACATTTTCAGAAAAGCTTAAAGCAGTTTGACCCCGCGTAGCAAGGTCATGCTGCAAGATCAAACACAGTCTCAATTTAAGTTTATCTGTTACTTTTAACAACTATAATTTGTGTTTCACAGAAACTTTGAATGTCGTTTTTGTAGAAAATAGAAAAGGTGAGAACGTCCACAAAGTTGCCAGAAAGCTCTGTGTCCTGAGGACACCATGTTACCAGACCTCGGCTTTCACTTGACAACCTAAAGAATTCTGGGAGTTGTAGTTCTTTCATTGAATTAAATGGCCTGACGTACCAGATAGTAATGGTTTGTAACATAAAAGTCCAGGAAGAATAAACAATCAGTGATATGGCAACACTAAACGATAGAAGCCAACTTTTGAAAGATCTACTGATGATGAAGACCTTACTTTCCCGTTGAAATGGTCTGGACAAAAATCATATTTTAGGAGACACACAGAAGAAAAGGTGTAAGTTTTAAACAAAAATGTGAACAAAACGAGGGCCCAAACTTCTGATCTAATATCTTTTGATTTCGTCAAACTCTGCCATCTCTCGATATTAGCACCTATTGTGGCACTACAGTTAGCTTGGTGGGTTAATGAATCAGCTGCGGAGAGCTCCTTGCCATCTCCTGATCACACTCCAAGTTCCGGTGAGCTGTCTGAGCCTATCACAGAGTTAGAGTGACAGTAATAAGTGTAATTTATAGCGACTCAAATCCACGAGCTGCAATGCTGTAGCAGTCATCACCATGTAAACATGAAATTATTATAAAGGACTGCTTACAAACATAGGCCTGGTTCGTCAAGGATAAGCCCCTCAACCTCCCTTAAGTTAGCTGGGCTTCCTCCATTAGTCAAACTCGGCCCTAACTTTTACGCCCTACCACTTTGAAAAGTCACAAGCCGCCACTGACAATGAATAGCTATACAACATTCCGCTCAATCTCAAGGCCCATTTTTAATCTTTATTGACCTTTGTTAAGTGAAACCTTGTGTTTTTAGCCCCTGTCATCAGGAAGATTGCAGACGCAGCCTTGGAAGTTCCTCCAACTCCCAACTCTTGGAGAGGAGCAGAGACTTTCCATATTTATAAGATGAGCGATTCCTCTCACCCTGCCAACTACAACCCTAGTTCCCTTCTTGAAACAGAGGCTCACATGCATTAGAAGTTTTTATTGGGTAGTCTCAAAATCTGGTTAAAAGAAGAAAATTGTTGACTCATCTTTCCAGGTTAGTTCTGTGGTAGGAGTTGCTTTAAGTTTTATACTATCATCAATAAACATGGCACTTAGAGGAGTTATACTATAATCAGCTTTTATTGACCCCAAACCCTTTTTAATGGGATAAATCATCGGAAATAATGGGTGATCTTCAAAAGGGTCAGCTTGACCCCACATCTCATATATGCTGTCAGTAGACTGCTTGAGGCTAAATATGCTCATGTTTTGCACTACTAGTGGAAACAAATGCACTTTTTTGTAGAGACACTTTGTATTCAAAGGGGTCCTAATTCCTTGTATACATTTTGAAGATGATGTACATTTAATGGACCTAGCTACAATCAATCAAATTTTGGGTCACCTGTCAGAGCTGCTTAAAATTAAAGGCCTAGTGAAAAATGATCAAAATATTAGAGATATTATTGATAGGATTAAAAACCAGATTCGCCATAAATTTGTATTAAATGGATCCAAGCGTGAGATGATTCACTTTTATGTCTAACTGACAATGTAATTTGCTTGCATTATCTAAGTAAGACTTGGAGAGAACGAATTAATTTTGATACAAGACGCATCTGCAATTGGCAGATTGATATGTAAGGCAGGGTTACTGATAAGCGTGGAGATCCCAGGTCGGGCCATGCATGCTGCAATGTGCAGAGCTCTGGCCAACACCTAGTCCTAAATAATGCTATTATTCTTACTGAAACCCACATAGGCAAAGCCTAGGGGAATTTGCTGTAAAAAGCTCTGCACATTTTTTATTGGACTGAGGTTGGTGTCAAGGGTATAAATTATATGATTACCCACCAATTAATGGTTACATTTGAATGTGGGACAACTCTCGAGCATGTTCATACATTGATGATATAACGTTTTTCTTTCTTCTGAAAAGATTGTCCATTTGACGTGACCTACTGTCATTGAAGTTCAGTAAATGGAAGTACTATGCATGTTTCATGCAGCATTTGCAAGCAATAACATAGTTGAAAAGAAAAAAACATGTCTTTGCAGTGATGTAGTTGAAGCGCCTAGATTCTAAAATGTATGAAATGGTCACACACCCACAGGATTTTTCCGAATACATTTCTCCATGTTACACAATTTCCGTGGCAAACAAATTGGCTGCATATCCAGTTTTGAAGTTTACAATAATGGAGACTCGCAATGTTCAGGCTATTTTTATTCCCAAATGTGAAAATCGAAATGGGACAGTAAGACAACTTTGAGGAGCTAAAACAAAACCACACCATGTTGTGCCCACTGCTTGCACGATTAAAGAGAAGAGGATGTTCATTGGTATGTCCCGCACATATTAATTGTGATGCCCAAAAAGTATTTCTTTCACTCTATCCAGCAGTCACAGGCATTTAAAAAAACATTTTGTGTTTGCTAATAATCGGTGAATTCTTTCAATATTGCACGTGTAAATTCACTGGCATGTTGGTATTCCTTTCGCAATAATGTGAGATGTAAAGGATGTTTGTGGTATGATGTACTAGTTGCTATGTTGCTATGTGCTTATGTTGCTAGTATGCACTTAGAATTAGAATGTAGGCAATGCTCCAGATAGGAATGCTATGTTTTGAAGCGACTTGGACATTGGAGTTTTAGAAGCTATGTAGCCCTGACCACTGATGGATGGGGTCTGATGTACTGGACTATTATCTTATTAAATGAAGAAGGATTTGTTAACTAGTGTGGATGTGCAGGAGGCGCTTTCAAAGCGGCTCAGGGCTCCCGTGGTGCGGGAGCCCATCCTTGCCATCACTGCCTGCCTGCCTGCCTGAGCCACACGGGGACTACATCCCACACCTGCCCTTGCGGCCGGAGCCGTTGACTTTCCTTTTTTGCGCCAGGAGGCGCTTCAAAAGCGGCTCAGGGACCCGCGGGGCGGGACGCGCGCGGGCGTGCCTGGACCGTGCCCGGGCAAAGTCTGGGCCAAGGGCAGGCCCTTCTGTGCCCGTCCGCGGCCGATCGAGGCCTGGCCGGGCTCACCCTCTTGGCTCCATGCTGGCGGGGCAGTAACCGTCATTCACTGCTGGAGTGGTGGGACCCTGTTGAACATTAGCAAGGTGTTAGAAGGGTGAGGAAGCGGTTTGGAGCTGCCGACTGCTGAACGAAGGATAGTGATCGCTGAACCAGCTAGTGCGAGTACTTTCCCCCCCCTTTCTTTCGTTTTGTTACCCCCTTAGTATCCCTGGCTTGTGCTGGGGAGGTGGGTTCACTAATTTGGCTGTCTAAAACCACCATGGGGAAAAGGAAATAGAGATAGACAAGGCAGAGAGGCTACTCTCCCTGGTATAGGGCAGGGGTAGCTGCATCGCTCCTGGAGGAGTGTGTGGCCCAGGTGACCTAAAATGCAGCAGAGGGTGCCCTGGGTCAAGGTCCAGAAGAGGCAGGGGATGACGCAGGGGGTTCTAACTCTGGCACCAGTCTAATTAACACTGCGGTTGGCCAGACCACACGGAATAGGGCTATGTTGACAAAAACTTATGGCGCGGATCCAAGTGGCCCACCAGCTCCGAAGAAACAACGGAAAGTAACTAAGAAAATAATTCCTGTGAAGAAAGGGGAAGGCACCGCAGGTTCAGATATCAAGGTTGCCAAGGACTTTGAAGATCTGTGGGGGCCCTTGAAACAAAAAATCATGAAAACAGTGTCTGGCCTTTTGAATAACTTTTTAAATGAATTCTCAAAAGTTCTGGTGGAAACAAGGACAATGCTCGATAAAATTCCTTCACCCAGGCCACGCAGAGCGCAACTCCTAACAACATGAAGGTCCAACAACTAATTCCCCTGTAGCTCTTCGTGTAGAGACACATACCGAGACACAGATCCCTCAAGTTATCCCCAGTGCAACAGGGCCCATGACAAAGGTCATGAACTCGGGGTCATTTGTGTCTGGGCCTCTGACTTCCTACAACAGTGAGCCGACTCAAAGGGGTTGCCAAGGAGGTCAGCAACAGCATCCAGTTAGTAGGGTTACCCTATTTGCCCCTAATTCCAGAGACTTACCAGTCATAGACCTCCCTCCAGCGAGTTATCCTTATACAGTGGTCCTGGTAGGTGTTCCAGGACTTAACAGTGCAAAGGATGAGTCCACCGACCAGTTGATCAATAAAGTGACCCACTGGCTATGTAAACATGCTGGGTTTAACATCGCTGAGCCTAGGCACATTCTGATGGCCAGGAGGGTAGCATGGACTGGTAGGGCCAAGAAAACATTCTCAGGAGACCGTGTGATTGTCACGCTTAGGCTTTCTGAATTGGTCCACAAGATCCTATTCCCCTCCTTGCAATCAGTGCCAGCAGAATCAGGGATTAAACCACTACAGCTGGGATTTTTTTATATGCCACCACCTAGTCCTAAATCGCCCCAATATTTTGCTCTGCATGAAGAGGGTTCTACCCTGGGTGGGGGACCCCTGACTTTAAGAAACGCATTTGCACCGCTGAGGAACCTAAATGACATAGACTGACTACATGAAGGGGAGGGTATGGGTAGAGCTATTGACATCCGGGTCGAACCCCTTGCTGAATCATGTGTGAAGGAGGCGATCAATTCTGGGATAACAACAGAAACCTCCTATGGGTGCAGGGATCAAAGTAAGCTGGGACTAGACAGCATAGAGAGGGCTACTATCGCCCCATCTTGCTCCCAGGAGGGGTGTATTGGGGGTGACTTAAAAATGGTCTCGTGGAATGTGGCAGGCCTAGCCAGCAAGTTTTTGGATGAGCAGTGGCTCCTTCATATTAGAGAATTCCACATAATATGCATCCAGGAAACATGGGAGCCAGATAATAATTTCTTCATTGAAGGTTATAAAACCTTTTTTTGTCCAGCATTAAGGTCGAGTTCAGGGAGAGCAAGGGGGGATTTAATCATGTTTATAGATCTTAGAATTCACGGTAGGTGGAAGACTCTGTCGTGGGACTACGATGCTGCCCAAGGACTCACATTCTCAAGTAACACTTACAGGCTAGTTTTAATCAACTTTTATAATGCGAAATCAGCCTCACAGGGGTCGACTAGCCTTGATGAATTAAGTAGACGGTTGGAGCAAACACACAGTGAAGGTCTGTCACAGTCGCAACTGATTTTAGCCGAAGACTTTAATTGTCATCTGTGACGTAACTTGAGGGTGTCACATCGTGACTGGTCGACCTGCACATTAAGAGAGGGACCACATATGGAACACACCCAGGAAGGGCGGGACTTGAGTGTCCTCCTAAATACATATGGTTTAACTCACACTCTGGACCTGATTACTACCCACTCTGATATATCTGTGCCCCCGACTTATAAAGGCAGAGGCTGCTCATCATTTATTGATTTTATATTTGTTTCTTTTATATTGAGAAGGTTTTTATCCTTTTTTAATATTGATCACAGCATATTTAGCGACCATAATCTGCTGACCATGTCACTAGTTGCCCCTCGGTAGCACCCAGCACCCTATAGAATAACCAGGGGAATGAAAACCACAGCTGACCAGGGAAGGCGGCTACATTGGGCACAGGTTGATACCATTTTTTATAATAATTCACTTTTTAACATAGGCAAGCAGGAGATCCTGAAATGTTTAGACCCAGAAGTTCAGGGGGATGAATTAGTTCAGGCATTTACCGCTATTGCACAAGTAGTGGATGGTTTACTTACCGTGCCGACTCACTCCTCCAGGAGGGACGCCCCAAAATGGTTTGACGGGCAATACTCTCGGGCCCTTAGAGATCTAAAGATGGCGCTCAAACAGTCTCCGTGAGACAGGGATCAGGTGGCGGCCTGCCATAAAATTTATAAGCAAGCCGTCAAGGGGCGGAAGCGCCAACTCTAACAGAAGGCCTGGGAGGAGTTAATAGAGGCATCTGAGCTAAAGGACTCTACCCGTTTCTGGAGGGTCATTAACAACCCCTGTTTTAACCCCTTGCATGCGTCGGACGGCCCCTTCCATCCGACGTCACGGTGGGCGTGTGCGTCGGACGGCCGGGAGCCGTCCGATTTGCGCACGCATGGAATTTTCCCGCACAGCGGGGAAATTCCGGCCGCACCCAAAGGGTTAAAGATTCAAATAATCCAGGTTTAAGCCACAAAATTTTGCCGGAGCAAAGGCAGGCTCACTTTGAAGGACTGTACAATCATTCCCACAGAGAGGAGTTATCAAAGGCACTATTCCCTGAACAGAGAGCTGATCCCATTACCTTCACTCTGGATGAGGTGGGATTAGGAATTGAGGGTCTCTCCCGAAACACGGCACCGGGACCAGATGGGATCCCGCCAGACCTCTTCCGTTGTAGCACAGAAGTATGGGCACCTCTCCTAGTGAGGGTCTTAAATGTGGCACTAGCGTCAGTGATGCCAGCATCATGGTCTACTGCCACCATTGTCCTGATTTTTAAGAAAGGAGATAGGGATAGTACACATTGATATCATCCCATATCTTTTATCGATGTGATAGTGAAGGTTTTGGGGCTGGTGGTACTAAACAGGTTGTAGGAATGGGCAGAGGCCAACCAAATAATAACGGACATCCAATATGGGTTTCGACCCGGCAAATCAACTGCTGATCAATGCCTAAACCTTTATCTTGTCACTGCTAAATACACAATAGCCAAATCAGGGATGTTGTATTTAGCTTTTATGGACCTTACTGCGGCCTTTGACCGAGTGAACCGCTGTAAACTCTGGAAACTTATGGGCAAGCTCGGGGTGGACCCGGCAATAACTAACACCCTAATGGCCCTACACTCGAACACTAATACAGCAGTTAGATACACACAAGAGAGGAAAACCACGGATAATTTTAACTGCACTTGTGGGGTCAGACAGGGTTGTATTTTAGCGCTGTTCTTGTTTACACTATATATTAATGGTCTTGATTCTGCCCTGACGGCCTTACAAGCAGACACCCCGAAGATAGGTACAAGATCGATCCCTGTTCTGCTTTACGCGGATAACACGGTATTGCTTGCACATACTCCTAAGGGCCTGCAGCTTTTATTAGTTGGGTTCGTGACTTTTATGAATAAGATGGACTTGTCCCCTAACTTATCTAAATCTTATATAATGGAAATTGGGAAGCAGTGCAGTAAGCCTCATACTTATACAATAGGCACACATACCCTAGGGAAAGTACCAGCCTTCTCACACCTAGGTATTTTATTGGATGAAAAATTGAGTTCTAAACATTTATTAGAGGAAAAGAGCCTTGGTTTGATGAGATCGACCGGAGCAATCACAAACTTTGCTCATAGATTAGGCCACTGGTCACCTGGGATGATTTTAAAGTTATATAATTCCTTTTGCAGTTCCAAAGTTTTATATGGTAGTGAGGTGTGGGGAATTAAGGTGGATAATAAATTACAAAGTGAAGAAAACAAATATTTTAGGCGCTTGCTGAAAGTCCCTCTTAGCACCCCTGTGTACATTGTTCATGAGGAATTGGGGTCTAAGTACATTTCTGATATGGTGGCTGTGAAACCCCTATTGTGTTGGGTGAAGATCTGGTCCAATGACGAGGCAGGCTTCACTAGGCTGGTAATCCAGGACTGTCTCTCCCTCGATCATATGCTAAAGATCCCGTGGTTAAAATATGTAAAGGACCCCCTTTTCACAATAGGACGTGCAGATCTGTTTATCAATCTTGATAAGGTGGGATCACAGGAAAAAGTGAAAGGGAGTTTAAAAAACCCACGGTCAGAGAATACATTCTAGTTAAGTCAATGCAGGGTATGGAACCTTATTTATCTCTTATAACTAGTGCACATGACAGATTCTTAATTACACGTTTTAGGCTGAACTTATTTCATCACCTATTGGCTGTGCCCCCCGGTTTTATGGCACGCACAGAACTTAGCTGCGACAATAGGTCTCCACAGGACACTTTACACTTTGTCCTCCTCTGTCCTCATTACTCATACCCGAGAAGAGTGTTCCTTAAGGGGCTTTGAAGAAAGTTTAGATTCAGGCAAGCACGTGTTGCCTTACTGTTTTTACAACTGTCATCAGATGTTTTTACACTTTTCTGTGTTTCTAATTTTTTAAGATCTGCCTTAAAGCTGAGAACCACCAGGGGTGCCTGAAGGCCACAAGAGTCTTTGCCAATTTTGCACTGTGTAAGGTAGCCATAAAAGCCTTGATTTGGGGGTTATTTTTTGTGGGACCATGCTCAGTTATGCATGCTAAACAAACACTAACTGAGGATTTTATTGTTTATACATTTTTTTATCTGAAGTAAAGTTTGCTGGCTGCAGTATGAATTAATGAGACCAAGGGGGATAACAACAGTTTATGAATGTCGTGTTGTTTTAATGTATATTTGGTGGCTCTTTTGGAAACTGTTTGTGCTTGATGTATAGCTATTTTAAGATGTCTCTTTTATGGTCATATTTTTATATGCTGAATAAAGATTATTATTATTATTATAGTTGCTATGTTGCTATGTGCTTATGTTGCTAGTATGCACTTAGAATTAGAATGTAGGCAATGCTCCAGATAGGAATGCTATGTTTTGAAGTGACTGGGACTTTTGAGTTTTAGAAGCAATGTAGCCCTGACCACTGATGGATGTGGTCTGATGTACTGGACGTATTATCTTATTAAATGAAGAAGGATTTGTTAACTAGGGTAGAAGTGTATTCTTTCTACATTGGTGATGAGAGGAAAAGTCGACCTACGCTACGGACCCCGTCATCATTGACATTTGGAGATAGTTGGATTTTTTGTAAAGAAGACAGGTTCTTCAAATACAGGTTCAAGTTGAGTTTATTAATAGAGCCCCAGACACATCTGGTTAGGTCAAATACCAACACAATCTGAACTGACAGTGGTTAGGTAACTGTCAACTGCGGAATGGACAGGGGTGGGGTGACACGCAGTGCCAATGAGGTGAGGGGATGTGATTACATCATAATAGGAATATTTGCATAGTAATACATCATCACAACACATCCTCTCTTCCACAATGCAAAAAGAAATGGGGAGAACCAGGGGACGAAGGGAAATATTGGAAATACAAAAAAAAGGTAGAAACGAATATAGTGCACAATGTAAAACAGTAGTACAGTTAAGTGCAAGGCTAGTTGCATATGTTAACTAAACGTCAATGATGTAATCATCATATTTTTTTGGTCTGATTATGGTTCTCCCGCAACTGCTGGTATGTCTCTGGCTGTTAATAGGATTACCACAACTACTGTTTGAATAAGTTCCATCTTCCTGGATATTGGTATCTATATGGGTACTTTCTGACGGAACCTGTGCCCCATCGGAGAGTCTAATGTTCCTATTAGGAACACCCACTGTATCATGGATACCCTCAGATAAATCATCCCTGTCATCGTCAAAATCTAACCACATATCACTGTTTGCATTTGCCCCCTTTAAGCATGTGTTGTCAAGTTGATTACCTTTAGATCTACACAGGGCTAGTCCGCTCATGTGCCAAACCTTATCATCACTAAGTTTGACAGAGTTACAAACTTTTTCACAGATACGTAATGGGCTGGAGAATCTGCTCTCCCCTTTCTGCTTTTCTTTTCCAAAAGGCCCTTCACCCAGTCTCCAATCTTGAACAACATTTGTTTGTAACCATGTTTCGTATCGTACCATTCCTTATATTTTTTTTGTGCTAGGCGGATTTTCTTTCGTACACAATCTGGAAACCATTCCACCTGTTTAGGAACTGGCATCCAACCCAAGTCTTTGCTAAGAGCTCCTCTTCCCCTCATCATTGTAAACGGACTGTTGCCAGTACTCAAACTTGGAGTAATCCTGTAGGCCCAAATCAATTTACAAAGTTCACTTTCCCAGTTCAATATTCCACATCTAGATAGTTGAACGCTACTTTTCAGTACTCTATTGAAGTGTTCAACCAGACCATTCCCTTCAGGATGATAAATTGATGTAATATTGCGCTTTATACAGTTCCGCTTTAAGAAAACCTTAAACACTTTAGAAGTTAATTGTGAGCCATTGGCTGTAATGATGCATTTAGGTAATCCCTCCCTCATGAAAATTTTGTCTAAAAATAAGATTATGTTAGAGATATCTGCAGTTTACAAAATGTCAATTTCTGGACATTTAGAGAAATGGTCGACCAGGACTAAGATGAACTTGCATTCTCCATTAGTTCCTTCAACAGGACCCATAATGTCTACACCTACTCTTTCCCATGACATGCTAGGACTTTCAATGAGATGTAAGGGAGGTTTACAAATTTTTAGGCTCTTGTCAGAATCATTGCACTTTATGCATTCTCTTACCATTTCTTCGATTTGTTTATCAATACCAGGCCACCAGTAATTGTATTTCACTCTTTGTTTTGTCTTGGATATTCCAAGATACCCTTCGTGACATAATTTAAGCAACCTTCTTCTTACTTTAACGGAGCTATTTACTTCCCAGCTCTGAACAGCAGGTTTTCTTCAACACTTAATTCATTCCTAACCTCCCAGAATGCCTATTTCCTCCGCGTCTAACTTTTTCTTATCGGGCCATCCTTTAGATACGAATGATGTTAATGTTTTAGAAGGCCATCTTCAGACATGAAATCCTTCCATTCAGCACTGGTGACCCCTTCATGGCCAACATCAAAGAGTAACGCCACCTTTTCATCCAGCTCTTTTAAATTTCTCTCATCTTCTGCTAAAGGTAAAGGTAACCTACTTAAAAAATCTGCTACCTGATTCTTAACACCTGGCCAATGCTCAATATCATATGTAAAATCCAGTATTCTCACAGATATCTTGCTCAGTCTTGGGGATGCCCTTTGTGATCCTGTAGTAGTTAATATTTTTGTGAATGGTTTATGATCAGTGCGTACCAGAACATGGTATCCCCAAACATACAGACGGAAGTGACCAAGGGCCCATGTGCATGCTAATGTTTCACGTTCAATCACCGAGTATTTTTCCTCGGCGGCTGTAAGTGAACACGAAGCAAAAGCTACCACCCACTCATTGTGTTCATTATCACATTGTGAGAGAACTGCCCCCAAGCCTTTATCACTGGCATCAGTGGTTATAATAATTTGACACTCAGGATCAAACTTTTGAGAAACGTAGAGTTTGTTAATTCCTTTTTTATCCTATCAAAGGATTCTTGACACTCATTAGACCAACTGAATTTTGTTTCCCCTTCAAAAGCCGACATATGTGGTAGGTTTTTTCTGAGAAATTCATGATAAATGTCGACTGGTATTCTGTCAAACCCAGAAATGCTCTGACATCATCTTTCCCAGAGGGACGAGGTGCATTATCAATCGCATCTACAAGACCTTGTCTGGGTTTGATCCCTTCTTTGCTAATCTTGTGGCCTAAGTACACAACCTCATTTTGTGCGAATTTGCATTTGGCAAGTTCTACAGTTAAACACTTTGCTTTTAAAATTTCCAGGACCTGCTTCAAACGGGTATCATGCTCATTTTTATCACTGCCCATTAGCAGGATATCGTCCTGAAAGAACATAACACCATTTACACCTTCAAAGATATTAGTCATTACTCTTTGAAAAAGTGTGGCAACAGATGCCAGACCAAAGGGTACCCTTGTAAACTGAAACATCTAAACAGAGTTATGAATGAAGTATATTTTTTGTTGTCTATGTGTAGAGGTATTTGGTGGTATGCGGATTTTAAGTCTATGGTTGAAAACCAACACATCCCTTTGGTTGCTGAAAACATTTAGTTGATGCGGGGAAGTGGAAACTGATCAACCAATATGTTTTTGTTAACTTCTCTCAGGTCAATGCATAGCCTGACTTTGCCATTAGGACGTTTTACAACAACTAATGGAGAAACCCATTCTACGGATTCTACAGGTTCTATGATACCAGCAACCATTCGTTTTTGTAATTCCTTATGAACTTCATCACAGACCAAAATAGGTAGGGGTCTAACTTTGTGGATACATGGTATGACTGTAGGTTTCAATTCTATGAGATGTACAAAATCATTAAGTAGTCCTACCTTTCCTGAAAATACTTCTGGGAAATTCTTTACTAATGCCGAATAATTCATGTCAATATCATTAATGGATAACACAGGTTCAGCACAGTTTGGGTTGAGAATGATGCCTAGTTTACCTTGATCACTCCAACCTAATACAGAAGGTCCTTTCTTTGCTACGAATAGCCTACAGTTAGCTGATCTATTCTTGTACTGGAAGACTAGATTCTTGCATCCAACAAAGTCAATTTTGTCTCCAGTGTAGCTTTTTGCAACCACATCCGCTTTTTCTAAATGCTCACCTAATTTTTTAACAAAGTGTCGCTTCCACACTTCCTCACTCACTATTGTAAAAGGTGAACCTGAGTCTGCTACTACATTCAATTTTCCCATATCGACCTTGCAAACAGTTTTTTTTTACTTTAACCTGGTTGACATCTAGAATGTCATAGTCAATGCAGAAGACATAGCTGACATTAGGGCTATCGAAATCCTCAGAACATCAGAGTTGCTATCATTTCCTTCCTGTACGCAATGTATTTTCTTGTTAAATCCGCCAACCTTTCTCATACACATTTTAGCATAGTGGCCAATTAAACCACAAGACGAACATTTTTGGTACTTAGCTGGACATTCTTTATAGTAAGCTAAATGTTCCATAGTGCCACAACGATAACACCTCCTGGAATTGGGTGTATCAATAACATTCTTCCAGGTATCCTTTTTGCATTCTGCGTTTGTATATTTTCCCTGCACATTATTGGATTTGAAATTGTTTTTTGTATCACTTTTCTTGCTTTTCACAGGGCTAACCTTACTAACTGCCTTGACTTCCTGCACATCTTCAAGTACAGCCTTTGCACAATGACCTGTCAATTCTGCTTTCTTGACTAAGGCCACAACTTCCTTTAAAGGAGACTCTCCATTGACCTGAATTTTAGGATTGCTGGCATGCATTGTTATTTGGTCTCTAATGAACTCTTCCTATAGAGTTCAGAACCTGCATGTTAATGCTAAAGCCCTTATCGCTGACACATAGTCATCCACACTCTCGCTTCTTCCATGTTTCTTTGGAAAAATTTGAACCTGTCCACAGCCACACAGACAATAGGTGAGAAATGTACATCAAGATCCTCTAAAACATGTGCATAGACATCACACCCTTCACGCTGTTTTTTCTCTATTTGCTTATACGTTTTAAGTCCTCCTGGACCTAAGCAGTACAACAAAACTTTTCTTTTCTTTTCTGGAGTGATATCTTCATCCTCAAATGTGTCCATAAAATTACAGAAATACTCTTTCCATTCCTTCCAAGGTATAACTGGTTCACCTTTAGAAGCAAGAAAATGCTGTGGGTTTGTGAGATTTATTAAATTTATTAAATTTCACTCTTAAATATGGGCTGATTACACTGGCAAAGAAAGTAAATATATGCTTGGCACCTTGATTCAGAATTAAATATACTTTAACATTTCCACAATGCATAAATCAGTCCAAAAACTCAGTCTATTCCCTGTGTTAATTGTCCCAAACTAAAATGTATTATGATCAATACCAGATATTTTTAAAATGCTCAGCTAACCGGTTATATCAGTTGGGACAAACCAATCTACAATTTATTTTCCTTTAAGACCAAAAGCGTGGTTACAGTACTTATTTTCCTGTTGATGACTGCAAAATCCTTCCTTACAGGATGGATGAGGACCGGAATCACCAGAGTTTCTTTTGCGATGCTTCAATCGGTGCCTCAGACCTGAGGTAACGCTTAACGCTGTCATAAGCGCTCTGCAAAATGTTGCTAGCACAAGATGGCCGCTGTACGTTCCCTACGTAATTTTCTGCAGCTGGTTGGGCGCGTAGTGCGTACAATGAGATGTGCTTGACTCATGTGGTTCTATTACGTCACTTGTCCCACGTCATAATTTCTTCCTCGACTACACAGCCTTCACTTCGGTACACTCTTCTACCTCACGGCAATCAGTCTGCCGCAACGTGCACAAAGCTGTCTCCTCACCTCCGGATGGCAATGTGAGTCTGTGTACTCCGCAGAAATCCGTTTCTTCAGTCACGAAAGGTGCCTCACCATTTCTTTCTTCGTAGTTACATTTTCCTACATCAGTTTCTTAATTTATGTAGCATCTGGGGCTCCTCCCATCCTTGTCGCCACTTTTGTAAAGAAGACAGGTTCTTCAAATACGGGTTCAAGTTGAGTTTATTAATAGAGTCCCATACACATCTGGTTAGGTCAAATACCAACACAATCTGAACTGACAGTGGTTAGGTAACTGTCAACTGTGGAATGTACAGGGGTGGGGTGACACGCAGTGCCAATGGGGTGAGGGGATGTGATTACATCATAATAGTAACATTTGCATAGTAATACATCATCACAACACTACGCTACGGACCCCATCATTATTGACATTTGGGGATAGTTGGATTTCTCTGCCCTTCAGTACGTGGTCAGCAACTTCAGTGCACTGCTCAGCGCTTGCCTGCTGTTTAATCAGGGCAGTGTGGGTGAGTGCGGCGCTTGCAGTTGTAGAGGGCCATTTACATGTTTTAGGCATTTGGGGGCTCAAGCGCATCATAACGTGCATCTCACTTCGAGAGTGTAACGGCTCTTCCCCTCGAGCCTATCGTGTGCGCAGGAGCTGTGTGCCCATTGTCGTGAGGTGGTCTTAGAGTCCATTGTACAGTGTTGAGGAGTTCTACATTCTGCTGAACGGCGACTGTGAAGAGGGAGGCTGCATGGCAATGTTGAAGAGCATGCAGTGACATCGCTTGGTGGCCATCTTTCTTTGAGCATCCTATGGAGGCTGTGTGATGATGCTAACAGGCGTGCAGTGACATCACTTGGCAGCCATCTTTCTTTGAGCGTATCGTTGGAAGGAAACACTACACTCCTTTGGCACAGCACTCTCGACGCCGGCTTGTTGAAGTCACATTGTGCTCTGAGATCAAACTGTGTCAATGTTAGGTTTGGGTGCAGATTACAAAAAAAAAAAAAAAAAGGAGTGCTGATGCATAAGTTTTCTCAACCCTTGAGATTTAATAAACTTTTCAAAAATGTGATTAAGACTGAATATCATCGTATTTGGAATTTATGTAGGTTTGCCTTGTGGAAACATGCTGATCAAGTAAATTCTGAGGTGGATAGGGAGCCTGAACATCATGTACCTGTTACCAGGATCAAAAGACATGTGCTGGGGAATCTGGGAGGGGTAATGAAATGCAGAATACGAAAAGGAAGAGCTTGCGTGTAAGATGCAGACCTGTCAGATTTAAGCATTTTTTTGTGATCACATAGTCTCTCTTCAATATGTATAAATCTGTATATAATTGCTGTTACTTCTGTGGCTCAACTTTCTATCTGTAGTCAAGCAATGTTGGTAACATGTTTGTTTTATTAAAATGCTGTGGAAGGTATGTGGTATACTGTACTAGTTGTTATGTTGCTATTTGCTTATTTTGCTATGTGCTTAGAATTAGAATGTAGGCAATGCTCAAGATAGGAATGCTATGTTTTGAAGTGAGTGGAATGTTGGAGCTTAGATGCAATGTCGCCCTGACTACTGATGGATGGGGCCTGATGAACTGGACGTATTATTTTATTAAATCAAGAGGGTTTTGTTTACTAGTGTGGAAGTGCATCCTTTCTAATTTGTTTCTATATTTTTCTGTCCTTTAAAGCGCATCTTATATTGCTGATAGGATCATACACCTGCATCCACATGTATAATATTTTCTGTGAAATTACATACAGACAGTTGACATCTTTGACAATCCCCAAGTCCGACTCAAGGACACTATCATCATTCTTGCCATTGTTACTACGGGTGATGTAGGATAATGAAAGATGCACAATTTATATTATACAGACTTGAAAAAGGCCTGCTGGATGAACATGTATTGAATTTTGTTTTTGCAAGAAATTAAAGACACAAGAAACTAAAGAACTTTGACCAGAGGAAATAATTTTCTTTTGAACAAATATTTTATGAAAACTGTCTCTGTTTGTATATGTAACATATGTGTGCAATGTGCAATTGTCTATGTAAAAGAATTTCTCAGCAAACCTTCTTATTGGTTTAGGACACCTACAGGCAACATCATGATCTGTTTTAATTAATGTGCGGATGAAGCTTTTACAGTTGCCCAAATCCTCATAATAACATTTAGCTGTATGCTCTGTCTTATGCCAAATATTCTGTTACCATCCATCAATTTGTGTATTCTTACTCTAAAATTGTAATATATGTATGTTATATTTTTCATATTGCTAAGTTGTCACTCCATGAATCACACCATCATGTTTTATTGCATATCCCTGTATCCTACCAAACTGCCAACATTCTAAGTGCCTGCTGAATGGGGAGAATGAATGTTTAAAATAAGTTTTTCTTCTGTGATATTGCAGGACAATTGGACAGAAGAGGGGTAAATGGTTGAGTGATTATGGGGTGAGAAAATTCAGTAAGAAAAAGGTTGACGGTTTAAACCAGTAGCCTGGATAAGAGAGAAGGTTTTGGTGTGACAGCTAAAGACTAGGACAGAGTACAAACTTTCTTCTTTTGTGTGTGGAAGCAGAGACAACTTGAAGGGTGCCTGGCATTTCAAGGCTGCTAAAGAAGGATCTGAGGTGGGAGAGCTAGGCTGGGCCTACCCAGATGTTGAACATCTTCCTAGAGCTCAGATTGGAATGGGGGATGAAGAATAGGCCTACCAATCACTTAAGCCATCGTGAAATGTGAGCAATTTGTTTTGGGTGATAGACAATGTGGACATTTCTTGAATAGGGACATAGGAACTGGGTGAGGTGAGTCTCACAAGTAGAGTGTGCTTCAGAGTCAAGGAAAGAAAAACAAAAAATGGGTCTGGGTAAAATAAGTTAAGTGATGTATTCACATGCAGATTGGTAACAATATATCAACTGCTAATGATATTAAAAATGGTGATGTTATAGGTGACCCTTCCACCATGCCAGGTGTCTTATATACAACACTCATTTTTATCCAGCTGAAGATATTCCACGAACAGTAGAGAAGCAGAAGACCTTGAATCATCCAGCCATAAACTCCCTTATTTGTATGACATTAAGTTACTAGTTGTTGCCTCCCAAATCCTGAGGTGATTATCTTGCAAAATATACATAATTATTAATGAAGTGATATGAACAACATCTGCGTAAAGAATTCATACTCTCCTACTTTAACCATGTGTCGTGGAAAGACAACGAATGTTGAGATGTCTGCTTTCCTTATTTCAAAGAATCTGGGTGCTGCTGTTTTGATTTCAAAATTGAGTAGTGAACAAAAGGAATAACTGGTCAGCAATTTCATCTACTGCTGCAAAAAGGCAAAACTGCTTTCTGGTGAAATTTGAAAAGATCTTTGCTAATATGTCTACCAGAGATTTTTAACTAACTTCATTAGAATTATATAAGAAACCATAGCCTGTTGCTGGCGATTACACACAACCTCTTGCAGTTTTATAAACAAACTACTATCATTGCCCTTATCCTCTGTCAGGCTTCGATGTGATGCATCTGCATTGGGTGTCTTCAGGGTCTTCAAAAGCTCAAAGAACTAAGGAGCTAATACTATGTTGTTCCCTGGTAACCCCATGGATGACTTCATTGTTTAATTGTTATCAATTGAAAAAGTGCACCAATAAGAATAAACATTTCCACATACAATACATGCACCAGATTGAGGGTCTTTGGAAAGAGACTACAATTTCCAGAAGTCTTAGCTAGATGGCCACCTTGAGCGTGGCATTGCTATAAAAGATGGCCCTACTTTGGCTTCACTGCACAATATTCTGAGGCAATGACAGTGGAAGCCATGTGAGCCGCCAGAGGGAGCCAATGATTTCAGGGGGCTTCTAGAGACAGGATTGGTCTCAAGGTGGTAGCGTTGTTCATGGTACTCTTGTCTTATGCTCACAGGATGTTCTTTGTAGCACTTGTGCGTTAATCCGGTATTTCAAGACTACCTCTGAAAAGTATCATATTCTTTAAATAATACTTTTGCTGAGGGTGATCATATCATAAGTCAGTGCTATCTTTTGTTCAGAGCTAAGAAGTGCCTTACTGCTACTTAGCAGAATATTACATATGTTGAGGTGGTGTGATACTACATTTCTTTTTGTGCTTTTTGAAACAAGAAGAGACAATGATAAGTGAAAATATGAGGATTGAGTTGTAGTTCCTAAAAACGTTACTATCCATCGCTGACAAAAATGAAGCAATATGGTGCTTAAAATGAAAGCGTAATTTGAGTTTTAACTAGCACCTCGGCTCAAATTGGCATAGGACTACCTTGGGCAGAGATATTTGTGGCCAGACTGCATAAACTTTGCAATGGTGCAAATGGCGAGCAATTCTTCTTTTGCTCTGCTACTTGAATAACTGGGACATGAAACGCATGGTTTTTTATCAGAAAGCATTACAGTGATAGATTGTAACATGGAAAAAAGGGTAAAATTTGGATTTTGCTGTTTTTTAAATTTTAACAAATTAATTAAAAACATGTTCTCCTCTTTTAATGTTGACGGTAAACTCAATTTGGTTTAAAATGAGTTTGAAAAGTTTCCTTATAAGAATGAGAAATATATAAAATGGCTCCCCTCATTTTTTTAACTAAGGACTCTCTCTGGTCAAACTTTTAGATTTGACGTGTAATTGTGCTTGGTTTATACTTCTTTTAACCAGTGGCCCTTGTGGTTCAGGACCCTTTTTCTGCCTTTGACTTGAGATATTGCCAAATGCATTTTCTTTCAGCCAGCAAGATTATTAAGCCTTGCCTTCATTCTATTGGCTAGATGCAACCTTCTGCGTTCATTGGACTGTATGAGGGACTGATTTACATCTCAAAAGTATGCTTTGTCATTCGACATATCATCCCTCATTTACAAACATCCACATATTTGAAAAAAATAAATACTAAACACACCTTTTTAGGATCAGTCAATGGTCTCGATGTCAACTGTTACCCGTTTTCCAGGACCAATGCTAACATAAATGAGCAGATGAGGGCATTACATTGCAACAAGTGACCTCCAAAATTGCTTTTTTTATTTTTGAAAGGGGTCTCCAAATGTCAAATATCACTTTACTTATTGCTCTAAAAGTTCTTGCTTCTGAGCCTCTGTCATCCTCAGCTAGAAATCTTTGTAACCCCAATCTAGAAACACGTTCCCGATACATTTTATATATGTGTGTATTTATATATATGTATACATACATATATACCGTTTCCGATCAGACCGGCCACAGGAACCACAGCGGAACTCCAGAGAATCAAAATCTTCGCACTATTATTGTTGATTACGTCAAATTACATCGGCGACAGATACAATAACATGGCTGGCGCATTTTGGCTGTCGTCTTCTATTGGACTGATAAATATACTACCCAAGCTTTAAAAGTAAAAACATGATAAACTGTTAAGACAAAAGTAGACCAGCATACCAATCTCCATTCTCTATCTGAAGAATAATGTTTTGTTGCAAAAGTGTACTCATTCAACTGAACGAAATTGTATGGAAATAATTTTGGCGTGCGCTACTTCCACCACTTCCGCCAACGAACAGACTACAAACATTAAAACCTTTAAAAACCATAACAAGTAAAATTTGCAATGGATATGCCCATTTTAGGTTAATTTAGCCATACATTTCATTTTGTCATTTGGACATTGTCTGCACTGCTAATTTTTGCACACCTATCAGTATCATCATATTTATGACGACTTCATGGGGAAGGAGGTGTCTGACTAAAAAACAAGACCTCAGTCTAATCTGTATTCAATTTCAGACAATTGCCATTGATGGAGCAGAGAAAATAAAAAAATTTAACCCCTAACAAATTTTATAAATAATTAATAAAATGTTCGTTTAAATGTATTAATCAACACTGTACGTGTGGGAAGGGTAATACGCAAGTGTATGTGCTGAATAATCTATTAACGAATGTCTGTGTGTCTAATTATAACATAAAAATAAATGCGTACTAATTTAAAATAAATGCATGATTTTGAGCTTCATAGAAATAAACGTGTCATTGCAAAAACAATAGTGATGGTAAGTAAGGAACAGCTTAAATGTTGCTTTCTGCTAGGTAATAACTAATTGGGGTACGTAGATGACGGGAGGGAAAAGAAAAGGCTATTTTTCTCTATTTTAATTATGTTTTGTTTATTTCAAAATAGTGCTTCTAAAGTATAACCGAGTGGCAATATAAAATGGCTGCCAGTTAATGATGTGCGCAAGTGCGGGGAAACACGTGACAAGGGAGAGAAGTCGGAGAAAAGCTAACCTCGTGATGTTGCTGAGAGGCTAGGATGCGAGAAATGGTCAAGGCTGATGTGACCTAATTGAACTGATAGTGTGCCGTGGTGATCAGCAAAGACCCGTGGGAAACCAGTTTAAGAGAAAGGACAATGCCTGCAGAGTTCTCGAATGTATCGAAAGAAGTTACAAATGTACTGATCGAGCGGATGGAAACATGTCTTGAACTGTGAGAAAGGAAATGATCCAAGGACCATTGGATCCAAGAGAACTTGTTTAAAGAATGAATAAGATGACATGCATGGACCAATGAAAGAAAAGCGTGTTATTAATGTTGCAACAATTAGTTAGCAAAGTTAGAATTAGGGTATAAGAGGGCCTACTCTTAGTGGGAGGGGGTCACAGTCAGGAGCGGAGTTGGAGAGTCGTGTTGGTGTTGGTGGCTTCCAGTGCTGGGTGGTCCTGATCGATCCATTACTGAGCGGGAGATGCTGAAAGACTGTTAGATGAGACGGGTTGCAGGTAGCTGATGCTGACGAGCTGAAGTTTCTGTTGCTGTCTTAATATTCCAGTTGAGTATGAGAATCAGGTTATTTCCAATTCTTAAACTTAGGTTAGAAATCATTAGGCTAAATTAGGAAGGTAGGCAGGTAATTAGGGTTTTGCTTCATGACGAAAATTTCCTTTCTGCAATAAATTGATTATGCTTAATAAATATTTGAATTAATAATAAATGAATAATTGAATAAAAGTTTAAATTCTTTCTCATGCTTTTAAAATTATATAAAATTTAAGATTCTTTAAATCAAATGACTCAGTGTTTATTTTCCTAAATGATTGTGACATCAGTAATTGGTTATTGTGATTCAGCTGGTCTTAATCACTATGAACTAATTTTTTACATGAATGATTCATCGACAAACCAATGAGCAGGAATATCTTAAAGAAAATAACTAAAAGAAAGTGATAAGTTAAGGTAATAAGATATCCCGGCTCCTTCCAGCGGTACATAAATGGTGTTTTCCATTTAGTTCTCATGCTTCTCCTAGGAATACAGAATTTCGTAAAGGTGTAAAGGAAATCCAGGTGTGTGCGTGTGTGTTAGGCGATGTTTATGGGCCCCATCGTCATGTGGATGTGAGAAAATATAGTTTGCCCCTGGATGACCTATAAGTGACCTAGGAGGAGAATAGTTTTTATTGTACGCGCTGCATCAGATTTCTTGGTAGCAGAGTTATGGTTTTCTATAGATTAGTTTAGTGATTATTGTTTATTGATTATTGATTATTTTTTTATGACTAACACTATATGTTGAGTCGCGTTATGTTATATGTGAGTTTTCACGCTTCTGGGATGTAGGAAGTGGAACACGTGTGGCAAGAGAAGTCACATGGAATTTGGTACATGGTCTGAATTCATTTTGGTGATAACACAGGTTGTGTTATGTTAGGGATTTTCTGTACGAAAAGTGTGTAATTGAAATAGCAAATCACGTTTTCTTGTGAAACTTTGGCCTTAATTCTCAGGAGCCTAGTCTCCACATGTGTCTTATCCCCAGAGAAACGAGTAAATTGTTTGCTTGAAAGAAGGGTAAGGTAGAGGGAAGTGCTACTTTATCGGCGAGAGTAAATAATTCTGTGGTAGGGTAGAGGTAAGCGCTGCCTACTGGAAATACAGGATTCTTGTGTAAAAGGACAAAGCTGTCACTTTTGTTTAGCGAATCAGACTATGGAATTGTTTTAATTGTTGTAACTAACGGAGAAAACAGTGAAAAGAAAAATTGCCGATAAATTTTGTAAAGGAGGGGTAAAAGAGCAGGAGTGACGTAGAACAGTGCCGCGCTAGGATTGGATAGTGCGCTAGTCACGTGAACACAGAGTCAGGAGTGATGTAGAAAAGTGCCGCGCTAGGATTGGTTGGTTCGCGGACGAAGGAAATTGTTCTGATTGGTACGTTAGTGTGAGTCGCGCTGTAATTGGTTGAAGTTCCGTACACAGAACAGCGTTAGCGTAAAGAGAAAACAAATAGAAAACATGCCGTATTACGAGTATGAAAGGGAGAGAACGTCATGGAAGACAAAAATAAAGAATTTCTTTAAGAAAGACAAAAAGGTTGTGACTAGAGAGGGACAAGTAATTCCTCCGCCGAAATCAGCAGCTTCACATATGATGCTGAAATATGGATATCATACATGCATATGGTTGGAAAATTGGGCAAAGTATACGAAGAATGATGGTGCTTTAGCTTTCCCTGAGAATGGTTCGTTTAGTGTAGCGGTTTTGTGAAATTTGCGAGAAAAGATGACAAATCTAGAACCTAGACATAGACCGACGCAGTTTGAAGCGTTGACGGAATGGGAGGATGAGATGTATGAGCGAGAGAGATTCAGAGGTTTAAGGGATCATGAGTTTATGCCCGGAAGGATGTGGGGAATAAATCATGAAGACAGAATAAAACGATGGAGATGTGCTAACATGACAGGAGGTTTGTTTCCAGCTTTTACAGTTGAGGAAGGGACTAAGAAAAACGGACTGAGAAAAAGAAACATATGGAGAGGGAGAAATATATGCATGAGAGCGAAACGGATGATGAATTGCTGGAAGATATTTTAAATAGAAATCCACCTCCGTATCAGCAGAGTTCTACAGTGGTGACACCAAATGCGCCGCTAATAGATTCTATGCGAAATAAAAGTCCGGAAAAAAGAATTGAAATAAATAGGTCACAAGATCAAATGAGAACTTCACAAAATGAAGGAATAGAAAGCGACAATGCAAGCGAATTAGCAAGGACAACAAAAGAACTAACTGAGAAGATTAGAGAATTAACGAAAAATATGGAAGCAGTGACTGTGCCTGTAACAATAGGTCCAGTAATACCAGTTTTTGAGAATCAGAAAATTGATGAGCGATCTTTAGTGATTCCCATGAGTTCACAATTTCAGAGAGAAAAGAAAGGATGGAACAAAGTGCAAGTACAAGTAATTTGGCTAGTACTTACAGACCAAGTCCACCTACAAATTTGACTGTGAATGAGTGCAATGGTAGGAAAATGCATATGGTAACAGAATCTGCAACAGAGACTCCTGAAAAGAGTGGTAACTGGGTAGAACTAAATAATACACCCATAGGTCCGACTCCTGATGAGTTAAATGAGTCGATGAAGGCTTTTAAAATAAAGGAACCAGAAGAAAAACCATTAGATGTAATTAGGTTAAAAATTGACATGGAAGAATTAATTCTAGGAACGATTGGTACAGAAAAGATAAAAAAATTACCAGGATGATGAAATAATGTTTCTGTGCAAAAGTATTGCATGGAGAGCAAAGAATTTACATGACAAACTAGAAGAAGTAGCCAGTGAAATTGGAATAGACTTTGCGAAAGTGAAAACGTTGCAGAAACCATATAGAGTAGACTTTTGTGAAAAAGATATTGAAAATTTGAACACGGCAGGAAGGCTGACACAGATAAAAGAGTTAATTGTGTTGTTGAGAAAATGGGGTGATGTGGACAGATGGAAGGTTAGATGGACAAAGAAGAATGAGAAAACTACAGACAAAGCTTCTTTGGCTTTTATGATAACTGACAAGGAACCTGTTGCCAGAGAATACCCTATGAGAGAAACTCCAGGTGGTAGTTTTGTGCACGTTCCCTGGACTAGGCAGGATATACTGTCATTTACAAATGACTTTCCGAAGCTAAGAGAGAAACCAGTTGAATGGTACCGACAAGTAGAGAGGTTTGTAAAGGTTTCAAAGGTGTTGTGGATAGATTTAGATGGATTATTTGACATAGTGGTACCAACTGATTTGTGGTCAGAATGTAAAATTACAGTTGACTGGCCAACTACAGAATATCCAAGAGATCCTAAGACAGGAGCTCCAGGTCCTGATGTAATGAAGAAGTATGATAAGGTGATTACCTTTTTGAAGAATAAGATTCCTCCTAAAGAGAGAGATTGGGTAAAAATCGATCGAACTACACAAGAAAGTAAGGAGTCTGTACATGCCTATTATGAGAGGTTGTTGTTGGTTTTCAAGCAGTATAGTGGATATGAGGAATTAAGTGAAAAAGATATGAGTCATTTTGTGTACAGATTTGTGTTTGGATTGAAACCAGAGATTAGTGAAATGATTAAACAGCATATGATTAATTGGCAGAATGGCACAGTCGATGATGTGCTGAGGTATGCTAAGTATTGCAGTGATGATATTGAGAGTAGACAGCGTAAATTGAAAGAGAAGGCAATGTGGGCACAGGTGAAGGTGGCAGAAAAACAAGAAGCTCAATTGGACAATAATAATGGGAATGAAACAGGACAGAATAAAATGCGACCTAACATAGGTAAAGGGAAAGGTCAAGTGAGTCTAGAAGAAGCAAAGAAGAAATGGCCATGTCATAATTGCGGAAAATGAGGGCATTGGAGAAACGAGTGTAAGTTCCCACCTAAACCTAATCCGGAAAATCAATCATTAACTCCACAGGTGCAGAATGAGGTAGTTGTTCAACAAAGTCAGGTGCCGCAACCACCACTTCCCAACACTGTTAACCAGCAAAGATACAGTACAGAAACAGGATTCTACGGAGGAGAGCAGGTAACACAGTTGCCGCGAGCAGCTAATATTTCTCAGTATTGGTTGCGTCAGAGTGAAGATGACCCGGATGAAAGATTCTGACGGTGCCCAGGAGAGGGGAAAGAGTGCGTACTTGGCGCAACTCTAGAGGTAGATCAGTCTGGTCCCTTTGTGGATGGAGAAGTGAATGGTGCAAATGTAACATTCCTTGTCGATACTGGAGCTACCCGTTCTACTGTTAGATCAGTGGAAATTCCAAACCTTCCTCTCTCAGGTGAATGCATCCAAGTGGTAGGAGTAGCTAATCAGCAGATTAAAACACCACTTACTGAATTAGTGGAAGTAAAAATTGGTTCTTTTAGCAAAATGCATAAATTTGTAGTGTGCGATTGTAGTCCTGTAAATCTTTTAGGTCGTGACCTCTTGTGCAAGATGAATTGCACAATTTATTGTACGCCAGATGGAATTGGATTTCAGACCTCAGATGAAGATGTCTTGTATAAAGTAACTTTGATGAATCAAGAACCTGAAATGAATGGTTTGTTTCCTGCATTTGATGCAGAAAAACTTCCAGAAGAACTAAAAATTGCAGTGAAGGAAAGTGTGTGGGATTTTACAGGAGAAGATATTGGATTAATGAAAGAAGTTGATCCCGTAAAAGTAACAGTAAAAGAAGGAACAACTTACCCGAATACGCCACAGTACAAATTAACTCCAGAAATAATTGAAGGAATAACTCCTGTAATAAATAAAATGATTGAACAGGGAATTTTGAAAGAAATAATGAGCAGTCCATGTAATTCACCTATTATGGGACTGAAAAAGCCAAATGGAACATATAGAATAGTACAGGATTTGAGAAAGATCAACAAAATAGTTGTGCCCTGTTGTCCAATAGTGCCAAACCCTGCAGTAATTCTATATCAAATTCCACACGAAGCCGAGTGGTACACTGTGATAGATTTGTGTCACGCATTTTTCTCTATTCCTTTGCATCCAGATAGCCAGCCATTATTTGCGTTCCGGTTCGGAGAGCGTATTTTGGCATGGTGCCGAATTCCTCAGGGGTATACAGAAAGCCCCTCAATCTTTAATCAGATTTTAAAGAAATCTCTGGAAGATTTGAAAATGCCAGAAAAGTCAGTGATGGTGCAGTATATCGATGACCTGTTGGTGGCATCGAAAACAAAAGAAGCATGTGTAAATGATACAATAGCTTTACTGAACCATCTAGAGAAAAGAGGACATAAAGTGTCTCCTTCAAAATTGCAATTTTGCCAAAAAGAAGTTCAATATTTAGGGCATAAAATTGAGAAAGGAGTGCGAAAGATAGCGACAGAAAGAGTAAGAATGATTCAAGGAATGAGAGCACCAATGACGCAAAGAGAGGTAAGAATGTTTCTGGGAATGGTTGGATATTGCCGACAATGGATAAGTGGCTTCTCTTTGATTGCAAAACCATTACAAAAGTTGACCAAGAAAGATGTAAGAGACCCTTTTGAGTTAAACAATGAAGAAATGAAATCTTTCAAAGAACTGAAAAAGAAATTGTGTGAGGCCCCTGCATTAGGCATGCCTGATTATGAGAAGGATTTTGAGTTGTACTGCAGTGAAAGAGATGGATGTGCGTTTTCAGTACTGGTACAAAAACATGGAACAATGAAAAGACCAATTGCTTATTTTTCAGCTGTTTTAGATCCTATAGCAAAAGCATTGCCCGGATGTCTGAAAGCAGTTGCTGCTACTTGTGTAAGTCTGGAACAAAGTGAAGGTATAGTGATGGGGTATCCACTGAGAGTATATGTTCCCCATTCAGTAGAAATTCTTTTGACAAGAACAAAAACACAGTACATGACACATAGTCGGCTGACTAAGTACGAAAAAGTCATCTTGAGTGCTGAAAATGTGACCATAGATAGATGCATGAATGTGAATCCTTCAATGTCATTGCCAGATGAGGAGAGTATAATTGAACAAGACGAAGTAGATCATGATTGTCTGAACGTGCTGGAATATTGCACGAAACCAAGAGCTGACATAAAAGATGAACCGTTAAGGAATCCGATTATGTAATGTTCGTAGATGGCTCATGTTTGAGAACAAAAGAAGGAGTTTTAAGCGCAGCTTACACAGTGTGCACAGTGGCAACTGTGATGGAAGCGTCTTGTCTGAAAGGAATAAGGTCTGCACAAGTTGCGGAACTGATTGCTTTGATTCAAGCATGTAAATTAGGAAGAAATGTACGAGTCACGATTGTGACCGATAGCCAATATGGTTTCGGCATCGTACATGATTTTGGTCAGATTTGGTCACAAAGAGGTTTCTTGACGTCTGCAGGAACACCTATCAGAAATGGAGATTTTGTTAAAAAGCTGCTTGAGGCGATACAGTTGCCTAAACAAATAGCTGTAGTGAAGTGCAAGGCGCATAAGAAAAACGAAGATTACATAGCCGTTGGCAACAATTATGCTGACGAGATCGCCAAATATTGTGCAGAGAACATGGTGTCCATGAACAAAAATAGAGAAAGGGAGCATATCTCTTCTCCTTTGCTTTTTACTAATACTGTCGAGACATGGGATGAAGTAAGACAGTTACAAGAAACTGCAAGTGATGAGGAAAAAGATTACTGGATAAAAGCAGGATGTAGAAGACAGGAAAATAATGGTGTGTTGGTGTACAGAGACGAAAGACCAGTTATGCCTGATAGCATGATTGCAGACATGGCACGGATGTACCATGGACAAGCTCATATTGGGAGAGATGCAATGATCAGACTTTTAGACAAACCTGGTATAACCCAAAATTCAGAGCCATAGCTGAAAGTCTTTGTCAAAGATGTCTTATTTGTCAGCAGTTTAACCCAGGAAGAAAGACGGTAGTAAGTCTAGGAACAATAGGACGAGAAGGAGGTCCGTTCACTAGAATGCAGTTAGACTTTATAGAAATGCCCCCTAGTAACAGACTAAAATATGTTCTAGTGGTCGTCTGTTTGTTTTCTCGTTGGGTGGAGGCATACCCCACTAGAAGGAATGATGGAACAACGGTAGCAAAACTTATGCTGCGAGAGTTCATTCCAAGGTATGGTTTTCCAGTCACGGTTGAGACAGATAGAGGAACACATTTTCAAAATGAGTTGATCCAATTGATTTGCGAAGCATTTAGTATTAAATAAAAACTACATTGTGCTTACAGACCAGAGGCTTCTGGGGTAGTGGAGCAAATTAATGGAACAATTAAGAACAGATTAGGAAAAATGTGTCAAGCTACAGGACTCAAATGGCCAGATGCACTGCCTCTTGTTCTGATGACCATCAGAAGCATCCCTGAAAAGAAAACTGGACTTAGTCCTCATGAGATGATCATGGGACGAGCAATGAGACAAGCACAAGTACCTGTCAAAAAGTTATTGACTATAACTGATGATCTAGTACTGGATTATTGCAAGGGACTGGCTGATGTGGTGCGTTCTGTGTTTCATCAGGTTGGACCGGATGCGACCACTCTTGAAAGAAAACCAGCCCACGACTTGAATCCAGGAGACTGGGTCCGTATAAAAATCCACAGGAGAAGAAACTGTCTAGTTCCTCGCTGGGACGAACCACGACAGGTAATCCTAGTAACAACGACTGCAGTCAAGTGTGCAGGAGTGAAGAACTGGGTCCATGCCAGCCACACAATCAGAGTTCAAGAACCTACTGATCGACATGTGAGTCGACGTCTGGAAGTGTGGGATAAAAGTTTAACGGCTGGGACAACAAGGATAAGAGAAAGGGTGCCAGAACTTGAAGATCGACCTGAAAGTCGACATCTGGAAACCCCAACTGCAAACACCTCTAGAGAAGAAGAGGAAGAAGAAGAAGAAAGAAATTCAAAAGTTCCAGAACCTGAAGATCGGCCTGGAAACATCTGACACAAGTTCAGGATCTGATGATTCAGTTGCAAACTGTGAAGAATTCCGAAGGAGAACTTGGGGTTATAAACCAATTAGAGAAGAAAATGAACAAGAAAACGATCTAGATGAGCAACCAAGTACAAGTTATGGTGGAAATCCTTCAGAAATAATATTAATAGATGAAGTAGGGAAAGAAGTACACAAAAAGTTAGAGAATCGAGAAGAACCCCGAGGAGCAATAGGGATAGATAGAGAAACAGAAGAACAGGGAAATTTAAAAGTAGAAAGGGAGGAAAACACCAAATCGGAAGAACACCGAGGAGGGACAGTAATAAGGGAACACAAGAAGGAGAAGACAGATCCACCAGTAGGAGAAGACGAGATCATAAGCTTCAAAATAAGAGACAATAGTGAAACAGTTGAAACAGAAACTGAAGAGAGTGGAGAAGAGGAGAAAGCAAAAACTGAATCAAGAAAAAGAAATTGGAAATCAGAAAGAGAAGAAAAAGAAGGTGAAGCCAAAAGGTCAAGAAAAGGAGATAATTGGCCCAACAACTATATAAGAAAATTGAGATATAGAATAATAAGAGCTGGAGAAGAAAGTGCTGAACAAGTGAATGAGATAACAAGTCAAAAGGGACAAGAAAAACCCAGTGGAAAACGATTGCAAAAATCCAAAAGAACGAAGAAAGTGAATGCAAAGTATAAGTCACCTGAGTGGCTGTATATCGCACTGACGGATTACAAAGAAGAAGAAAACACTCACGAGAACCAGAGACTAAGAAGTCGAATGGGAAAAGGTGAGATGCAACAAACCTGAAGTGAAGACTTATAGTGCTTCTGCCGGACATGACAATTTTACTGGATGTGACAAATCACCGGATGTGACAACGAAAGAATTCTGGAAAGAATTAAAAGAAAGTACTAAGAAAAGACTTTTTGAAAGCAGAGTGGCATCTAAGTCATTTCTGAGGTGTAGTGACACAATTTTCTGAAATTTAACAAATAAATAAAAGCAAAATGGAAAATACTAGGGATAGAAGTGATAAATGTGAGTTTGTAAAAAGATGGTGTAAAATGTGCTGCTTTTGTACAGGGTTATTAATGACCATATGGATAGTTTTAGCAATCACAATTCCTATTAGTTTAGCTGTAATAGAAGCAAAGAATGATACCAAACCAGAAAAAGAAACTAATATTAAAGAACCAGTTATTTTAAGAAGTAGTGCAGAATTACATAAGGATAAGTCAGTAACAGATTTTTCTAAAAATGTTTTTACAAAATTGTTGTACGAATATGTAGAGACAATGGATGTGAGAGATTGTTATGTTTGTATGCAGTTGCCTGCATCAGTGTCAGAAGGTGTGACTTATCATCACCTACCTCTAACTTATGGAATAACCTGTAGTGTAATAGCAAGTTTATTTTATAAAACAGGTAGATTAGAATCTTATTATACTGATATAGATAAGATTTTTGCAAACATTCCAGTAGTACCAGAACTTAACAAAGTAAAACCAGCAAAAGTTTTAGGAGAATTCTTTTAGAACATAGAAAATTAACGTCAGAAGAAATAGTTAGTGAACAACCTTACCTGTGAGTTAAAGAAAGAAGAAAAGATATTTTTAGAAATGGTTGAAGAAAGAAGAATGAAATTTCAAAAAGAAGCAATAAAAGAGGGAGGAACACATCTATGGACGTTTGAGGAAGGAAATCATGAAGGGAAAAAGATAAATGCAGCAATGACATTAGATTGGCCGCAAACAGGAAAGTTGTGTATTAGGAGAAATAAGACAGTCTATGACAATTACTTTGTAGGTTCCAGTATCTGCCATGACAATTATCAAATTCTGGGAGGTTGGGGATTCAAAGGTGGAAAAGATCCAATATTTCCAGGTATCTATTATATTTGTGGGAATAGAGCTTATTACAGGTTACCGGACCATTGGTATGGAACTTGCTATGTAGGCCTGGTCTTTCCAAAAATCTTTCATATGGACAGAGAAGAAAAAGGAACATACAAGATGATTAATAGCTTTACACGTAGAAAGAGGGAAAGTTTTTCAGAAATTGTAGGTGATATTTTTGGAGCATTAATACCAGCAGTGGGAATATCTTTGAATGCATTTAAAATTGGAAATTATCCACAGTAGTAGATCGGTTGTCTACAGATACTGCGGGAGGGTTCTTAATGGTAAATACCGAAATGGTTGCCATGAGAGCAATGGTGATGCAAAATCGGCTTGCCCTTGATATTCTTTTGGCAAAGGAGGGTGGAGTCTGTGGAATGTTAAAAGTCCAACATTGTTGCACTTACATTCCTGATAAAAGTGAAAATATACAGAAGTATATTACGAATATTACAAATTTGCACAAAGAACTAGTTCCACTGGAGGTTGAAAGTGTCTTGGGAAAACTTGGTAGAGGGTTTTCTTCAGTAGCAAATTGGTTGACCAGAATGAGTAGACTAATGATAGGGAAAGTTATAATAATAGCAACTGTAGTAATACTGTTAGCCATGGTGTTGAAAATAGTAATAACGTGTATAAAAAGAAAAGTAAGACAAAATAAGATAAAAAGAAATAACAGAATAATGAAAGAAAGAGAGAGAGAAATGGGTGAAATTGAGTTAGAGAAAATGAAAGAAAACATGTATAAGGAGACAAGAAGACAAGATGAAGGAGAAACAGATGTGTAACTAACAAAAAGCAAAGGATGAAAGACATATACTGCCTGAAAAAGAAGTATAACTTGGGTTTTATGTGGTGATTTAAAAATCACCAAAGGGGGGAGTTGATGGAGCAGAGAAAATAATTTTTTTTAACCCCTAACAAATTTTATAAATAATTAATAAAATGTTCGTTTAAATGTATTAATCAACACTGTACATGTGGGAAGGGTAATACGCAAGTGTATGTGCTGAATAATCTATTAACGAATGTCCGTGTGTCTAATTATAACATAAAAATTAATGCATACTAATTTAAAATAAATGCATGATTTTGTGCTTCATAGAAATAAACGTGTCGTTGCAAAAACAATAGTGATGGTAAGTAAGGAACAGCTTAAATGTTGCTTTCTGCTAGGTAATAACTAATTGGGGTACGTAGATGACGGGAGGGAAACGAAAAGGCTATTTTTCTCTATTTTAATTATGTTTTGTTTATTTCAAAATAGTGCTTCTAAAGTATAACCGAGTGGCGATATAAAATGGCTGCCAGTTAATGATGTGCGCAAGTGCAGGGAAACACGTGACAAGGGAGAGAAGTCGGAGAAAAGCTAACCTCGTGATGTTGCTGAGAGGCTAGGATGCGAGAAATGGTCAAGGCTGATGTGACCTAATTGAACTGATAGTGTGCTGTGGTGATCAGCAAAGACCCGTGGGAAACCAGTTTAAGAGAAAGGACAATGCCTGCAGAGTTCTCGAATGTATCGAAAGAAGTTACAAATGTACTGATCGAAGCGGATGGAAACATGTCTTGAACTGTGAGAAAGGAAATGATCCAAGGACCATTGGATCCAAGAGAACTTGATTAAAAGAATGAATAAGATGACATGCATGGACCAATGAAAGAAAAGCGTGTTATTAATGTTGCAACAATTAGTTAGCAAAGTTAGAAATAGGGTATAAGAGGGCCTACTCTTAGTGGGAGGGGGTCACAGTCAGGAGCGGAGTTGGAGAGTCGTGTTGGTGTTGGTGACTTCCAGTGCTGGGTGGTCCTGATCGATCCATTACTGAGCGGGAGATGCTGAAAGACTGTGAGATGAGACGGGTTGCAGGTAGCTGATGCTGACGAGCTGAAGTTTCTGTTGCTGTCTTAATTTTCCAGTTGAGTATGAGAATCAGGTTATTTCCAATTCTTAAACTTAGGTTAGAAATCATTAGGCTAAATTAGGAAGGTAGGCAGGTAATTAGGGTTCTGCTTCATGACGAAAATTTCCTTTCTGCAATAAATTGATTATGCTTAATAAATATTTGAATTAATAATAAATGAATAATTGAATAAAAGTTTAAATTCTTTCTCATGCTTTTAAAATTATATAAAATTTAAGATTCTTTAAATCAAATGACTCAGTGTTTATTTTCCTAAATGATTGTGACATCAGTAATTGGTTATTGTGATTCAGCTGGTCTTAATCACTATGAACTAATTTTTTACATGAATGATTCATCGACAAACCAATGAGCAGGAATATCTTAAAGAAAATAACTAAAAGAAAGTGATAAGTTAAGGTAATAAGATATCCCGGCTCCTTCCAGCGGTACATAAATGGTGTTTTCCATTTAGTTCTCATGCTTCTCCTAGGAATACAGAATTTCGTAAAGGTGTAAAGGAAATCCAGGTGTGTGCGTGTGTGTTAGGCGATGTTTATGGGCCCCATCGTCATGTGGATGTGAGAAAATATACTTTGCCCCTGGATGACCTATAAGTGACCTAGGAGGAGAATAGTTTTTATTGTACGCGCTGCATCACCATTTATCCAGTTAGAAATATCTTTCAGGAACTCCTTAAATTTATGGAAGGCCGCAACTGATTTTTCTTTAAAAGAAAACACCAATTGAGTGTCTTCCACGTAGGAAAGCACCTTCACCCCCCAAGATGAAATAAGGGTAGCCAGTGGGGCAAGATAAAGATTATAAATGAGCGGGCTCAGGGCCGAGCCCTGAGGCACTCCACACAATAGTGATTTTAATGAGGGCGAGTAAGGTCGAAGAAAAACCCGCTGGGAATGGTCTTCAAGGTAGGATCGGATCTAGGAGAGTGCCGTCCCCCGAACACTAAGATGACCTAATCTTTCCAGCAAGATCAGGTGTGCGACCGTATCGAATGCTGCTGACAGGTCTAAAAGTACTATCATGGCAGATGCACCGCAGTCCACTGTCACTGTCACTCTCACTGATTCGGAAACTTCTAGTAATGCGATCTCCATGCTTTAACCAGCCCGGAACCCAGATTGCGAGTCGTGCAGGAGGCCATTAGCTTCTACAAATTTGGCAAGTTGTCGCTGAGCCGACTTCTTTAACATTTTGGCGGGTGCTGACAGCAGGGAGATAGGACTTAAATTGCTGAGCAACTCTGGGTCAGCATTAGGTTTTTTAAGCAATGGCAACAGGAATGCCTGTTTCCAAGTGGCAGGAAAAATGCCAGTTTTCAAGTAGGAGTTCCAAATCTGATTCAATGTTGGATTTAACAAGGGGGGCATCAATCTGAAGAATTGAGAAAGGCAAGGGCCCATGGGGAGCCAGACTTACATTTCAGGAGTTCTGCCAATGACTCTTCAGCTGATATTGGAAGAAATTCTGAGAAGTAGATGATGGTGTTGGAGGGAGGTGGTTGTTGATTAGCAGCGGGCCCTGTGACCACAGGAAACGAGGAGTAGATATTTTGAATTTTATCTTTGAAAAAATCTGACAGACTCGTCCAGAGAGTATGCAAGGGGTGGCTAGTACTGTCCAGCCCTGCCGGCTTGGTAAAGGATTTACAATCTTACAAATTTCCTCAGCGGAGTTCTCTGAATTCTTGATGCGTCTTACAAAATGTTCCCTCATCTTAGACTGCATCAATTTGCAGAATTTTTTTCAAGGCCTCCTTTTACGCGCTTTTTGCTGTGAGATTGTAGGACTTTCTCCAGCAACGCTCTAACCTATTTCAGCGGCTCTTTTCCACTCTAAGTTCGGCAGAGGACCAAGGGGACGAAGGTTTGGCTCTAGAAGTTATGACCATAAAGGGGCAACTATATCGAAGGCAGTTGTGATCCACGAGTTGAAACTGGCAGAGTAACTATCAGGATTGCCTGTCAGCCGTGGCACAGCTGCTTGAAGGGCTGGCTTCAGGGTATCTTTTGTGACTTTTCTCCAGTTCCTCTTTATTTCTGTTTTTTTCCACCTATTGATTGCTTAGCCTCAAAGATAAAGGTGAAAGGGACAAAGAAGTGGTCCGTCCATAGCATGCCAAGAGGATTCTCGGCTCTCAGGTTTTGAATATTTGAGAAAATTAAATCTAGCATGTAGCCCACACGATTGGTAGGTGAAGTTACAAACTGAGTAAGGTTAAAACCATTTAATGTCGATGTTAGATGGGAGGCCTTGGGGCAATTTGGATCATCTACATGCAGATTAAAATCTCCCAGAATTGTAAAATGAGAGTAGCGTAATGTCAGCTGGGAAATAACATCACATTGATAAAGCATATAGATATTTGGGCAGTCAGGTGGCATGTAGAGCAGCAGCCCCGCAAAGGAAAATGACAGTAAGAGCTTGATACAAAAGGTCAAGCACTCAATGTTGCCTATCTGGCTCAGCTTGGAGGTAGAAACCTCCACAGTATCTTTCAAAATAATGGTCATGCCTCCCCTACCCTATCTCCACCTGATTGGCACACACAATTAGGAACATCAGGTCCCATGCATTGTCCATAAGGGATAGCCAAATGTCATCTGCGTGTTTAGGCAGCGACCTGCAGTTGATAAGGCAGGCTCTCACATCATTACATTTTACATTAGGGGAAGCTGTGGTTACTACATTTCCCACCTCTGGTCCTATAGGCCCATTAAATTTAAAATTACAGATCTTGCAGGAATACTCAGTACTACCCGCCACCAAGTCGAAGCGGGAGATACCAAGGCACAAGTCACCTTTCAAGGCCATGAGTGATTCTCTGGACCATTTAACCCCTTCGCTGCTAGGCCTTTTCCCCTCCTGTGCTAAGCCTTTTTTTGGCTATTTGGGGTAGTTCGCGCTTAGGCCCCTGTAACTTTTTGACCACATAAGGTATCCACGCCAAATTTGCGTCCTTTTTTTCCAACATCATGGGGATTCTAAAGGTACCCAGGGTTTGTGGATTCCCCTGGAGGGGACCCAGAAATTAGCCAAAATACAGCTAAATTTTGTTTTTTGGGGGAAAAATGCGAAAAAGGGCTACAGATGAAAGCGTCTGGTTTTTTCCCTGCAAATGGCATCAAAAAGGAGTTGTGGTGCTGAAATCACCATCTTCCCAGCTTTCAGGGACAAGCAGACTTTTGTCAGAAAACCAAAATGTTTTACACAGTTTTGGCATTTTTCTGGGACATAGTCTATTTTTGCTATTTTTTGTGCTTTCAACCTCCTTCCAGTTAATGGTAGAAATGGGTATGAAAGCAATAATGGATCCTAGAAAGCTATACATTTCTGAGATGTAGATAAAATTCTGAATTCAGCAAGGGGTCATTTGTGTAGATCCTTCAAGTTTTCTTTATAGAAACAAACAGTTAAATATAGGAAAAATTGAAAATTAGTTGAAAAAAATCAGCCATTTGTGTCAACATTTTCACCTGTAACTTCTTCTAATTATGACAGCTATTTGAAAGCAATATACCGTTACATCCGCTGGACCTTTCTGGTTGTGGCGATATATAGGACTTGTAGGTTCACTAAGAACCCGACGAACCGAGAGCCAATAACTGAGCAGCGTCTTGCAATGGTTTTTTATTATGTACCGGGTATATAGCAATTATTCTGGGAAAATTTATACATGGAAAAATCGGTATGAAAGACACCTATGTATTTCTGAAATGGGAACAAAATATAGAGTTTAGAAATAGTAGATATTTGCACATTTCCGAAATTGGGAGTACCCATACTAGCATGAGAATTATAGGACATTTTTCAAAATGACTTCTTTTTCACACATTGTCTTTCATTTGGAAGTCAGAAATGCATCAAAAGTCAATAGATAATAACAGGTGCTCTACAATTTTGTGTTACCCTAAGTATCCCGATAAAAATGGTACCTCACTTGTGTGGGTAGGCCTAGTGCCTGCGACAGGAAACTGCCCAAAACGCAACGTGGACACACCACATTTTCACAGTGAAAAATGACCCTTTTTTTGCAAAGTGCCTAGCTGTAGTTCTTTAACCCTAGCTCTGCCGCCACCTAGGGAAACCTAGCAAACCTATACATTTTTGAAAACTAGACACCCAGGGGAATCCAGGATGGGTGACTTGACTGGCTCTCACCTGGTTCTGTTACCCAGAATCCCTTGCAAACCTAAAATATTCTCAAAAAACCCAAATTTTCCTCACTTTTCTGTGGTGGAAAGTTCTGGAATCTGCATGGATCCACAAAATTCCACCCACCCCGCGTTCCCCAAAGTCTTTCGAGAAAAACGGTACCTCACTTGTGTGGGTAGGCCTACTGCCCGCGACAGAAAACGGCACAAAACGCAACGTGGACACACCACATTTTCACAGTGAAAAATTACCCCTTTTTTGCAAAGTGCCTAGCTGTAGTTTTTGAAAGCTAGCTCTGCCGGCACCTAGGGAAACCTAGCAAACATATACATTTTTGAAAACTAGACACCCAGGGGAATACAGGATGGGGTGACTTGACTGGCTCTCACCAGGTTCTGTTACCCAGAATCCCTTGCAAACCTAAAAAATTGTCAAAGAAACCACATTTTCCTCACTTTTCTGTGGTGAAAAGTTCTGGATTCTGCGTGGATCCACAAACTTCCACCCACCCCGCATTCCCCAAAGTCTTCCGAGAAAAATGGTACCTCACTTGTGTGGGTAGGCCTAGTGCCCGCAACAGGAAACAGCGAAAAACGCAACGTGGACACACCACATTTTCACAGTGAAAAATGACCCTTTTTTTGCAAAGTGCCTAGCTGTAGTTTTTGAACCCTAGCTCTGCCGGCACCTAGGGAAACCTAGCAAACCTATACATTTTTGAAATCTAGACACCCAGGGGAATCCAGGATGGGGTGACTTGACTGGCTCTCACTAGGTTCTGTTACCCAGAATCCCTTGCAAACCTAAACAATTGTCAAAAAAAACACATATTCCTCACTTTTCTGTGGTGGAAAGTTCTGGAATCTGCGTGGATCCACAAAATTCCACCCACCCCGCATTCCCCAAAGTCTTCCGAGAAAAATGGTACCTCACTTGTGTGGGTAGGCCTAGTGCCCGCAACAGGAAACAGCGCAAAACACAACGTGGACACACCACATTTTCACAGTGAAAAATGACCCTTTTTTGAAAAGTGCTTAGCTGTAGTTTTTGAACCCTAGCTCTGCCGGCACCTAGGGAAACCTAGCAAACCTATACATTTTTGAAATCTAGACACCCAGGGGAATCCAGGATGGGGTGACTTGATTGGCTCTCACCAGGTTCTGTTACCCAGAATCCCTTGCAAACCTAAACAATTGTAAAAAAAAACACATTTTCCTCACTTTTCTGTGGTGGAAAGTTCTGGAATCTGCGTGGATCCACAAAATTCCACCCACCCCGCATTCCCCAAAGTCTTCCGAGAAAAATGGTATCTCACTTGTGTGGGTAGGCCTAGTGCCCGCGACAGGAAACAGCGCAAAACACAACGTGGACACACCACATTTTCACAGTGAAAAATGACCCTTTTTTTGCAAAGTGCTTAGCTGTAGTTTTTGAACCCTAGCTCTGCCGGCACCTAGGGAAACCTAGCAAACCTATACATTTTTGAAAACTAGACACACAGGGGAATCCAGGATGGGGTGACTTGACTGGCTCTCACCAGGTTCTGTTACCCAGAATCCCTTGCAAACCTAAAAAAGTGTAAAACAAAAACACATTTTCCTCGCTTTTCTGTGGTGGAAAGTTCTGGAATCTGTATGGATCCACAAAATTCCACCCACCCCACGTTCCCCAAAGTCTTCTGAGAAAAATGGCACCTCACTTGTGTGGGTAGGCCTAGTGCCCGCGACAGGAAACGATGCAAAACGCAACGTGGACACACCCCAAATTCACTGTGAAAAATGACCCTTTTTGGCAAAGTGCCTAGCTGTAGTTTTTGAACCCTAGCTCTGCCGGCACCTAGGGAAACCTACCAAACCCACACATTTCTGAAAAGTAGACACATGGGAGATTCCAGGGAGGTATGGCTTGCATGGATCCCCCAATGTTTTCTTACCCAGAATCCCCCAGAAACCTGAAATTTTGCTGAAAAAATCACTTTTTTCACACATTATTGTGTGGGAAAGTTGTGGCATTACCGGGCTGACACAAATTTCCTACCACCCAGCATTGCCCCAGGTCTCCCGATAAAAATGGTGCCTCACTCGGGTCGGATGCCCAAGTACCCGCGACAGGCAAGGGCCCAAAACGTATTGAGGCGACATCAAAAATGCCTATCACAAAACGACCTGGTTTTGCAAGGGGGGTCCCATGACTTTTTGGCCCGGGGCTCGGCGGCCACCTAGGGAAACCTAGCAAACCCACACATTTCTGAAAAGTAGACACCCGGGGGATTCCAGGGAGGTATGGCTTGCGTGGATCCACCAACGTTTTCTTACCCAGAATCCCTTGCAAACCTGAAATTTTGCTGAAAAAATCACTTTTTTCTCACATTTTTGTGTGGGAAAGTTGTGGCATCACCGGGCTGACACAAATTTCCTACCACCCAGCATTCCCCCAGGTCTCCCAATAAAAATGGTGCCTCACTCGGGTGGGAGGCCCAAGTACGCGTGACAAGCAAGGGCCCAAAACGTATTGAGGCGACATCAAAATTGCCTATCAGAAGACGACCTGGTTTTGCAAGGGGGGTCCCATGACTTTTTGGCCCGGGGCTCGGCGGCCACCTAGGGAAACCTACCAAACCCACACATTTCTGAAAAGTCGACACCCGGGGGATTCCAGGGAGGTATGGCTTGCGTGGATCCACCAACGTTTTCTTACCCAGAATCCCCTGCAAACCTGAAATTTTACTGAATAAATCACTTTTTTCACACATTTTTGTATGGGAAAGTTGTGGCATCACCGGGCTGACACAAATTTCCTACCACCCAGCATTGCCCCAGGTCTCCCGATAAAAATGGTGCCTCACTCGGGTGGGAGGCCCAAGTACGCGCGACAGGCAAGGGCCCAAAACGTATTGAGGCGACATCAAAATTGCCTATCAGAAGACGACCTGGTTTTGCAAGGGGGGTCCCATGACTTTTTGGCCCGGGGCTCGGTGGCCACCTAGGGAAACCTAGCAAACCCACACATTTCTGAAAAGTAGACACCCGGGGGATTCCAGGGAGGTATGGCTTGTGTGGATCCACCAACGTTTTCTTACCCAGAATCCCCTGCAAACATGAAATTTTGCTGAAAAAAATCACTTTTTTCACACATTTTTGTGTGGGAAAGTTGTGGCATCACTGGGCTGACACAAATTTCCTACCGCCCAGCATTCCCCCAGGTCTCCCGATAAAAATGGTGCCTCACTCGGGTGGGAGGCCCAAGTACGCGCGACAGGCAAGGGCCCAAAACGTATTGAGGCAACATCAAAATTGCCTATCAGAAAACGAGCTGGTTTTGCAAGGGGGGTCCCATGACTCTTTGCCCCAGGGCTCGGCGGCCACCTAGGGAAACCTACCAAACCCATACATTTCTGAAAAGAAGACACCCGGGGGATTCCAGGAAGGTATGGCTTGCGTGGATCCCCCAACGTTTTCTTACCCAGAATCCCCCAGAAACCTTAAATTTTGCTGAAAAAGTCACTTTTTTTCACACATTTTTGTGTAGGAAAGTTGTGGCATCACCGGGCTGACACAAATTTCCTACCACACAGCGTTCCCCCAGGTCTCCCGATACAAATGGTGCCTCACTCGGGTGGGAGGCCCAAGTACCCGCAACATGCATGGGCCCAAAACGTATTGAGGCGACATCAAAATTGCCTATCAGAAGACGACCTGGTTTTGCAAGGGGGGTCCCATGACTTTTGGCCCGGGGCTCGGCGGCCACCTAGAGAAACCTACCAAACCCACACATTTCTGAAAACTAGACACCCGGGGGATTCCAGGGAGGTATGGCTTGCGTGGATCCACCAACGTTTTCTTACCCAGAATCCCCTGCAAACCTGAAATTTTGCTGAGAAAAAATCACTTTTTTCACACATTTTTGTGTGGGAAAGTTGTGGCATCACCGGGATGACACAAATTTCCTACCACCCAGCGTTCCCCCAGGTCTCCCGATAAAAATGGTGCCTCACTCGGGTGGGAGGCCCAAGCACCCGCGACAGGCACGGGCCCCCACCGGGGGGACAGATTGGGGGCTACAGCCCCCATCTGCCCCCCAGGGCGGGGGAGAAAGGCTGTAATGGTGACGGGGGTGGGGGCATTGGCGTGCCCGTTTTGGGCAGCCCCCACCCTAAAACAAATTGTACAAAAAAAAATCCCTGGCGTTTAGTGGGCTTTCTGTCCCACCGGGGGGGCAGAAAGGCTGTAATAGTGACGGGGGGTGGGGGCATTGGCGTGCCCGTTTCGGGCAGCCCCCACCCAAAAAAAACCACGCCAAAAAAAATCCCTGGCGTTTAGTGGGCTTTCTGCCCCCCCGGGGGTCAGAAAGGCTGTAATGATGACGGGGGTTGGGGGCATTAGCGTGCCCGTTTTGGGCAGCCCCCACCCTAAAAAAAAAATTACACATAAAATAAATCCCTGGCGTTTAGTGGGCTTTCTGCCCCCCCCCGGAGTGCAGATTGAGGGCTACTGCCCCCATCTGCCTCCCAGGGGGGGCAGAAAGGCTGTAATGGTGGTGGGGGGGGTGGGGGCATTAGCGTGCCCATTTCGGGCAGCCCCCACCCTAAAAAAAAATGCGTCCAAAAAAATCCCTGGTGTTTAGTGGGCTTTCTGCCTCCCAGGGGGGGCAGATAGGCTGTAATGGTGGTGGGAGGGTGGGGGCATTAGCGTGCCCGTTTCGGGCAGCCCCCACCCTAACAAAAAATGCGTCCAAAAAAATCCCTGGTGTTTAGTGGGCTTTCTGCCCCCCCGGGGGGGCAGATTGGGGGCTACTGCCCCCATCTGCCTCCCAGGGGGGGCAGAAAGGCTGTAATGGTGGCTGGGGGGTGGGGGCATTGGCGTGCCTATTTCGGGCAGCCCCCACCCTGAAACAAATGCACCTAATAAAAATCCCTGGTGTCTAGTGGGCTTTCTGCCCCCCCGGGGGGGGCAGATTGGGGGCTACTGCTCCCATCTGCCCCCAAGGGGGGCAGAAAGGACTGAACAATGGCAATTTTTTGGGGGAGCAAAAGCCCTTGCCCAAGGGGCCGCTCCCCCTCCCTGGTGCCTTAGTGGGTGGATCCCTGCTTGGGGATCGCCCTCCTGGGGCGATCCCCAAGCAGGGATCCACTGGGGAGGGGTACCATTGGAAAGGGAGATTCTCCCTTTCCAATGAAACCTCTCCGTCTTTCTACGTGCTCAGGGGGCTGAGATAGCCCCCTGAGCACATAAAAAGTGAAACTGAAATGAGCCTAAAGGCTCATTTTTAGTTTCGTTTTCAGTGAAATGAAGTCAGCGCGACGTGCGCGCTGATCTTCATTTCACTGAAAGGGAGAGGGGGCCTCGGGAGCTAGGGAAGCTCTTCCCCAGCTCCCGAGGCTGTGGAGAGAAAGGAAATCCCTCTGCTGTCTGCAGCAGAGGGATTCGTGCCCTGGCCTCATGACGGAATGGTTCCGTCATGAGCACAGGGGCACCGATGCTCATGACGGAACATTCCGTCATGAGCATCGAAGGGGTTAACGGCTTTAACGCTTAAATTTGGAGCAGCATGGCTGGCCGGATATGGACGGGCGCAGACAGGCTTGCCCTTGGTGCGCTCGCTGTGCACGTCTGCATCGTAGCTTGTATTAAGTAGGCTCTGGGAAGCAGGTCTAACAAGTAGACCACTCACCCAGCAAGATGGCATCTTGTAATGGCCCCACCGAGAGGAGGAAAGATGGTGCTCTGCTCTGGACCAAAAAAGCAGAGGGAGTGCACACGACACGCGCCCACTCAGCTGAGGTACGTGAGATAGCTTCAGATTTTAAAAAAGTTTAAAATAGTACTAGTGATAATAGTGGCGGCTTCAGTTTAAAATAGTTCATAGAACACAAATTCCCCCTACAGTGCACCCTGCAACACGCAGAGGTGCACTCCAAAAATGATCCCCACGCAATTATGCAGCAAACAGTCTGTTTAGCAAAGAAGCAGTAACACAGGCTTACTGAAACTAGAGTCCTCACCTTTGCCTACAGAGCTTTCGAACACAAAGGTCCCCTTTACTTAAGGAACAGATCAAGGCCTAGTTTCAAACTAGATCCTTGAGATCTAATAGTGTAAAGCTACTTCACACTCATCGGTTTTGCAAAACTAGGTGACGTGGTAGATCCTTTGTGTATCTCACTGTTAAGCTTTGGAATTCTCTCCCGCCAGGGCTAGGTTTATCTCCTTCCAAAGCTATTTTAAGGAACAATTTGAAGACCTTTCTTTTTTAATTTAGACCTATAATCATAATAGGCAGGGCCAGCATTAGGGCAGTGCGGTCGGTGCAGCAGCACTGGGCGCTGACCTGCAGGGGGGTGGGCGATGACCTCAGGTGGGGGCGTTATGTTTAGCAATAACATTTAAAAGCAGCTGTTGGAAAGTTCCTTGTGGTCCAGATTTCAGGCAGCAATAAAAATGTCAAGATAACTCTTGTGATTACTGTTTTTGCTAGAGAGATCGGAGTTTTGTCTAGTGGCAGTTTTGACTCACCATAACGTTTTGCAGAGGGTTAATATGCAAGGTGCAAAGAACAGATGTGTATTTAAAATAGATAGCTGGGTGGATTAGTAAAGCCAAGCCAGCCTTTACAGGTGCTTTAAAAGAAATGAAAGGTATGTGAGAGAGTGGCTGGAGAGATGAGGTGCCCTTTTGCCGGGTGGTAGTGAGGAAATCTACGGGGAACACTAAAAAAGATGGTCGCGCCGTGCGCCACCAGTGCTAAAGCCGGCCCTGTTGGTAGGCTGTCCTTTAGCGGTCACATGCTGCTGGCGCTCCTTCGGAAGCAGCTGGGAGCTTTATAAGTAATTTTGGATTGGATTGTTCGGACATTGTGTTTTCTCCACTATCTCATAAAGCTCCCAAGATGTCCCATGTTATGTGTGACAGTTTCAACCAGACAGGCCTGGCAGTTTGGCCAGCAGTGTATTGCAATTGGAAACTTATAAATTGTTTTTGATATTTTTTTAAGTATGGGTTGAAAATACCAGCACGCACAGAGCTGTCTGCTAAAAGGGAAGGACTAGCAGCAGGCGCTTTGACGGCGTGGGGCCTCATAGCAGCTAATGGATGGAAGTCTGAGTGGCCCGTAGACCAGTTATTTGTGCTTCTTGCAGGCCGCATTAGGTAGGTCAGGTGACATATTATGAACAGTTGCACTGGCTCAGTGTAGATCTGCGCGCTTGTTTTATGTGTTTGCACTGTCTAAAGCGCATGCACTTATCACGGAATTTCTCCGAACCAGAGCAGGACCTTTTCAGACTGCAGAGCTCGGAAACAAGCTCTTTCATTTTCTGAGCTGACCTGTGTGAAAACTTCGCTCTGGAAAGGGCCGCCGCGCCTCTTCAGCCTATGGCCCCGGACCGATACTGTGAGAAAAGAGCGTAGAAAAATGTACATAGTGCCCCAAGTGTGGTGCAAGTGTGTGCGGCCATTTCCAGAGCTTCTGCTTCCTTTTGTAAATCCTCGTTTGCTATTTCTCATTCTGCTCGTTTTGATGATATGTAATATTTTCAGGGGGCTGCGCGTGCTTTTACCAGATACCCTGTTGCGAGTTACCAACCGAACCAACATGTCAATCTCTCTCTATTCACGGATGGATTAATCTTCCACTTCGGGGATTTAGAAATTGCCGCTATGTGGTCCTTATCTGAACCCACAGATTGGGGAGATTGCTTTACAGCTAACATTTATGATTGCTCCCATAGGAACATTGATTTTTTTTGTTGTCTTTCCAAATGCTATCGGTTTTTTTCATTATCAGAAGTGCCTATCTTAATTGCTCTCTAGTGACATTCACGCATATTTCTTTGTGGCTCAGACAACTCCCATATCAATGACATAATAATCACAAGTCCATCAACTTCTGTATTATTATTTTGTAACATTAATAATTAGTACGTTGTGCATTATTTAGCGTGCTTCTTTTCACGTTCTGAACACATTGCTTTGAAATAATCCCTCTTAAACTGATGAATATCAAAACAGAAAAACTTGAATGATTGACACCTTTCACATTTGTGCATCAATATAAAGAAATGTGTGTCCACATGTGTGCATACATGTGCGTTCACATATATATATATATATATATTTATATATATATATTGCTAAAGTTGCAGCCCACAGTATGGACGCCGGCGCTCTTCTCAGGGGCGGTGCGTTATCATCCGGCAGGGCCACGCCGGTAAATATAAAACAGCTTTCACCTCTCGGCAATAATGGTCGCACACACTCGGTCTTCAGGTTTTATGGCGGTTTATTCAAGCAAATAAAACTCTGCCATGCTCAACGCGTTTCGGTCCCCCCACTCGGACCTTGATCACGGGATGGTGTTACACTCGTTAGGGGCATTATTTATTTCCATGACTCACAACTACTTCCTGGTTTTTTTCACAATGCATTGTGGTACGTGTAGTTACAATTTTATAAAGGTGCATAGTGCTGTACAAAAAAAGTTTTTTTTATATATAATAAACAGTGAATCATTAGTACGTGCCCTTTCCAGTGATTTAAAATCAATTCATTTCTATTTTATCAGAGGCAAATAATTATTTTATAATCACAGTGATTAGTTTTGATTTGTCCTTTTAAGTCTCTCTAGCGAGTTTATTTTAGCAGTGTCTTTGTTGTGTTTTTTATTTATTGTTTTGAAGATCCGCTGGTGGATATATTTCATACGGAATGAACATTAGTTTCAATTTTTCATTTCATTATCCATTTTATTTTCAAGTTATTGTGCACAAGTTTTTGAGGAATATTTTTGATGTTATTTTCGGTTCTTGTCATGTGATGTTACTCTTCATCTTTTGATGCACTGTTACTTGACTCCAAATAATATCAATCTTCTTTCTTTTTTGACTCTTGTTTCATTTTTCACTCACTGGTGAGTATTTGATGCCATTCTTGTCAAAAAGTTCTGAGAATTACACTATTTACAAGGGGTTTCTTGAGGATTTGCGGTTACAGATGTACATAAAGCTCTTCATCCTGGTTAAGACCTCTTCGGATTCAAGGTCCTGAAGGTTACTATATGCTTAGACTCTTTTGTCGCAGAAGTTTTTCCCTGTTTCCACCCCTTTCTGATTGTGGAACATGTTTGATGGCATAGAATCTTAGGGCCTCCCAATGGCTGTTATGGGTCTTTTCCATGTGTTTGGCAATGGCATTCGAGCGGTCATTGTTTTTTGTTGCTCGTATGTGCTCCAAGATTCTTTTCCGAACCTCACAGGTCGTGCTTCCAATGTACTTTAATTTACAGGGACATTCCACAGCATATACGACAAATTTGCTCTTACAGGTGATGTGTTGTTGGATTTTCCACTTTGTTCCCTTCTTGATGTCAATATCTTGTCGTTGTACCGCGATCTTACATGCTTTGCATTGTTTACAAGGCCAAAAGCCTTCCCTCTTCATCCATGTTGGCATTTGCGACTCCTTAAAGTGACTGTGTGTTATTTTGTCCCCTATATTGGCCGCTCGTTTGTATGTAATATTGGGGTGATCTCCTATTAATCCAGATATTACAGGATCCAAGTGTAAAATGCCCCAATGTTTCTTGATTATTTTCGTGAGGCTCTTAGTTTCAGCACTATATGTTGTCATTAGTCTTATTTTTGGAGGATCATTCTGTTCACTCAATGCAGATTTCTTTTGTTTTGTCAGGATTTCATTACGTTTTTGTTTTGACACCCTCTGTAAACTTTTCTCAATGACTTTTTTTGGGTATTGTCTTCTTTGAAAACGCAATTGCGCAGCTCCACTGTGTTTAGTGAATTCTGTGTCTGAGGAGCAGTTTCTCCTCAGTCTTAAGAATTCCCCATATGGGATGCTCCACTTTAGAGTTTCTTGATGAAAACTTTCACCATGAAGGATGGCATTGGTTGCCGTTTTCTTCCTGTGTAGAGTTGTTTGCAATGAATTGTTCTCTACATATATGCAGGTATCCAAGAATGCCACTTTCTTGGAACTGATCTCATAGGTGAATTTTAGCTTTGCATCCGTATTGTTGAGTTTTTCAAAATATGTTGCAAACTCTATCTCAGTGCCATCCCATATGATAAAAAGATCGTCTATGAAACGGAGCCATAAGATTGTTTTCTCCATAAAGTGATCATGCTCAGATGCCCATGCCATTTTCTGTTCAAACCACCCCATTACTAAATTAGCATAATTGGGGGAGAAAGAAAAGCCCATGGCACAGCCTTTCGTTTGTTTAAAAATGTGTTTGTTAAACAAGAAAACGTTGTTGCTTAAACAGAGCTTGATCATTTCAATTAGCATGTCATTGTGATGTTGGTACTGGATATTCCTTTTCCCTAAGAAGTGTTTGCATGCTGTAATTCCTATTGAGTGCTCTATGTTGGTGTATAAGGAAATCACGTCCATGGTGACGAGTTTGAAATTTGGCTGCCATGCAATTCCTTCAATTTTTTGAAGAAGGTCTGTGGTGTCCCGCAGATATGAACTTAGATCTTGAACCAGGGGAGCAAGGAAATGGTCAATGTAACTGGAGACCGGTTCTAGCAAAGAACCATTAGCAGAAACAATTGGCCTTCCAGGAGGATTTACTTTGCTCTTATGTATTTTTGGTAAGAAGTAAATCGTGGCCAATGTTGGATGAGTGGTTGTCAGATATTTTTGTTCATCTAAGTCAATGAGATCTCTCTCAAGCCAGTTTATTAAAAGGTCTTTCAGTTGGTTCTCTATTTCCTTAGTGGGATCCTGTTCAAGGCAATCATAGCATTCTGTGTTCAATAATTGCCTATTAGCCTCTTGTATATAATCACTTTTGTTTAAGATTATGATATTGCCACCCTTATCAGCCGGTTTAATTTCAATAGCACCATCTTGTCGAAGTTGATTTAGTGCTTCTCTTTCTCCTCGTGACAAGTTGTCATTTCGATCTGTCTGTTCAATTTTATAAAGATCTTCAATTATTGCCTCATGGAAGAGATCCACTTTGTTACCTGGAGGTAAAATTGGGTAATAAAAAGATTTTGGTTTTAACCCGCTTTCTCCTGCTCCCAGAGCAGGGAGGAATTCTTCCAGATTTTCCAGATTTTCTATTTCAGTTGTTGCTGTATCTTCCCCCATCGTTAGGAGTATTTCCAACGCAGATTTATCCTCTGCTAAAAAGGTGCTAATTTGTTTTGTTCCCACATTTTGTCTCTCCATTGTTGTTTTTTCAGCATATATTTATGTATATTACACAGCGGTGGTCGCCACTGTGTAGTTAGAGTTAAGACCTAGATACCATAGGAAATTGATTTCTTGTTTTGCTAGTAACTTTGGCACCATTTGACAAATTTCCATGAAACGTTCCAAAAAACACCCTTTCATACACCTCACCTCCATCCTGGAAAGTGTTGGGGTATTTTGTTAAGCGGGGCTGGGAAAAAGAGGGTTTCCAAAATGCAATTTCACCATGCAATGTCTTTAAGGATTTTTGAACAGCGCTACAGCCAGAAAATAATTTCACCAAATTTGTCAGAAAGCTAGATCTTTACCCAGAAAGCATGCATTTTGTGATTTGGCTTCAAATCTGTACAGTAGTTTTTGGGAAATTAAGGTTAAAAATATAAATGTATCTGGACTGTCGGGTCCGCTGAGTCCTGGGGGCACTCAACTTGAAATGAAGTACAATGGGGCAAGATAGGGGTACCCTGAGCTCCTCAACCTTATGTTGGGGCCACTTGGGGCCACATTTAAAAAAAAAAGATTTTTAGGGTTTATGAAATCCCGCGGGATCCACACAGGAGCCAGCAAATCCTTCCTTACTTCTGCGAGAGTTTGATGGGATTGAAAAACAATGAAAAACATACAAACAAGTGAGGTGGTTGTCTGTTGGGGCAAGCCAGGGCCTACAGCCAACCCCATGCCGCGCACCGTCAAAGGCCTCGCACTGAAGGGTATCAGATGGCTGCTGAGGGAGTGAGAATAGTGAGAACATATTACTTTATGTAAAAAAAAAACCTAGAAGGTCACTTAAAATACCAAAGGTTAAATTGGCGTAAGTATGGTAAAATATATTATTTTACATTGCAAAAAACTCAGTTTACTGAATAAACAACAAGTTAAAGTGACTTTATGATTAGACAAAATTATAAGTTAAAGTATAACATTTTAGATAAAAGAAAATATACTGAAATTCATCAGTTATAGTCAAATCAACAACTATAACTTATGTACTCACAAGCACTGCTTATGACCTCACATATGACCTCTCACCATCATGACATTTTCCGTGATATCATTGAAAGTATCACTGATGGCATATAAAATAACACCATTAATGACATCACTGTGCATGACAAGTGCCCAAGTTATAGTTGTTTCATTTAACTATATCTGGTGAATTTCAGTGCTTTTGGGTTTAAAATGTTACATTTTAACTTACATTTTCACCTAACTATAACAACACTGTAAAAACTGGGTTGTTACTTGAGAGGGGTGGAAGCCCCACTCAGGCAACAACCAAAATCCTTATCACGGTGAACCACACAAGTCACTAAATTAACCTGTGCTTAACCCTCTCGTAACTTGGCACAAAAGCAGTCAGGCTTAACTTAGAGGGAATGTGTACTTATACAGAACACAAACAGTAATAAAGTGAAAACACAAGAACAATCATAAATCAATTTACAGAGATAGGGTACATTCTATTAAATAATATCATATGAGGATGACACAAATCCAATCAGCAGAACAGGAGATTATGAATTTTAAAGATTTAGGTAAAATAGCACCTACAGGCGCAAAGCACCAACTGAGGGCATCTGGTCTTACTGAACCAGGAAAAAGTCACACGTTCTGGTTATTCGTGATGGAGAGCAGGCCAGACACAGGGCCAAGTTACGCCTGCTGGGAGCTGTACCTTATGTTCTTGGTGCAACGTCTGCGCAGTGGTGCTTTGTGAGGCTTTGAGACTCTGCACCGGATCTGATGATGCTTTCAGCTGTGTGGCGAGGCTTTTGCTGGGCTTGGGTTGTTTGCCGTTAGTTCAGTGGAAGCTTTCAGCTGCAAGACGAGTCTTTGCTGGGCTTCATTTTGCTCGGCATCTAGTATAATGGGGTGACCCAGTGCCCCTCAGAACCTGGGTGTACAGGAATGTGGAGAAAGTTGGTTCTGTCGGGCAACAGAAATGATTCTTGGTATTCTCAATAATAACCAATGCAAAACAACAGTACTCAAACTTTTCAGTAATAATCAATGAAAGAGAAGAAAAAACAAGGAACACGAATCACTGACACACCAAATTTGAATCAATCACAGTCTGTATTTAAGGAAAAATCCATATAGTCGTTTACATTTTATGGTGTCGAACTGACATTACACGGCTGTCAGAGTTCATGAACATACACTTTGTTCAGACGGCGCAAGTGCTATGGTGAAAAAGAGCGAAAGAAAGTGCTAAATGTGAACAGGATATATATACAGTGCTGTACGAATTGTTGAAAATGATCATTCAGAGGAAATCCATCCCTAGGTACATGAAGCTCCGAACCGCTTGGGTTTTAAATTTCCATTTCACGTGTGGCGGAGAGAATAGGGTCAAGATTATTGCAAGCACGTAGAAGTTTTGATCCCAAAAGGTGTGTGATTTACTAATAAGCACGGCGGGTCTTCCTCAGGACAGGCGATACAAGGGACAGCCTGTACAATTGGAAAGGTGGGTTTTAGCATGGTGTGTCTGGTATATGAAAGGGAGCAATTTAATGTAATCAGTGGGGACCTACCAGAGTTAATGCAGGAAAGGTCTTCATGGATTGGTCCACCTTTGGTTGGACTCAGGGGCATTAAATGAAGTAAGTTCCTTGATGGTGATAAATCACATCAAAATGGCAGCATGGTTCAGTCGCTGATGGGAAAGGTGACTAGAGGTCAGTGTATAATCGTTTATGCAAAGCAATTGAAATCACCCAAGTGGTGCGCCAACAGTGTAAAAACTGTTGTGCCTGTAGCGCATGCAAGACGTGAAGAATTTACATGCGTGGCCAGTTATGAATGCTTGTGCCGACGTACGATTGAGACTGAGCCAGTGCGGGTCGGTGATCTTATAGTGCAGACAATGTCAAAGTTACATCTGAGTGGAATAAAGTGGGCGTGCGATTACCGGTGCCTCCGGTCTTCCAATTATGCTGTGATGGCAATAAATTAATGAGCGGGCATGAATAGCTCGAAAACCAAAGTCTTGTGAACATGAACTAGAGAAGCGTGGAACAATCTAAGCTCTATGACAGTGCTCCAGACACGAGTTAGCATGTACTTGGAGTGGATACGGGAGCTCACCCGGTCGTAAAGTGAAAGCTACGCGTTACTTTGTGGGTGCGAGTAGTGCCTAAGTAAATTGCCTCCGGTTTTTAAATTAATAACTGCCGAAGTGCCTAAGTAAATGATGTGCCTCCGGTCTTACAATTAAGTACTGCGCTTTGCTTTATGCCTAAATAAATTACAATGCTCCAGACAAGAGTTAGCATGCATTTGGAGCTGAACGGAATCAGCTGGTACGGGAGCTCACCTGGTCGTGGAGTGAAAGCTACGCATTGCTTTGTGGGTGCGAGAAGTGCCTCAGAAAATTGCCTCTGGTTGGCACCACTCTCTAATTGATGTAACTTTCCGACATTAAAACAATGCTTTTATTTAAACATATCAATCAGGACACTTCTCGCACCCACAAAGCAACGCGTAGCTTTCACTTTACGACCGGGTGAGCTCCCGTATCCACTCCAAGTACATGGTAACTCGCGTCTGGAGCACTGTCATAGAGCTTAGATTGTTCGATTGTTCCACGCTTCTCTAGTTCATGTTCACAAGACTTTGGTTTTTGATCTATTCATGCCCGCTCATGAATTTATTGCCATCACAGCATAATTTGAAGACTGGCGTCTGCATTAATAAAGCTGATTGAAATCCATCCCGTGAGTGCCTATGTGTGCTGTAAGGGCACATGCTGGAGCTGTGGTATTTACGTGAGTCCCCATTCTCACGAAGGAAAGGCACCCGCCTTAAGAATTCGGCAAAGCTGCTTTTAAATGGGATTTTGGAGCTGTGATTACGAGCAGAGACCAGAACCGCTTCTAAAAGAGACCTCCGTCGATGAGAGCATTGCAAATTATCCAAATTTGGGGAACGCAGGAATTGTACTGCTACCCACGGAACTACATCTTGGCAAAACATCTAGAGGCTTGGCGAGGGATTATTTACACACAGCGCAAGGAACTGCAAACAACATTGGCATGCCTGACAAGCAAGGAAAAGGAATTGTGTCCTTTTATTCCTGGAAGTAAGAACTCGATATGAAAATGAAAGGTGACATTTGAAATTTAATTAACATCGTGAATATATCACCCTGCTTACATGGCAGCCAGAATTGCGAGAATAACTTTTGCAGTCCTTTTTTGACCATCATTAGGAACTTACCAATAAGGGAACAGCACTGTTTATTTAAACGTCATGCTGTGCGCTATGTGTTAAGAATCTCAACTTTATGCATTGATAAAGTCTACAGGCTGAAACGCGTCTGCATTAATAAAGCTGATTGAAATCCATCCCGTGAGTGCCTATGTGTGCTGTAAGGGCACATGCTGGAGCTGTGGTATTTACGTGAGTCCCCATTCTCACTAAGGAAAGGCACCCGCCTTAAGAGTTCGGCAAAGCTGCTTTTAAATGGGATTTTGGAGCTGTGATATATATATATATATATATATATATATATATATATATATTATCTACTGGCGGTCGCCAGTAGATAGTTATAGTTAGGACCTATTTTCCATAGGAAATCCGCGACATTCTATTTGAAATAACTCTTGCGTCGGTTGACGAATCTTCGCGAAATTTTCAAACTTTATGGCCCGCTCCGGTCCGCTCCTACCCTGAAAGTCTCAGGGTGATTCGTCAAGCGGGGGCCGAGAAAAAGGGGGGTCCCAAAACGTGTTTTCCCCATTCATTTTCCCATAGGAAACTTTAGACACGGCTACAGCCCGAACTGCTGAACGGAATTACACCAAATTTGGCAAAGAGGTAGTTCTTGGTTCAGAAAGAACCCTTTTTGTTAAATGGTGTAAATCCGTTCAGTAGTTGCTGAGAAAATCAAAAGTAAAAGTACATATATATCTATGGCCGCGTCGGATTCGCGCACCCTCCCGATCACGAGCTGTCTGCTAATAGGCTGTCAACACTCCAAACCAGGAAGTGTTGGCAGCCATCTTGTTCCTCGGTAGAACCGAGGAACAAGAAAGCAGTAAAAAAAGTGCGCAAAACGCACAAAGGGGGCAGGGTAGAAACACCCTGACCCCCTAGGTCTGCTCAGGGGGTCCCACAAGGACCCCCTGGGCAAAAAAAAGCATTTTTTTTTTTTAAATCGGCAGGATGCGCTCAGGGTGCGCGGATCCTGCCGATAAAAAAAAAAAATCAAAATCCCGCGCTTCGATGTTAATTTGCCCCCGGGTGGGCCAAGTCCCGGGGGCATGCTGGGGGGGTGTTTATTTTATGTATGGGGGGCCTCTAAGGGCCCCCCAAGCCCCGGGGACCACCACCCCTCGGGGCTTTATCATAAATGGTGCGGGAGGGCTCTGAGCCCTCCCGCAGCCCCGGGGACCGCCACCTCCCCGGGGCTTTTTTTTTTTTTAAACCTGTGTGGGGGCTCCAGCCCCTACACGCCCGAGGACCACCACCTCCCCGGGGCACTAAGAAAATTGAAAATGGGGGTCCGTTTTGGACCCCCAAGCCCCGGGGACCACCACCTCCCCGGGGCTTTCAAAATGTAGGGAGGGGCCGCGCGGCCCCCTCCTGGAGCCCTTGATGGCCCTGGGGACCGCCACCCCCAGGGCCGGCTCCTGCAGTGTCCCGGGTGCCTACCCCCGGGACACTGCTGTTTGCTATGACAGGACGGGAGCCTCGCGGCTCCCGCCCTGTCATAGCAAACTTGGTTTGCATTTTGAAAGAGAGAGCAGGAAACCTGCTCTCTCTTTCAAAATGCAAACCAATTGCTTTCCACATGGGGAGCAGCATCTTAGCTGCTCCCCATGTGGAAAAGCAATGCCGGCTCCCATAGGACGCGGGGAGCCGGCGGGACTGTGGGGGGATTGGGGACCCCCCCCACAGTCCCCAACCAGAGAGCCAGGCCCCGGGGATGGGGTCCCCGGGGCCATAAGTGCCCGGGAGGGGGCCACGCAGCCCCCTCCCCAAATAAAATTAAAAAAGGGCAAGGCCGGCCCCGGGGGATGGGGTCCCCGGGGCCTTAAATGGCCTGAGGAGGGGGCCATGCAGCCCCCTCCATATCTTTTATTTAAAAAACAGGGCATGCCCCGGGGGATGGGGTCCCCGGGGCCAATAGAGGCCCAGGGAAGGGGGGCCACGCGCGGCCCCCTTCCCGTTTTTTTTATTTTAAAATAAAACAAAAAAAATGCTCAGGCCCCGGGGGATGGGGTCCCCGGGGCCAAAAGTGGCTGAGGAAAGGGGGCCACGCAGCCCCCCTCCCATAAAAAAAAAAAAAACGGCATTGTGCCGGGAGGCCCCGCCCCTCCCTGCAGTACTCTGCAAACGCGCCCCTGGTGCGTTTTAAGAAGGAAGTAATTCCCCTTGAATACTGGGGGTCCCTGAGGGCCAACTAGCCCACCAGGAACCTCCAGTATGGCCAGGGGGCTGCCTTGCAGAGAGGTGTACAGAGGCCACGCCCTTTTTTACACCTCTCTGCAACGCAGCTCTGTGGCGCTTAATGGAGGTAGCTGGTGGGCTAGTTGCACCCCAGGGACCCTCAGGATTCAAGGGGAGTTAATCCCCCGACTTAAAATGCGCCACGGGGCGCGTTTGCACAGTGGTGAAGGGAGGGGGCGGGGCCTGAGGTGACATGTGTGCAAACAGGCCCCTTGGCGCGTTTTAAGATGGGGAATTAAATCCCCTTCAATCCTGAGGGTCCCCGGGGGGCCAACTAGCCCAACAGGTACATCCAGAAAGCGCCACAGAGCTGCGTTGCAGAGAGGTGTAAAAAGGGGTGTGGCCTCTCTACACGTCTCTGCAACGCAGCCCCATGGCGCATACTGGAGGTTCCTGGTGGGCTAGTTGGCCCCTAGGGACCCTCATGATTCAAGGGGACTTAATCACCCAACTTAAAACGCGCCACGGGGTGCGTTTGCACAGATGTCACCTCAGGCCCCGCCCCCTCCCTTCACCATTGTGCAAATATTCCTCTAAAATCTGCCGAACTACGAATTCTGATTTACTCACCTGTTATCAGGAGAGACCTCAGTGCTGCATCTTTCAGCCCAGTACTAATCCTGAAAAGTAATTTTAACCGTACTTACCAGTAACTTGAATTTCCTTCCATAGGATATCATTGCCTGCTTTTTTTGATTTGTGAAACATACAAATATTCCTCTAAAATCAGCCGAAATACGAATTCCGATTTACTCACCTGTTATCAGGAGAGACCTCAGTGCTGTATCTTTCAGCCCAGTACTGGTCCTGAAAAGTAATTTTAACCGTACTTACCAGTAACTTGAATTTCCTTCCATAGGCTAACATTGTCTGGTTTCACTTGGAGATTCTTCTAAGTGTGGAGTTTTGGAACTTTAAAATATTCCTCTAAAATCAGCCGAAATACGAATTCCGATTTACTCACCTGTTATCAGGAGAGACCTCAGTGCTGCAACTTTCAGCCCAGTACTGATCCTCAAAAGTAATTTTAACCGTACTTACCAGTAACTTGAATTTCCTTCCATAGGATATCATTGCCTGCTTTTTGCTGAAAAAGTTTCTAAGTGTTGATTTTTGAAACATACAAATAGTCCTCTAAAATCAGCCGAAATACGAATTCCGATTTACTCACCTGTTATCAGGAGAGACCTCAGTGCTGTATCTTTCAGCCCAGTACTTGTCCTGAAAAGTAATTTTAACCGTACTTACCAGTAACTTGAATTTCCTTCCATAGGCTAACATTGACTGGTTTCACTTGGAAATTCTTCTAAGTGTGGAGTTTTGGAACTTTAAAATATTCCTCTAAAATCAGCCGAAATACGAATTCCAATTTACTCACCTGTTATCAGGAGAGACCTCAGTGCTGCATCTTTTAGCCCAGCACTGACCCTGAAAAGTAATTTTAACCGTACTTACCAGTAACTTATATTTTCTTCTATAGGAATCCATTGTCTGGTTTTCAGCAGAAAAGTTTCAAAGTGTCGATTTTCACAAACTACAAATATTCCTTAAAAATCGCCTGTATGACTTAAACGCATTCTTTCAACTGTTTACAGGAGATGCACCAGTGCTGGATCCAGGATCCAAAACTGAGTAAGAAAAAGTAACGATAACAGTTTTTACCTGCTAAGTGAATTTCCTTCCATAGGATAACATTGGTGATTCTATGAGAAAAAGTTTCAAAGTGTCAACTTTTAAAATACAATAATATTCCTTAAAAATCACTACTGTAACCAAAACGCTTTTACTCAACTGTTTACAGGAGATGTCCCAGGACTGAATCTAGGATCCAGTCCTGTGGTTAGAAAAAGTAATCCATAAAGTAACTAATTGCATTTAACTAGAAATTCACATTGAGCTGAATGTTGCATTGTGTTTGAAAATGTGTTGCCCATTGCAACAACTGTAACTACTGTACTTAAAAGTCTATTGCCTATGTGCAAAGTATTTAAACTAAAGTAATTCATTCTGAGAAAGTATTTTTGTAATGTATAATGTAATTACAATGTAATTTAAAAAATAAAATATGTAAAAAAAAATTGTTTCTAAAAATGTAGTAAATCAGTATGAAAAAAATAAATATAACAATTAATACATTTAAAAATTGTCATTTACAAAACCTTTGAAATTCACTGAAAAAACCGTAGGTTTCAGACATGTTATAGTTAGGAATTAGCATTTAAAAACCTTTGAAATTCACTGAAAAAAAACATAGGTTTCAGACACGTTATAGTTAGAAATTAGCATTTAAAAAAAACCTTTGAAATTCACTGAAAAAACCATAGGTTTCAGGCACGTTATAGTTAGAAATTTGCATTTAAAAAACCTTAGAAATTCACTGAAAAAACCATAAGGTTTTAGGGACAGTTATAGTTAGTTGGACATTGCACTCGTACAAAATCCGTGAAATTCCCCCGTTATAGTTAGTTCAGGTAACTATAACTCGCGCCCCGCAATGCACTGCTGATGACGTCACATATTACATCACTCATGACATGGTCAGTGACATCACTGATGACATCACTGATGACATCTCAAATGACATCACTGATGACATCATCCATGTGAGAATTTAATGCATCTTCTCACACCCTAATATAAGTTTTGAAACACCCACTCTAAATTACAGACTGCCATTCTCAAAACCATACACACTCCAATACCAATAAGTACATACCCACTCACTGATTCTTAGGTCTACACACACACATCTACTCACTCACCCATACAGTCACTCATACTTACAGTCACTCAGTACAGGACTATCATATGCACTCATACACCTATATAAACACTCACACAACGCAACTCATCCATAGAGGTACTCACACACCTAGTCAGTCATGCAAATAATTAATCACACTCCAATTTACTCACCTATACAGTTATACACACCAGCTCACTTACTCATAAAAATACTAGCACATTCTTACGCTCCTATGCAATCACTGATGCAAGCACACACTCATCCATATAGCCACTCTCACAATCACACACTCTCACTTATAGCCATTTATATACTCCAACACACATATATACTGCCATTCACATATGTAGTTACTCACACATGTACCACTGAGATATACATTCAATCACTAACACACCCATACACACACTCACCCACCCATACAGTCCATCACAGACGCACTCTTGAAACCATGCACCCAGTGAATCACCCACTCACACATCTATGCACAGAGTCACACTCACCCCACCCACACAAACACTGAGGCACCCATACAGATACTCAGAGAACCAATCCATAACCCATATAGACACTCATTTAGCTAGTCAGAAACCCATGCAGCTGCTTACACAACAACAGACAGACGGATACAGACATTCACACAGTTTAGTCACTCACCCATGCATCCACTAAGATACGTTTAATCACTCACTTATAGACTCAGTCACGCACCTACTAAATCATCCATTCAGACACTTATACGCCCACTCATTCTTCAATACGCCTTTGCCTATATATATTAAATATATTTAAACTTTACACAAACACACAGTCACTGGATGATGTCATCAGTGATGTCATCAGTGATGTCATTTGAGATGTCATCAGTGATGTCATCAGTGATGTCACTGACCATGTCATGAGTGATGTAATATGTGACGTCATCAGCAGTGCATTGCGGGGGCGCGAGTTATAGTTACCTGAACTAACTATAACGGGGGAATTTCACGGGTTTTGTACGAGTGCAATGTCCAACTAACTATAACTGTCCCTAAAACCTTATGGTTTTTTCAGTGAATATATATATAGATATATATTACCTACTGGCGGTCGCCAGTAGGTAATTATAGTTAGAACCTAGTTTCCATAGGAAAAGCATTTTTTGTTTTCCCAATAACTTTGGCGCCGTTTGACGAATCTTCGCAAAATTTTCAAAACTAGTGGGGCGCTCCGGTCAGCTCCTGTCTTGAAAATTTTGGGGTGATTCGTCAAGCGGGGGCCGAGAAAAAATGGGGGTCCCAAAACGCGTTTTACCCATGTTAATTTCCGGAGGAAACTTTAGACAAAGCTAAAGCCCGAACTGCTGAACGGAATTACACCAAATTTGGCAAAAAGGTAGGTCTTGGTTCAGAAAGAGACCTTTGTTTTAAATGGTGTAAATCCGTTCAGTAGTTGCTGAGAAATTAGAAAACGAAAAAATATCGATATCTGTGGGCGCTGTGGATTCGCGAACCCTCCCGAGCATGAGCTTCACTCTGATTGGCTGCCAACACTCCAAACCAGGAAGTGTTGGCAGCCATCTTGTGACTCTGTAGAAGAAAACAATAAAACAAAGATAAAAAACAAGAAAAGGGGGCAGGGTAGAAACACCCTGACCTCCTAGGCCTGCTCAGGGGGTCCCACAAGGACCCCCAGGGCCAAAAAAAGCATTTTTTTTTTAAAACGACAGAATTCGCGTTGGGGTCGCGAATCCTGCCGTGAAAATAAAATAAAAAAATGAAGCACGGGCTCCCGTGCTTTGTTTTCAAAAAACATCCGGGTGGGCCAGGTCCCGGGGGCAATCATTTATTTATTTGCGGGGGCCCATGGTGCCCTCCCGCAGCCCCGGGGACCGCCACATCCCCGGGGCTTGTTTTTTAATCTGTGGGGGGCCTCCCAGCCCCCCCCAAGCCCTCGGGACCACCACCCCCGGGGCTTTTTTAAAATATGAGCGGGGGGCACACAGCCCCTCCGCTGCCCTGGGGTCCGCCACCTCCCCGGGGCTCTTTTTTTAAAATATTTTAAAACATGTGTGGGGGGCAAGAGCCCCCCCACACGCCCCGGGGACCACCACTTCCCCGGGGCACAAAATCATTGCAATTCGGGGGTCCGTTATGGACCACCACCTCCCCGGGGCTTTCAAAACTAAGGGAGGGGGGCCATGTGGCCCCCTCCAGGAGCCCTTGATGGCCCTGGGGACCACCCCCCCTAGGGCCGGCTCCTGCAATGTCCCGGGGTGTCCACCCCCCGGACATTGCCGTTTGCTATGGCAGGATGGGAGCCGTGCGGCTCCCGCCCAGTCATAGCAAACACTGGCGCTTCCAAAATCCAAAGCAGATTGCTTTTCCACAAGGGGAGCTGCATGTCAGCAGCTCCCCGTGTGGAAAAGCAATGCCGGCTCCCGCAGGAGGCGGGGAGCCGGCGGGACCGTGGGGGCATTGGGGCACCCCCACGGTCCCCAACAGAGTGGCCAGGCCCCCCGGGGATGGGGTCCCCGGGGCCATAAATGGCCTGAGGAGGGGGGCCACGCGGCCCCCCTCCAAATATTTTAAATAACATTTTAAATACTGGCCATGCCCCAGAGGATGGGGTCCCCGGGGCCGAAAATGGCCTCGGGAGAGGGGCCACGCATCCCCTTTCCAGTATTTTTATTTTTTTTTAACAAAATAGGGGTCAGGCCCTGGGGGATGGGGTCCCCAGGGCCCAAAAAATAGGAAAAGAAGGGGGGCCACACAGCCCCCTTCTAAAAAAAAAACCAAAAAAACTAAACGGCATCGCGCCGGAGGCCCCGCCCCCTCAGTGCATCACTCTGCAAATGCCCCCCTGAGGGTCCCTGGGGGCAAACTAGCCCACCAGGTACCTCCAGTAAGCACCACAGAGTTGCGTTACAGAGAGGTGTAAAGGGGCGTGGCCTCGGACCACCTCTCTGCAACGCAGCCCTGTGGCGCTTACTGGAGGTTCCTGGTGGGCTAGTTGGCCCCCAGGGACCCTCAGGATTCAAGGGGACTTAATCCCCCAACTTAAAACGCTTCACAGGGTGCGTTTGCACACTTGTCACATCAGGCCCCGCCCCCTCCGTGCACCACTGTGCAAACGCGCCCCGTGGCGCATTTTAAGTTGGGAGATTAATTCCCCTTCAATCCTGAGGGTCCCTGGGGGTCAACTAGCCCACCAGGTACCTCCAGTAAGCGCCACAGGGCTGCGTTGCAGAGAGGTGGTCCGAGGCCACGCCCCTTTTTACACCTCTCTGCAGCGCAGCTCTGTGGCGCTTACTGGTGATACCTGGTGGGCTAGTTGGACCCCAGGGACCCTCAGGATTCAAGGGGACTTAATCCCCCAACTTAAAACGCGCCACGGGGCACGTTTGCACAGTGGTGAAGGCAGGGGGCGGGGCCTGATGTGACAAGTGTGCAAACGCGCTCCGTGGCGCGTTTTAAGTTGGGGGATTAAGTCCCCTTGAATCCTGAGGGTCCCTGGGGGCCAACTAGCCCACCAGGTACCTCCAGTAAGCACAACAGAGTTGCATTGCAGAGAGGTGTAAAAAGGGGCATGGCCTCGGACCACCTCTCTGCAACGCAGCTCTGTGGCGCTTACTGGAGGTACCTCGTGGGCTAGTTGGCCCCCAGGGACCCTTAGGATTCAAGGGGACTTAATCCCCCAACTTAAAACGTGCCATGGGGCGCGTTTGTACACTTGTCACATCAGGCCCACCCCTCCCTTCACCACTGTGCAAATGGGCCCTCTGGTGCGTTGTAAGTTGGGGATTAAGTCCCCTTGAATCCTGAGGGTCCCTTGGTCCAACTAGCCCACCAGGTACCTCCAGTAAGCGCCACAGAGCTGCGTTGCAGAGAGGTGTGAAAAGGGCGTGGCCTTGGACCACCTCTCTGCAAAGCAGCTCTGTGGCGCTTACTGGAGGTACCTGGTGGGCTAGTTGGCCCCCAGGGACCCTCAGGATTCAAGGGGACTTAATCCCCCAACTTACAACGTGCTAGGGGGCACGTTTGCACAGTGGTGCAGGGAGGGGGTGGGGCCTGATATAAGAAGTTAGCAATCCTGCTGTGTGGGACTTACTGATGGTAATAAAAGGGATAGTTGGCCCCCAAGGTTGACGTTGGGGGCAAACTACTCCTCCTGTTACCTCCAGTAAATCCCACACAGTGGGATTGCTAAGAGGTGTTTCGGAGGCCACGCTCACCTTTCTCCACCACTCTGGAAACGCGACTGGTATGTTATAGTTAGAAATTAGCATTTAAAAAACCGTAGAAATTCACTGAAAAACTATAGGTTTCAGGGACGTTATAGTTAGTTGGACATTTCACTTGTACAAAACCAGAGAACTTCCGCCGTTATAGTTAGTTCAGCTAACTATAACTCGCACCCCGCAATGCACTGCTGATGACGTCACATATTACATCATTCATGACATGGTCAGTGACATCACTGATGACATCACTGATGACATCTCAAATGACATCACTGATGACATCGCTGACATCATCCACGTGAAAATCTGATGCACCTCCTCACACTCTAATATAACCTTTGATACACCCACTGTAAAATACAGACTACCATTTTCGAAACCATCGACACACCAATACCAGTTACTACATACGCACTCACTGATTCCTAGGTCTACACACACATCCACTCATTCACCCATACAATCACTCATACATGCAGTCACTCATCAATACAACACTATCATATGCACTCATACACCTATACAGACACTCACACACCGCCACTCATCCATGGAGTTACTCACACACCTAGTCAGTCATGCAAAGAATCAATCACACTCCCATTTACTCACCTATACAGTTATACACAGACCACCTCACTTATTCATACAGATAATAACGCATACTTACTCTCTTATATAATCACTGATACAAGTACACACTCATCCATACAGCCGCTCTCACAATCACTGACTCTCACGTATAGTCATTTATATACTCCAACTCTCACATACACTGCCTTTTACATATGTAGTTACGTGGACATGTACCACTGAGACATCCATTCACTCACCAACACACCCATACACACACTCACCCACCCATACAGCTGTTTCCACATGCACTCTTGAACCCATACACCCAGTGAATCAACCACTCACACATCTATGCACAGAGTCACACACCTCCCACCCACCCACATACACACTCAGTCTCCCATACAAATACTCAGGCAACCAATCAATAACCCATATAGACACTCATGTAGCTACTGACCAACCCATGCAGCAGCTTACACAACAACAGACAGACTGATACAGACATTCACACAGTTTAGTCACTAACCCATGCATTCAGTAAGACACATTTAATCACTCACTTATACAGTCAGTCACGCACCTACTAAATCCTCCATCCATACACTTATACACCCACTCATTCTTCAATACACCTTGGCATATATATAAAACATATTTAAACTTTAAAGAAACACACAGTCACTGGATGATGTCATCAGTGATGTCATCAGTGATGTCATTTGAGATGTCATCAGTGATGTCATCAGTGATGTCACTGACCATGTCAGGAATGATGTAATATGTGACGTCATCAGCAGTGAATTGCGGGGGCGCGAGTAATAGTTAGCTGAACTAACTATAATGGCGGAATTTCTCTGGTTTTGTACAAGTGAAATGTCCAACTAACTATAATGTCCCTGAAACCTATGGTTTTTTCAGTGAATTTCTAAGGTTTTTTAAATGCTAATTTCTAACTATAACGTGCCTGAAACCTATGGTTTTTTCAGTGAATATATATATATATATCGCTCCTGTGATCGCTCTCGAGTTGTCCTCATATGAATTGAATCAGACACCAGTGCATTTTCTTAGTTTTACTTTATTCGCCTTCCACCATAACGCGTTTCAGACGTGCAAATAGCATTGGTCACATGACATGCACGCATTGAGTCATTCTTTTTACGTTTTTACTCTTCATGGACAGAGAAGCCAAACTTTAATTTTTTGATTTTACATCGGCACTCAAAATACTGGTTACATTTTCTTCTACAATTCATTAAAAGGTAATTGATGTTTTATACATACATGATTTTGACTTCTATTGTTCATTAAAATTCACAATTTAATTCATTTTTTATGCGCAATTTGAATGCTTTACTCCAACACATGCGATGATGTTATTCATTCTGGACAAGTGCCATAATGGTGTACAGTATCTGATTCTCTAAAAAGTGGGAATGCTGTTACTCATAATAATTCATTGTCATGGTGGATGCGCAATTTTTTTTCCCTTAATCACAATATCCTCCCCTTTATGCGTAACTGAAGTTTCATGATTAGTACCCCCACTGCATTTTAACTGCCTCATAATTACAATGGAGATGTACATTCATATACCAAATTGCATTTTGGCTGCTTTACATTGCATTTACTGGCAAGTGCCTTAGTTGTCTTTCCATAATTTCTGGGTTATCACTGATCCTTTCACTGCAAGGCTCCACCAATGTCGTAGCCACACTTATTCACACTTCTCCACTCTTTACTGATTAAGAATGTGTGTTATTAGAGATGCGGGCATATCAATTCATGGAAATCAATCGATCTGATATTATTTATTTCTCTTCCTACATGTAGTTACTTTTCATTGTCTGCCGGATATTTTTTGTACATGCCTACATAGAGTCATATTACTATGTTACATTTATTGGTTGTTTAAATAAAATCATGTGTGTATCTCAAACTGTGAAAAGAACAAGTAGAAAAAATACAAAAAGAAAGATAGAGAAGTGAAGTTGTAAAAAAGGACAAGATTTACAGGTTGTGTCTCATTGTGCTTCACCCATACCTATTCCTGTCCTTTCATCTTCCTCTCTTTAGAGACTTGAATGTAACTCCTCAAAGTAGTTTAAACCGTTAGATGATTTACAATCTAAATTAGTGATGTACCTCCTTTCCAATTCTCTGAACAATTTAGTGCGGTCACCCTCCACCCCTTTTACAAGTGGGTACCGCGTCAATTACAAAATACTTGATTTGTTTGGGGTTTTTCTTATGATACATTTCACAGTGGCGTGCAACTGGATATGTTTGATCATTGTTTGTGATCGCCCTCATGTGTTGTAATATTCTTTTATGGACAGGCAGTGTAGTACTCCCTACACACCTTAAATTACATGTGCAGGTCTAAATTCATAAAACAATTTCTGTTTTGCAGTTATGAGCTCCTTTAATTTTCACTGCTCTTGTGTTGAAAGGTGTCAGATATGTCATAGCGTTGTGCCCTAAAGTGCAGGCCCTACAGCGTGAGCATTTTCTGAAACTGGCTGTGACTGTAACTAACTTTGCTCTTGTTGTGTCTCCGGGCTGCTCAGCACAACTGCATCCTTTTGTGATGGTGCCCTTCTGTATGTAATTAAAGGATGTTTTGGCACAAGTTTCCCTATTACTGGATCTGATTTAACCATGTGCCAATTGTTTCTCAAGAGTGCTCTTAGCTCTTTTCTTGACTATTGAAAGGTGTTAAAAAATCTTATTGCTGCTTACTCTTCTTTTGTTTTCATTGTGTTCGATTTGGAGAACAAAATTGTTTCCCTTTTTCTTTTGTTTGCCGCATTTGTGCTGCCTTTACTATTGTGGCACTGTAACCCCTCTACTCAAACCTGCTTTCCATCCCATCCTGGCATATATCAGGTCATGATCTGTGCTGCAATTTGTTCTAGCACGTGTAATTTAACCGTATGGGATACCCATCTTTGTGTGATTAGAATAAAAACTGGCGGCATAGTGGGTTGTATTCCCTGCTGTATTTTTCCTATGTAACTCTGTCCCCAGTTTCTCTACTTGCACATACACCTCTATGTTCAGGAATGTCACTATAGATGTGCTTATGTCATACGTGAAATGCAAATTCAGATCATTGATGTTCAAATTTCTTACAAACTGCTCTGCTGGGTCTACAGACCCCTTCCACACCACAAAAAGATCATTGTTAAATCTAGTTCAGATTATGATGTGTTCTGCCTATGTTTCTTCATGGTCCCTATAGAGCACCTGTTCCTCTCACCAGCCCACATGCAAGCATGCATAACTGGGGGCGAAACAGGTGCCCAAAGCAGTTCCATGGATCTGTTGGTACAGCTCCCCACAAACATGAAGAAGTTGTCTTCCAGACACCTCTTAGCCATGGTTAATAACATCTGAGTATGATTTTAAAAGGTGACCAGACTGCCTTGAAGAAAATGGTGCATACCTCTTAAACCAGCTGTATGTGATATACTTGTTTACAATGCTGTGACATCCATAGCAATTAAAACATATATATATTTCTGATCCCTACACTCTGCGGGATCGGGAGGTAGCAGCAGAAGAGATGTTTAACAACTCTCCAACACAGGTTGCACAATCACCTAGTGCAACAACACAAGACAATCCTGGCAATATAAAAGATACATTTTGGAAACTGGAAAAACTAATGAAACAGGAACAATCGAAGTGGTGGGAGCACAAGTCCCTACAACGTTATCTAGATGTGGGCAGGATCCCGAGGGGTCTGAGAATTATGGTAGCCCCCAGCTATGAAAATCCGAACCCTAAGATGATGGAAAAATGGGCAGAATGTAATCTAGAATCGTCAAGGAGGCTGGTCCAAATTTTGGTAAAATACGCAGAAACAGACCGCATTGAACTGCAAAAACAAATAGACACACTCAGTGAGGAAGTTGTAAAAATGGAGTCCACTCAAACTCTATCCAAACTGCGGGAAGAGATGATGAGCAGATTGCGAAGAGAAGGGGATAAAATCAAGGACAGGAAAACATACAAATTCCAGCGAGATAAAGCCGACTATGAAAATGGACAAATCTTCACCTTTTCAAAGAAATATGACTCTCTAAGAAATCCAAAATCTAGTGGCAGAAGTGACAATTCACTGGTATCAACCAGCAACAAGGTCCTCGTTGGTCGCAACATCAACCTCAGATTTAAGCTCCGCCTTGGAGAGTGAGTCGGAGCCAGAAACAAATCGAGAGGGAGCCAGCCAATGTAAACAGAAACTATCCTTAGCAGAGGAACTTGATTTTTTTTACGTCAGGACAGGAGACAAACTTTACGCCCAAGAAACAGCAAAATTGGCAGAGGCGTAATAAAAGACGACAAGAAAGGAGAAAATCAAGTCGAAAACGCAAAAAGCAAGAAATCAACAGTGGGAAGGTGGAGACACAAATGAACTCAAACCATTCAGATGCTAAAACAATAAACAATTTGGCACAAGTTGACTTGTATGAAGTGAGCTACAATTACTCTCATTGGGTTTGTCATTCTGCCCGGAAAGCAGCTTCAATTATGCACAGACGAGAACGGATGTTTTCAAATTTATACGCAAATTAAAGCTGAACAAATACCATCTGCTACAGAGAACCATCAGCAATATAAACACCAGGCAGCTTGGAGATATGTCCTCCAATACAATGAATTTGACGATTGGGGATATGCCGTTACTAAAAGATCTAACTGACTTGCAGGAAGAGAATTCAAGTCAGGGATACACTAATGAGGAAAGTATACAGTTAACAGACTTAATTGCAGTGTCCCCCTCAGATACATTTTCAAGACCATATACACCCTTTAAGCTTAAGTTTACCTTTAATCCGATCATCCCCTGCGATTCCTTGGATGTTGCTCGGATAAAGAAATTAAATTATTGTCTCCAGAAAACCAAGCCTAAATTCACGAGTCAAGAGTGGCAATACCTAAACTACAAAAGAACAAGCAAATTGTGATTAGGAACTCGGACAAAGGTGGAAACATTGTCCTATGGCCCAAAAAAGACTATATGAGGAGGCATTATCCCAACTAAATGATAATGAATTCTACAAAAGAAGTTCCACACAAGCAGCCAGATTGACATACAATGAATTTTATGTGAAATTATTGGCCTGGAAAAGTGCCGGACTGCTCAGTCTGGATGAGTACAAGTATCCCAAAAATGAGCATCCAGTTATGCCAGTAATGTATTTCATACCGAAGGTTCACAAGAATTTAAGTCGGCCTCCAGGCAGACCAATAATATCTGCATGTGATGGTTTATTGGACAATACATCCCACTATATAGATTATTTTCTGCAGGACTATGTAAAAGGCCTTCCGTCCTACATTCAGGATACTAGTGATTTCCTGTGGAGAATACACGCTATAGAGTGGAAGGAAGAATATGTTCTGATGTCACTGGATGTTACATCGCTCTATATGAGCATCAGACGTAAAGATGGCATTCGTGCAATGGAACATTATCTTAGTAATAGATCCCCTTGTCTTGCACAACATAGTAGGATGTTAATTAGCATGACCTTGTTTTGCTTGGAAAATAATTTGTTTATGTTTCAAAACCAGATATACTAACAGTCACAGGGAGTCACCATGGTGGCCAGCTTCCACGTGGGCTGGTGGGAGGAGTTGGTCCTCGGTGCCAACTATGGGGACATGCTGAAGGAACATGTAGTAACATGGCTAAGATTTATTGACGACCTATTTGTAGTGTGGCAGGGCACAAAAGAAAGTGCTTTGGAGTTTGTTTCCATGATTAATGAGAATGACATCAATCTGAGATTTTCAGCGACAGTCAGCCCGTACTCAGTCAAGTTTTTAGATGTACAGATCTGTATCATGGATAACAGATTAGTGACCTCTCTACATCGCAAAGAAACAGCAGGGAATTCCGTACTGCACGCCACCAGTTCCCACCCTAATCACTTGATCCAAAGCATACCCTATGGGGAAATGTTGAGACTGAGGCGGATTTGCAGTAACGAGGCAGACTTATCAAAGAGGCAGAATGAGAGCAGAACAATATTTCTAGCAAGGGGCTACTCCACCAAAACAGTAGACGCAGCAATAGCCAAATCAAAACTGCGGAACAGATCCAAGTTACTGTTTGGCAATAATGAAGGCCAGACAAAAGATCTACCCCAACAGAGCACACAGGGAACAGACCAAATCAGATTGATCCTTACATACAGCAAGCAGGAAAAACAATTGAGGAAAATCATTAGACGTAATTGGCCAATTGTTTTGGATGATCCTATTATAGAACATACCTTACCCAAAATACTCTCTATTACATACAGGTAAACGGCATCCATGAGTAATGCTTTGGTGAAAAGTAGCCCAGAAATAGGGGAAGTGGGGACATGGCTATCTACAAGAAAGGGATTTTTCAAATGTACAACTTGCAGGGCATGCAAATTTGGGCAGAATAAAGTTTCTTACTTAACCCCACTTTGTGATAGAGCAAAGACAATCAATAAATATTTAACATGCAAAACAAGTCACGTAATTTATGTACTGGAATGTACGTGTGGACTCCAATATGTTGGGAGTACCAAATTGCAAGCCCATAAATGGAAATTAAAACACCTTAGAGCCATTACTAACTCTGACTCCACTTACCCTGTTGTCCGCCATTTTAAAGAGATTCATGAGAACAATTTAAATCATCTTAAATACATATATTGGATGCTGTCCCATACCCCAGGAGAGGAGGCAATAGAGAAGCTAAACTCAGGAAGTTGGAAATACGTTATATTCTAGCATTAGATAACAAAAGTCTTGGGGGCCTCAATTCCAGTGAAGATCTGTACACCTGCCTGTAGTTTGGGAAGATGTTGGTGCTGTATGTTAATTCATGAATCATTATATCAGGTATCCGTTACTAATTTATGTGGTAGGGGGCTCTTTTAATTGAAAATGCATCTATGAGCTGGCATTGTTATGTAATGAATCATTATTTAAGAATTTATGTCGATAAGGGAACCTGCTAGAAGCCAATATGTGGCTTCAGATAACTGTTGCTGTCCTCCCAACAATGCACTTAGGAACTTCATAGGAAGATAGATTGTTTATTTTAGTGGTGCTGCACAATTGCACTTTATTTCATTTGGCACTTTCATGGAACAATGCAGACAGCACAATCATAAGTCAAAATAGTGGATATTTATACATATAAAAAATAAAAAATGTTACAAAGTGTATTCATACCAATAACCCACTTGGGAAGATGATCATATGTATTGCAAGATGCCGATATACAATGTAATACAGGCAATGCCATTAGTACTGGTTTTACAGGGTACTTTACCGTGGTTTTAAAATCATGCGATTTGTCGAATGCAATTACACATTTATGTATCAAATTATTTAAAAGGTCTTGATATCCCTTATGTACATATTCATTTATATTTATATATTTATACATTTATGTATTTATATATTTATGTATTTGCATGATTATGTATCCATTGACTTAGAAATGGCTATAGTCTGTTATTTGTGTCCATAAATATTGTGGATGCACATGTCACTTTAAATTGTCGATCCCACAATGCAGTACTGTCATGTGATCAAGGCCGTGGGCGGGCGAAACGCGTAATGGCGGACAGTCCGTAAATAAACGCTCTTAGCACGAAGAATGGTGGTCCGTGTCCGTTTTATCCAACGATATATATATGTAGACTCTCATTGTCGCCAGTAGGTAATTATAGTTAGTACCTTGTTTCTATTCAAAAAGCATCTTTTCTTTTGCCAATATCTTTGCCGCCGTTTGACGAATATTTGCGAAATTTTCCAAACTAATGGTTCACTCAGGTCAGCTGCTGTCTTGAAAGTTTCGTGGTGATTCGTCAAGCGGGGGCCGATAAAAAAGGGGGGTCCCAAAACCAGTTTTCCCCATGTTAATTTCCATAAGAACGTTAGACAAAGCTACAGCCGAAACTGCTGAACGGAATTACACCAAATTTGGCAAAAAGGTAGGTCTTGGTCCAGAAAGCGTGCTTTTTTTTTAATGGTGTAAATCCGTTCAGTAGTTGCTGAGAAATTAAAAAAAATAATATATCAATATCTGAGCACCAAGGAGGATTCGCGAACCCTCCAGAGGACGAGCTTAATTCTGATTGGCTGCTAAACAGTCCAAACCAGAATGTGTTGGCAGCCATTTTGTGACTAGGTAAAACCAAGTCACAAGAAATGTGTTTAAAAAAGAATAAAAAACATGAAAAGGGGGCAGGGTAGAAACACCCTGAACCCCTAGGCCTGCTCAGGGGGTCCCACAAGGAACCACAGGGCCAACAAAAGCATTTTTGTTGTTTAAAAATTGGCCAAATTCACGCTGGGTAAGCGAATCCGGTCAAAACAAAACAAAAAAGGAAGCGCGGGCTCCCGTGCTTTGTTTTCTATAAGCCCCTGGGTGGGCCAGGTCCCAGGGGCAATGTCCAAATATGTAGCAGGGCTTCCCCAGGGCACACTTTATTTAAATGCGGGGGTCCGTTGTGGACCCCCAGCCCCGGGGACCACCATATCCTTGGGGCTTCACAATAGTTGGGAGGGGGGCCATGTGGCCCCCCTCCTGGAGCCCTAGATGGCCCTGGGGACTGCCACCCCCCAGGGCCAGCTTCTGCAATGTCCCGGGGTGCCCGCCCCCGGGACATTGTCGTTTGCTATGGCAGGGCAGGAGCACGGCTCCCACCCTGCCATAGCAAACACTGCTTTGGTTCTTGGAAGCGAGAGCAGGAAACCTGCTCTCTCTTCCAAGAAGCAAAGCAGATTGCTTTTGAGCAAGGGGAGCTGCATGTTTGCAGCTCCCTTTGCTCAAAAGCAATGCCGGCTCCCACAGGAGGTGGGGAGCCAGCTGGGACCATGGGGGTATTGGGGCTCCCCCCATGGTCCCCAACGTAAGGTCAGGCCTTGGAGGATGGGGTCCCCGGGGCCATAATTGGCCTCAGGAGGGGGGCCACGAGGCCCCCCTCCAAAAAAAATAAAAAATAAAGTCTGGCCAGGCCCCGGGGGATGGGGTCCTTGGGGCTAATAGTGGCCCAGGGAAGGGGGGCCACGCGGCACCCCTCCCTTATATATATTTAAAAAAAATATTTAAAAGGCTGGCCAGGCCCCGGGGGATGGGGTCTCCGGGGCCATAATTGGCCTCAGGAGGGGGGCCACGCGGCCCCCCTCTATAATTTTTTTTTTAAAGAAAAATCTGGCAGGCCCCGGGGGATGGGGTCCCCGGGGCGACCTGGGGCGAATATAGAATAATGGAAGTGGGGCGTTTTTTTTCTTTCTATTTTGGAGTCACGACCCCAACGCGGCTCTCAGCGCTGCCCCCGTGTAACATCGCGTTGGATTCACAAATTCACCTTAAATTAATAATTTTGTAGTATATGATTTAGAAGGTAGTGTTGTATTTGTGAAGTTGTTTTAAAGAGGTACTGTGATTGAAGTTAATGACAAGATTACAATTGATAGAGTTGTTAAAAATATATAAAATTAAAAATTAATAGTTAAACTTGAAAAGTGTATTGTGTTGTAGTACATTGAATTCATGCTTTTGCAATTTCGCAACGGATTTGCGAATCCTTAAAAGTGAAAAAAAAGTATGTATGTTTAAATAAGAATAAGATTCACTATTGTGTTATAGGGTGACTCTAAAAAGAGCCCTTTTTTCATTATGAGTATGTTGTAGCTACATGTAAGTGCGGATGCACAGCTTTAGGTTGTTGAAAAGACTCTCTTCCCTTGATCTGTGAAGTGTACTCCATCACTTTTGTAGATGTCATCCATATTAAAACGTATATTGTTGTTATATATGGAGCCCATCCTATGGTCTCTGAGGTAAGCAGAAACAGCTTTATTGACATTTTTCCTAGCTTTCTCAATCTGTGGACAGAATTGTTTGACCACTTCCATTTCTGTCTTTGGCATATATTAGAGTATACAAAGACAGTTTGGGGGAAAAGCAACATCAATTGTGCAAAGGTATCCTTCCTGAGCATTTCCAGTTCTATCCCAGTCAATGTGCCTAGGTCATTGCCACCACAGTGCACAATCATGAGGTCAGGGGGTTGGAGATGCCAAAAGGTTTTAACCAAAGGCATCAATTGGTGCCACTTTAATCCTCTCTGTGCAATCCATTTAATATCCACATTTTGCAAAGCTAGGTCTTTGTCAATACCTCTGCGTTCAGCGTACCTTTTGCACCAGAAAACATAGCTGTGCCCAACAATCCATACTGTAAGCATCTTGAAGGGATGTCTGGAAGTAATGAAAAGATGTCTGTAGCTGAGGTAGTCAGTTGGTAGAATGAGAGGTATCTAAAATGGTGGACAAGATGCTGTTTAAAAGAAGAGAATTGATTGGCTGTTTAAGAAGATTGTACACTAAAAAATAGGGTGCATGTTACTTTCTTTAAAAAGCATGTTTCTTATTGGTTAGTAAAAAAATGTTTGAAAGGTACAGTAGATAGGATAAGGTCATATTTTGCAAAAGTCAACCACACCTGCTGTTTGCATCTGTAACCTTGTGTGCTGAACTTGAAAATATGGTGAACTTGTGACCTGTTATTTCTGTTGAATGTTCCATGAACTGTTACTATGGAAACTGGCATTAAGCAGAATGGGGGAAGGGTTGAAACTTAACTGTGGACTTAAAATGTGAAGTTGTAATTTATATATGAGTGATATGTTATTAAAGTATAATTTCCCAAATCAGTACTATCTTTAGAAGTGGTGTGTTGTTAAAAAATAGTGTTTTTTTTATTTGTAATATATTTTTGAACTCCCGTATGGATTCACGGCTTCATCGCGTTGGTGCACGATGGAGTTGTGACTCCAAAAAATTCCAGAACCAGTTTGGTCACTTTTAGAAGTCAGTTGGTAAGGGTTAATATGTCTAAACCAAAAGAAATGTGTTTTACAATTTGAAATTATGTAGGAAGCAATGTAATTTGTTACTTACATTTATTTGTGTGGAGAAAGAGAGGGAAAGTTTGCCATTACTGGTTTTACCTTGTAGAGAGTGGTGCATTACATTGATAGTGTGCATAAGAACATCTTTTATGAGTTTGTGATATTTCATATTTTACAAATCAATTTGGAAGGTGAGTTATACATTTGTGAGGTGTATTATGTATTAGCTTTATTTTTAATGTTTAAAAATTATTCAAGAACTGTGATGTTTGAAATATATTATTAAATGTAAAGATGTGTATTGTAGTTTGTTTTATTGTAGTTAAATGTTGTTTGAAATAGATTCTTTATAGTAATATGTGTATATTGGAAGATGGATTAGTGATTATGGTAGTTTATTTTAGTGTATGGATATGTACATTTGTAGTATACCGCATAATTTTAAGTGTTGCTTTTAAATTGGAAGTGCAGTCTGTCAAGTTTTAAGGTGTGCATGGACCTGTGTCCGAAGTATGTCTCTACTATATATGTATTTTCATATGTCTTATACATTTGAAGGTGCATGATGTATAACAAAGAGGTGTTGTTGCTTTTTATGTGGAAGGCTCAAGACTGTGAGTAGTAGTAGAATGGTGAAGATGCAGCATAAAAGTGTGGTTTAAGAGATATTGACATAATGTATTATTGAATAGGCTTCTTTTTTAAGTCTCTAGAGAGATACAGTTGAAATATTCCACATAATTTTTGGTGTTTGCTTGAAATTGGAAGTTTGTTCTGTGAATTTTACAGGTGTGGATAGTGTTGTTGTGCAGACATATGCATGCAGGCTTTTAGGATTATGGTGAGACTTTTAGCAGAGACATGTGAAGGGTTCCTGCTTTGTATTTGGGTAGGTGTAACATTATAAGTAGTTGTAGAATGAAAAGCAGCACCACAAAACTGAGGTTTGAGATATGTTTGTAGAGATATTAATTATTAGAGTAATTTGTATGATGTGTGGAAAAGTATATTTTATATTTACCGCATCATTTTCAGTTTCTGTTTGAATTTTGAAGTGTAGTTTGTGAAGTTTTGAGCTATGGATGGTGTTGTGACTGACGTATGTCTCTACTTGCACATGTATTATGGTACGTGTTATGCATCTGAAGATGATAGATGTATAAAACACAGGTATACATTTATCTGTATATTACTTTTATATATGATGCTGCTAGCAAAAGGTACACACATATGCATGCATGCTTTTAGAAATATGGTGAGACTTACAGCAGAGACTTGTGAAGGGTTGCTAGTTTATATTTGTGTAGATCCAATAGCATAAGTAGTTGCAGAATAGTGAAGCTGCAGGCGAAAATTGTGGTTTAACCCCTTCTATGCTCATGACCAAATGGTTCCGTAATGAGTACACATTAAAAAAATTCCTCTGCTGTAAACAGCAGAGGGATTTCCCATTTTTTTTTTTTGCTTTGGGAGGTAGGGAAGAGCTTCCCCAACCTCTCAAAGCATAGTGCCTGTTTTAATTGTAACGACGATGGCGCGCATGGCGCGCTGTCATCATTACAATGAAAACAAAACTGAAACTTAGTTTCAGTTTCACAGTTTCGGTGCTTGTGGGGCTATCTTAGTCCCCCGAGCACCGAAAAACATGGGAGGGGTATGGTTGGAAAGGGGAGAATCTCCCCTTTCCAATGGTACCCTTCCCTAGTGGATCCCTGCTTGGGGATCACCCCAGGAGGGCGATCCCCAAGCAGAGATGCACCCACTAGCCACCAGGGAGGGGGGAGCGGCCCCTTGGGCAAGGGCTTTTGCTCCCCCTATAACATTATGCCAGACAGCCTTTCTGCCCCCCCTGGGGGCAGAAAGCACCCTAGGCACCAGGGATTTGTTTTTATATGCCAGGGGTGGGGGCTGCCCAGAATGGGCATGCCAATGCCCCCACACTATCCCCCAAAGAAGGCACAAGACTTTCTGCCCCCCAGAGGAGGCAGATGGGGGCAATAGCCCCTGATCTGCCCACTAGGCCCCAGGGATTTGTTTTTTATTTCATATATATGTAGGGGTGGGGGCTGCCCAGAATGGGCATGCCAATGCCCCACCCAAAAACAAATGGTACAGTCTTTCTACCCCCCTGGGAGGCAGATGGGGCAATAGCCCCTTATCTGCCCCCCGGGGGGGCAGAAAGCCCACTAGGCACCAGGGATTTTTTTTTCAAAGTTCGGGGTGGGGGATGCCCAGAATGGACATGCCAATGCCCCCACCCCTTCCCCCAAAAATGCCACAGTCTTTCTGCGCCCCCAGGGGGGAAGAAAGCCCACAAGGCACCAGGGATTTTTTTTTAATATACGTAGGTGTAGAGGCTGCCTGGAATGGGTATGCCAATGCCCCCACCCCCCAAAAAATTGCCATAGTCTTTCTGCTCCCCCCCGGAGGCAGATAGGGGCAAAAGCCCCTTATCTGCCTCCCGGGGGGCAGAAAGACCAGTAGGCATCAGGGAATATTTTTTTTTAATTCAGGGGTGTGGGCTGCCCAGAATGGGCATGCCAATGCCCCCACCACGCCCCCAAAAATGCCACAGTCTTTCTACCCCCCCAAGAGACAGATTGGGGCAGTAGCCCCTGATCTGCCCCCTAGGGGGCGTCAGAGAGCACACTAGGCGCCAGCAATTATGCTGGCTTTTTTTATGCGTGGGGGTGGGGGCTGCCCAGAATGGGCATATCAATGCCCCCACCCCCCCAACTAATAGCCACAGTCATTCTGCCCCCCTTGGGGCATATCGGGGCAAACCCCCCCCCCCGATTTCCCCCCAGGGCGGCAGTGAGCCCACTAGTCACGGCCTTGTTTTTAGCAATGTGCCTACCTGTGGATTTTGGGCCCTAGAGCAGCCGGTACATAGGGAAACCTAGCAAACCTGTACATTTATGAAAACTAGACACCAAGGGGAATCTAAGATGGGGTGACTTGTGTGCCTCTCACCAGGTTCTGTTACCCAGAATCCCTTGCAAACCTCAAACTTAGTTTTAAAAAAAAACACATTTTCCTCACATTTCTGTGATGGAAAGTTCTGGGATCTGCGTGGATCCACAAAATTCCACCCACCGCACATTCCCCAAAGTCTTCCGATAAAAATGGTACCTCACTTGTGTGGGTAGGCCTTGTGGCAGCGACAGGAAGTGGCCCAAAACGCAATGTGGACACACCACATTTTCACAGTGAAAACGGACCCTTTTTTTGCAAAGTGCCTAGCTGTAGATTTTGAACCCTAGCTCTGCCGGCACCTAGGGAAACCTAGCAAACCTATACAATTTTGAAAACTAGACAACCAGGGGAATCCAGGATGGGGTGACTTGTCTGTCTCTCACCAGGTTCTGTTACCCAGAATCCCTTGCAAACCTCAAAATTTGTCCAAAAAAACACATTTTCCTCACATCTCTGTGGTGGAAAGTTCTGGAATCTGCGTAGATCCACAAGATTCTACCCACCCCGCATTCCCCAAAGTCTTCCAAGAAAAATGGTACCTCACTTGTGTGGGTAGGCCCAGTGTCAGGGACAGGAAACGGCCCAAAACGCAATGTGGACACACCACATTTTCACAGTGAAAACCGACCCTTTTTTTGCAAAGTACCTAGCTGTAGATTTTGAACCCTAGCTCTGCCAGGACCTAGGGAAACCGAGAAAACCTATACAGTTTGAAAACTAGACACCCAGGGGAATCCAGGATGGTGTGACTTGTCTGGCTCTCACCAGGTTCTGTTACCCAGAATCCCTTGCGAACCTCAAAATTTGTCAAAAAAATCACATTTTCCTCACATTTCTGTGGTGGAAAGTTCTGAAATCTGTGTGGATCCACAAAACTCCACCCACCCCGCATTCCCCAAAGTCCTCCAAGAAAAATGGTACCTCACTTGTGTGGGTAGGCCTAGTGCCAGCGACAGGAGACGGCCCAAAACGCAACGTGGACACACCACATTTTCACAGAGAAAACGGACCCTTTTTTTGCAAAGTGCCTAGCTGTAGATTTGGAAACCTAGCTCTGCCGACACCTAGGGAAACCTATACATTTTTGAAAACTAGACACCAAGGGGAATCCAGGATGGGGTGACTTGTCTGGCTCTCACCGGGTTCTGTTACCCAGAATCCCTTGCAAACCTCAAACTTTGTAAAAAAAAACACATTTTCCTTACGTGTCTGTGGTGGAAAGTTCTGGAATCTGCGTAGATCCATAAATTTCCTACCACCCAGCGTTCCCCAAGGTCTCCCAATAAAAATGGTACCTCACTCATGTGGGTGCCCCAAGTACCCGCGATAGGCAAGGGCCCAAAACGTATTGAGGAGACATCAAAATGACCTATCACAAAACAACCTGGTTTTGCAAGGGGAGTCACCTGGGTTTTTGGCCCCAGGCTCGGCGTCCATCTTGGGAAATCTACCAAACCCACACATTTCTGAAAACTAGACACCCGGGGGAGTCCAGCACGGTATGGCTTGCGTGGGTCCCCCAACGTTTTCCTACCCAGAATCCCCTGCAAACCTCAAATTTAGCTGAAAAAATCACTTTTTTCTCAAATTTCTGTGTGGGAAAGTTCTGGAATCTGCGTGGATCCACAAATTTCCTACCACCCAGCGTTCCCCCAGGTCTCCCGATAACAATTGGTACCTCACTTGCGTGGGTGGGTCAAGTACCCACGACAGGCAAGGACCCAAAACTTATTGAGGAGACATCAAAATTACCTATCATAAACCAACCTGGTTTTGCAAGGGGGGTAACCTGGGTTTTTGGTCTCGGGCCCGGCGGCCATCTTGGGAAATTATCAAACTTACACATTTCAGAAAACTTGACACCCAGGGGAGTCCAGCGAGGTATGGCTTGCATGGACCCCCCAAAGTTTTCATACCCAGAATCCCCTGCAAACCTCAAATTTAGCTGAAAAAAGCCACATTTTCCACATATTTTTGGGTGGAATCACTGTGCCGGCACAAATGTCCTACCCCACAGCATTCTCCTCAGTCTCCCGAGTAAAATGATACCTCACTTGTGTGGGTGGGGCAAGGGCCTGTGACTCGGAAGAGTCTGAAAACTAGACACCCAGGGGAGTCCAGCGAGGCATGGCTTGCGCGGGCCCCCCAAAATGTTCCTACTCCGAATCCCCTGCAAACCTCAAATTTAGCTGAAAAAAATCACATTTTTCTCAAATTTCTGTGTGTGAAAGTTCTGGAATCTGCATGGATCCACAAATTTCCAACCACCCAGTGTTCCCCCAGGTCTCCCAATAAAAATGATACCTCACTCGCGTGGGTGGGTCAAATACCCACGATAGGCAAGGGCCCAAAACGTATTGAGGAGACATCAAAATGACCTATCACAAAACAACCTGTTTTGCAAGGGGAGTCACCTGGGTTTTTGGCCCCGGGCTCCGTGGCCATATTGGAAAACCTACCAAACCCAAACATTTCTGAAAACTAGACGCCCGGGGGAGTCCAGCGAGGTATGGCTTGCGTGAGTCCCCCAACATTTTCCTACCCAGAATCCCCTGCAAACCTCAAATTTAGCTGAAAAAATCACTTTTTTTCTCAAATTTCTGTGTGGGAAAGTTCTGGAATCTGCATGGATCCACAAATTTCCTACCACCCAATGTTCCCCCAGGTCTCCCGATAAAAATGGTACCTCACTCACGTGGGTGGGTAAAGTACCCGCGACAGGCAAGGGCCCAAAACGTATTGAGGAGACATCAAAATGACCTATCACAAAACAACCTGGTTTAGCAAGGGGAGTCACCTGGGTTTTTGGCCCCGGGCTCGGTGGCCATCTTGGGAAACCTACCAAACCCACACATTTCTGAAAACTAGACACCCAGGGGAGTCCAGAAAGGTATGGCTTGCGTAGGTCCCCCAACGTTTTCCTACCCAGAATTCCCTGCAAACCTCAAATTTAGCTGAAAAAAGCACTTTGTTCTCAAATTTCTGTGTAGGAAAGTTCTGGAATCTACGTGGATCCACAAATTTCCTACCACCCAGCGTTCCCCCTGGTCTCCCAATAAAAATGGTACCTCACTTGCGTGGGTGGGTCAAGTACCCACGACAGGCAAGGGCCCAAAACGTATTGAGGAGACATCACAATTACCTATCACAAAACAACCTGGTTTTGCAAGGAAGGTCATCTGGGTTTTGGCCCCGGGCTCAGCAGCCATCTTGGGAATCTACCAGACCCAAACATTTCTAAAAACTAGACACCCGGGGCAGTCCAGCGAGGTATGGCTTGCGTGGATCCCCCAACGTTTTCCTACCCAGAATCCCCTACAAACATCATGTGTAGGTTTGATGCTTTATTTAGGGTACGCCCAACACCCTGAGTAGTTTAGAATTGTAAAACTGCAGTACAAAAGTGTACACCATGTCATAGACCTCAGTTTTATGCTGCAATTTCAGTATTCTGCTACTACTCAGGATGTTGCACTCCTGCAATCACTCAGGTACTACCACAGTGCTACTCAAATCACCCAGGCAGTACCCATGCGCTTATAAAATCACCCAGACACTTCCTAAGTAGTTCTGTAATCCCCCAGACTTTACCCCTAAACTCATGCAATCACCCAGTCATTACCTATGTACTCCTCTAATCCCCCAGACATTACCCTTGCACTCATACAATCACTAATGCATTAGCTATACACTGATTCAATCACCCAGATACTACCCTTGCACTCTTCCAATCACCCTGTCAGGATCTATGCGCTCCTCCAATCACTTAGCCAGTACCCATGTACTTATAAAATCACTCAGGCACTACCTATGCACTTATGTAATCATCCAGGCACTAACCTAGTACTCCTCCAATCACCCAGGCAGTACCCTTGTTGTCATGCAATCACCCAGATACTACCCCTGCATTCCTTCAATCACCAAGTCACTATCCGTGCAGTCCTTCAATTACCCAGCCACTACCCATGCACTTATATAATTAGTCAGGCACTAACCTTGCACTCTTCCAATCATGCAGGAACTATCCCTGTAATTATGTAACCACTCAACCAGTGCCCATGCACTTATAAAATCACCCAGGCACTACCTTTACACTCCTCCAATCACTCAGGTACTACGACGATACTACCACAATCACCTAGGCAGTACTGATGCACTTATAAAATCACCTAGGCACTTCCTATGTACTTTTGTAATCCCCCAGAGATTACCTCTGCACTCATGCAATCACCCAGGCATTACCTATGTACTCCTCTAATCCCCCAGACATTATCCTTGCAGTCATGCAATCACTAATGCATTAGCTATACACTGATTCAATCACCCAGGCACTACCTTTGCATTTCTCCAATCCCCTGTCAGGATCTATGCACTCCTCCAATCACTTAGCCAGTACTCATGCACTTATAAAATCACTCAGGGGCCGATTCACAGAACTAATCTGAGACAAAATCCTAAACTTACTACTTTTAGTATTCACAGAAGGCATTTAGTAGTAGTAAAGTGAGGATTTTGTCTTAAGTTTGACTTAAGTTTGACTTAAGACAGACTTAAGACAAACTTAAGACAAACTTAGGACAGATTTAAGACAGACTTAAGACAGACTTAAGACAAAATCCTAACTTTACTACTACTAAATGCCTTCTGTGAATACCAAAAGTAGTAAGTTCAGATTTTGTTTCAGGTTACTTCTGTGAATCGGGCCCTCAGGCACTATCTATGCACTTATGCAATCACCCAGGCACTACCCTAGTACTCCTCCAATCGCCCAGGCAGTACCTTTGTTCTCATGCTATCACTTAGCCACTACTCCTGCACTCCTTCAATCACCCAGCCACTACCCCTGCAGTCCTTCAATCACCCAGCCACTACCCATGCACTTATATAATCACTGAGGAACTACCCTTGCACTCCTCCAATCACAGAAGCACTATCCCTATAATTATGTTATCACTCAGCCAGTAGCCATGCACTTATAAAATCACCTAGGCAGTACCTTTACACTATTTCAATTACTCAAGCACTACAAGAGTAGTCCTCCAATCACCTAGGCAGTACCCATGCACTTATAAAATCACTGAGGCACTTCCTATGTACTTTTGTAATCCCCCAGACATTACCTCTGCACTCATGCAATCACCCAGGCATTACCTATGTACTCCTCTAATCCCCCAGACATTACCTCTGCACTCATGCAATCACACATGCATTAGCTATACAGTGGTTCAATCACTGAGGCACAGCCCTTGCACTCCTCTAATCACCCTGTCAGGATCTATGCACTCCTCCAATCACTTAGCCAGTGCCTATGCATTTACAAAATCACCCAGGCACTTACTTTACACTGCTCCATTCATTCAGGCACTACCACAGTACTACTCCAATCACCCAGGCATTACACATGCACTTATAAAATCACCCAGGCACTTCCTATGTACTCCTGTAATCCCCTAGATATTACCCCTGCACTCATGCAATTGCCCAGACATTACCTATGTACTCCTCTAATCCCCCAGACATTACCTCTGCACTCATACAATCACCGATGCATTAGCTATATATTGATTCAATCACCCAGATACTACCCTTGCACTCTTCCAATCACCCTGTCAGGATCTATGCGCTCCTCCAATCACTTAGCCAGTACCCATGTACTTATAAAATCACTCAGGCACTACCTATGCACTTATGCAATCATCCAGGCACTAACCTAGTACTCCTCCAATCACCCAGGCAGTACCCTTGTTGTCATGCAATCACCCAGGTACTACCCCTGCATTCCTTCAATCACCAAGTCACTATCCGTGCAGTCCTTCAATTACCCAGCCACTACCCATGCACTTATATAATCACTCAGGCACTAACCTTGCACTCTTCCAATCATGCAGGCACTATCCCTGTAATTATGTAACCACTCAACCAGTGCCCATGCACTTATAAAATCACCCAGGCACTACCTTTACACTCCTCCAATCACTCAGGCACTACGACAATACTACCGCAATCACCTAGGCAGTACTGATGCACTTATAAAATCACCTAGGCACTTCCTATGTACTTTTGTAATCCCCCAGAGATTACCTCTGCACTCATGCAATCACCCCGGCATTACCTATGTACTCCTCTAATCCCCCAGACATTATCCTTGTAGTCATGCAATCACTAATGCATTAGCTATACACTGATTCAATCACCCAGGCACTACCTTTGCATTTCTCCAATCACCCTGTCAGGATCTATGCACTCCTCCAATCACTTAGCCAGTACTCATGCACTTATAAAATCACTCAGGCACTATCTATGCACTTATGCAATCACCCAGGCACTACCCTAGTACTCCTCCAATCACCCAGGCAGTACCTTTGTTCTCATGCTATCAATTAGCCACTACTCCTGCACTCCTTCAATCACCCAGTCACTACCCATACAGTCCTTCAATCTCCCATCCACTACCCATACCCATGCACTTATATAATCACTGAGGCACTACCCTTGTACTCCTCCAATCACAGAAGCACTATCCCTATAATTATGTTATCACTCAGCCAGTAGCCATGCACTTTAAAATCACCTAGGCAGTACCTTTGCACTATTTCAATTACTCAAGCACTACAAGAGTAGTCCTCCAATCACCTAGGCAGTAGCCATGCACTTATAAAATCACTGAGGCACTTCCTATGTACTTTCGTAATCCCCCAGACATTACCTCTGCACTCATGCAATCACCCAGGCATTACCTATGTACATTTCACCACGTGACATAATTATGCTGCCATTTGCCGCAAAATTATAACATGGGAACAATGCAATCAACCATAAAAAGCTGTATTTCAGGGCAATTGTGGGCATATTTATGAAAGAGTTGTGCTGCCCTTGCGCCACTCAACAGGATCAAGAACGTTGCAACTAATAAGTTTGATATATCAAAACACACAAGGCGACCTTGCATGGGCCTGTGTGGCTTGATAAATCTATTGCAATGCAATGCATCGCAAATTGCTGTGTTGTGTTACTCGGCCCCAGGTAGGCGTTCCATGGGTGGAGCGTGGGAGTTCCCATGCATCCACCCATGGATTTTGGTGCATTCCCAGATTTACCAACACTGGTAACCTGGGAATGTGTCAAAATGCTACGCCTCCCCAGGGGAGGCATAACAAGGAGAAATATCTTTATTTCTCCTTGTTACTTCCTCTTTCTATGTGTGCTGCATGCAGCACACATAGAAAGAGGAAAATGCCTCAGAGGATTGTTTTTGTGCAGAAAGGTGTCCCTTCCTGCACAAAAACAATCCTCCTTACAGCGCAGGCACCCTTGCACTGTAGTGCAAGGGTGCCTTCGATGGCGCTAGGCAGCGAAAAGGGCGCCAGCGCCAGGAAAGGAAAGGAATGCTTCGTATTATCTTAAATACGGAGCATTACTGCATTTTCCCTTTCATGCAGCACAGCAAGGTGGCTTGATGCGCTGCATGAAAGCTACATAACCATGCCCCTGTGTTTTTTGGACTACATTTAAGCATGAAGTTCATCCTTGAACTGAAACATAGCTCTAAATTAACATTTGCATTTTGTGTAATTATGCGTAATGTCAGGCAATTTTCCCAACATTTTCTGTGAAAGTAAATTATGCAAATTTCACACACCCCTGCTTTAGACACTTGATAAGGAACTGCAAAGAATGCCCCTTGAGATTAAAGATTACAGAACCTTTTACAAAGGGTCAGTCAAAAATGTGAAAAACTAAGCAGATGCATTAAGTAGGTTAGACGAAGTATCCTACACAAAATAACGGGTCTAAAAAACATATCAGGGTTGTTCGATGTTCAAAATGAGCGCATTGGATACCAACATTAACATTTTTAGGTTACAGTTATGTATTTTGTTAAAGGAGAGAAATAAATAGAAAAAAACGTATACATGTTTTGTTTTTAGAGAAGGCGGGAAACTGGTAAATAAAACAAATCCAAAGAAGTATAGAGACAACATTTTTTCCTGTCAATGTTCTTCAGTGTTTTGATTTTTTTAATGTATCATGCGAAGGGCGGAAGACAATTGAAATAAAGATAATTACCACATATACACAATTAAAAACAAAAAAAGCAGTTATTTATGAACAGATGTTAACTTGATCTTGAATGGAAGTTTGTAACTGACAAATGCAAAAACAACAATTGATGGACAGAATGCAGAACAATGTCATACATTCACCCCAGTACAGAGATCTGGGCCTAAATCCATCGTTTTTTTGCTCAACATGCCATTCCAGTTTGAACCCAGCCATATGCAAATCAGTCTTGACCCTGTGCCCAATGGGAACAGTCCAGCCCGAACTGCCAGGCCAGGTCCTCCCTGGACTGGAAACAAGCATCCTAGGACCGGTTTCGGGGTTTCACCCCTCATCAGCCAGGATAGCTTGACTCCAGTGGCATGGAGAGCACTGGACCCACGTCTGGGCATACCTGTCCCACTCGGGGTGACAAATGCAAAAACAACAATTGATGGACAGAATGCAGAACAATGTCAAACATTCACCCCAGTTCTGGGCCTAAATCCATCGTTTTTTTGCTCACCATGCCATTCCATTCTTTTGCATATGTCGCCCTAAGTGGGAAGGGTATGCCCAGACGTGGGTCCAGTGCTCACTACACCACTGGATTCAAGCTAGCCTGGCTGATGAAGGGTGATGCCCTGAAACCGGTCCCAGGATGCTTGTTTCCGGTCCAGGGAGGACCTGGCTTAGCAGTTTGGGCTGGACTGTTCCCACAAGGAACAGGGTCAATACTGATTTGCATATGGCTGGGTCCAAACTGGGGTGGTGTGGTGAGCAAAAGAATGATGGATTAAACCCAGATCCTTGTGACTGGGGGTTAATGCTTGCAGTGTCCAGCATTCCGTCCATTAATTGTTTCTTTTGCATATGTTACTGACAATAGGCACGACATCATTTTCCCCTAGCTTGAACAGTAATGCTGTAGAAGGATTCCATGTAAACAACACTTTTGACTTTGTTTAGCCCTCTGCTCTGAAAACGCACCAGCAATCTCTGCATCTCCAGAGTTTTGATTCTCTATGCCTGCACTGGAATACAAAGTTAGGTAAGAAATGAATGGTGCTTTTGAATTACTTAACTTGGCATTCAGGCACATAGAGATGAAATCACTAGCAAAGACCACAGTTTTATCTGCGGCCTACTGGAGGAGCATAAAACATTGTGACCTTTCTTTGGGTTTACTGGCTCAGTATAGGATCCAATTACAAATCCATTCCTTTGTATAAATGACCTTGAAAGGGATTAGTTGCCAGCGAAGGAAACCCTTGTAGGGGAATAGCTTATTTAAACAACATAACCAGGGCTAGGACTGTCAGAATAATGCAAAGCATTACAGGAAAAAAACCCTGCACAAAAAAGAGGACGGCAAAATATTAGGCAATATTAAAATTCGGAACAAGTGCAAACAATTGAACAAATTCAACTTTGCGCATCTTTTTCTTCCTGCGTTTCATCAATTGGGGTGAAGATTATTTTGCTCCAATCTAGTGTTCTAATAGCACTGCTATGTTTCCATTTGCATAATAGAGGATAGGCAAATACAAGTATATTTTAAACTGTGAAATATGGAATTATGTAAAAGACAACATCTGCTTGTTTCAGCAACAAATATAGGGAAAAAAGGTTTACAATTGTTTAATAAAGGTGGTTCGTGACCCAGATATTATTTGTTAATTCTATTATAATTTTTTTTTCTATGGGACATGAAAAGGTTACAAGCTCTAGAATTGTCATATATTTTTTGCAACAGGTTCTCACTCATAACCTTCATATTTGTCCTGGGACAACTATCTCCATGTAACACGAACTGTATCAACATATGTTTTGCTGTGTTACCTATGAAGCAAACAACTGAAATAGTGCAGAACGTTTACATTTGTAAAAAAATCTGCTCTGTTACAAACTGATGTAATTTGAGTCAGCAATATAGGGCTTGTCAAAGCTTTTTCTGATGTGCAATTTTTGATGACAAATATGTGTACGAAAAAACAGATTTTAATGATGCACATAGTTGTAAGCGATGAACTAATAAAGTTGAACTTGAAAAAATATGAATATTTTGCTAAAGGTGTAGGTAATAAGTGGCTTAGTTATGCTGCATTTTTGTGTGAGACTCCATTTATTTAAAATGGACGCTTCCAATCAGTGGCCCAATGAAAGTATTTCCCCCCTCAGTTTCCGCGGAGCACAGAATGTTATAACGTGAAAGGGGTGACAATGTTATTGAGCATGTATTGTTAATGAAGCTTTCCATCATGCACCTAATGTATGATTTTGAAGGATTTCTAGTGGAAGTTCCAATGAGTACAGAATAATATAATTCTATGAGGTATTGCAGAAATGTTTCATATAATGTTGTAGAAAGTAAGTGGAAGATTTCTCTTATGTTAAGAAATGGGTTAGTGCTAAGAAATTGTAATTCTATGTCAGGACCGGAGGCTCCGATTATGCTTTTCCCTCTTCGCTTTATTACCATACCAATTTTTTCAGCAGCCAGAAAAGCATTAAACTTCATCGTTTCCCAAAGGGGAAAAAGAAAACAACCAATTTAATAGAAACAACAGAAACTCGACCAGGACTACAAGTCCCATAGTCCCAAGGGGTAATGTCCAGCAAGTCCTTCAACAGTGTTCATGTCATCTACATAGACCCTCCATCTTGGCTGTCCTTCCTCTTTCTTCGCTGCTTCGCAGCCAGTTAAGTGCTTTTTCCTGTTTTCGCATGTTTGACGCCCGGGGCGCTTGTCTGGCAACGGAAAGCGCCCGGGGGTGTGCTGAGTATTTCATTGTATTTCGTTGTATTTCATGACTTCTTTTGTGAATTGGCAGCGTTAGCGTTTTTTTAGACAGATCCCTTTCCGACCGCGGGAGCGCTCCTTACGCGGCCCCTGCCCATTCACTTGCGGTGCTCGATTAGACCGCTAGGGGCGCTCTTCCGTCTCGTTGCTCCCGCAGCGCGGTCTCCTCATATGAGGAGCCGCGCAGCGAGAGTAGAGACGCGAGAGCCTTGTCCCCTGTTACCGCCTCACCTTACGCCCTCCTGCAGGGTCTGTATTTCCCACATTTGGCACCATTGTGATTCTGAACGCCCCGGCGGGGGTCCGTATTGCGGTTCTACCGCGTTCAATCGCCTGCGGGCAGTTTCTTTGGCACACGTGTGTGGGCGCGCTGGGAGGCGGTTGGGGGCCCGGTCAGATTGCTGAGGGCCCGTGCGCGCCTGGGGCCAGTGCTAGCCTCAAGTGCAGTTCCTTGTAGCTGTGTGTAAAAGTTTTGCAGTCCCCTGGTCTGCCCACATTCCCCTCTGGGACCCCCAGGGCCATACATCGAGGTTATTCCGCCTCTTTGCCACTGGTGCTCATTAATAGCCTAGTTTATTGTTTCTCCCTGGCTGTTGTTGTTAGAATGGAACAGGATGATGTCTATGTAGAGGAGGAGGTGGAGTACCTACCTTCTGATGATGCTTTCTTTGAGGCTGTAGACTCATCGATTTATCGCTGTCAATGAGGTTGTGGGGCCCATGGAACAGCGCCTCTCTGAGAGGATTGTGCAGGAGTGCGTCAAGTTGGCGCAAGCCCGTTTTGAGGCCCCGGTCCCGACTGGTACTCCCAACCCTGGGGAGGGACCCCCACCCCCCAAGAAGAGTTGTACTGAGGGGGACCCTGGGGAAGCGCAAGGGGTGGATAAGGGTGTGTTTGAGCGCCTGCAGAGCGCCTTTTTAGCCAAGACGGTTCCCCCTCCCCTGTTCCACCTCCCGTCCCGGAGCCAGTCCCATCCCCCGCGCCGGATTCCCTGAACATGGATGGGGATTCACTGGGGGATTCGGACGATGATACGGGGTCTTCGCGTTCTTGGCGCCCGGCTGGTTCTTCCACCTCTCTGCCGCAGGATAGTTCGGGTATGCTGGACCCTGATGAAATCATTCATCCTCGGTCAGTGGCCTGGGCCCCTGGGGACAAGGTGGCTAAGTTCGTGGCTGGCCACCTCCGCAAACCCTTGGAGAAGGAGGCAAGGGGTTGTCTGAGGTCTGAGTGCCCACGGCCCACTTTGGACGGGAAGGTGGCCTGCACGCCGGAGCTTGACTCCAAAATGGCCACCTTCTTGGCCAAATACATGAAGGACCCGTGCAAGGGGATTGACCGGTCTTGGCATTCCTGCCAAGACAAGTTGTTGGACGCTGTAGGGCCTATGACCAAGATACTGGACATGGCGGAGGAGGCCAAGGTATCGGGTACAACCATCTCCCCTGAAATTCTTTCCAATTGGGCGCAGCGCACCATAATATTCTTGGGCAACGCTAACTGTGCCCTTTTGACGGAGCGCCGTCGTTCTTTGTTAATAAAGCTGGACCCTAAGTTAGGGGACCTGGCCTCTTCGGAGGTGGGAGCGGTGGCACAAGGGGGTCTCTTTGGAGACCCCTTTGTAAAGGAATTGGGCAAGTTTGTGGCCACTTTTACCTCGCTGGACAAGGCCCAGTCCAGTATAAAGAGGGTTTTTCAGCCCCGGGTCTCTCAAGGGGCCGGTCGTGGCAGGGGCTGTGCAACCGGCCGCGGTGCGCAACACATTCCCAACAGGGGACAAGGCTCCGGGCGGGGACAATATAGCTCCAACGCCAATTACTCCGAATTCTATCCCACAAGAGGGCAACGTTTCAGAGGCCATGGGAACTTTAGGAACAACGCCGGCGGCGGAGGTTCAAATGGTAAGTGTCTTGCCAGCAGCACACGTCTGTATCGGGGGTCATTTAGCGGACTTCCAGGGTGCTTGGGCAAATATCACAACGGATGCTTGGGTCTTGCAGACTATCCGAGGGTTTCATATAGAGTTATACGAAACCCCTTGTCAGCAGTGCCTCCCGCACCACATCTCCTTTTCCGTCGCGGATGCACAGCTGGTCGACGAAGAGGTCTCTGCGTTGCTTCGCAAAGGGGCCATTTGTCGTTCGGCTTTGCAACCCCACGGGTTTTTAAGCAACATCTTCTTGGTGGACAAGGTCGATGGATGGCGCCGTCTGGTCATCAACCTCAAGGAGTTCAACGGGTGGTTGGTGTACCGGCATTTCAAGATGGAGGGGATTCACCTCCTCCGGGATGTTCTTCTTCCATCCGATTTGATGGTGCGGTTGGACCTCAAGGACGCGTACTTGGTGGTCCCCATTCATCCACCGCATCGGCGGTTTCTGCAATTTTGCTGGAAGAGTCAGGTTTACGAGTTCACCGCCCTTCCGTTCGGTCTTTCTTCGGCACCCTTGTGCTTCACAAAGGTACTCCATCTGGTAGTGGAGTTCCTCAGGGCTCAGGATATCCGTATGATTGTTTACCTGGACGACATCCTGATTATGGTGCAGTGTCCCAGGAAGTTGTCGATGCAGCTGCATCAGACAGTGTCGCTTTTGGAAGACCTGGGCTATGTGATCAACGAAGTCAAGTCCGTCCTCAGCCCTGCTCAGAGCGTGGCTTTTCTCGGGTTCGTCGTGGCTTCGGTCAAAGCTTCCTTGAGCCTGCCATCCCGGAAGATGGCCAAGATTCGGTACGAACTGCGGCAGACCATCTCCAAGACTCACACCTCTCTCCGGCAGATTGCCTGGGTGGTGGGCCTTCTGTCCTCGTCCATCCAGGCAATCTTCCGGGGTCCCTTACACTATCGGGCTATGCAACGCTTGAAGGTGTATCATCTTCGGAGAGGGTTGTCCTACGACCAGTCAGTTCTCCTTTCAACGGAGGTGATGGACGAGATGGCGTGGTGGCTCACCCACATGGAAGCGTGGAACGGCCGTGCGATTTTCGGGTCGGTCCCGGACCTGGTCATAGAGTCCGGCGCCAGCAGGTCGGGGTGGGGCGCCCGCTGCGGGGAGTTTTCCACAGGAGGCGCCTGGTCTTCAGAAGAACAGGCGTTGCACATCAATTGTCTGGAACTCCTGGCGGGGTCCTTCGCTGTCCGGTGCTGGACCAGGGACCGGGTGCAGTCATGTGTCCTGTTAAAAATGAACAATGTCTCCATGGTCCGGTACATCAATCACTTGGGATGCCCCCGCTACCGTGCTTTGGCGAATCTGGCAAAAGATTTTTGGGAATACTGTCTGGCTCATCATATCTCGGTGACAGCGGAGTATCTCCCGGGTCAGGCCAACCAGGTGGCGGATTGGCATTCAAGGCATCTGGTCGATTCCACTCAGTGGAAATTGGATCCCCAGGTCTTCAGGTGGCTGGCGAGTCTATGGGGACCGATTACGATGGATCTCTTTGCATCCCACCTGGATCCTCAGCTCCCGCGCTACTTCAGCTGGAGGCCGGATCCTCTCGCAGTAGCCACGGATGCGTTTCTGCAGGACTGGGGTCTGGAGAAGGGTTACGCCTTTCCCCCCTTCTCAATGATTGTACGGTCGGCGGCCCAGATCCGCAGCCAGAGAGAGGAGTTGGTAATGGTGATGCCGTATTGGAGGTCCCAAGTTTGGTTTACGGTTCTTCTGGAACTTTCTTGGGATTTTCCAATCCTACTCCCCCTGTTTCCTCGGCTCCTTCTGAGTCCGAACAGGGAGCAACATCACCTAGTCACCGAGGGGTCTCTCCGCCTCGTTGCATGGCGGCTTTCAGGCAGCGTTGGTCGCTCCCAGGTCTTTCGAGACCAGCTGAGGAACTCTTATCCAAGGCCTGGGCAAGCAGCACCTCGAAATGTTATCGCTCCGCCTGGGCGAAGTGGATGCGTTGGTGTCTTCGATGGAGTCTGGATCCCATGGTCGCGGGAGTCGTTCCCGTCTTAAACTTTCTGGCAGAGTTGGCAACGGCCGGGTTGGCGTATCGCTCTATTAACACCATGGCACAGCCAGAACACTGATTGGAACTTAGATGTGGCAAGAGACTATTGGGATTGTCAAAGATTGATGGGAAAGAAGATGGCGGACTGACGCCGCCGCTGAGAGCTGCACCCTGAGCGCTCGCCGCTCTGCCATTCCATTGCACCGCTACGCTCATCACCCGAGCACAATAACTTTATAAATCCCGCACGGAAAATGCACTAAGCGTTTTTGGTGAATTGCTGTGGGAAAGGATGCTAACTTTTATAAAAAAAGAAAAAGCCGAGAGCCCCGCTGCCGCCGCACGCCAAAGCTCGGATCGGGCTCACCTGATGCTGCTCACATTGTTACCGGCCGGTGGGAACCACCGCTCTATCTTATTGACACACCACTGAGAGCGCAGTAAGCCGTTGAATCTCTGCTTGGAATCGGATAAAACCAGATTAAAACAGAGCTTTTCCTAAACTCTCTGTGGAAAACAGGGACGCTCACTGTTAACAGAGGGAAAGCCCCGCTGCTCAGATTTGCAATTGCCTGATGCTGCTACGGGTGGCTGGGAAACCGCTGCAGCTTTGGAGCTTCGTTCGGTGCTCTTCTCTCGCTTGGTTTCCCCTTGCGCTGGCAAGCGCTTGCATCATGCACCACCTACTTCCTTGCCTGCTGCTTCCAAGGGAATCTCGCTGCAACTCCACCCCAGGTCTTACCTTCAACCTTCTTGTGCAGCACACTATCGTGGCCAGGGTGCACAGCGCCACTCGCAGCTGTTGACTCTTGACGAGGGGGAGGCGCTTGGTCCATCCTGCGCATAAAGCGCTGTTGATTCTCCCGCGGCGCGGGACGCGCCCGGGCAAAGCCCGGGCCAAGGGCGGGCCCGTCCTGCGCCCGTCCTCATCAGGAAGAGGCAAGGCTGGGCCACCCCTCTTTTATCCATCTGATGGACGCAACCCACACTGTTTCCGACAAAGGTACTGTGCCTTGCGTGGAGCGAGCCCCGGGCTTGTCTGAGGGCCATTTCAACTTTTTGAACATTTAATTCTGTGCAGTGTGTTTACTGTAAAGACTCTATCTTATTTGACAGTTAGTGGTGTAATATCTCTCATACCCATTTGGGGCACATAATGGGTAAAAGGAAACTAATGGAGGGAGGGGGGTTGAGTATTGGTTCGCGCGCGGGGTAGGGAGGGGAAGAAAGTCAAGAGGACACATAAAAGTGCCCCTAACAACTGTGTAATGGATAGAATAGATGTCCTTATTCACGAGTGCGAAGACATCATAAGTTCAGATCCACCTACACCTAACCGAACCGCTCACATATCAGCCCAAAAAAATGCACCCTCTATTCCTACAATGTTCAAAAAATGGATGAGGCAAGATACATCTAATTCCCCTAGCGATAGCCTGCGGAAATCGATTGGGTCACAACCGCTAGACAGCCCTACTCAGGCCACAACTTCACAACTTTTAATCACGCCTTGTCATAGCAATAGATCAGGCCCCTCCATCACTTGTTCAAATAGGTTTGCGCCCCTGGAAGGTCTCATGGACACCCCAGGGGATCAGACTGTATCTTCCCTTCCTTCAACCCAAACAGGGGGTAGTGTTGAGGAGGCCCATTCACTAACAGACCTTTTCCTGCTTATTTCTTCTCTTAGAGAGGACATTGGTGTCATGAGAACCAAGATCGACGAGCTCACCGAAACGGTAAAATCCTTAACCTTGAATGAAATCTTGCCTGACCAGAGGGAGTTCCCATGCCTAGGGGCTGATCAGTCCCACCATGGCCAGCGAACCCATCTCCCTATTCAGGATGGCGGAATTCATGCAGGCGATAGGCCGCATGTACGGGCTCCAAAAACCCAACAGGGAATACCCTTACCTCTTAGGAAAGAAACGTTTATAACAACCAAGCCCCGCCCTTGGAACCCAGCCCCTTTGCACGCTCAGCCCCAAGGTAACAACTCTTCTAACGCTTCAACAATATCTTGCCCTACTCCTTCTACTTCATCTGGGTTGAATCACTTTATGCAAACCTCGACCCAAGAAGCACGAAAGGTCTTCATGGTCAACGTGCCGAAATTGAAGATTGGGTCAGGCTACGAAAGTGAGGATTCACTAATCAACAAGTCTATTCATTGGAACCGTCACGTCAGGGGCTGTCGTTCGCTCATTCGGGAGGACATTATCAGGGCTAGGAGGCGTACGACTCACATTATGCCCCTGGACTGTATTGAGCTTACCCTGTCCAGTACAGACCTGGCGGCAAATCTCCTCCTGCTTGAGTTTCGCACTTGCGCCCCTGACTTCTCCTCAATACAGCTTAGGCGTCATCCGGTAGCATTACCAACACCAAATTTAACTGATACATCAACGGCAGGGAATCAAAGTGGCCGGACGTCATTAGAATCCAATGATTGACTATCCAACATGACTTTGGGAGTTCAGCCAACACAGGTCGACTGTTCGTATACTGACCACATTTCTAGTGTCGATCAAATCCCCGTTCATGAGCCTATCATAGTAAAATCCATGGACTTAGCCCATTCCCAATTAAAGATTATTTCCTGGACTGTCGCAGGTCTCAGTAGCAAATTATCGCTCCCACACTGGAATGATCTTGTGGAGGCCCACGATATCTGCGCCTTCCAGGAAACCTGGAGCTTAGCACCCCTATATAAAACAGGTTATAGTTGCTATTGCATCCCAGCAACCTCTTCAGGGAAGGGCCGCCCTTCTGGAGGTCTTATTGTATGGGTTAAAATTGCCCTGAATTGTAGAGTCTTCTTTCATCAAGCCTCGAGCCCAGATATCTTGAGGCTCACATTCAAAGGCCCTAGTGGGGGGATCATGCTGGACCTATTTAATGTATATATAAGGGGTACAGTTGGGGGTAAATCTTCCCCCATTGTTACACAACTCGAACACGACCTAACTGGCTGTCGGTCTCAATCTAGAGTGTTGGTCGCAGGTGACTTTAACAGCACATTTGAGCCGCTCTGTGTAGAGGACATAACAGGTTGTGAGGAGGAAGACAGCCAATGGGGTATTCCGCAACTATCCATTCCCCGGTCAAAAGATGGTCTCAATTGGCCATCCAATTGAACGCTCTCACCATTGAATATGGCATAAGGGCAGTAAACGGGAGGACTAAGTCAGACCTCCAGGGAGCTCCCACTTATAATAGAGTAACCTGCCCAACACGTATTGATTACATTCTAGTGGACGTTAGGTTGTGGAGCGACGTCTTAGATATGGTGGTGGGGAACACACTTGACAGTGACCACAACCCCTTGTGTATGACACTAAGGTCTCATTGGGTTACTCCTAGCTCTACATTGCCCCAGCAGATCGAGTTTACGACCAAAGAGGTGATCCCTTCCAATGCTAGAAGAGCTCTCAAATGGCCCAAGGTAGACCTACAGCCTGCAAAATTGGATGCTATTAAACAGGTATTGCATAAGAGTATTAATGAGCTACGGGAAGAATCAGAAGCGGATCCTTCCATGGCTCTTTTTATCCATTTGTATACTATTGATCAAATCAGCACCCACTTTTTAGCCCCTACCAGACCCACCAAGTCTGTAACACATCTAAGGAGTGCGCACTCCTGGTTTAACAAGGACTGTAGACTCAAGAAGAGGGCCCTGGCAGCGGCCATAAGGACAAAGAACAGCATAGCCATTAGACTCTCAAGGAGAGCATATAAAGATGCTCAGAGCCAAGCAAAGGTAGATTGGGACGAGATCAGATGGCAAGACCTCAAAAACGCGACCTTAGCAAGGGACACCAAACTTTTCTGGACCTTGATCAGACGGACAAGTAAGGGTTAAACAGACCAGCTCGCTAATCACATTCCGTCGCAGTCTTGGTTCGATCACTTCAGTACACTGTATTCTGGGCCATGCGATGTAGGCATGGATGGACACCACAGCTTCCTATCACTCCACTCTGAGGACCCCGCTGGTGACACTTTTACCCTGGTGGAAGTTTCATCTGCCATAAACAGGCTAGTGCCCGCGAAGGCTCCGGGCCCAGATGGTCTCCCCGGTGACCTGTTCTTGGCTGACCAGGATAAATGGGCTGAATACGTCCTCCTCCTTATCAATTCTATCGTAAGAGGATGCCCAGTCCCAGAGTCATGGAAGGGTGCGGAGGTTGTTCCAATCTTTAAGAAGGGGGATAGAGCGCACCCTCGAATTATAGACCAATTAGTCTTATTGATAGCATGCAGAAGTTAGTTGGCAGGGTCATTCTACAAAGAATTCAATCCTGGGCTGAGGAGAAGGATATTCTCTCCCACCTCCAGGCGGGGTTCCGAGCCAATACTGGCACGATGGACCAGGTCTTTAGACTGTTTCTGTTATATTGGAAGGTGGTAGTCTTAGGCAAAGGCAGTCTTTATCTCGCTTTTATTGACTTAAGGACTGCCTTTGACCTGGTTCCCAGGAATAGGCTGTGGGAAACACTGCAAGGCATGGGCATGCCCCCAATGATTCTTAACCTATTAGTGAGGCTTCACGAGGGTAATTATGCCCAGGTACGATGGGGGTCCCAGGGGCAGCTTACTGAAAAGATCGCAGTAAACAGGGGAGTTCGCCAGGGCTGTGTGATGGCACCCACCCTGTTCTCCTTGTATATGAATGGGGTGGTCAGCTTCTTACAAGAAGTACCATCTGATGCCCCGGCCCTGGCTGGCAGCAAGGTGCCCACTCTCCTGTTTGCTGATGACACACTGTTGATTTCCAAGACCCAGATAGGACTCCAAAAACTCCTGAACAGGTTTCAAACCTTTTGCGACAAGTGGGGGCTCGTTATTAATACATCGAAAACAAAATTCATGACCTGCAAGCCCCACAAATCATTCAAAAACAATATCCTATTAGATGGGTCACTCCTAGAGAGAGTCACCATGTTTGATTTCCTGGGGGTACGGCTCTCAGACAATATGCGTTGGAGACCCCATCTCAATAAAATGCTCCTGAACCACAAACGCGCTGCCGGGACACTAAGTAGAGAACATCGCTCCTCATTTACGAGACCCGTTGCCCCGGCGCTCATTGTGTACGGAGCAAAGGTAGTGAGCTCGGCTATGTACGGTGCTGAGCTTTGGGGTTTCGACAATTTGGACGAAATCTGTAGATCTGAACACAAGTTCCTTAGGGAACTGACTATGTTGCCCCAGGGTACCCCTCTAACCCCACTGTTACACGACTTGGGCAGGCGTCACTTTAAGGACCAGGCAAAGCTCCGCCCGTTACTCTACTGGGCCCTCCTTAGGAACACCCCGGAGCTTTCTAACTATGCGGAAGCCTTTGCGGAAGTACTCCGCCTGGATGTCAATAAGGGCATCAATTGGATCTCTAACCTTAGGGCCCTAATGACATCACTTGGCCTTAAGGACTTATGGGATGCCCAAACCCCACCGAGTAAATCCGATCTTAAAAGGATCTATTGGGACTGGGTAGATGCCAGAGATTTTAGTAACCCTAACATGGGCAGACTTACTGAAGAATTTTTCCAGTTCAAACACACTAGCGGCCTCGAACCCTACTTGGACGTAGTCCAGGTCCCTAGAGACAGGGCACTATTCATGCAATTCAGGTTTGGCACACTTCCAGTCCGGGCATTCACTGCAAAGTGGTGTCCCCCATACCAAACGACCGAAGAGTGCCCTTCTTGTGGGTCCACAAAGGAGAGTGTCGCACACTTGATGTTCGTTTGCCCAGGGTATGCCACAGCAAGGTCCAGGTGGCTTGTGCCTATTTGCAAACAACTTGGCACCCTGGACAACCAAGTGGCTTTACGCATACTAAAATCGGATTCAAGAACACTCTTTGTCTGTGGCATTGCAAAATTCCTGGGCTGCGCCTGGAAGATCAGATATAAGGCCTTACAAAGCTTAGCCCGTTTAAGATCCTGATTTCCTTTTGGCATGTAAAGTAGTTTGAAGGGCTATTCTACTGGTGTTTTAAATTCTCAGTCCTATGGATCAATATGCATTGTCTGTTTTTATGTTTTAATCTTTTTAATGCACTATTTTAGCTTGTAATGAGATGCTTTTAGGAGTATATAGCTATGTTTCGATTGTTATTGTGTTCTTACCACTTTTAGCCAATATTTTTATGGTATTGATGCACTGTTTTACGCTTTTATGATATTTATATCGAAATAAAGCTATACTGACTGACTGACTATTAACACCATTCGTTCCGCGATTTCAGTGGCCCATTGCCCGGTAGAAGGGGTCCCATTAGGGGAGCATCCTTTCGTTTGTAAGCTCATGCGGGGCATTCGTCTTTCATTGCCCCCGGAGCCACGCTATTCCATCCTATGGGACGTTAACTTGGTTTTAAATCTATTCCTATCCTGGCAACCAAATAGGTACCTTTCTTTGAAGGAACTTTCAGCCAAACTGGCTAAGCTTTTGTGCCTGGTCTCCTGTCGGAGGGTGTCGGATGTGCGCGCTCTGGACATCTCAGCGCAGGTTTTTTCCCCGGAAGGGGCGACGTTTACGGTGGGTCCCCGGACTAAGTCTCTTACTCGGTCGATCTCTTATCCTGCTTTTTTGGACGTCCCCAAGTTGTGTGTCGTAAATTGCCTCAAGGCTTATGAAGACCTTACTCAGGAATTCCGCCCTCCGGGCGAACGTCAGCTTCTTATTGCCTTACAGAAACCGCATAGAGCAGTCTCCTCCCCCACTATAGCCCGGTGGGTGCGTTGGGTCATGCAAGAAGCGGGTATCGACACAAAGCAGTTCGGTGCTCATTCAGCCAGAGGTGCAATGGCTTCTAAGGCCTTTTCTCTGGAAGCCCGGTTGGAGGACTTGATGCGGGCCGCTGATTGGTCCTCGGATTCCACCTTCAAGAAGTTTTACTTCAAACCAGTCTTGGAGGTCGCTCAGTTGGTGGTAAGTAAGCTTTAAACTAGCATAATCGGAGCCTCCGGTCCTGACATAGAATCGAAATTTGCCTAGCATAGTAACGGTAAGTTTCAATTCTATTAAGGACACGGAGGTGAGGATTATCCCACCCATAGTACGATCTCGTGTGAACCCGCCCGTATGTGCGTAAGTAAAAAAGTTTGTTTCCTCAACATGCATATCCGTATCTGGTTTTATTGCCCCAGTTACTGGCTTGTAGATTGGTTGTGCTTGTTGTTCTCGCACAGAAGGGTTGTCCATGGTGAGCCTTACGCTGTCTTTGTCTCCTTTAGGGAATGATGGCGCAAAACAGGGCCAATAAGGATGTTGCGTGACTCGCGCGAAGAAAGAGGAAGGACAGCCAAGATGGAGGGTCTATGTAGATGACATGAACACTGTTGAAGGACTTGCTGGACATTACCCCTTGGGACTATGGGATTTGTAGTCCTGGTCGAGTTTCTGTTGTTTCTATTAAATTGGTTGTTTTCTTTTTCCCCTTTGGGAAACGATGAAGTTTAATGCTTTTCTGGCTGCTGAAAAAATTGGTATGGTAATAAAGCGAAGAGGGAAAAGCATAATCCTCGCCTCCGAGTCCTTAATAGAATTGAAACTTACCGTTACTATGCTAGGCACATTTCGATTCTTGCATAGTTGTTTTTGATTTCCCAATGCAAGCTAACCACGATCATACCATGTTGAATTTTCCTTCCGAGACTCTTTCTGATTATTTTGAGACTTCTTTTTCTCTTTCTTAGGATACTGTCAGTACTCTTTAGGAGTTTGTCACTTATAATTTTCCTAGATTTGATTGCTTGAATGGAGATCTTATTATGATTTGTAATTCTGTATTTCTGTATCTGAACTTTCATGGCAGATTTAGGAATTCCTCTGCATAGTTTATTTAATAAATCCATAATAAATCTATTTTTCTTCTATTCTGTTCTAGGGTTCAGTTAATAAATGGTCCTGAGTTTATTCAGATTTTACACTGCTAAATTAATGTTTGTTGAAGAGTTTCATTACCCCTTCTTGCGCTCTCTGTATGGTGGGTCTGGCATACAGAGCACATGTTGTATTACCCCTGTAGCAGTTGATGGCGTAATATGACGCTGATGTGAACATTCCCCAGGACCCATGGACAAGTTGAGTACCCTGACAGTTTCTCCTCAGGAACTGTGTACATTTGTAAGTCTTGAATTGTAAGCCTTGGATTAGTTTACACTTGAGAACACTGTGGGGAATAAAGATACATGATTTTCTGATTTCAACTGTCACACTTGCACCTGCCTTTAACCCTTTCCATGCTTATGACGAGCTGGACTCGTCATGGCACACAGTGGACGTGTGCTCATGACGAGTCCAGCTCGTCATGGGACCCACCCACGGGGGAAGCGCTGGCGCTCCCCCCACGGGTGTCCAATTTCGCCCCCACAAAGGGGGATGGCAGCGGAAGAGTTTCCGCTGCCACCCCCGACCCCCCCATGGGAATCCCATGACGTCAGCGCGCACAGCGCACGCTGACGTCATCAGGAAGTCCCAGACGCTCGGGAAGCCATTTGCTTCCTGAGCGTCGAGGAACAAGGTAGGTTTCCTCGTTCCTGGGGGGGTTTAGGGAATGCATCGAGGCATCGGGGGAGAGGAAAGAGATTTTCCTCTCCCTGATGTCTCTTTGCAGTGCATTTCTGCTTCACGATCGCGCACAGCGTCGCGATCGTGCAGCGGAAATGCCCCCACTAGCACCAGGGATTTGTTTTTTGCGCAATGGAAGCAACCCCTTGGGCAAGGGTTGCTTCCTTGGGGGGCATTTATTTAGGAATGTCTTTCTGCCCCCTCTGGGGGCAAATCGGCCCGTTTTTTCGTCCGTTTTGCCCCCAGGGGGGGGCAGAAAACGCCACTAGGCACCAGGGATTACTTTTGGGGCCATTTTTTTTTGTATGGAAGCGACCCCTTGGGCAAGGGTCGCTTCCTTGGGGGGCATTTATTTAGGAATGTCTTTCTGCCCCCCCTGGGTGCAAATCGGCCCGTTTTTTCATCCGTTTTGCCCCCAGGGGGGGCAGAAAATGCCACTAGGCACCAGGGATTACTTTGGGGGCCATTTTTTTTTGTATGGAAGCGACCCCTTGGGCAAGGGTCGCTTCCTAGGGGGGCATTTATTTAGGAATGTTTTTCTGCCCCCCTTGGGGGCAAATCGGCCTGTTTTTTCGTCTGTTTTGCCCCAGGGGGGCAGAAAACACCACTAGGCACCATGGATACTTTGGGGGCCATTATTTTTTTATGGAAGCGACCCCTTGGGCAAGGGTCGCTTCCTAGAGGGGGCATGTAATTAGGAATGTTTTTCTGCCCCCCCTGGGGGCAAATCGGCTTGTTTTTTGGGATGTTTTGCCCCCAGGGGGGGCAGAAAACACCACTAGGCACCAGGGATTAATCTGGGGGCCATTATTGTTGATGGAAGCAACCCCTTGGGCAAGGGTCGCTTCCTAAAGGGGGCATGTGTTTTGTAATGTTTTTCTGCCCCCCCTGGGGGCAAATCGGCCTGTTTTTTCGGCCGTTTTGCCCCCAGGGGGGGCAGAAAACACCACTAGCCACCAGGGTTTCCATTTGGGGGCATTTAAATGTACATGGAAGCGACCAAAGGGGAGCATTTTTTGTTGATGTTTTTCTGCCCGCCCCCCTTGGTGGCAGTCGGTCTTTTTTTTGTCCTTACTGCCCCCGCGTGGGGGGGGGCAGAAATCCCCAGTAGGCACCAGGGATCTATTTTTTTTTCCAGGGGGCGACAAATATCTGTCTGTTTTCTGCCCCACCTGGGACATAGAGTGGCTTGGTGGAAAACCTCACCTAATCCCCATTTTTCTCAGCCCTATTTGAAGGCCCATGTGGCCGAATGACCATTTGGGTAGCGACATTGTGTGTTATAATTTTAATTGTCATATTGTTTGTGACATGTAATAGTAATTTTTTTATTTCTCTATTTTATTCTAGTTCAAGGCTTTTGCTGTTTACACTGTTCCAGGTTGCGGTTTTGTTACTGCTGGTTTTGCAGCTTGTGTTGGTGCATGTGCTTGGTAAGCAAATGTATTTCGTACTATTTACTGTAAATTAGATTAATTTCCCTACATGAATGTGTTTTTTGCAAATGGTGTAGTAATAGCAGTATGTTTGGCTTCTGTGTTTTGAGTGTCAAAATCTTTTTGCATTAGTGCTTGATGTGTACTTTGTTGTCTTATGAGTAATTGGTTTTGTTTTTTCTTTCTAGTGGGATATCGTTGATTTTAGGTGCTGGTGAGTGTAGTTATCTTTGGTAAGAGTTATATTGTTTTTGAGTATATAGATCTTTGTGCTAAAGCCACACTTTGTTTACTACTTATTTTGCACAGTGTTGGTTGTTGTTGACTTGTTTGTGCAGTCTCCTTTCTTAGTAAGGATAATGGCTAGCCGCAGGATTACTGCTCAGCAGGTTGTTGGTATGCTTTTTGAGTCTTCCTCTGACCTTGGTTCAGAGACTGACTCTGATTCTGAGGCAGAGGTGGGAGGGGATGATTCAGGCAGTGAGTTTTTTCTCCACATGGAATCATCGGATGATGAAGCTTCTCTCAGTGCGGATGAAGGGCCTGTGTTAGAGGAGGACATTGATGTGCCGATAGTGCGGCAAGAGGCATCAGGGCTGCAGCGTGCAGCTGCAAGGCTTCACGTTGCTGCAGTGCGGCAAGAGGCATCTGGGGCTGCAAGGCTTCCCGTTGGTGTAGTGCGGCAAGAGGCATCTGGGCTGCAGGCTGGGGCTGCAAGGCTTCCTGTTGAAAGTGCTGACCTCTGGGTTGCCCCTGGCATGGTGCAGCCGGCATTGCCAGACTTTACTGGTGTTCCAGGGTGTAGAGTGAATACTGAGAACTTTTTGCCGATAAATTTTGTTCAGTTGTTTATGGACGATGTGAGGTATCATTTTACTCGGGAGAACAAGGGGAACGCTGGGTGGTAGGACATTTGTGCCGGCACGGTGATTCCACACAAAAATATGTGGAAAATGTGGTTATTTCAGCTAAATTTGAGGTTTGCATGGCATTCTGGGTAGGAAAACGTTGGGGGATCCATGCAAGCCATACCTCATTGGACTCCCCCAGGTGTCTAGTTTTTAGAAATGTTTGGGTTTGGTACTTTCTCAAGATGGCCGCCGAGCCCGGGGCCAAAATCTCAGGTGCCCCCCCAAACCAGGTAGTTTTGCTGTAGGTAATTTTGAAGTCTCCACAGTACAATTTGGGCCATTTCCTGTTACAGCCACTATGCCTACCCACACAAGTGAGGTACCATTTTTATAGGGAGACCTGGGGGAACGGTGGGTGGGAGGAAATTCGTGGATCGACGCAGATTCCAGAACTTTCCCACACAGAAATTTGAGAAAAAGTGAATTTTTCGGCAAAATTTGAGGTTTGCAGGGGATTCTGGGTAGGAGAATGATGGGGGACCCACGCAAGCCATACCTCGCTGGAATCCCCTGGGTGTCTACTTTCCAGAAATGTGTGGGTTTGGTAGGTTTCCCTAGATGGCTGCCGAGCCCCGGGCCAAAAACTCATGGGACCCCCCATGCAAAACCAGGTTGGTTTGTGATAGGTAATTTTGATGTCGCCTCAAATAGGTTTTGGGCCCTTGCCTGTCGCGGGTCCTTCACCCACCCACGCAAGTGAGGTACCATTTTTATCAGGAGACCTGGGGTAACGCTGGGTGGGAGGAAATTTGTGGATCCACGCAGATTCCAGAACTTTCCCACACAGAAATTTTAGAAAAAAGTGAATTTTTCGGCAAAATTTGAGGTTTGCAGGGGATTCTGGGTAACAGAACCTGATGGGAGGCAGTCAAGTCACCCCATCCTGGATTCCCCTGGGTGTCTAGTTTTCAAAAATACATAGGTTTGCTAAGTTTCCCTAGGTGCCGGCAGAGCTAGGGTTAAAAAACTACAGCTAGACACTTTGCCAAAAAAGAGCCATTTTTCACTGCGAAATTGAGGTGTGACCACGTTGCGTTTTGCGCCGTTTCCTGTCGCGGGGACTAGGCTGACCCACACAAGTGAGGTACCATTTTTCTTGGAAGACTTTGGGGAACGCGGGGTGGGTGGAAATTTGTGGATCCACGCAAATTCCAGAACTTTCCACCACAGAAATGTGGGAAAAATGTGTTTTTTTGGACAATTTTTTAGGTTTGCAAGGGATTCTGGGTAACAGAACCTGGTGGGAGGCAGTCAAGACACCCCATCCTGGATTTCCCTGGGTGTCTACTTTTCAAAAATGTATAGGTTTGCTAGGTTTCCCTAGGTGCCGGCAGAGCTAGGGTTCAAAAACTACAGCTAGACACTTTGCCAAAAAAGAGCCATTTTTCACTGCAAAATTGAGGTGTGACCACGTTGCGTTTTGGACCGTTTCCTGTCGCGGGGACTAGGCTGACCCACACAAGTGAGGTACCATTTTTCTCGGAAGACTTGGAAGAACGCGGGGTGGGTGGAAATTTGTGGATCCACGCAGATTCCAGAACTTTCCACCACAGAAATGTGGGGAAAATGTGTTTTTTTGGACAATGTTTTAGGTTTGCAAGGGATTCTGTGTAACAGAACCTGGTGGGAGGCAGTCAAGTCACCCCATCCTGGATTCCCCGGGGTGTCTAGTTTTCAAAAATGTATAGGTTTGCTAGGTTTCCCTAGGTGCCGGCAGAGCTAGGGTTCAAAAACTACAGCTAGACACAATGCCAAAAAAGAGCCATTTTTCACTGCGAAATTGAGGTGTGACCACGTTGCGTTTTGCGCCGTTTCCTGTCGCGGGGACTAAGCTGACCCACACAAGTGAGGTACCATTTTTCTCTGAAGACTTTGGGGAATGCGGGGTGGGTGGAAGTTTGTGGATCCACGCAGATTCCAGAACTTTCCACCACAGAAATGTGGGGAAAATGTGTTTTTTTGAACAAATTTTTAGGTTTGCAAGGGATTCTGGGTAACAGAACCTGGGGAGGCAATCAAGTCACCCCATCCTGGATTCCCCTGGGTGTCTAGTTTTCAAAAATGTATAGGTTTGCTAGTTTTCCCTAGGTGCCGGCAGAGTTAGGGTTCAAAAACTACAGCTAAGCACTTTGCCAAAAAAGAGTCATTTTTCACTGCGAAATTGAGGTGTGACCACGTTGCGTTTTGCGCCGGTTCCTGTCGCGGGCACTAGGCTGACCCACACAAGTGAGGTACCATTTTTCTCGGAAGACTTTGGGGAACGCGGGGTGGGTGGAAATTTGTGGATCCACGCAGATTCCAGAACTTTCCACCACAGAAATGTGGGGAAAATGTGTTTTTTTGGACAATGTTTTAGGTTTGCAAGGGATTCTGGGTAACAGAACCTGGTGGGAGGCAGTCAAGTCACCCCATCCTGTATTCCCCTGGGTGTCTAGTTTTCAAAAATGTATAGGTTTGCTAGGTTTCCCTAGGTGCCAGCAGAGCTAGGGTTCAAAAACTACAGCTAGACACTTTGCCAAAAAAGAGCCATTTTTCACTGCAAAATTGAGGTGTGACCACGTTGCGTTTTGCGCCGTTTCCTGTCGCGGGGACTAGGCCAACCCACACAAGTGAGGTACCATTTTTCTCGGAAGACTTTGGGGGACGCGGGGTGGGTGGAAATTTGTGGATCCACGCAGACTCCAGAACTTTCCACCACAGAAATGTGGGGAAAATGTGTTTTTTTGGACAATGTTTTAGGTTTGCAAGGGATTCTGGGTAACAGAACCTGGTGGGAGGCAGTCAAGTCACCCCATCCTGGATTCCCCTGGGTGTCTAGTTTTCAAAAATGTATAGGTTTGCTAGGTTTCCCTAGGTGCCGGCAGAGCTAGGGTTCAGAAACTACAGCTAGACACTTTGCCAAAAAAGAGCCATTTTTCACTGCGAAATTGAGGTGTGACCACGTTGCGTTTTGCGCCGTTTCCTGTTGCGGGGACTAGGCTGACCCACACAAGTGAGGTGCCATTTTTCTCGGAAGACTTGGAAGAACGCGGGGTGGGTGGAAATTTGTGGATCCACGCAGATTCCAGAACTTTCCACCACAGAAATGTGGGGAAAATGTGTTTTTTGGACAATGTTTTAGGTTTGCAAGGGATTCTGTGTAACAGAACCTGGTGGGAGGCAGTCAAGTCACCCCATCCTGGATTCCCTGGGTGTCTAGTTTTCAAACATGTATAGGTTTGCTAGGTTTCCCTAGGTGCCGGCAGAGCTAGGGTTCAAAAACTACAGCTAGACACAATGCCAAAAAAGAGCCATTTTTCACTGCGAAATTGAGGTGTGACCACGTTGCGTTTTGCGCCGTTTACTGTCGCGGGGACTAAGCTGACCCACACAAGTGAGGTACCATTTTTCTCTGAAGACGTTGGGGAACGCGGGGTGGGTGGAAGTTTGTGTATCCACGCAGATTCCAGAACTTTCCACCACAGAAATGTGGGGAAAATGTGTTTTTTGGGACAAATCTTTAGGTTTGCAAGAGATTCTGGGTAACAGAACCTGGTGGGAGGCAGTCAAGTCACCCCATCCTGGATTCCCCTGGGTGTCTAGTTTTCAAAAATGTATAGGTTTGCTAGTTTTCCCTAGGTGCCGGCAGAGTTAGGGTTCAAAAACTACAGCTAAGCACTTTGCCAAAAAAGAGTCATTTTTCACTGCAAAATTGAGGTGTGACCACGTTGCGTTTTGCGCCGGTTCCTGTCGCGGGCACTAGGCTGACCCACACAAGTGAGGTACCATTTTTCTCGGAAGACTTTGGGGAACGCGGGGTGGGTGGAAATTTGTGGATCCACTCAGATTCCAGAACTTTCCACCACAGAAATGTGGGGAAAATGTGTTTTTTTTGACAATGTTTTAGGTTTGCAAGGGATTCTGGGTAACAGAACCTGGTGGGAGGCAGTCAAGTCACCCCATCCTGTATTCCCCTGGGTATCTAGTTTTCAAAAATGTATAGGTTTGCTAGGTTTCCCTAGGTGCCGGCAGAGCTAGGGTTCAAAAACTAGAGCTAGGCACTTTGCCAAAAAAGAGTCAGTTTTCACTGCGAAACTGAGGTGTGACCACGTTGCGTTTTGCGCCGTTTCCTGTCGCGGGCACTAGGCTGACCCACACAAGTGAGGTACCATTTTTCTCGGAAGACTTTGGGGAACGCGGGGTGGGTGGAAATTTGTGGATCCACGCAGATTCCAGAAATTTCCACCGCAGAAATGTGGGGAAAATGTGTTTTTTTGGACAATGTTTTAGGTTTGCAAGGGATTCTGTGTAACAGAACCTGGTGGGAGGCAGTCATGTCACCCCATCCTGGATTCCCCTGGGTGTCTAGTTTCCAAAAATGTATAGGTTTGCTACGTGTCCCTAGGTGCCGGCAGAGCTAGGGTTCAAAAACTACAGCTAGACACAATGCCAAAAAAGAGCCATTTTTCACTGCGAAATTGAGGTGTGACCACGTTGCGTTTTGCGCCGTTTCCTGTCGCGGGGACTAAGCTGACCCACACAAGTGAGGTACCATTTTTCTCTGAAGACTTTGGGGAACGCTGGGTGGGTGGAAGTTTGTGTATCCACGCAGATTCCAGAACTTTCCACCACAGAAATGTGGGGAAAATGTGTTTTTGGGGACAAATCTTTAGGTTTGCAAGGGATTCTGGGTAACAGAACCTGGTGGGAGGCAGTCAAGTCACCCCATCCTGGATTCCCCTGGGTGTCTAGTTTTCAAAATGTATAGGTTTGCTAGTTTTCCCTAGGTGCCGGCAGAGTTAGGGTTCAAAAACTACAGCTAAGCACTTTGCCAAAAAAGAGTCATTTTTCACTGCGAAATTGAGGTGTGACCACGTTGCGTTTTGCGCCGGTTCCTGTCGCGGGCACTAGGCTGACCCACACAAGTGAGGTACCATTTTTCTCGGAAGACTTTGGGGAACGCGGGGTGGGTGGAAATTTGTGGATCCACGCAGATTCCAGAACTTTCCACCACAGAAATGTGGGGAAAATGTGTTTTTTTTACAATGTTTTAGGTTTGCAAGGGATTCTGGGTAACAGAACCTGGTGGGAGGCAGTCAAGTCACCCCATCCTGTATTCCCCTGGGTGTCTAGTTTTCAAAAATGTATAGGTTTGCTAGGTTTCCCTAGGTGCCGGCAGAGCTAGGGTTCAAAAACTACAGCTAGGCACGTTGCAAAAAAGAGTCATTTTTCACTGCGAAATTGAGGTGTGACCATGTTGCATTTTGCGCCGTTTCCTGTTGCGGGCACTAGGCCGACCCACACAAGTGAGGTACCATTTTTCTCAGAAGACTTTGGGGAACGCGGGTTGGGTGGAAATTTGTGGATCCACGCAGATTCCAGAACTTTCCACCACAGAAATGTGAGGAAAATGTGTTTTTTTAAAATAATTTTTTAGGTTTGCAAGGGATTCTGGGTAACAGAACCAGGTGGGAGGCAGTCAAGTCACCCCATCCTGGATTCCCCTGGGTGTCTAGTTTTCAAAAATGTATAGGTTTGCTAGGTTTACCTAGGTGCCGGCAGAGCTAGGGTTCAAAAACTACAGCTAGACACTTTGCAAAAAAAGGGTAATTTTTCATTCTGAAAATGTGGTGTGTTCACGTTGGGTTTTGAGCCATTTCCTGTTGTGGGCTCTATGCCGACCCACACAAGTGAGGTACCATTTTTATCGAGAGACTTAGGGTAATTCAGATTTGTAAAGTAACTGTTATTACCTATTGACTTTTGATGCATTTCTGCCTTCCAAATGTAAGACATTGTGTAAAAAAGAAGTCATTTTGAAAAATGACCGATAATTCTCATGCTAGTATGAGTATTCCCAATTTTGAGAATGTGCAAATATCTACTGTTTCTAAACTCTATAATTTGTTCCCATTTCAGAAATACATAGGTGTCTTTCATACCGATTTTTCCATGTACACATTTTCCCACAATAATTTCTATATACCCGGTATATAATAAAAAGCCATTGCAAATTGCTGCTCAGTTTTTGACTCTAGGTTCGTCGGGTTCTTGGTAAACCTACAAGTCCTATATATCCCCACAACTAGTAAGGTCCAGCGGATGTAACGGTATATTGCTTTCAAAGAGCTGTCATAATTAAAAGAAGTTACAGGTGAAAACGTTGACGCAAAAGGCTGTTTTTTCCAACTAATTTTCAATTTTTCCTATATTTAACTGTTAGTTTCTATAAAGAAACCTTGATGGATCTACACAAATGACCCCTTGCTGAATTTAGAATGTTGTCTACTTTTCTAAAATGTATAGCTTTCCAGGATCCATTATTGCTTTCACACCCATTTCTACCATTAACTGGAAGGAGGTTGAAAGCACAAAAAATAGCAAAAATAGGCTATGTCCCAGAAAAATGCCAAAACTGTGTAAAAAATGTTGGTTTTCTGACAAAAGTCTGCTTGTCCCTGAAAGCTGGGAAGATGGTGATTTCAGCACCACAACCCCTTTTTTGATGCCATTTGCAGGGAAAAAACCAGACGCTTTCATCTGTAGCCCTTTTTTTGCATTTTTCCCAAAAAAACAAAATTTAGCTGTATTTTGGCTAATTTCTGGGTCCTCGCCAGGGGAATCCACAAACCCTGGGTACCTTTAGAATCCCTATGATGTTGGGAAAAAAGGACACAAATTTGGCGTGGATACCTTATGTGGTCAAAAAGTTACAGGGGCCTAAGCTCGCACTACCCCAAATAGCCAAAAAAAGGCTTAGCACAGGAGGGGAAAAGGCCTAGCAGCGAAGGGGTTAACCAAAGGTCAAACCGTTGCACTAGCACCTGTTTTTCCCAAAGGGGCCCAATTATTGACATACCGTTCTGCTGCGTGCACCACATGTACCACGTGCCTCACGGAAGCAAGCTACACGTGTTAGACCTCGGATGCAGTATTTAAACTGCGCCTGAACCGCAAGCCTCTGCTTGGTCTCGCTCCTGCTTCTGGACAGGCTTATTCTTTCCCACTCCCCTGCAGAGTTGGCCAGCATCATCTAGCACTCTAGACTCTGACACCGAAGATCTTACCTGCAGTTGCTCTGTTTCTAATGACACCGGCGCATTCGTCATCTCCGCTTCCTGAACGGTGGTACCGGATCCAAATCTGCTTCCTGCAAGTCGGCCCACATCTTGATTCCATGGTGACTCTATGCCTGATTTTACGCCGGCTACCTGGAAAAAGACAAGATAGGGTTGAGTACAATTTTACAGGTTAGTGCGCCCTAATCAACAGTTAACAAATAAGCAAAGACTGGTCTAAAGTACAGCATCTTGGAGATTATTAACATTGTTTCAGCTTTCATTAGGCCTACTACGTGTGCTTCATAGGCGCTTCGACCTTGCAGAGCTTCTTTGACAATGTGTGTAAAAACAGGATGAACATAGCGCTTAGAACTGAGAGTGCGTAACGCATTGCATTTCTCTGAATAACACAGTTGTGGCAAGAGAAAGATATAAAGAGTGCATGATATATGTTATGCAATTGTGAATTAAGGAACTAGAAATAACTAAGATATTGGTGAACATTGTAAAAGCTGAATTCTTGGGAGTGCCGTAAACTTTAGAATATAATCTTGACTTGCTTATTGATCCCCATGCAGTACAATTGATTAGGCCCTTAAGTGTATGTCACTGGTACTTACTGGCTACGTGTTAATATGATGTGATCTGTCATACACTAGTTGTATAATCCTCTTCCTTGTTATTTTCAGTATGTTGCATCTACAAACAACCCCAAAGGTCCTGTTACCCAGAGTCACAAAGCAGCCAAAAGCTGATCTAGAACTGCGAGTCTCTCTTTTCTCATTTTGTCCCGACCCTCTTTCCCTTCTGGAGCAGTGTCTGTTCCAAAGTTACACTCCCCTTGATTATCTGCCGCACCGGGAGAGATATGAGGTCCAGCATCGTCTCTGCGGTCGGAACCAGATGAGTGCATGACAAAGAGCAGTGTAGTCTCTTACCACTAGATCAACGAGAGGAGCCCGGAGAAAATTGCCCAAGGTAATAATTGGGTACACAAAATATTGGGGTTGAGACAAATATTGGGGTTCAGCTCCCACAACGTTTGGTAGAAGGGGATTGTTAGCATATGAGCACCTCCTCTTTTAGTGGTCCCCAAAAGATTTTTGTACTTTTTGAGTACTTAATGCTCAGATGAAAGGAGAAAATAGTTTTTGCCTGTGCGTTCCTGAATGAATTTGGAGTGTAAGTAGGAATAGGGAGAACTGAGGTTGTGAACGGGTTTTAAAGTCAGTTTGTGATGATGGATCTGTTTCTCTGCTGAATTGCTTGGATATGTGATAATAATTGTGGGTTCAATTAGTGGATTTATTACTATAATGATGTATTATTCATATTTGTGATCCCATTTCAAGATGATTCTCACTATTGATTAGAATTGGGTTGGCTATCGGATTCGTCGAAAAGCCAAGATCTTGAGATATTGATTATTTTGTCTGTATTGTGGTGTGTAGAGCAAGGCACTGCTTACATATTGAGAGGAGTACTTTGACTTGGGGGTAGTTTTCTGCTGCTCAGAGTTCGCCAAGTGTGAACTTTTGCACATTGTTGAGTTATTCATTCTCATGTCCTATTTTGATTTTGTAAGTTATTTATAGTTGAGTTTCTGTAGTTTGTGCTTGAGCTGCTATACCTAAAACACTGTTGTTTTCCTTTCTAGGTTAAACAGTCAAAGGATTACTGAGGAAAATAAGTTTAGTGATGTTCCATAATTGTTTTCCTGTTCACAAAGAAGTTGCACTGTGATTGGTTGCTCATCCAGAGAGCTGTGCTGTGATTAGTGAAACGTCCTAACAAAGCTGTGCTCTGATTGGTTGATTGCTAACATAGTCACACTGTTATAGGTTGACCTTTGACAGAAACGTACTGCTTTTGTTTATTGTCTCTAAGTTTGTTTACTGTCATTTATTGTGATGTTTAAGCTGTTTTGGGCTTGTTTAGCCATAAAACATGGATGTTGTATTCACAAAACCCATACCTAAGGATGATATACCTAGTGAGGGTCAGAAATCGATGTTTGAAGGAATGCCAGAATAAACATGTGAGACAAAAACCTATAACTACACAGTTTGAAGCGCTTATTAAATGTGATTGTATGGGAACTGAAAAAGAGAGGGAAAAGAAAGACAGGACTATAAAGAAGTCATTTAGAAGTTGGCTAGAAAGTAAATTAGATCATCAAGGGAAAGGTTAGAGAGAAAACATGATTGAATCTATAAAAACACTTACTGCTATAGGTGCTAGAAAAGAGCAGGATAAGGAGAAAAAGAAAAAGAAAATGAAGAGTGATGATGGTAATGATGGCACATTTATTACTTAATTGTTGAGTTCTAAACCTTTTCCATATGGAGATAGCTCAATAGAATCAGCCCAGTCTGCTGTAGGGGGTGATACAGTGATAGTACAAACTCCTACAGGAGCCATACCAAGTGCCGCAACAGCAGTTACAGTCACTGTAGCAATGCATTCTACAAGTAGATGCTGGGAACCCAGAGTGACTCCAAGGGCTGGCTGGCTGGCTGGCCTCCTGACTTGCGGTTTCAGGGACATAAAAGACTTCCCACCAACCTGCTTTTGCTCCTGGACTCTGCCATCTGTGAGTCCTGGACCCTTGGAAGTCGGCCTAAGGTGTTTTTCTAGCAGAACCGACGCACCCTGTGCTTAGCGATGCATCCGCCAGTAGAACCAATGAATCCCCTCGGCTGAGCAGTGCATTTTCAAGCAGAAACGATGCATCGCCACTTTCGCCCGGTTTGGATCCATCACAAAAGACTTGCATTGCAGCAGCATCCCGTATCTGGGACCAACGCATCGCCTGTGGAACTAACACGCTGTGACACTTTTCCCTGAGCACGCTCCTCGCATCCTTTGTTGATGGCAGCCTGGACTGCTGCTTGGTACTGACACATCTTCAATGCGCCTTGCATCCTCGACATTGGCCTTTGCATCACAAGCCCTGTTGCCAGAGTTCTAAACGTCAACGCACCAGGACCTCGCACCACAGCTTCGTCGCATCTCAGAACTGACGCATTGCCTCAGCGTGCCACGGATCTTCAATGCAGATCAACGCATCGCTCCGCAACCCTGATTTAAGGTACTCTGCACAGCCTGCCTAACTGGGTCCTTGTAGCCAGCCCGTGCTCCATCATGGTTGGCCTGAACTTCAGACATTGTCCCGGTCTGGTGCAAACACATACCCCTAACAGTGCTTTTTGCTTCTCGGCGCTATTTTTCACTATATATTAAAAAATTCAATATCTTTAGTTCTGTTTATTGGATTTTTGTCATTTTTGATCTTGTTGTATTTATTAGATTAAGCTCTATTATTCTAACCTGGTGTGGAATCATTTTGTGTGGTGTTTGTACTGTTTTACTGTTTGTAGTGTTGCTCAAATACTTTACACAGTGCCTCTAAAGTTAAGCATGACTGCTCTGTGCCAAGTTACCAGTGGGTGAGCACCAGTGGGTGAGCACAGGTTAATTTAGGGTTTGCCTGCCTCTTAACTTGAATAGGAATGTGGTTGTTGCTTACCTAGGGCTCCTGCCCTAGTAACCCACCAACCCAATTTCTAACACTCATTTGTGAGTGTTAACAGAACTGCCAAACATGGGGGGGGCTAAGCCCCAATCATGATGGCGGTTCAGTAGGCTTGCTCTACTCCACCCAGCCTGCTTACAGCGGTTTCTGGCCACACCGGCCACATCCTGTGGAGCCTTTGGGCCCTCCACCATCACCTACTGTCTGGCGGGAAACACAAACTGCTGCCAGGGCCCATGCTGGTTTTTGCACTGGCTGACCAGGGTGGCCTCCACTGGGCCACACAACGCTACCCCATGATGTGGCTGTTCCCCCTGACTCACCCTTTCACAGCAGGTCTTTATACAAGGGGGACTGCAAGTGCTGGTGCTACCAGTTACATGATGCCCATGTAAGCTGTCTGCTTGCCTCCGTCATTGCTGCTGCTGGGGAGCCACTATGCAGGAGTTCTCTACTCCTCTTATTGTCCCTACGCTATGCATGGTCAGCCACCTTTGTCCCTCACCCCATCTGCTGCCTGCTATGGCAGGGGTTCTTGGGTGCTGGTAGTGCTGTAGGGTAAGTGTGTGCCCCAGCAAGCCACCTGACTTCCTCCCCTCCCCCATCTGCTTCCATCCTCATGGGAGCCACTTTTCATCTTTGATGGCCATCTTAAATTGGTACAGGTGTCCCAAGCTACAGCTTACAGTCAGCTGACTCATCGATCCCAAGTTTCAATTTTTGGACTCGCTGCAATACTACCAGTCATCTGGCAAGCCTCCCCCCTTGATGCAGCCTCCTGCCTGCTCCTGCCTCACCTGTTGTCTACATTGTGGGAGCCCCTTTTCCTTTCCCAGTGGCCATTTTGGATTGGGACAGGCATACCTGCTATCTGCCTCTTACAAGGTAGCCATTTCGAGACACTGCTCATACTCCTCTGACCTGCAACCCTGCTATTTGACCTACAGAGGTGACCCCCATATTGCTACCCTTCTAGTACTACAGAGGGATATGTCAAAACCCTCCTCCAATGCTCTTCAACAACTTCTCTTCTGAAAGGCAGTAGCAGGCCAATGCCACCATCAGCGCACATTCCTCCTCCCACAATGGAATTAACATCCGTGGATGCAACCCTTGTGGAATTAAAATTCATCACGTTGGTTGTGTCAACTGTGGAGCAGACCATGTCAACGGTAGCCATAGTGCTTTAGAGTCTTCGCTCTGATTTTACCTCTTTCCGATCGTAACTTGCTCGCACTAATGCAAGGGTAACAGACTTGGAGATGAGGATGTACAGAGCCCCAGACCTGGGACAAAAACAAAGGGTGACAAACCCGGAAGACCATACCCAGTGTGACAACATTGGCCTCTTCTGGGTACCGGAGCAGACAGAAGGCTCTGACACCAAGCAATTCCTCGTTACTTGGTTGCCAAACCTTCTGAACAACACCTTGACCTCATACCTGGAGTTTCAGAGGGTGCATCGGCTGAAGATGAGATGAGAACCCACCCCAGATAACCCCCCAATCATAGCTTGTCTCCTGTGCCATGATCAAGCACGCTACATCCTTCAAATATTCTGTATGAAAAGTCCTTATCTTCATGATGGAAGAAGAATCGCAGGAGCAGCTGACTACTCCCAAGGAACCACGTCAGCAGCAGTTTCTAGTTCTACACCCATGACTAAAAACCAAAGGTATACGCTTTGGCCTTCTTGACCCAGCAATCATGCTTACAAGACATAACGGTGTCACCCGCGAATACTCTGATCCCACCCTTCTGGAATGATTCCTAGACATGGGTGATGAGACTACGATGGATACAACTGGGACTCCTCTTCTGCATCCCATATGCACCCTGCTCGGGCCACCCACTGCCTCTCAGGATCTCACAGGACTCCCACCATCTCCCTTGGGATGCTTACCACCAATGTTTCAACTCCTTCAAACCCCAGAGGCACAGTGCCCATTCCTCTGGTGACAGGGAAAAACCCAGATCTAGACTGAAACTTAACAGAAACACCCCTAGCACCACTGCTCTCGTGCACCAATGGCGACTCACCTTCTACTTCTACAGGTCTGTCATAGCTACCACTCCCCAACTAAAGTTCATCCAACTGCCTTCACTGCCACAATTTTATGTTATTGTCTTCCTTTCCCTATCCTCCACCTTTGGGTCCAGATCAGCAGCAAGATATTACGCAGTGCCATGAACTTCTCTACTCAGGCCACCCTCACGTTTAGCTGCTTCTGACCAGCCATATCGACCTCCATCGTGATGATGCTATCCATAAACACACAGGGACTTAACAATTACATTGAACACAAGAAGGAATTATCTTTCCTGGCTGCTCATAACACAGACATAGCATTGCTTCAGGAAACACACCTGTTGGAAGCTGAGTAAGGACTGTGCTCTACACTTCATGAAAGGCGGCACTGTCAAATTGCTACATAACTGACTAGCTGCCAGAACCGTATCAACTTGGTCAAACAAGAATGGCCGCTACTGGGGGGGGAGTGGAACTCAAGCAGTGCTGATAAATCAACGGGGACTGCACCAAGCGGTGCACAAGAGAGTGTGGCCATTCAAGTTGATTTTGGTGCTGCTTGAGTAGAAAATCTACTTGAGTGGCAGCCCTCTGACCGCGTCCACTCACGACCACCAGTGTCACTTTAGGAGACACCAAATCTTGCTCATGCTCACCAGTTCACATTAATCTGGAGCACTGTTGGGAAAAAAAATTCTGCCACATGGTGATTGGTGGAATTTGGCCTGAACTCTGCATTACCAGAGTAATGCAGAGTCGTATTACATGATTGTCAAACTGGCCATACAATCCTCTAATCTTATTGTTTTGTGCATCTATGCCCCTGATGGTCCTAAACTCACTATGTTTCTCATCTTCATCAATGGACAGCGGTCCTACTGGGAAGATACTGGAATATCATCCAGAACCCTATCCTCAACTGTACAGGTCCTCCAGAACTTAGACCCGGCGGATACTGAATGGTGCTACTTGACCTGTTTAGAGATCACTCCCTCTGGATCCCTTGATGATTCCACATACAAGAGATCATGACTGCACCTTTTACTCTCACCTGCACGCTTTAGGATCAAAATTCAATTTCTTTCTTCTTGTGGGCATTCCAAGCCCAAAGCTCTGGCAATCTGACACTGTCTTAAATCATGCCCTCATCCTAGTGCTCCTGGACCTGACCATTGTTCACCCACCTTGTGGCCTCTGGAACATGCCAAAGTGGAAGTTCAAAGACCCAGAGGTGAAATAAATCCTACATGCTGGCCTACAAGAATACTTGGAATCCAATGATGGCTCTGCAGAATCCCCTCAGGTGCTGTGGCAAGGCATTCATACGAGGACAACTCATGAGGGAATCGGCATTGCAAACAGGCCGGCTGGTCTCCATGAAACAACAATTGGAGCAAACAATCCTGTCTTCACAGATGTCCTTTCATGCGCATCCAACCTGAGAAAACTTCCAACTTCTCACACAGGCCAAGGTGGACTTAAACTTGTTATGCACTTTCTTGACTGAGAAAGTGCTGGCCCAAATTAGACACTGCTATAATTGAGTTCTGCAAAGAAGCCAGACGACGGTTGGCGCAACAACTCAATCGGGTGGATTCCCAAAGGTCTATCCCAGTCATTAAAACAGCCTTAGGCTTTACTCACACACCCCCAACATACCATAGAGGAATTTCTCACCTTTTACAGGAACCTTTACACAGCCCAAACAAAAGAGGCGCCCACCCAGATGGTACGGCCTTTTTTGATGGCATGGCTTTGCTCCGCCTCCTGTAGGAGGCTGCTGGAGTGTTGGAAGCAGATGTTTCACCAGAAGAAATTTTGGAGGCTATAAAACAAATGCCCACCTGCTCCAGGGGATGATGGTTACTCTATTGAATTTTACAAGTTGAATGCCGTGTTCATGACACCTCTACTAGCAAAGGTGGTATACCCATATGAGGGAAACCCCCTCGCGTCACCCTGAATTTAATGCAGCAACCATCATCTTATTTCTCAAATTGAATAAAGAAGCAACTATGTGGCAGCAACAGGCCCATCTCGCTGATCAACACGGATATGAAGATCTTAGCAAATATTCTAGCCAAAAGACTCCGGAAATTCATCCCCCTGCTGATTCACAAACCACAATTAGGTTTTGTGTCTTCGAGATCCTCCATTAATCATATGCAACTACTCTTTCATATCAAGCTCAGAGAAGCAGAGATCAGCAAGTGGAGGATTCCCTTGATGCTGAAAAGGCATTTGACCCCATGGAAGGGCACTTACTCTTCTGCATTTTGGAGAGGGCTGACTTCCATGACCACTTCCTTCAACTGGTAAAACTTCTCTACACCCTTCCATCTACCTTGATCAGCAGCAATGGCTGTTTGTTGGACCGGTGTGCCATCACCTGTGGAACAAGGCAGCGCAGCCGCCTGTTGCCACTTCTCTTCTTCCTGGCAATTGAGCCTCTAGCAATCAACATCCAACTGACTGCACAGATCTCTGGTATCCCAACATTGGCAGGCAAAATCAAACTCCTGCTCTACACAGCTGACATGCTCATGCTCTTGCTAAAGGTGGATGCCTCCTTTCCAGTACTTATGGCATTGAGAGTTGACCTTGCTCATTGTTCTGGGTGCAAGACTAACTTGGAGAAATGTAAGGCATTACCAATGAACTCTGACTTTGCTAGCCGACTCCCAGTGTCAATGAGTGACTGGCACGATAACCTACCTAGTGGTTTGAATTGGCAATGATCACCTTGACACAGCATGTGAAAATGTGTAGCTTTTACTGGAAACTACGGCTCAGGACTTTAGGAAGAGGTCCTACCTCCGCCTGTCTCTCCGGGGGACGCATTCAGATGATTAAAATGGTTACAGCTCCCTCATTCAATTACTTGTTCGGCATGATCCCTGTGGGCGTTCTGAGATAGCTACTACTGCAATTGACCAAGAGGATCAAAGGCTACATCTTGGATGGGCATAGATTCCGCCTCTGACTCTCAAAACTAGAAGCTGATACAGCATTCAGCAGCCTTCAACTCCCAGACGTGAAACTCTGCTATAAAGTACGCTTGCTGGCCCACCTAGCTTACTTTTTCTCAAAGGACTTGGAAAGGCCAGACTGGATCATAATCAAACAGGGACTCTTGGGGGGGCTCGGCTATTTCTGACCTCCTATACAGGACCCTCATCCCAAGTGACTGTGTCATGAATGCACTGCTGCAGAAGATGGTGGAAATCTGGGACCTATCGCACAAGCACCTCAGATTCCATGCCTACTTCCATGACAAGACTCCCATTTGGGATAATAAAGCATTGCAAATAGGCAATAAAGCAGTCGTCTGGACAACCTAGTCTGACAAAGACATTCTCACAGTAGATCAACTGCTTCAAAATGGAGCTCTCAAATCATTTCCATCCCTGTGGGAGGAATTTTACCTCAATGCCGGACACTGTGTTTCTAGAGCCCTAGGGCCACTGCCGGACACCCTACCTGTATCTTTTGTTTATGACTACCTGCATCATTGTAGTTCTTACACAGGAGTAGTTTCAGGACAATAAAAAATACTTGTCAAAGACCACCACTCCTGACAACTCTGGCTACTCCTGAAAGAAAAATGGTGCGACAGGCTGGCGAAGCACTATTTAGATGATGACTGTGAAGAAGTCCTGAACACCCATGATAGACGGCTTTGAAAGGCAAGACTGAAACTGTGTTTTTTCAAATTCCTAAAGGACTGTCATTGGCCCCCCCACAAACTATCTCAAGCTAACCTATACCCAACTCAGCATGCTGGCGACCCCCGGGGGACATTGTGCACCTAGTTTACTCCTGCGCCTCTCTCCAGGGAACCTGGGCCCAAGTTATAATCACCATGAACACTTCAGACTCTTTGGCTCTGCAATTATCTCCAGAACACATCAAACAGTGAACAGAAGCAGCTTTCTCAGTGACCACAATGGCAATGAAACATCGATGACCTTGACACACAGGGACTGGAAGTGCAATATGGTAGACACCAGTTGTTGCAAACATATCATCTACTGCCTATAGGATGCTTTTGAGGATGTATGGTCCCTTTCCTTTAGACTGAAACCTATTATCTTTTCTTTCACCACACCCCTCCTCTCCTTCATGAAAGAACTGTCTGGATCTGCTGCAAAGCCACCTCTGAATCCCACAACATTGTAACTCACCTTTCAGGTCTGATCGCTTCATATTTTATATTTCTGTATTAATGTTTTCTCCTGTCATCAATTGGCTATACGGCCCACACGCACCTAGCCCAGGGCTCATTCCACTGGATTCCTTGTGCATTGCTGTGCTCCCCCTCCTTTTAAGAGCCTTTGTTGTGTCTCTGGTCAACCTTGATTGTTTTATTTTTATATAACATATTTTGTCTCTTGAAGTCAGGTTTGATTACTACTTCATGCCTATACCCTTTTCTGATTGTATTTCTGCATAAACTTGAAAACTCAATAAAGAGTTATTCCCAAAAATATAAAAACAAGACTAAGCCAACAAAACTAGGGTGCCGAAAGACACTCATGCACAGCATCAGCAGCTCTCCCAAGCCTCCCAAAAATAGCAACAGAAAGAAGACTAAAAATTCTCTACACAGCTACTAAGAGGATTATCTAGCCTCATAATTTCATATGTTAACAACCCTAATTTTAAGTTTCAACCAATTCCAATTACCAGTCTGATGAGCTACTTCACAATCACTTTGCGACCAGCTTTAAACTAAACAACTAATGTTACCATTCACATATTGCAGTATGCACAATAGCTTATCCACAAAACTTTGCATCAAATTCACCTCAAAACATATGTTTAATTACTAAACCACACTTATCTCATCAAATATCCCCAATGGACCCATTCAACACTTAACCTCAAACAGGCTCCACCCACTCCAATGTTGAAACCATTTCATCATCACAGAGCCCACTCCCAACTCTTTATTCATATTTGAAGGCTCACTACTCTCTTCCTCCTCGGGTAACCACCTCGATCACAGCCACTCACTTCAAGCTGTTATGCATGCTTCACAAATTACATCCTGCGAACACCCACCATGATGACATAGCCAACCTCCTCACCGGACATAACTTTGTCCTCATATTCATTGCAGAATCATGACTAAGCAATTTCTCTAATCCTATTCTGGGTACCCTAGTGCCTCCCATTATAAAATCATTTTCAAGGACAGGAGCAACAAATTCAGAGGAGATTTAGCCATCATACACCAAAAATCCCTCGTTTTCACTCAAATACCAACAACCAACTCATTAACATTTGAATGTCTCAAAGTGACTCTCAAAATCTCACCCTCAAACTCACACTGCCATTTCATCATATATCACCCACCCACCCAAAAATCTGGTTTTTTATAAAAAAGATATCTGACAATATTGCCTACAAACACACAATTTCTCTGAATAACAGTTACCTCAGAGATCTCATTGTTGACTGGGTAATCCTGAATGCATTCTCTTCAAATTTCTGAACTCCATCAATCAAACTCATGACATAAAACAACCTTCTGACCTACTGAATCACGAAAGATTTAGGATCCTTGACCTTATCATAGCCAATACCAAAATAGTCCACTGCCAACACTGAATTAAAATCTAAGTTCTCACTCATTCTCCCCAATACACTCATCCTCAATAAGGCATGCTCCCCCACATTTATGAAACGAACCTCCAAAAAAACTCTTTCTCAACCGGATGGAGGAAACAATCTCAAAAGAACTGCACACACTTCCTGATAACTTGGACTTCAATGCTCTTCTTGTCAGATGTAATTGTATAATTTTCCATGCCATGTACACTAAACCAAAATGTTTACGACTCAAACCCTCTCGTCACTGATTCACAACAGAGTTGAACACCAAAAGTAAAGAAATACATGCACTTGAAAAACAGTGGAGACTATCAATCTGTTCAATAATCACACAAAAATTAAATCATGAAGAAAACTGTACTGACAATACATTCAACAAGCTAAATTCAACTTCCTCTTCTCACAGCTTCAAACTTTCCAGCACCGTTCCAGAACTCTCTGTCAATTTATACACTCCTGTACCTCATCCCCTACCAAAACTATCTCTATCCCTTTCTTCAATATATGCAAGATCTTCTTAAATGTTTTCACCATCAAAATCTCTTCACTATGCTCAACAATATCCTCCTTAGCCTCTCAGTCAAAGTCAGTACTAAAATTCGTCTAATCAGAAGCACTAACTTGTGATATCTGGCCCAGCAGGAGAGATGCACAAAGAGTATCCTAGCATGCCTTTCAACACTAAATGAGGCTTGGGGGATAACTATTTCACCTCATGGCAAAGCAAGATATCCCCTTCCTTTGCTCGGCATCAGGAACTACAAAAGCAACATTGGGGGCATTACCCATTCAGTCTTAAGGGGAGCACACAGCCAATCACAGCCCAGGGAACAGGGGGTCATTGACTATTACGCTTACTCCAGGCAACCACCACGTGAACAACCGGTACCTCCAGTTAACCAACAGGTCTTTAGAGCTATCAATAGCCTCACTCAATGACAAATGGATCTTCAGTATGGAAGGGTCAGGCATACTAAAACCACCTGTCGCCTTTGCTCCTAAAACATCAGCGGCCTTAGAAGCAAAATAATGGACCCAGAGTTTCTATCGTTCATAAAATCATATGACATAGTGCTGCTGCAGGGAACATGGGCTTCCAAACCATACCGTCTAGAGGGCTTTACAGGGTTTCATACAGCAGCAATGAGGAAAGCAAAATGTGGGCAACTTTCAGGGGGGCTGGCAACCTACCTTTCGGTTGCAAGAACATTCAATGCCATGGAAATCCCCTCTTCCTTCCCGTCAGTCAAGACAATCAAAACTTCATTCCACATTGAAGGAAAAAACGAGGAAGTAACAATTTTCAATACTTACATAAATCCGAAACATAAAACCAGGGACATCAAGCACCCGTTGGACAACCTCTCGAAAAACTATGAGGGAACAAGATATTTCCGACTTTATTCTCTCAGGGGACTTCAATCTCTAACTTTTGGGCTCTTGGGCTTCAGAAGAGATTCTGGCCCAGTCATCTGCTTGGAACATTCCCGACCAGAAGAAGAGCCTACATGGCAGACCAAGTATTATTTCCAGGGGCTTTATGGAGGACCCAGAACATTTCAACTTTCGAGTTTTAAACGGCAGATTTGCAGAAGATTCTCCACCAGTGGCATCATTCTATACCCGAGTCTACAGCGTCAATTATTGACTACAGTCTGGTCTCTCTTTCCCTTTTTCAGTACGTGATTACCCTCGGCAACAAAGAGGACAGCGATCATCGACCACAAGAAGTACTTCTCCAGGCCAATGCTCCCATTTTAGAATCTGTACCAGGGGGATGCAGCTCCAGTTACACAATTAACCTCAGAAGAGTTAGGTTTTCACTGGCACATACTGTGGAATTTCTGGAGGAAGCAAAGCTTCTCCTACATAACTGCAACAAACAAAAAAAGAACTCTACCAGCGAATGGGAAGATTTCATCGTCACGCTATCAAACACATATTGCACAAAAATTACAAACAGACTGACCAACGAAGTGTGCGAAACAGAAAGGATATCCAGCGCACAACAGCGCTTGCTAATGACAACAAAAAAGTAATTAACAAGGCCCTTAGATTGCTGAGATATAATCCTAGAGACCCAATCTTAATTTTCTCTTTACACCAGCATAGATCAAAGCTGAAAAAATTAAAGGGACATAAAAAGAACCTGGGAAGAAACCCTCTGGGCCAGACGACTTCACGCTTTCTAAGCTAATAACAGCAAGCGTTTTTGGTCTCTTGTGAATAAAGTAATGTGCCCCCTACACGGCGGAGTGGCATCACATATCCCTGAGGAGACGTGGGCTACGTACCTCGAATCTCACTTTAATCCCCCATCAGGGAACCCACGTGTGACCACAACCAATGTCTGGCCCCACCGCAACCAGTAAACAGCAGAACGATAGCACCAAGTGTACTACCAAACGACATCAGGAGGAAGCTTAGTCAATTTGTTTAGCTAGAATCAAACAACAAATATCCAAGGGGAAAAAAGAGGGAGCCCCAGGAGTTCCACCAGCCCTTTTCAAACAGGATGCAACATTTTGGGCAGACAAGATAGATCCAATCTTCTGCCAAATCAGGCAAACGAGTCAGCTTCCAGCTTCATGGAAGGGCTCGGTTATTTCACCAATACAAAATCAGGCGACAAAGCCTCTCCAAAAAACTATCGCCTCATCATCTTGCTCGATATAGAAGTGAAATATTTAGCAGGTATCCTACTAGCGGAGCTACAAGAGTGGGCCGAAGACCAAGGTATTATTCCATACAACCAGACAGGATTCTGCAAAGCAACCAGCACAACAACCCACATCTTAACAATGTCACTTCTTATTGACAGGGTCAGGGCTACAGAACAGGCTTTGCACTTCTGTTTCATAGACTTCAAAGCCGCATTCAATAACATCGATCGGGCAAGGTTGTGAAAAAAACTGGCCAGTTGGAATATCCAGAATTCTCTCCTTGAAATGATAATATAATTACATACTGGTACCTGGGTGCAGGTAAAATTGGGTAATGGAACACATCTATCGAGGCGCATCCACATGACTAACGGGCTCAAACAGGGCTGTGTGCTTGCACCAAACCTATTCAAATTGTGTGTGGCAGAACTGATGCAATCTTTAAACTTATCCAATGCACATGCCCCAAGGATAGGAGGCATGGCCTTGTCCAGCATACTCTACGTGGACAATGTGGTCTTGATTAACCACACGAAAGTAGGGTTGCAGTACCTCCTGAACGCACTAGAGAGCTATGCCATAGAAAACTTCCTGGAAGTAAATTTTGACAAAACTAAAACCACGTCTATAAAAAGATCTTTAAAAGGTTCTTATGCTTGGCATCTGGGGAATGTCGCAATCCAGAATGTCACAAACTATAAATATCTAGGCATAAACATTGAAAAAGGCGGTCAATTTTCCAACCAGCTCGAATCAATCAGAAGGAAAGGCTAAAAACCAAGCTGACAGGTTGCAGGCTCTCTTCTTTACTTCAGGTTGCTCAAGCAAAAATCTTACCGACCATCTCATATGGAAGCATTGCTTTGAGAGGGAGAGACTCTAAAACTCTAGATAGCACTATCATCAGAGCCTCCAGGATCCTCTTTAACATAACTACTTATGCTTCTGCGGCCCAGATTAGACTGGAATTTGGGCTCACCAATCAACAGCTAGCAAGACAGGGGGCTTACCTAACGAGCTGGCACAAAATAAGGGATGCCCTCGAGAACTCCTTAAACCATCTACTATGGAAGGAGTTACAGCTTAGCTCACAAGGGTCGGCCAGGAACTATTTAAAAAGCAGCCTCGCAACTACAGGGCTCTCCCAGCCCTGGGATAAACCAACCTCGCATGCACTTTTAAAAAAAGGAATACGAAGGACAATTAGGACCCTCTCGCTAATCGATGACAAAGCCGCTTTTGCAAAACGGAGCCACGTATGGATGACCATCAATAGTTATTTAACACTCAGCCTACCAACTTACTTCAGCTTGGGGTACTTGTGGCGTATAAAAGAAAAATTCCTCAAACACCGACTAGGAAAGCTGCCATCTATCCTGCACCTCCCACCTTGGCAGAGGGGGCAAGCTACAACTAACTGTCATCTGTGTAAAAACGGAAGAGTGGATATAGCACACTTGATCTGCACCTGTATGCAACTAAAGCAAGAATGGGCCCGTCTACTTAAATCAGAATTTAATGTCCGGGGGATTCGCACACGACGGCAAGCAGTGATACATGCCTCAACCCTGATGACCCCCAGTTAAACTGCAAATTAGTGAAGTTTCTAACCATGGTAGACAATAAAATGAAAGCAGCATGTGCACTGGGGACTCTCACGGACAATTGAGATGAAAGAACTATGCAACTCAAGGACAATCAGATGAAGAAGATTTTATCAGCCTCTTAATATTTAATTTAAAAATTTTAAGCACTATGTATTTATAAAAACTTGACTTGATTTTATGAAATTTGAGTTTTCAAAAATGAATGTTGCAAACGGTTTTAATCAACCATATAGGTTCACTGATAGAATATCGATGGTAAAAACATCGATGGTAAAAATATCGAAAAAAATATATAGATACTAAAAATATTGACTCCCTATACTTAAACAGGTAAGTACAAAAATATTGAATCAAAAATATCGAAGTTAAAAATATAGATGTAAAAAATATCGATTTAAAAATATAAATAAAATAAAATAATATATATTAAAAATATAAAATATTAATATTATCTTTAACAAAATTAATTACATTTAATATACATTTTAACTAAATATAAAAATTAAACTTAATTTAAAAATATATAAACACACAAACATAATAATTAATACATATAGATATATTTACTTAAAAATAATTTATTAACTATTATCTTTATTTAATTTTTAAACTTTTAAATTATATAAAAATAAAATATATGCATATATCAATAATTTCAAATAAAAAAAAACATTCTATAATTATTGAAGACATGAAACTATCAAAACAAAATTAAAAAGTACAGTTGGCAACACAATAAATACAACAGTAGGGAAAATGTTGGATAGCGAAACAATTACATTTACTATTCCAACTGCAATAAGTGCAACAGTAGGGAAAGTGTTGGGTAGCGGAGGGGTAAAAATTACTATTCCCACTCCATTGACTGCAAAAGTAGGGTAAATGTTGGATAGTAGAAGAATTAGATTTACTATTCCAACTCCAGTGATTGCAACAGTAGGGAAAATGTTGGATAGCGGAGGGGTAAAAATCTCTATTCCCACTCCAGTGAGTGCAACAGTAGGGAAAGTATTGGATAGCGGAGGGGTAAAAATTACTATTCTCCCTCCAGTGTGGGCAACAGTAGGGAAAGTATTGGATAGCGAAGGGGTAAAAATTACTATTCCCACTCCAGTTAGTGCAACAGTAGGGAAAGTACTGGATATCGGAGGGGTAAAAATTACTATTCCCACTCCAGTGAGTGCAACAGTAGGGAAAGTGCTGGATAGCGAAGGGGTAAAAATGACTATTCCCACTCCAGTGTGTGCAACAGTAGGGAAAGTATTGGATAGCGGAGGGGTAAAAATTACTATTCTCACTCCAGTGAGTGCAACAGTAGGGAAAGTATTCGATAGTAAAGGGGTAAAAATTACTATTCCCACTCCAGTGAGTGCAACAGTAGGGAAAGTGCTGGATAGTGAAGGGGTAAAAATTACTATTCCCACTCCAGTGAGTGCAACAGTAGGGAAAGTATTGGATAGCGGAGGGGTAACAATTACTATTTCCACTCCAGTGAGTGCAACTGTAGGGAAAGTATTGGATAGCAAAGGGGTAGAAATTACTATTCCCACTCAAGTTAGTGCAACAGTAGGGAAAGTTCTGGATACCGGAGGGGTAAAAATTACGATTTCCCCTTCCAGTGAGTGCAACAGTAGGGAAAGTATTGTATAGCAGAAAAACTAAAATTACTAATAACATTTAAACAATAAAAAAAAACTTAAAAATAAATAAACAACATTTTAAAAATATACAATTAAATATATTAAACATATAAAAAGAACACATATTATAATGTTAATTACATATAGTAAAAACCTACAAATATGATATAAAAAAACATTTATAAACAATATTTATTTAAAAGGAACAAATATTCAAAAACAAACAAATTATTTAAAAGATAAATGTATTTATTTTATTTCCTACCCTATAACACCACACCAATAAAAAAGACATCAACATTTTTATTGAACTTTATTTCCATAATTAACATAATTAATAATGAATTTAAAATATATTATTAATAAAAAAAGATAATAAACATTCATTGAGTACACATTCTTTAACACTATAATATCCACAACACACCTAAAATAATTACACAATTGCGATTATTAATTACTAATTAATTAATTTAAATTAATTAACAAATAATTAATAATTCATCGATAAAAAATAAATTACATCCCACCATTTACACCTATAAACACCACAGCGCACACCTAAAATTAATGACACAATTACCATAATTAATTACTAATTAACTAATTTAAATTAACAACTAATTAATAATTCATCAATAAAAAATAAATTACTTCCCACCCTTCACACCATTTACACCTATAAACACCACAAAACACACCTAAAATTAATAACACAATTACCATAATTAATTACTAATTAATTAATTTAAATGAATTAACAACTAATTATTAAACAATTATTAAAAATAATTTACACATTTAACACTATAACATCACAATTAAACAAATATTAATAAATACAAATACTTCAATAACTTTTATATAAATAAATTACTTCCCACCCCATTCCCCTATAAACCCACAACCAGCTACAAAACTAAAAACGCAAATTTCAAATAAAAAAATTAATAACTACTATAAAAAATCAACAAAATGTATATAATTAAATTACTTCTCACCCTATTCCCCTCTAAACCCACAACCCGCTACGGAACTAAAAACGCAAAATTCAATAAAAAAAAAATTATTAACTACTAAAATTTTAACACATATAATAAAAATACAAACAATTCTTATACAAAAAACCAAACATCACATATATATAAGATATATATACTAAAATACATAACATTAATAAAAAATCGATATTTTTAACAACTATATTTTAACAAACGATATTAAACACTTCGATATTTTTTAAATCGATATTACTTACCTAAAATCAATATTCTTGACCACGAGGATTTTACTGTCAAAATTCCTGACCCACGATATTTTTACCACGAAATTTGTGCAATTCGATATTTTTACCTCAATATTTTTTCTCTGCACCAACCATATACAATAAAGGTAATTTCATTTCATTTCATTTCAGCACTCAATGAGGCAATAATATAGATTTGCTCACCCCAAGGAACACCAAAGTGAATGGGGCATGGGATAAAATAGGAAAACAGGCCAACCACTGACCACACGTTGTCACTTCAGAGTCCGCTACCTTTCTTCCTCTGAGACATTTGGAGGATTCCCACTAGTGCGTTCTGCGTGTGCTGCAGAAGGACATACACATTAATAACAAATGCAGCTGTATTCTGATATCCTACAGATTACACATTTGTGATACCAACACAAGCATATTCTCTTTGCACCTGGTTACATGGCCTAGTTGCCCAAAACCTAGTTCAGAGTAAGTTCTGCGCAAGCCATGCTACTTGTCCAATGTGCACCCGACTGGTTGGTGAAAATGTGCTAATCACAGGTTCACTGGTTCACTGAAGTGCTCATCAAAGTTCAAAGCATTTGTGCAATGTGAATCCTTATGTCTTCTTTCTAAGTCATCAGCGTTTGGTCAATTACCATCTTAAGGTAGTGCGCACATGCACGTATCACCAGGCAAGTATGCCATAACTAACTGTGTTTTCTTGTTTTTCAGGGGAGCAGTTGCCAACCTATCATAAGCTTTGTGGAAGACGTATGACTTCACTGGATGGGTAATGACACTTCAGGAAGACCAGACAGAGACCAGAATCAAGTATGGGCTTCTCCTGGGATATTTCTCTTCATAAAACACATATTTCCTAGCAAGGGCATGGTGCTCACGTGTGACTTTTATGGCTTCATCGATCAAGACGGCAGCTGAGATTTGCAAGTGCATCTAGGGAAGCTTCCAGAATGGTCCAGAATTTATGCCTATAGTGGGAAGTAAGAGATGATCACCTTGAAAGGGTTTTGCTTACTGTGTCTGCTTGCTAGTCAAAACATTGCTTGTTAGTTGTTACTCAAAACATTGCCATTTTCAAGTTGGGCATTTTGTGGACAACATGCAAGTATTTTCCTTTGGTATAATCACAGTATAAACCTTTGGCATAATCACAGTCTGGTACTACTCATCTACTCACTACTCTTGGGGTGTGTGGTCATAGCTTGTATCTTCATGCGTACACTTGTAGTGCCCAGGTTTCACCTATGGAGGATATTGTGCTATTTATTACTGATGAGTGGGTCAACTGGGGAGTTAGCGCTCTTGTGCTCTTTGTGACTATGACAGTCAATAAACAAAGCCAAAACAGCAAATGCCTGGAATGATTTTAGGGCTATTTCACAAAATAACCACCTCAACCTTGTCAAGAGCCTCAATGCTACCTCATATTACAATGATATCATCCCTGATGAGCCCACCTGGACTAGGGTGTATATATAATAGAAAAAAACAATGGTCCTCTGGGACTCCTTTACAGCAGAACTGTGTGTGCGTAATCACTGTAATTAAATTCTGAATAATTCAGAGAACATTCAATGATAGATACATTAAAAGACCTCAAAGCCTCCCTTTTCTTTTTTGCAATAGTATGTTTCCATATATATGCGTTCTTGGTGCAAGACAAAGAAGTGACATTAGTGCATATGACAGAGTGCTGTAAAGAGAGAAATATATAAAGCGTAACTTAGAGGCAATGTGGAAAGACTTATGCAGTACTTAAACAGTAATAAAGAGAAAGCACAACACAAGAAAAATTCCACACTAATTTAGAAAAATAGAATACATTTTAATAAATAATTTGACAACAAAACAACAAATAACCAATAAGTAATGAATTTTTAAAGTTTAAAATGAAAACTAGCGTCTAAAAGATCAAAGCGCCAACCGGGGTTGGTGAGCAGGTAGGTCTCGGTCTTTCTCAGTTCTCAGAGAACTTGTTGGATGAAAATGTTTGAAGTCCCATGTTTTTGGGTTATCTGGGCAAGTTTAGCACTACTTTCAAGGGTCCAGGACTGGAGGGGCATAACTTGAAGGGTACAGACCCACTCAGGCTGGGTCCCGGTGCAGGTTTAATATGGGCAGCAGAGTAATCCCCTTGGTACAGCAGGTCAGTCCTCTAAAGTACACAGCAGGCCAGAGGCAGCAGGGAAGTGATCTGAGAGTCCTTCCACAGGTCCAGAATTGAACTGAAGTGTGGTTCTGAGGCCCCTAATTTTGTACCTGGTACCAGCTTTGAAGTGGAAGAAACTTCAGGAGTTTTTCCCCAACAGAAGCACCTCAAAGCCTGGGCACCAGGGGTTTCTTGGCCTTCCTCTTTTCCTTTTCCTTTGAGGGCTCCAGGTCAGGGCTTGCCTGGTGGTGTTTGATGCGGGCTTGCGGAGGGTGTGATCTATCCAGTCTGGCATCTTTTCAGGATTTCTTCGTGAACAGGGAGTTGGGAAGTCTGCTGCCATAGGTCTCTGTTGCTGATGGTGTTTGACCAGCATATTTGGAGGACTTTCCTCAGACAGGTGTTGCTGAAGGTCTGGACATTATTGGTGGTGGTCACTGCTGTCCTCCAAATTTCTTCCCCATACCAAAGGAATGATTTTATGTTGGTGTTAAAAAGCCTGATCTTGGTTTGCAGCATTAGGATCTTGAAGCTCCTGATCTTCTTTAAATGAATGAAGGCAGCCCTTGCTTTCCTGATTCTTGCCTTGCAATTGGCATCTGTGCCATCCTGCCGGTCTATGACACTGCTCAGGTAGGTGAAGGCCTTGATCTCTTCCAGTGTATTATCTGCAAAAGTGACTGCAGTTGTGCTGGCCGTGTTAGCCTTCAGAATCTTGGATTTTCCCCTGTGCATTTTGAGGCCAAATTGTGCTGATGTGACTGCCACATTGTCGGTCTTCTCTTGCATCTGCAGATGGGTATGGGACAGTAGGGCCAGGTTGTCTGCAAAGTCCAGGTTTTCGAGCTGCTTCATTGGCGTCCATGGGATCCCATTTCTTCTCCTTGCTGTGGATTTCTTCATGATCTACTCTAAGGTCAACGGGAAGAGAAACGGTGAGAGAAAACAACCCTGGCAGACTCCAGTCCTCACTTGGAAAGCTCTTATGGGTTGTCCTCTATGGACTATTTTGCATGCCATTCCCTTGTTAGAGCTACTGATAGCTCTTATGAGATTATATGGCACACCATAGTGGCAAGGAGTTTCCAAAGGGTCTCTCTGTCCATGCTGTTGAATGCCTTCTCATAGTCGATGAAGTTAGCATAGAGGGGGGAGTTCCATTCCATCGAATGCTCAATGATAATGCGCAGTGTTGCAAACTGGTTTGTGCAGGATCTATCTTTGCAGACACAGGCTTGCTGGTCTCGCAACTGAGCATCGACTTGATCCTTCATTCTGTTCAGGATGACTCTGTTGAACACTTTGCTTGGCGTTGACAGAAGAGTAGTTTGCACAGTTACTCAGGTCACCTTTCTTGGGGATCTTGATGAGCTATCCCTTCTTCCAGTCTGATGGCACTTTTTCCTCTACCCAGATCCTTCCAAACATGAGGTAGAGCATGTCTACTGATGTTTCAATGTCTGCCTTCAGTGCCTCTGCAGGAATGTTGTCAGGTCCTTCTGCCTTCCTATTTCTGAAATGTTTGAAGGATTGACATATTTCTTCTTCAAAGTGCTCTACCCAACTTTGTTGTTGGCTTTCGTTACCCATGATTGTCTCCCCATCCTTGCCTTTAACAGATCTTTCTGGCTTGCTGTATCTGCTAGAGAGTTTCCTTGTTATGTTGTAGATTTCCTTCAAGTTTCCATGGCTTGCTGCTTTCAGGGCCTACCTTAGGGATGACTTATATGTATTGAAAAGTGAGCTCTAGGCCAGGCAAAAGGTTTATGGCAGTTTAAAACTGCACACAGGCTGCAATGGCAGGTTTGAAACTTATTTTAAGGAGCTACATAAGTGGGTGTCATAATAAGTGCTGCATGCCCACTAGAAGCATTTGCTGGATGCTATAGCACTTTAATAGTGACTTTTAAATATGCCAATCAGGTGTAAGACAGGTTTACCATGTTTAAAGGAGTGAGCACAAGCACTTTAGTGGTGGTTAGCAATGGCAAAGTGCACAGATTCCTAAGGTCAACATAAACAAATTCAGCAAAACAGGAGGGGATGTTGGACCTGCGGTAAACAACCTTGACCCCGCATCCCTCACCCCGCATGTTGTTACAACATGGTCATTACAACGACCGCGTTGTAACAACGCAATACCATTACCCCGCAAGTCGTAACAACCACTTGCGGAAGGGGGGAGAAGGTGTTGGATTTAAAATCCAACACCTTCCCTACTGTCCGCACAGACTGGAGTTGGAATAGTAAATTATACTATTCCAACATCCAGCGCCCCCCTCCGCAAGTCGTTGTTACGACTTGTGGGGTAATGGTATTGCGTTGTTAAAACGCGGTCGTTACAACGACCGCGTTGTAAAAACATGCGGGGTAACGGGATGCGGGGTAAAGAGGCATATTCTGGACCTGCCCCTCTCTTCAGGGTCATCCCCAAACATTTTGCATTTATCCTCCACATTTTCGCTGAATTTGTTTCAGTCGGCATTTAGGATTCTATACACTTTAACACTGCTAACTAGTGCTAAAGTGCCTGCCCCCTCTCCTTTAAGCATTGTAGAATTGACTTGCACCCAATTGGCATATTTATTTATGTGTAAGTGCTTAGTAAAGCTGTACTACCTGTGCCCAGGGCCTGTAAAAGAAATGCTACTATTGGCCCTGTAACACTGATTGTGCCACCCCCTTAGATAGCCCTTTAAATCTGTCTCAGGCCTGCCATTGCAGCATCTGTGTGCTCTTTTAAACTGCCATTTCCGGGGGCGTGGCCAAGATGGTGGAGTGAGTGGACATGCTTGCCTGTGCTCCGTCCCTGCCCAACTAAAAGCACATGTAATCGCAGCCCCCCGACTGGAATCGCACCAAGGGGGGTCTGCACGGCACCGGAGGGCGAGTGACATGAGCCCCGGGGCTACATGGTGTCCGACGAGCCACGGCTTGATGGAGGTCAGGACTGGGTGCGCACCGCGGCCTACGAGGGGTGTGATCTGCACCTCCTGCCTGGGCCTCACGGGGCAAAGCCGTGGCATCGGCGGCCCCCCGATTGGTGATGTCTCTGGAGTGGATCACGGAGAGCAGGAGCTGACCTTTCCACTCGCCACCTGAGCGCTTTCTCCGGGAGAGGTGCCGGCACCAAGGGAGTGACAGTTAGAGTGGGTCACTATCCCTGGCCTGCAGACTCCTGCGCTGGCAGCTCTGCGCCTTATGGGCACCTGAAGACTCACCCAGCAATAACAAGCTAGCGCCCTGTTGAGGACCCATCGATGACATGGACCCCCGGCGGTGAGTGCACCGCCATTTATGCACTTGCCCCCCCTTTTTGCATCGGCAATCTCACTACCGCTTCCTGGACATCAGGGGGGCACATGGGACATAGCATGACCTTCTCTGGGCCCCGGCCCCGTGGACATACAGCTCGGGCCTACTGGGAGCACGCGTGGGCCCGTGGTTTGGCCTGTACTTTCTTTTGCAGTGTTCCAGGTGTGGGCTTCCCCCTGCTGCCTCCCCTTAGGCTATGGCGCTCCTTGGGCCCAGGGGGAGAGCCCACATATTCACAGCCGGACTGCACAGGGGTCGGACCCAACGGGGACACTCTTCTGGGACGCATCCTGCATTGGTGGCACTGTGGGGGTGGGCCGCACCAAGGATCTGGACTACAACCCAGGACCCGGCACGGGGGCTCTCCATCTCCTCACCGACTGGGCCGAGACCTGCTAGTGACGCCCCTGGGGGTTTCCTGGCCCCACACTCCCGGCACCGGGCAGAGGCCCTTGGCTAAGTACAGACCAGCACCTTGAGGCCTCGCTGCCTTGCTTGCCCCTGTGGCCCTCCTCCTGGATGAGCGGACTTTGGGGAGGGGTGTGCCGGACCTCCATGGTCCAATGCAGCTTGCTTTCTCTCTGGGCTCCTGGACCCGTGTCTTTTTGGATTCTCCCTGGAGGCCCCTAGCATCCTTGGACCTTTGTAGTAGAGTGGCCGAGCGATTTCTGCACCCAGATTCCTTGATGCCCCTACCACTCCTCTGACGCATTACTGACCTGGGCTGGGTCCTGTGGGACTGCTGGCCGTCGTGGGGCTACGGTGCCTCGCTGGGAAGGAGCGGCCACCTGCGCACTTTAGTGATACACCCAGCGTTTGGCCGGAGTTCCACTCTGCACTGGTCGATATCTCACGATGGTCAGGCCGTGCATATGCGCCTCTTGTGTCGTCTGCTTCCTCTGCACAAAAGCGGAGAGCCAAGGCCACAACAAAAGGCAAAAAAGATAGATTCGTCAAGGACATGTTGATTAAAGGCATTACGGACTCCCAACAAGAGAAGGTTTCCACGGAGGATTCTAAGCATTTGGGTGGAGACGGGGGCGGATGGCTCAGTGACACACGAGTTCCTGGAAGCACTATTCGCATCATTGCGGGAGGATTTACAGACGGTTAAAAAAGACCTCAGGATGGACCTCAGAGAGGTGCGCCGAGACATTGATGAGGTGGGAGAGAGAGTGGCAGTCCTTGAGGAGATCTCCCTAACCAGGGATGCGGAAATCGAGGCCCTCCAGCAGGAGATCATTCGCCTACAGGACCAGCAGCTGGACCTCCAGGCCCACACTGAGGACTTGGAAAACAGATTGCGAAGAAATATCATTTGCATTAGAGGAGCCCCTACAGGCGCTGAGGGAGCTGATCTAGAGGGCTATGTCCAGGCCCTGTTTGGAAGCATCCTGGGAAACAACACGCCAAGTGGCAGCAAGTTAGATAGATGTCTTAGAGTTGGCCTCCCCAGGTCACCTCCTCGCTCACCTGCGGACATCCTGGTCTGTGTTCATAACTTTACGGAGAAGGAGGCAATCCTCAAGGCAGCCAGAACAGACCAGAAGATACAATTTCGAGGCCACTCCCTACAGCTATTTCATGGTCTATCAGCATCCACTCTCCTGAAACGGAAGGAGTTCCGACCGGTCATATCCGCTCTTGGGGCATTTCATCCTCCTACGGCCACTCATTCCACCTCATCTTTCAAACCCACCAACTACGCTCCTTGTCCGAGGCCTACAAAATCCTCGAGCTCACACCCCCTGAATCGGTCTCCCAGCGCCCTTCAAAGGAAGAGAGGATCCGGGACGGGAACGGCTGCGGGACCCGGCAGTGTCTGGAGCGTGTGCCTTGCCGACCAGACCCGGCTGCCATGGCAAGGGAGAGACCTGAGGTGCTGCACTCCCTCTCTGGTGGGGACAAACAAGATGCTGAGCCCCCTTCATAAGGTACTGTGCTTTGGCAGAAGGGTTACTGACACAGGGGTGGGGCGGAGGAGTGAATCCACTTCGAATAATGTTGGTTCGCTCTGCCCTGGTAACCCCCACGGATCCAGACTTTCAAGTCATGAAGGACTTTATGGACTGCTTGTTTATTTTTGTTTCTCACTTCTTGTTGAGAGTTTGGGGTATTATTAAAGGGCTCCACTTCCGACCGACCACTTATGGGCCAATCGACATATCTGGGTATCACTGTGACCGCACCCTGAACATTTGGCTCTCAGGTGTGGCACAGCTTACTTACTGGGCTTCCCACTTACACTTGCCTAGTCCTCTCCACAATGTGTACTATGAAGATCAAACTACTTAGTCTTAATGTAAAAGGCCTTAACAATCCCACTAAAAGATCTGCAATACTCTCCCTTTTAGAACACTCGCGGGGGATATTTGTTTGCTTCAGGAAATGCATTTGCTTGCACAAGATACTCACAGAATGCATACTAGGATATTCCCACACCAGTTTTGGTCATCAGGAAGGGGAAAGAGGGGGGTGGTAGTTCTTTTCTCCAGTCGCTTTCAGGGAATAATCTTAGGTACCTGTTCTGAGATTAAGGGTCGCTTATTGGCCATCAGGGTGCAAATAGGTTCACTTCACAGTAGCCTCACTCTACGCCCCCAACGAACATCAAGAGAGCTTTATCATTGAGGCACTTGCAGAGGTCCTCCAGACCCAAGACCAGGCTATATTTGTGGGTAGAGACTTTAACTTAGTTATGGAAGGAGGGCTAGACCACTCCGGACAGTGGACGGGACAGACAGGGGCCTTCTCCCCAGAGGGACGGACTTGGCTGGCTGGCTGCGGGCTACGCGATGTGTGGTGCCTACAGCACCCTGATGAATTGGACTTCACGTTCTATTTTGCGGCACACAAAACCTACGCCCATTTAGATCATTTCCCGATGAATGGGACTACACATTCTATTCTGCGGCACACAAAACCTACACCCCTTTAGATCATTTCCTCGGTATGGGAGCAAATTACGGCTTCCTCCATTGAGCCTCATTCCCTATCCGACCACGCTGCACTTTCACAACTCACACCCCCCCTCCCAACGACCACCTTGGCGCCTGCGTGAAACGCTGTTACATTCCCCTGATGTAGTGTCCTCAATCAGGCAAACAATCACTGACTACTTAGAAGTTAATGATTCAGGACAAGTTCCTCTTTCCTCACTGTGTGAAGCCCTCAAATTGGTTGCTAGAGGAACTTCTATAGCGAAAGAGGCACATGACAACAAGGCCCAGAGGGATAAGAGGGAGGAGCTGGGTAAATCTGTACTAGAGTTCGAGTCCATTCATAAGCGCACTGGAGCTCACAGACTATGGCGTAAACTGGAACAGGAGTGACTTCAGCCCAAGCGCCTTGACCTCGATAGGGCCGAATATGCTATGCTCTGCCTCAAACACAAATTCCATGTAGGGACTAATAAAGGGGGTCGGATGCTAGTCCACTGCCTACATAGCAAACAACATGCAAACACAGTCAAAGCCATCCACAGATGGTCGGGCTTGGTGACATCTGATGCCTTGATCATTGCGGCTGAATTCCGGGTGTTTTACTCTAATATGTACAAGGGGGATCACGTAGCAACCTCAGACCCTAAGCTTTATGTTCAGTCTGTTGCGATCACTCCGCTTCCACCTGTAGAATCAGAGACACTTGACCAGCCCATCAGAATAGAAGAGGTGATCTCTGCGATCGCAAAGCTGAAACCCATGAAATCGCCGGGCCCGGACGGATTCAGCGCTATTTTTTATAAGACGTTCTGCTCCGAAATAGTTCCCCTGTTAACCACATTTTTAATTCCTTCGTGGAAATGGGGGCGCTGACAGAATCTATGCTGCAAGCTTCCATCTCCGTAATCCTGAAACCTGGGAAGGATCCCCAGCAATGCAGCTCCTACCGCCAGATATACATGCTTAATGTGAATGTTAAACTGTTTGCTAGCATCCTGGCTCACTGACTCAAACCCCTGATGCCTGGCATGGTCGACCCAGATCAGGCTGGGTTTTTTCCCTCGCATCAGTGTGGGGACAACACCAAGCGTGTGTGCCACCTCATCGACAAAGTCCAGCGCTCCCGGGAAGAAGCCCTATTATTGGCTATAGACACGGAGAAAGCATTCAATAGAGTGCATTGGCCCTATATGTTTGCAACTCTTAGGCGCTTCAGGGTGGACAAGCGTTTTATGAAATGGATACACAGTATATATAGCGCGCCCAGCGCAATTGTTCGGGTTAATGGAGTGAGCTCCAGCAGATTCCGAGTTGAGTGAGGCACAAGACAGGGCTCTTCGCTCTATATATGGAGACCTTCGCCCAGAGGCTGAGAGACAACCCCGGCGCAGTGGGCATCATGTTTGGAGCTGATCAACATCTGATTAGCCTCTATGCGGATGACATAATATTCTCTGTCACCCGCCCCCTCTCCTCACTCTCTGCCATCATCTCCGATCTGGATGTATTCAGGGCTGTGTCAGGTTTTAAGATAAACCTGCTGAAATCGCAAATCTTAAATCTCACCATCCAACCAGACACAGAGCAAGCTCTACGCACACAGTATGATTTCCAATGGGTAAAGACCTCTCTCCCCTACCTAGGAATTGTGCTAGCACGGAGCCTCCCTAAAACTGCACAGGCCAACTACTCTAGACTCAGGGCCACAATCTGTAAAGACCTGGACCAGTGGCTATGCCTTCCTCTATCCTGACTAGGCAGGATAGCCGCAGTGAAGATGAACGTGCTACCATGGGCCCTTTTCATTTTCCAGATGCTTCCCCTCTCTCCCACCAGGGGAGTTGAGCCAACTTCAATGAGAAATACATCGCTTCATCTGGGGACGGACAAGGCCCAGACTACAGGAACATCTGCTGCAATGCACTAAGCAAGAGGGGGGCCTGGCGTCTCTAATGTCTTGCGGTATTACCAAGCTGCCCAATTGAGATATTTGATAGAGTGGAATCGCCCAATGACGGAAAAGCATTTGGTCTTCATGGATCAAACAGTGGCGAGCTCGCACATCTGGAGGGAGGATTAGCTCCCCCGTGCTCATAGATCTTGGGGTCTCTACTCCTCCCCGGTCACCAGCCCTACATTAAAAATCTGGGATAGGGTGGTGATCACCGCCTGGCTTTATTCATTCCCTTCTCCAATGACTCCATTATTGGCAAATCTGGAGTTTCCTTCCGGACATCGCTAAGCGGTGGCTTGTGGGTGGCTGTAAGAGAGTTAGATGTCTCTTTGATCACAATGGTCTTATCACTTTTGACCAACTTAAATCACAATACTCCTTATCGGAACTTGACAGGTTCACCCACACTCAACTCACCCATTGGCTGCTCAACTCAGAAACACGCCCTATGACTCCCTTCGAGAAATGGCTGTTCCTCAAAAAAGATGACAAGAAACTTATCTCAGAAATCTACCTCTACCTGATGAAAGCACCTCCCACCCATAAGACCCCGGGCCAACTCCGCTGGGAGGCAGAACTGGGCCACAGCCTCTCTGACAAAGAATGAGGAGACATATTCTATAGGACGCACCACATGGCATATAATGCAGGACACACTGAAACAGCCTATAAAATTAGCTCATATTGGTATTATACCCCGGCATGCATTCAGAAATGGAATACGCTTTGTGATGGTCAGTGCTGGCGGGGCTGTGGTTACCCCGGGACACCAATACACCCCCTGTGGAAATGCCCAAAGCTCACAAAATTCTGAGAGTTAATCCTAAATGATATAGACAGCGCTTTTAAAACTGAGCTTCCCCGATTCCCCGACTACATACTCCTGGGACTCCCTAATGCCCTCACTTATCCTCTCCTGTTCATCAGAGGGCGACAGATATCCATGGCCCTTAATGCTGCACATAGGCTCCTTCTGACAAACTGGGGCTCGAACAAACTCCCGGATCATAGGCAATGGCTTCATCAGCTGTGGACATTGCTGGGTATGGAAAGACTCTCGATGGCCGCCAATGCTAACCCCACAACATATGTGAAAATATGGTCCTCGTTTATCACTATCCTGTCCAAAGAGTTCAGGGAATTGACCTGTCCTGCATATTTGCATTTTCTTAAGCTCCTACCGCCTGAATAGGGAGAAGTTAAAGCGTCATAATCATACGGTCCCTGACCTGTAGCGATCTTCCCAGCAATCCTACACACTTTGAATAGCTAGTCGGAAGGGGAGAGGGAAGAGGGCGGGGTGGTTTCTTCTTCAATTCTGTTACTTTACACTTGTTCTATTTTAGTTTTCCCATTTTGGGATGCACAGCCTACGAAAGCACTCAGCAAATCAATGCCATGGTCGTTGTTACTGTCAGCAGCTTATTGCACTTGGATGACCTTTACCCTCTGCCTCCCATACGCGCCCGGCCCAACCTGGGTTGTAGGCGACATGCTGTGTATCCACTCCTTAGTCTGTGATCACCACTTTAATGTATCATGCTCTGCCGTTTAACATGCATTTGAATCTAGCAGCCGGCCCGAAAGGGGTTGTCGGCGACTTGCTGTGTATGTGACACACCTAATTATTTGTCAATAAAAAGATTTGATCCTTCTAAACTGCCATTTCCACCTGGCAAAATAAACCTTTTGCCAGGCCCAAACATTCCTTTTTAATGCATATCGGTCACCCCTAAAGTAGGCCCTAAACAGCCCACAGGGCAGGGTGCACTGTATTTAAAAATGTGGACATGTACATTTAGGATTTCAATGTCCTGGTAGTGAAAAACTCTTACATTTGTTTTTCTTTCCTGGAAGGCCTACCTCTCCCATAGGAAAACATTGGAGTTACCTACCTGGGAAGAGGTATCCCGTTTGTGTTTGGTGTCTCTGGAATTGGAATTCAAAATCCTAACTTATGGTGAAGTCAGATTTTAAATTATAATTTTAAAATTGCCACTTTTGGAAAGTTGGCATTGTCTTGCTTTAGGCATTTGATGCCTGCAGCTTGTCCCAGGGTCACATGTCTGGGTAGAGCTGACAGTTGGGCTTTGTGTATTCCTCCTAGAGAACCACACACAAACGGGAGCTTAAATGTGACTGTTTGGGCCATCACTGGCAGAATGGAAGGAATGAGCTGGGCCTAGTCACACCTACACTTGAATAGGCTGTGTGCTGTCCCCACACAAAGGACTGCATTCCCCCTGTACTGAGTCTGGAGCCAGGGCAGGAAGGGAGTACCTCAGTACACTTCATAGGCTGTCTTTGACATCTCCCGCACTTGAAAGGCCCAACTGGGTACAAATACTGGATCTCAGACACCACCTTTTCAGTACACTTCTAGACCTGCGGATACTCTGCCAGGAAGAAGGACTGCTGTGCTGCTGAAAGGGCTGCCACTCTGCTGGATTGCTGCTCTGAAGGAACTGCCACCCTGCTGTGCTGACTTGCTGCATCTTTTCCTTGGTTGAGAAGGACTGGACCTGCAACCTGTAACCAGCACCTGGACTCTGCAAGTATAAGTCCTACCCTGCCAAGTGGAGCCACCCCTGTCCTGGACCCCTGGATGTAGGCCTGAAGGTGCTCTGCCAAACCATCTGTGGACCCATCAGAACTGACACATCTCCTCTGCTGTGCGGCGACATCTCGAGCAGAACCGACACATTGCTTCTGCTGCTTGGACTTACTCGATGCAAGGACTCTGAATCCCGTAGAGCAGCCTGCAGCAGCCGCCGCAGCGCATCACATCTCCATGCAAGGACATCGCATCATCCAGCACAACTCTCTGGAACCGCTGCTGCACAACGCTCCTCCTTGCCCAAACATCGCATTGCCTCTGTCGCGTGATGCAGCAACTATGCAGGACTATGCATCTCTTCGCAACCAGGATTGGGGTACTGTGTTCAGCAGACCTAAGCGGGCCCTGTAGCCAGCTCACACTCCATTGCAGTCAGTCTGAACCTGTGACTTTGTGCTGGTCTAGCACAACCAGATATCCACAGTTGGTGCTTTGTGCTTTTTGGCACTATATTCACTAAAATGCTTAAAATTGCATATCTCCAGTTCTACTGATTGGATTTTTGTTGTTATAGTCTTGATTTATTTATTCAAATTTACTCTATTTTACTAGATTGGTGTGGGGTTTTCCTTGTGTTGGTTTTCACCATATTACCTTTTGAAGTGCTGCATAAAAACTTTACAAATTGCAAAGCAAAGGACCCCGCAACGGGCATCAAACAAAACTGGATAGGTACACTCAGCTGAGAGAGGTGGCGGCCATACATGCACTGGAAGTGGACTCAGACCCCAACCCGCAGCCCCCAGCGGTGGTGGCGGGCCTCACCCTGCAGGATATCATGATTGCACTACAAGGAGCGCGATCGGACCTTGCCGGGAAGATTGATACCGTTACTACAGAAGTCTCATTAATAAGGGCAGACTTGAGAAACCTAGGCATGCGAGTGACGGAAATAGCGGAGGTCATGAACTCTCTTGCAGTTGACACAAAGACGCACAGAAAAAAGTGCAAGACCTTACTGCTATAACCAGATTGCTGGAAGACCAAGAAGGTCGATCCCGCCGTAAAAATGTCCGTATCATTGGGGTCCCCGAGACGGCGGAGGGACCGGCGCTGGACCTATTCAAAGAGGTCCTCAGACTGAAATCGCTCCAGCCAAGGGGACTGTATAAAGGGCCCATAGAGTTCCAGGCACCCATCCAAGACCTTGGGCCCCTCCAAGACCCATAATGGCCCAAATTTTCAACTTCCGGGACAGAGATGTGATCTTACAAGCAGCTCGAAGAGCCCCACCTCTCAGGGTAGAGAATGCAGTTACCACCTTCTTTACGGACTTTTCAGTAAAGGTGCAACAAGCAAGATGAACTTTCAAGGAAATGAAGAAAGCCCTGCGGGCAAAGAGATAAAATATTCCATGCTTTACCCGTCAACTCTTCGGGTGACGACAGAAGGTAAGGTGTGGAGATTCACTACCCCTGAGGAGGGCTGGGATTGGCTTGACGCATGGCAAACCGTGGGAAAGCCTCGACGTACATGGAGAGGCAAAGGTGGAGAGACACATAATGCTGAGACAGCATCAGTTGATGCTGGTCGAGAGTCTCCTCAACTTGGAAACTCCACAACCATCACAGAAGACTGAAGAGGTGGGCGAGGCGTTGTTCAGTGAGATCAGTTGCGAGAGAACTCTCGAGACAATGAAGAACACTTGAGAAATGAACAGACTACAAACCAGAAAAATGTAGATAAGACTATGCTTTGTGATTTTTGCCTCTGGGGAACCTAGAGTTTGGTCGGCCCTAGGGGTCATATCTCTGTACTAAACAAAGTGAGATTGGTAGTCCTAAAAGTGGGGATCGGGGACGGCGCACAAGTGGCCGTATTTATGGTTTAAGTCCACCAGATGCTTGAAAGTTTAGTTTTTGAGCGACAGGCCAAGTTGGGGGGGTGGGCGGTTTTACGCCCACCACCTAGGGTAGCAGGGAAGGGGGAGTTATATGGTTTGGGGACTGAAATGTTTGTGTTTATTTCACGGAGTAACAGAAGCACAGATTCAAAACACAAGGGGAGATTGAGTCGAGAAGAGGGAGGAGATTGGTAATGCACTTCACTACACAATCAATGCAGTAACAGCAGCCCAGATGGGAATCCTACTAGACAAAAAAGATGTCCGCACGGATCTCTGAGATACACCCTCTAACACCACCCACTGTAGTAGACCCTATGAGTCAAGACCTGACGATTATGACATGGCATGTCTATGGATTACAAAATAAAATCAAGCGGATGATGGTGATGCAATACATTCGGCGACATACCCCAGACATAGTTATGTTGCAAGAAACGCACCTGATGAGCAACACTTGTAAAGCCCTAGACAGATTTGGGTATCAACTGGCAGCACACGCCAGGCTTACCACGGGATCATGGGGAGTGGGAATACTACTTAAAACGACACTACCCTTAGTACCCTGTAGAACATAGCAGGATCGATTAGGCAGATATGTGGACCTCATGGGAGTATAGGAGGGTTGAGTCCTCAACCTGTGTTCGGTATATGTGCCACCCAGAATGCATGCAGGAACCTTGCCGGAACTCAGCACACTACTCCTATAACTCCCATGTGGAGTATTGGTACTAGGCGGAGACCTGAATGCTGTGATGGACCCCTCCATAGATAGACTATCGAGCACGGGGAGAGAGATGGGAATGGAGGCACTGAAAGCATTTGCAGAAACCCTCGGACTAGTAGACCTGTGGTGGGAACATAATCCTTTATCTAAACAATATACCTTCTTCTCTGAACTACATGGGGACATTGTCAACTAAAATACATAATAGCACACGAAGTTGCGGGGGGTTGCTTCCAGGGTACAATGCACAGGGAAAGGGGTATATCGGATCACTCTACAGTTGAGGTGTGAATGCTAAGACCTGTTAGAATGAATATCTTACCACCTTGTATAGACCCATGGCTACTTAGAGATAAAGCTATGCAAGAAAAAATTCAAGAACGGACTAAACACTACTTTCAGGATAAACTGGGGACAGTAGACTCACCCGGTACTTTATGGCAAGCCTACAAGACTGTAATAAGGGGACACATACAGGCCCGGGCAGAGGGACAGAAGAAAGAGTGGAAGCTGCAATACAAAACAGTAGATCAAGAACTAGCCTGGCTAGAGGCCACTGTGGGTGACTCTGGAGAATCTAACCCCCAGACTAGGCATTTAATCCGCATCAAGCAGCAAGAGATGCGAGATACTGCGGAAGAGAAAGCTAAGGAGTATGCTTGAGCAACCCAGGGGAAACTGTACTATGTAGGAGACAAGGCCACCAAATTGATGACATGGCTGGAAAAAAGGGACAAGGTGAGAAATTGGGTACTTGAGCTTAGAACTCCTGATGGAGACACATGTGTGATGAATGAGACCATAGCGGCAGCATTCACAAATTACTATGAGCAGATATAACAATCCTCCACAACCAGAACTAAAATAGACTGTATAGAATTCCTAAAAGATGCAAATCTCCCCACAGTAACAGAGGAGGAAGTGGAGACCTGGACAAAGACATTACCACAGAGGAAATCTGTGGGGCGATCAGGGCACTGAAGCCAGGCAAGGCGCCCGGCCCCAATGGTTGACCGATAGAATTATATAAAGGACTGGCAATGTTGGTGGCCCCACATATGCTCGACATGTTCAATTAATCACTAGAGCATGGCAGACTACCGGAAGCCCAAAGACTAGCCACAATAGTGGTTATCCCGAAGCAGGGCAAACCGCTGGAAGAATTCTCCCCTATCGACCAATTTCATTATTGAATGCGGAGGTTAAGATATTGGCCAAGGTTTTGGCAACTAGATTGACTAAAGTAATAACCGCCCTAATTCATCCTGATCAGTCAGGGTTTATGCCACAGCGGAACACCAGACTGAATCCGTCACTTGATGATGCAAGCTGTGGCACAGCAACATATGAAAATAGGTCCAGCTTGAAACCTTTTATTTTCAATAAAGGGCATTAAAAAAAACATAAATCCCCCTCTTCTAACAAACAAAAAGGGAGGAAGTCAAGTGCTAACATTTTAGTCAGTTTCTAATTGTATACCTGGACTAGCTGATGGTTTTGGTGATGTGGTGCAACATTCCTAACATAGCCTTGATTGTGTTTGGGCTGTTTTGTGGCTAGTCTCCAAACTCAAGGGACCTCTGTGGAGACTGCTTGGACACTTTGGGGTGAATGTGGCATCTTCCCACTCCTTGTGCAAAGTTCAGGTTGCTGCTGGTAATGAGTATACATTTTGAGTGACAGGGATGCTTCTCATGATATCGTCATCTTTATCATCATAACCACCTTTTATATGTTCAGTTTTTTCTCTCTCAGCAAAAGCCATTTTTTAAGTTTCTCTTTCCATAGGATTGGATGTTGGTTTTCAAATGGGTCAACTGGCCCCATTACCATAATTTCCACCAGGCTTCCTACAATTTGCTGATCTGTAGAAAGCCATGTAGTCTGCAAATGTGGCCATCATTTGGCCTAACTATAAAAAAAAAAGTCCCAAGCTGAGGAGGAAAGCTTCTTTATAGATCAAAGCCAGTAGTTGTAGTGGAGGTAGGCGGGGTTTGCTTTTTCTTAGGGTGGACGTTGACTGTTGTAAGTGTTGTTGGTGCTAATTTTTAGATTTTAGAGAAATTGGAAGCAGGTGTTGTTGATACAAGTGGAATAAAAGTGATCAGCACTTCTACAATGCCACTCTTGACAAAAAAAATAACTGGTTCATTAGCCTTCCCCATGGTGAGATTTAGTGGCCTACCTCATGTAACCTCCATCTGAAAGGGACCTTGGAGAAGATGGGGCAATGGCCTTTATTTCTCTCGGAGGAGATAGTAGGATCATTTGTTTAATGTAAGTGCATTAACAACAACCTGCTGTGTATTAAATTCAACTTCCTGACCTTCTCCTACCTCAGGTACATCAGGTATAGCAGACTCTTGTTCCTGGTAAGTAGTCTGGCAAAATTTGGTCTGCTGTGACAGTTTCATTTTGGACTCACTGCCTGACTGCAGTCATTGAAATACATCTGACTTTGGTACTGTTGTTGATCCAGAGGAGATTCTTCCATGTCTTCCTGCCCAGAAGAGGGTACAGCATGTGTGCCACATTGCACACCTTGGCAGAGGGCTTGATGCCAGGGGCAACAGACTTCGTCTCTTCACTAGTCATTTTTGGACAGGATTCTGTTTCTTAGGTTCCATCTTTTTTGCCTTCTTATTTGTCAGCACAAGAAGTACCTCTTAGCAGAGAAATCTCTGAACCCTGGCGTTAGCTAATTTACAGACTTCTATTTATCCCAGTCTCAGTCTCATCTACCTGTGGCAATATAAAATTAGAGGAAAGTAGACAGACCTGGCCATTCTGGTCAATCAAAACAATAAATCATAGCAATAATATACTAATGTGTTAACTAAGGGCCCGATTTAGAGTGTGACCGATATCATGTCTACCTTATTAAAAGTGCATTATATTCTATGCCACTTGTGGTAAAGTGGACAGGATATATTTCAAGTCCATGATGGAGGAACATGTCTGCCAAAATCTAAATCAGGATTTTATTGTTTTTATAGATCATGCACTAGTTAGACAAGAATCAGTGAAAAGCTACATTAATAATGAATACCTGAAATACCTGTTGTCCCAAGGGACCCCAATAGGAGCCAAGGGAAGGCGGGCAAAAAGTGAATAACTTAATTAAAAACAATAAAAACAATGTCTCAGGGTACCCAATCAATGTTGCAGAAAATGTGAAAAAGGAGAAATTAATATCTGGTATCTCGTCAGGGAAGATGGGACTGTTAGGGGGGAGAGTGGGAGGCTGGCAAAAATCTATTAAATGAATTAAAACTAATAATAGCCATGGCCTACTCACTATAAATGGCTCATAGAAATTTTATGCGAGTCAGAGAGTGGTGCTGCTGGCAAAAATCAAGTAAGTTAAAAACATTAATAACCATGAACTGCGGACTACTACAACCATCCCACATGCACAATATTTATTTATTTATTTGAAGTTTGTAGAGCGCACAGCTACCTCCAACGGAGGTGTCCCGGCGCTAATTGCGGAGAACAGAAGGCGGAAGGTACTAGGGGAGGCTAAAAAACCAGGTTTTTAGGAGTTTGCGGAAGGCAGATTCTGAATTGGCCTTCCTTATGAACTCGGGTAAGGAGTTCCAAAGATGGGCAGTTCTTACCGTAAAAGACCAGCCACCTAATCTGGCTTTTTTTAAACGGGGAGTAGCAAGAAGTACTTGGTGATTAGATCTCAGAATCCTCGTCTGATATTATTTGCGGAGTCTTTTTCTCAGGTAATGGGGGCTCGTTTCTTTAATTGCCCTGTAGGCGAGGGTTAGCGCCTTGAATTCTACCCTCCTTTTTACTGGCAGCCAATGTAGGCTCCGTAGATGGGGGGATATGTGGTGTCATGTTGGGATATTTCTAATGAGCCTGGTGGCCGCATTTTGTATAGTCTGTAACTTTCTTATCAGGTAGTCAGGCAGATCCAGGTACAGACTGTTGGCATAATCTAACTGAGACGTAATGAGTGCATGAACTACAGTCTTTCTGCAGTCCATGGGTAATAAATGGAGAAATATCCGTAGGGACTTCATTTTCCAAAAGCATGAAGAGGAGACATGACTAATCTGAGTCTTGCAAGAGAGGGCAAGAGAGGGCGGAGTCAAACTTGAACCCCAGGTTCCTGGCCGAGGGCTCGGGTGGCCACCATAAGTCCGAGTGGGGCGGAGATGGCTGATTGAAGAATAGAACCTCCGTTTTGTCGGTATTCAATCTCAGACAGTTCTCAGTCATCCATGCTGAAATATCGACTAAACAATGTCTAAAGTTAGAGAATGCTGCCTCGGATATATCCCTGAAAGAAAACACTAGCTGAGTATCATCAGCATACGAGATGACACTTACCCCATGTTGTTCAATAAGCGGGGCCAACGGGGAGAGGTAAACATTAAAAAGAGTCGGGCTCAAGGCCGAGCCCTGAGGGACTCCACAAACTATAGGGCGTGACGATGAGATGTGAGGATGCAGCAGTATTTTCTGGGACCGGTCTTCCAGAAAGGAACCACACCATGATATAGTGGTCCCTGTCAATATAACAGGAAATATAGCTATATAGTTATAAAATGGAAAGTGAGCAGAAATATCTGTGGGCTTCTAAAGGGCCATATCACACACAATACTCACAGCAGAAGGCTTTTAAGAGTGAAGTAAAATGGTTAAAAATCAATGGTCATGCACACACTGCTTTCACAAAATGTTGGACGAATTCATGGCTTGGAAAGATAGAAGGTATGAAGAGCAAAAGCAAGATGGCCACGTACGAGGCACACACTGGTTTCACTAAATGTTGAATGAGCACATGGAAAAGGAGGATGAGGAGACATGGAGTGTTAAGACAAAATGGCTTCATATGAGACACATACTAGTTTCTCAAATTGCGGAAAAGCTCATGACTTGGCAATGCAGAAAGGCATGAAAAGCAAAGACGAGATGGCCACCTATGAGGCACAGAATGATGAACAAGCACAAGGCAAGCAAGGAGGAGGCATGGAGAGCAAAGAGGAATTTCTGCCTGGCCTAGGGCTCCTTCTTACCCCATCCACTAACAAACAAGCATGAAAAGCAAAGACGAGATGGCCACCTATGAGGCACAGAATGATGAACAAGCACAAGGCAAACAAGGAGGAGGCATGGAGAGCAAAGAGGAATTTCTGCCTGCCCTAGGGCTCCTTCTTACCCCATCCACTAACAAACAAATGTAGTATTGCAGGGAAGGAATTGCACAAATATATACCCACAACGTGTCTGGGCCCCTCCATGGGCCTATATACCAAAAGTAAATCAGGACTGAGAATGTAAAAAAATCAACCAAGATAAAAAAACAATAACATCACAAAAACATGCAAAATTGACAAAAAAGGTCTGAAATAAACTATAAGGGCGACTAAACACACTCATTCCTAGGTAACACATACATGAGGTATGTTACTTAAGACTTTTAAGAGTTGTAGAAAATGCACATTAATCAACCATTACCCACACATACATAATGGCAGCAAGCCCAAAGGAACAAAGGTGGCTGGAAACAAAGAAAAGTGACTGACTACCTTGGCATATATTCCTGGACCCACCCTCATCCCAGCGACTAACAGGCACATTCACACAAAACTTAATCACATTGGGCATGAAGTCAAGGCCATCCACTGACCCCTAAAATATGTTTAGCTTAGCAGCAGTGAAAATGTAAAAAATCAATTAGACTGTATAATCAAAAATCTGAACAAAAGAAAAGGAAGAAATATAACCTAAGGCCTGCACCATCAAAAAGGTACAATGCCCTTACACTCTTAAGCATCTCCTAATCCAAACTGCAGGGACTCCAACTACAACTAAAAACAAAAATACAAAAAATGCAAAAAGGGCAAAAACTGTGATGTCTGCCCTCCCTTAAACATCAAACATTTTGCAATGTAATGCACTAAACCTACTTAGTTTTCCACAAAAATGCAAACATTCAAAGAAAACAAACAATTGCTACAAAGGTTGTGGCCTAACGTTAGGGCGGTCGAGCTCAAATCTGGGGAACTGGGTTCGAATCTCGTCAATGATGCTCAACATCCTGTGATTCTGGACAAATCACTTAATCTCCTGTGCCTAACAAAAAAATGAATGTGTCCTTGTGTAACGCAACAGGTGTTCATGTACAGCGCCCTGATACCTTCGGGTCAAGTTTGCGCTATATAAAACTCCGGGGAAATAAAAGGTTGAAAACAAAGGATGAGTAATGTTTTCCCTCCAGGATCCAAATCCAAAATCACCAAGTTCTAAACAAAGACTTAGAACGAGTCATCTGAGCAGGGAGAGGTAACTAATGCTCTATTTACAGTAGGCTAACTCTCTTTTATACTTCCCCAGAAAAATAAAATCAACATATAAAAAGACCCATTTTGTAATATAAAAGTTGCTCTAATAGTCCGCTCATGTAAAAATTCAATTTGAAAGGAATTTCGAGTTGATTTTTAGTGCCTTGTATTAAAAAACACAGGTGCTCACATTCGGCAAAGCCTTGTTGCGTGTTTTCCGCAATACATTTTTTACCCAATTGAAATCTTGTTTAAGTGACGTGGCATAATCTCGGGTATTATGATTTGCATCTGTAATGTAAAATGCTGACAATTACCCAAAATGAGGCCATCATAAATATAGATTCACTCAAGATTAGCAGCTCGCTCTCGTTTCAGCCTTGATAAAGGTCAATAGGCTAAAATGTGCTAAGCAACAAACTTGTCAGCCAAGTTGAAACGGTATTCTGTGGATAAAATGTGGTTGCCCTTATGTGCCAAGAAATGTGATAAAAACGAATAAATTCTACTGGAAACAATTACAATGAGTGTCAGTAGTTCATATCCTATTGAATCAGTAAGGACAATAAATATGGACAAACAATTGGTCTACAAAACTGATATGAAATGTTATCTTGAAAATTAATTGCCATTTGCCTTTCATTTCCTTTAGATATTTCTTGGTTTGAGTATAGAGGTCTCTCCTAGTAATGGAAACAACACCACAACAAACTAGAATTGTTGGAATATAATTGGATCCATAAATAACCTTAAAGAATTATAGCCAAGGCTCATCCTCTCCCAAAGGCCTTTCTACAAACCACTTCATTGCTTATGTCTGCAATTGCCAACTACATCTGTACTATGTTAGACGCCTACACTAATCCTTTCAAATACTTACAAAAATACTATTGGAAATATATCCTACCTGCAAGGTCACCAGGGATTTTTTTTGCCTTTTTACCTAACCCTATTTTTGTTGGCTGTAGAACGTTCTGCACTTTACTTCTTCTAACCAGTAATAAAGTGCTTGGGCTCTCCCTGTTGAGCATGGTAAACACGGGTTACACCTGAATGGCACATTTAATTTACTTTTAAGTCTCTAGTATATGTAACTATGTGTACCCAGGGCCTGTACATTTAATGCTACTAGTGGGTTGCAGCACTCATTGTGTCACCCACTAATGTAGCATTGCAAAACATGTCTCCAGGCCTGCCACTGCAGCTTGGATGTGCAGTTGTCTATTGCAATTTTGAACTGGTAAAATAAACCTTTTGCTAGGCCTAAAGCTATCATTTTAATACTTATAATAAGTGACTCCTAAAGTAGGCACTAAAAGCCTATAGAGCAGTGTGCATGGTATTTAAAAAGTAGAACATGCATATTTAATGTTTTACATGTCCTGGCACTGAAAAAGCTCCAAAGTCTTTTTTCACTATAGCAAGGCTGGCTCTACCATAGGATAACACTGGGTTACACTAAAATAACCTATGGTGCTTAGTTTCAGTTTTTGGAGCAGGTAGAAAAATGGTTTGATGACTCATTTTAGTAGTAATTTAGAATCCAACTTAATGGTCAGGTCGGACTTTATATGACTATTTTGGAAATTACACTTTTAAAAGTTACACTTTTAAAAATTGCAATTTTTCTGCCTAAAACCAAAAGGCTTTACTGCCTGTGCCCAGGTGTCACCTGACTCCTTATGGTGGTGAGTTCATATTGCTCCCAGACAGTGGACAAATGGCTTTGGATGTGGAGAGGGGGATTCCTCCCTTGATAGGATGGCCTGGGGATTTGCGCCCAGACCCTTCCTGAACTTCAAAGGATACATACCTTGTCACTGTCAGATGAATCTCGCACCTAGGCCTGCCTCCCCTTTATCACTATAGTCAGGCTACCATGAAACTCAGTGGGGGTAGAAAAACTCCCCAGAACTGATTTCGAGGGTGAACAAAGACTTGCACTTAATCCACTGTCTGGCAGTAGGCATAACAGTAGACCCCACATACCTCTCCTCAGAACTCTTCTGGACCTATGAGGAATCAGGAGGCGTGCCCTGCTGTCTGAAAAACCTGAAGGATGACTTGACTTGCTTCCCTTGAACCCATGACTCCAGAAGTGCTACAAGGGTCAGTCGGCTGACCCTCCTGTTAGAGCTACAGGGCACAGCAAGTTTCCAGGGGCCCCTTCAACTGCCCAGTTGACTAATACCAACTGGACCTTCCCTGGACCCAGCTGCTGTCCTCTGTTGGAGTGAGTCAGTTCAATAAGTTTATTTCGGGATTCGAAGAACCCATAAACATACATAATCACAAAAACAGTGCAGACAATATCAGTTAAGATCTGTAGCATAAATTAAAAGAATCAGAATATTGTGTAATATACAGTCCTCTTTTAGCATATCATACGTATAAATGTAAAGTATGAAACATGAAATAGCAGCAAGTCAAGTCATTAAAAATGCCAGAGTAAGTGCGAGACCTGCCTAATATAACAGTACATAGCAACATCATATCAAATACACATCACAGAAATTAATCAAATATATCTGTTCCCAATACAGATAAATTAAGAAATGTCTTAAAAGAAATTATTTACAAGGGGCTTCCATGTTTTTTTCTTATCGAACAGACAGCATAAAGGTACCTACTTACAGCAAATACTATATGATTGTTAGTATTAGACCTTATTACCCTGGAAGCAATTAAGTAATTTCTAAATCCTAAATTAAGGCAAAGTGGTATAAGCCATTTGCTTCTGGGTTTTTTGTACTGGGACAGAAGACCTATAAATGCTTCATCTATTCTCTAATAGGCCCACAGAAGGCACAAGAATACTGGGCTATAGGGTTTTGTTTTCCAGTTGCTTGTATATTGCCTGTGAGAAAGTCATCCTTTTTGCCCTGATTACACCCATTTTTGACTGATAATGGTGGGTTTTGACTCAGATTGTGCCTTAGCCCTGCTAATCAGGCTGAGGGCCAGTGCTCTGTTTAAAAGGTATATCGTAATAAGGTGGAATTACAAATGGTATGACAACCTACCTGTAAGCCCTTAGTATATGTTAGGGCATATAGGCTTAGAGGACCAGTAGATTTAAGGCACTTAAGTGGACACTGCTGTGTTTCCTGTTCTCATTTCATTTTAAAAGTCAGCCCTGCCCTGCAGGCTGCTTTTAAAATAAAACTATGACCTAATTTGACTTTGGAAATAAAGGAAGTTCCAAAGTCTTAATCTACCTTATTTGTACACATAAGTCACCCCTAAGGTCTATCCTTGGTGCCCCAAGTGTAGAGTGCCAAGTTAAAATAAGCAGGAACATTGTAAAAATATGTTTTATATGCCCTGGTAAGGGAACAACTGCCAATTTCGTTTTTCCCCATTGTAGTGCATTGGCTCCATAGGATAACATGGGAAGGCTTTATTAAACTTTAGTAAAGTCTAACTATTGACATGAGTGAGCAAAAATAATAATTCAAAGTGCTAAAATAATAGTTAGAACAAATCCAACAACTTGCCAAGGTTGAATCTATTATTACTATGACAGAAAATAGTTATAGAACTTGCTTTTCTGATGTGCCTGAAAGCAGCCTCTTCTGATTGGCCAGACATTGACATGCTGAGTCAAACTACTCTGATGAGGTGTGAAGTGGCCTGAAAGTAAACAAAGAGACATCTGCTGGACGAGTTGTGCAGCTGCAGAGCAAAAGGCAGGAAAGGGGCTGGGTAGCCAAACTGTTCTTCAAAGGGAGAAAGACAGTGAGGATAGGAATAAGGCACCCCCCCCCCCTCCTTCACCCCAAGCCAGATGGGAGCCTCTGTAACTGAATTAGCAGAGGGGCTGGAAGGTTAGGGTTTGGGAAAGTTAGCCACAACTGTAGGTTGGGTTAGCCAGACCTGAACGTCCAGGAGATATTTTCTCCATTCTGGATTTTTGTGAACAGTGCTTTCTGGGACAAGAAAATCCCACACTTCAGGGGAAGTGGCCATCACAGAGGGTGGCACCCTGCACCCCAATGGTCAGGGGTACCTGCTTCTTGCCAGCCAAGAAACCTGGATAAATATGGGAAAGCTGCCCAGCAACTCTGATCCCTGCCTGGAAGAAACAAGAAGAAGAATGACTGCCCTGCTGAACCCCTGGTCTGCACCAAGAGGACTGACTCTTAAGGATTGCACCTGCTGCACACTTTGGGCTTCACCAAAAGAAGGACTTTACCTTGATCTAAAGGTTTAAGGAGTGGATTCCCTGAAAGCAGCAGGTTAAGTGAGCTCCACCTGCATCATCTCCACCAAAAACCCAGCTGGCCAGCTTCACCTGGACTTTGAAGGAATTGACCAGGTGCATTGTGAGTCTTTTAGTCCCAACTGCCCAAGGAGCAACTCAGAGCTTCTGGAACAATGGATTGGTAAGACTCCAAAAGGACCTTCTGGCAGAAGATCCAGAAGTTTGAGACCATTTGGAGAATTTTCATCAAAAAGCTCCATAAGTTGATTGACCCGTCAGTGAGAGTCAAATTGCGAGTCTGAAGCTCCGGAGCTTTTCGCCATCAATGAGACCTCTAGGAGTTGAGGCTTCCCACTGAAGCAAGCCGCCATCGTTGACTCTCAACCTGGACTGCTGAAGAGCCTCGCTCAATGTCGAGAGAAAAACTCCAAAAAAGAGGCTTTATCGTGGTCGGCATGAAACTTTGACTTTGTCCTGGTCAAGTGCGACCAGTTGTCACAAGTTGGCCTTTTTGTCTTTTACGCACTAGAAAGCATTTCGGGCCAGATATACGACCATTACATTTTGCGGCTCGCACATTGCGACAAATTGCGATAAATTGCGAGTCGCAAAATTCAATGTACAACAGTGTCTCAGATTGATTCCCAATGGGGTCGCAAATTGCATGCCTCATGAATATTAATGAGGCTGTCCCAATTTGCGACCCCATTGGGAATAGCTGGCACTTCCAGGGATGGTGGCCTGCTGGGGTCAGCAGACCACCTTGTCTGGGACTGCTTTGTCAATGAAGCAGTTTTTTTTAAATTTAAATGCAGCCCGTTTTCCTTAAAGGAAAACGGGATGCATTTAAAAAAGAAAAATGAAACTTTCAGTTTCATTTTTTAAGGGCAGGCAGTGGTACTTCTGAGAAGGGTGGTAAACTGCGAGTGTTTTGCGACCGCAATTGCGGTTGCAAAACAATCATACATTGGGCAAGGACTCGCTATTAGGAAGGGATGCCCTTGGCACGCCCCTTCCTAATAGAGAGTCGCTAACCCTAATTTGCGAGTCGCTAATAGGTTAGCGACTCGCAAAATAGGGTTAGAACATTGGGCTGACCTATTTTGCGGTCACAAAGGGGACGAAATCCTCTTTGTGACTGCAAATAACGATCGTATTTCTGGCCCTTCATCTTTAGAAATTCATACCTCTGGTTCCCTACGTTGGATGTTTGTCATTTAGGTGTCATTAAATCATTACAATCTTTCCTACTTTTATAAATTGTTTTGGGATTTTTATTGTGTGTATTTTTAAATGATTTACACAGCTGTCTCCTAAGTTAAGCCTGACTGCTCTTGAGCCAAGCTGCCAATGGCTGAGCAAGGATTCATTTATTGAGACTTCACTGGACCTTATTTTTGATTGTGGTGTTATTAATAGCTGTAGATACCTACCTGCACCCACTAATAACCCACCTTCTAGAATTTCCCAATCTGAAGAATACCCAACCTAAATTTAATGCATAAATTCTTGGCGTAGAAAAGCGTTATGTCATCAAGATGGGGGTTCAAAGGTCAAAATACATTTAAACGAAAAAAAAATTGTTGAAAGCGAGTCAGATCTACTGTTTCTATGGTATTGATCTTCAGTGTGGGACCATAATGTTATTTTAAGAGCTGTTTCTGTATCGCCATTTATGGAAATGCCTAATATCTGAAAGGTGGACTTTATATGACTGAAACATTTGATACAAAAACAAAAGACAGGAGCAAAACCCATTAGTCCAGTTGAGACCGGGTGAACACGTTTTAACAAAACAACAATGTATCAACTTGGAATCATTAAGTAAGGCAAGTACAATGTATAACAAGTAAATGTAGAGCACAAGAAAACAAGGGAGACCATGAAGGTATTGGGGAGGTCTGAAAGGTATGTAGGTTTATAGGGTAAGGCAGTTATATCAGCACTACATTAGATAAACTTTGGTAGTAACCCAAACATATAATGTGCACATTCGTGCTCGTGGAGAAGTGAACGGCGTGAGTGACACATGAGTAGTGAAAAATACAATTAAAAAATGGCACAAAGAACAATGTAATTGATGGTTACAAAAACAGTCATTTGGATATTTTGACAGAGTTTACACTGTTTAGGAACCTCAAAAACGCCTAAAGCTACGTTGAATAGTCGACGGCGTTCCGACCTGTGTAATTTTAGGTCATCATCAGGACGGGTTACTGTGGTTCATTAAGTGCTGTGGCTGTGGTAGTGAAACCACCTTGAAACAAGGTTGAGTCAGGGATGGAGGATATATGGAAGTTTCCAAGGGGAGTCGCGTCTGTTTGGAAGAGAAACAGAATGAATCCGGTCCGTCGCACTAGGCAATTAGGTACTCGAATGGTCAAAGGCCCAGTGGTCCAAGTCGAAGTGGTGGTGATCTTGGGTCTGATTGATAGGGGCACCAGGAAACCAAAGCGGAGTAATTCCGGTCTGTGGCTTAAGAGACGTAGAATGCGTTAAACCGAGAGCCGGGGGTCCAGCAGGAGTCTGTAGGTCACAGGAAAATTGAATTAAGTCAGCGGCGCATGCGCGGTCATCTGTGAAACATTTGATAGACAGCAAACATTTGATAGACAGCAAATTAGGCATACCTAGAACCTCAGTAAATGCAGTTCCATAGGATTCTAGCTTTGGGGTTATCCACAGCTGTATCCAAAATAAAAGAGGCTTTAGGGCTGCAATGTCATTAATTCATTTAATCCCAGTTTAAAAATAAAGAGGGAGTATAGGCGTACCTTGTGGCATATTGAACAAAGATCTGAGAAAAAGGTTTTCTTTAATAGCCACCTCCTTTTTCCCCACATGGCCCCAGACCTCAGCCCCATACAAAGCTGCCCACTGTACATTTGTTTGATAATTTTCTATAGTCAGAGATACATGTCTGGGGGAGTCATGAATACAAACATTCAGGTAACTGGGTACATCATTTATATGAAGTGAAAATAAAGTTGGTGCTAAAATGCAGTTTTGGCAAACTCCTTGCTCTATTGGAATACAATTGGTTAGCTACCCCTTGCTCCCCACCTCACTTGGGCATAGTTCGATTCATGCAATCTTATTATAACATTCAGCAAATCAGGATTAATTCCCATCTGGGCTAATACGGTCCACAGTTTAACCCTGGGAAATAGCTCAAACTCTATTTTAAGATTAACAAAGGCCACATAGAGGTGATCTTTAGTTAACTGAAGATATTGTCTTTGCAGTAAGGTAAACCAGAATGTCTGATCAACTGTACTGATCTTTTGTCAAAATCCTGCTTGTAAGGTAGATAGAATGTTAGTATCAGTTATTCAGTGCTTTATCTTAACCAGAATCTATCAGACTTATAGGGCTGTAGTTCCTCAGAATATTTCTTTCACCCTTTTTGTGCACAGGTATAACTTCAGCACCTCGCCATGTATCAGGGATTTCATCACCTCCCAATATCTTGTTTGACAATTTATTAATACAGGGGACCCAGACTTTTTGCCTGGATCGATAAAGGTCGACCAGGATTTTATCTGGACTGGGAGCTTGCCCAGGACTAAGTTGATTAATGGCTCTGCACATCTTCGAATGTGACAGACAAGACAGAATATTTTGGGCCTTCTCCAGTAAATGATGCAGTTAGACTGGCTTTATGCTGAGCTGTTGTATCACTAAAAGGTGCAGAAACGCTGAACAATGTGGCAAAATGTTTTTCCCAAATGTGGGCTGATATATAATGTTCTAAATGACTTATAACTGTGGAGTCACCATGAGCAAATATATGCCAGAAAACGTTAGAATCCTTGGTTCTGGATGCTTCAAGTAGGCTATACCAACTGTCATCTATCAATTTCTGTTTAGATTTAGAGATAAAATCTTTGTATCTCCCTCTCATATTTCTAATGTTCTGGCTATCCTCTTGTCTTAAAGCCATTATTAATTCAGATTTGGCCTTTCTACAATGAGCATTATACCAAGGGGAAGTATTTGAGGTAAGTGAACTGCTGTATCTGTTTTCAGTGGTGCATAACAATCTTACAGAGCTAAACAGGCTCTGGTGCACTCCCATAAGTAAATCCTCACAATCGAGGCTTTCAACTAAAGTACCAACAATTATATTAAAGGTGTTATAAATTGAAGTCATAGTATCAGACTTAGTCAGATGTTTTCCTCACTTGATTGCTTTTCTTTTGTTTCTTAGGAATAATGCACTGTCAGAATGATTAAATCTAAGGTTATTACCAGAGGGGAGTCTAGATTTAATAGACAAGTGTAAGGCGTAGTGATCACTATTTTCCCTAGCACACACACTGAAATCAGATATTGCATGCCAAAGATCTAAATCTAAAAATACATGATATATTTAACTCTTGGTCCTTCCCCTAAAGAAGGTATATTCTCTATGGCAGTTCGATTTGGATCTGCCATTAAAAGCACAAATACCAAATTTCAAGTTTAGAGCATTGAGTTGTAGGGCCACAGTAGACCATTTTTATAACGGTTCAGCGTCCAATCTCTGGATGTCTCTAACTCTATCTTCTAATTTCATTATAGAATCAATGTGCGGAATAGGTTAGAATGAAAGATCAAAATCCCCTGCAATGATTAATGTGAAATGAGAAGGCCTGTTAGACAAGTAATAAGCATATTTGTTTGAGTGATAGATTCTTTTTAAGTGCTCACTGAGCGTTTAAAAACATTATTAAAATTAATATATAAGCCATTGGATCCTCCTACAGTAAGCACAATTATATCCTCACAATCAATGGAAATTTACTTCACACCCAAGTTTAGGGTAATCCGAACCCAAATTAAAATACCCCCTTTAGGTCGGCCCGCTCTCAATGGTGATGCTTCGATGCAATAATTGGTGTATTCATTTACATTTACAGGAGTTAATGACCACGGACCCAATTCACAAAGGTAAAGTTAGACCAAACGTCTAACTTAGAACAAAAGTCTAACTTTACTACTTTTCAGTTATTCACAAAGGTAAAGTTAGACCAAAAGTCTAACTTAAATCAAAAGTCTAACTTTACTCATAGTAACTTACCTTTGTGAATACCGAAAAGTAGTAAAGTTAAACTTTTGGTCTAAGTTAGACTTTTGGTCTAACTTTACAGTTGTGATAATGTTGAATTGGTTAATAAATCCAATTCTATCAGGGTCAGACAATTTAGCCCGCAAGCCGGCAATATTCCAGGAGAATAGCTGCAGTTCAGATGAAGGTACTGAGGCTGGCCCCTCTGCAAGCGGATTTATTGGTTGAAAAGCCAAGTCTGTGTAAGGGGAAGGCATATGGGATGAGCCACTGACTCGTGGAATCAAATTCTCTTTCATATTCATAGGTAAATCAGGTTTGAGTCAAGCTTCTCTAGATTTTTTTGGTACGATTGGGGCCATAGATAAACTTGTTTCTTTCAAATTTTTAAATCGTGTCACAGTCTCATCCGGGGTGACATCGGCACTCTCTACAGATTGCAAGCTCATGTTAAATTGAATATTGGAGCATATCGGTGGAAAGTGCCTTGACTCCATAGCCAGCAATCCTTCAACTAAATCGAGACCATTGAGAGTCAGTTTTACAGAGTCATACTCATTCTTTTTTACACTGAGACGTGTAGCTGATGTGATAAATTTGTGAATTATAGCGCTGCATTGACGCTTAGAACGAATCTAGTGCGTAACTTTATTGATAAGTACCTCAGTACCCTCCTTTTGTCCAGATTTTAACTTGGATACATTTATCATAAAAAATCACAGCCTTCTCATCAGAATGAGTTCTGGGAGATATATCCGAGCAAGTATGGATAGACTTAGCTGCTGCAGGTGCAAGATCTCCAAAATGTGATTTTTGATTATGAATAAAATGAGTATCTCCTATTTGCCTGGATCTAATGGGATGACTACAACTTGAAGCCCTGAGATTCAGGGAGCGCATCATAGGATTAACCACTTTGCACATGGAGGGCTGACATGTTTGGTGGTTTATTTGAAAATTTTAATCCTCCCTTGTTTCCGGGCACCGTTTATAGATTTGGTGAGGAGGGAGACTTCCAGCTCCTTTATCAGATAGCAATGGATTTACAGAATGACCATCAAAAGCTGTACCCTTTGGCAGAGAATGTGATTGCTCTGGAGAAACACCCAGAATATTCTGGTTAGTATGCAAATTTACTGCCAAGTTAATGACCTCCTGAAGGCTCCTTAATGTGTTGTTTAACAAGTGGATGGCCTCCTAATTTGAGAAAACTCGGCTACCATATCTATCATTATAGATTACAAACCCCCGGGGTCCAAAGGCTAGATTGCCACTCTACTTTCAGGCCCACGCAGCTGCGTGTCATTAATCGCTTGCTGAGGATTATTGCTGATCTAAGGAGCTACTCCTTGAGAAGACTGCCTGGGGTTAGCATGAGTAGGATTGGTTACTTCGTGGACTTGTGAACATTTGCTTTCCAGGGAAGGAGGGGCCTGGGTACCAATTGGTGGGGACCTTTGATTTCCAATGTGTTTGATGCTAATAGTAGGATAATTTGCTATAAGGCTCTTAGAAAATCTCACAACGATTCTCATCTTGGGCTTGTTTCATTCTGGGTGGTCCCCTATGTTTCCCTGGGTAGGTAGAAATGAGTAATTTTGCTCAAGGTTTGAGGCTATTTCTTTATTTAAAATTCCTTCAACTTCCACAATTAGCTCTGTCAATCTCACTCAAATTATAATTCTTGGCTGAGTGCCTAGCTGTTTTAGGCCCCTTCTTGTTTGCTACACGAGCTTCTACCGCCTTCCTTTTCCCCATTGCTAAATTAAGGAGTTCACCAAAAAAGGCAGTAACTATGTCAAGCAAATACAAAACCAAGTGCCAGTTTTTGGGAGTGTATGGAGAGTGAATTTTATAGTCCTCTGTTTTTTTGCAAAAATTACGCCCACCAGTAGGCCTTAGAATGAGAGGGTAGAGGTGTAAGTTGATTCAAGGGGTCAAGTAATAACTGCAGAGCCAAGGAAAGTGGTCCTGTCCTGGCTCTTACTGGTGCTGATGGGTGCGGGACAGGCCCGCCCATGGCCCGGGCTTTGCCCTGGCATGGTCCGCATGCGTCCCACGCAACAAGTTTGCAGAGTGCGCTGTGTAGCGCTGTCACCATCATGGGGCTTGCTCCTCCCCTCCTCCTGTAGAGCAAAAGTGTTCCTGGGACTGGTAGTCCCACTGCCTCAAGTATCCCATGCAGCGGGGATGCAGGGTGCGCTTCATAGAGCTATCGCCGTCATGGGGCTTTCCCCTCCTGCACCTCCTGTAAAGCAAAAGTGTTCCTGGGACTGGTAGTCCCTCTGCCGCTGCCTCTAGTGTCCCGCGCAGCAGGGTTACAGGGTGTGCTATGTAGCGCTGTCGCTGTCACGGGGCTTGCCCCTCGGGCCCCTCCTGTAGAGCAAAAGGGTTCCAGGGACTGGTAGTCCCCCTGCCACTGCCTCAAGTGAGTCCTTACCCCAAGTTGTGCACCCCTTGTCCTGGACCCTTGGCTGGTGTTAGAATGTATTCCTCCTGTCCATAAACAGGAACAAGTGTGAAGTAGAAGGTTTTTGACAACTTTCTGCCTTGAGAACCACCAAGACTGGGATCGCCACTGAAGCTGCAGACAATGACTTTAAATAAGCTGTTGGCCTCAGCTTGCTGGTTTGCCCTGCTGAATGAAGTCTGACTTTCAGAAAAGTGTATAAGTCCAAACTTAGAGGGCTTCATCACAACCAATTCAGCATCCAATTGATGTTGAGGGCTTCCTGGGGATGGACTTCACCTTTGCCCACTCTGAGATTTCCCTTCTTTATTGATGACCACACCGGAAAAAAGTTTCTAATTCTTAAGATAACCTTTCCACCTGTTCCTTGTATCCAACCTGTGCTCCGTCACAGTCTGCCTTATCTTTTAACTGTGGTCCGATCTAGTTCGACCATGTAACCAAGTTTGCCACTTTGTGCTTTTTGGTGCTATTCTTAATTCCAATTTTAAAAATTCATTTCTGCTGTTTTAGTTTTGGGATTTTAGTCATTTTAAAGTTGAGGTGGCTACATGTAGGTCTGTGGAGGTAGAGGGGTGTTTTTTGAGAGTGGTAAAGAGCCTACTGTAATGTGTAATTTGCAGTGTGTATTGTAAACATGGTATTATGGACCTGTACCCGATGCTTGTTGAAATATGACAAAATGGAAAATAAAGTTATAAAAACTTTTTTTTTTTTTTAAAGTAATTTTTTTTTTTTTTATATTCTCTATTTTTCTTATTTGGTTTGGTAATGATCCTGTGTTTTGTTTATACCTTATTACTGTTTGCATTTTGCATACATGCTTTACACATTGTCTCTAAGTTAAGTCTCACTGCTTTGTGTCAAGCTGTGAGAGGGTGAAGCACTGGTTTATTTAGTGACTTTTGTGGTTCAGCCTGACAAGTATTCTGATTATTATTTGAGGAGGGCTCTTACTACAATTTCTTACATGGGTGATCTTTACTTTGCACAAGTCTAACTGTAGACAGTTTGATGCGGTTATAGGCCTACTTAGGAATCAAATGGTTTTTTTACATAAAATTCCAAACATAGATAAATTGGAAGCGTGTGTCAATTGTTCATCTGAAAATGTGTGAAAGGCAAAGGATTATGTTTCATGAGTACATAGTTGCGATTTAGTAAGTTATTGCCTAGGGATATTTTGCTTCATATTTTTATAACTATGCATAGGACCATTACTGTCTGTGCTGTCATATAATACGCCGAATCCTCCAGTAAAATATTTTGGAAGGGCCTCTCTAACCCGAGGGATTTCACCTCCCTGAACTAATGTTCCAATTTCTTACGAATAACATTTAAACAAGATGCAGTGGTGGACTTTTATCTTTGCTATGTTTCAAATGCAAAGCCTCGGCGGCCTCGGTTTTTCAGCGAATCATGCAGAGTGTACTACAAGATGTCAAGTGTGTCGTCATATTTCAGGATGATGTACTGAACTTTGCGAAGGTGTTGGAAGAACACAATAGGACTTTGAGGAAGGTTCTTGACATTTTTGAGAATAAGGGGATTGTGGTGAAGAAGGAAAAGTGTGAGTTTTGGAAGAAAGAGATTGAGTTTTTGGGTCATCTGGTTTCCGATAAGGGTGTTAGTCCCAGGCCTGGATTAATCAAAGCTGTGGTTGATTGTCCTTGTCCTAGTAACAAAGACGAATTGCGCTCTTTTCTGGGACTTTGTGAATTTTACTCTCGGTTCATACCAAACTATGCGGGAAAAATGAAAAGTCTTTCTAACATGTTGCGTTCTAATGTTGCTTTTGTGTGGGATCACACTTGTCAGGAGACTTTTGACTTAATAAAGTCTGAAATGGTCAGTGCTAGGACTCTTTGCCCGTATGACCCAGATAAATTGTGTACAATCACCGTTGACGCCAGTAATTATGGATTGGGAGCGGTCTTAACTCAGTCTGTTGCTGGAAAGGAGGTTACTGTCAGTTATGCCTCCAGAGTTTTACGTGATCCTGAATTGAACTATTCTGTCATAGAAAAGGAACTTTTGGCTTGCTATTGGGCTTGTGAGAAGTTTAGAACATATGTGTGGGGTAGGAAGTTCTTCATACATACGGATCACAAGCCTTTAGTGTACATCTTAGGAGGAGAACGTCTTAAGCACGCCACTCCTCGCATCGCACGTCTCACGACTAAACTCTTGCAGTACAATTTTATTGTGCAACATATTCCTGGAAAGGAAAATGTGAAGGCAGATTTGCTGTCTAGACTTCCTCTTCGTGAAGATGAGGTCATGGATGTTGAGGAGGACAAAGAGGACTGTTTGATAGCGCTTGTTGATGCAGTTGATAAAAAAGCGTGCAGTGAAAAGGAGTGGGGTGAGGCACTTGCTGATGATGTTGAACTTAGCAGGGTCAAAGGATATATTGTGCAAGGGTGGCCCCGCGAAAAATGTGTGCCCACAAGTATTCAACCTTACTGGAAGGTAGCTGATAAATTATCTATTGAAGATGGTGTTATCATGAGGGATGGGAGGTGCATTCCTCCGTGTGGTGTTCGTTCCAAGTTAATTGATTGTGCTCATGATGGACATCTGGGTGCCACCATGACGAAAAGGCGAGTCAGGCTACACTATTGGTGGCCATTGATGGACACGGACATTGATGTGAGAGTGAAAGAGTGTTTGATTTGCAATGGTGCAGAAAAGGGGTTGAAGGTTTTGGTGCCTCCTCTCCAGCCCATAGCATTTCCCGAAAAACCATGGCTTAAAGTGGGTGTAGATTTGGTTGGTCCTTTTAATTTTCTTCCCCAGAATCTGCGTTTTGCTTTCGTGTTGATGGCATCTAGAACATAGAATACTCTAGACAGGGTAACAAGCCTAAGCAAGCACAACAAACTCATACTACCACATTATGCCATAAAAACTGCACGTGGGAGGTGTGAAACTGGATGTATGTTGAAGTGCACTGTGCTAGGAACATGCACTGAATAACTTTAGAAAGTACACAGCCAATTGAGCTGGTACTTCTGGTGCTTTTTTACTCAACCTTCCTTATAATTTTCCTGCAGATGGCTGCCAAAGAAGAATTCATGTGATACCTGTAATTCTCATAAGAATAATGGGCCTTATATATGAGGCCTTGCAACAGTTGTGCGCCGCCGTTGCGTCACTTTTTGTGATGCATCGGCGGAGCAAAACATGTGCCCTGTTGCGCCCTATTTACAAAGTGACACATCTAAGCAGACCCCTGCGTCAGGTATAATGTATGCGGGGAGCGTTCCCACGCAAGTAAGCCTCGTAGAAGTGACGCAGTGAAATCTATGAGATTTACTGCGCCACTTCAAGGACGCAAATGCGTCAAAACCTTACGCCTGCCTCATGGCAGGCATAAGACTGACACAGGCCCTTTCACATCTATCATATGTCCGCACAGTTTTCTTGACCACATATTGATTCATTAATGGGTCTTGCATTACATGTGAAAAATTAAGAGACAGGACAAAACATTTAAAAATACTCCTTTTATTTTATGTCACTTGCGTATGTTATGTGTATAGTGTACCGTTTATCTCACCACTCACAATATGTCACTTTTTCACTATAGTCACTTGTTGTTTTGTTGCTATTCATTTGTATTTGTGACAGCCATTATTATTCATTACTTCTTTGAAATAACTTTATTTGTGAATTTTTCTTTTTGGGTGTCTTCTTTCCCATAACTTTCTTGTGTGTTATAAATAAGGAATTGAGAGTTACCTTTTCCTTCATAAAAAATACATTGTTCCCAGCAATTGCATTACCCGACAGAACCAACTGTTCTATATATCAGATGTGGTTCCTGTGCACACTATGGGCCCGATTCACAGAACTAACTTACGACAAAATCCTAAACTTACTACCATTTTGGTATTTACAGAATGAACTTACTCATTTTGGTATTCACAGAATGAACTTACACATTTTGGTATTCACAGAAGACACTTACACATTTTGTGTAACTTACACATTTTGTGTAACTTACTCATTTTGTGTAACTTACACATTTTGTGTAACTTACACATTTGGTATTCACAGAAGGCACTTACTCATTGATGAGTAAGTGCCTTCTGTGAATACCAAAATGAGTAAGTTCATTCTGTGAATACCAAAATGGTATAAGTTCATTCTGTGAATACCAAAATGGTAGTAAGTTCATTCTGTGAATACCAAATGGTAGTAAGTTCATTCTGTGAATACCAAAATGGTAGTAAGTTCATTCTGTGAATACCAAAATGAGTAAATTCATTCTGTGAATACCAAAATGGTAGTAAGTTCATTCTGTGAATACCAAAATGAGTAAGTTCATTCTGTGAATACCAAAATGAGTAAGTTCATTCTGTGAATACCAAAATGGTAGTAAATTTAGGATTTTGTCGTAAGTCAGTTCTGTGAATCGGGCCCTGTGTCACTGGAACCAAGCTGTACCCGGCTGATAACTAGGGTGAAACTGGTCCTGAGTTGCTTGTGTTCTGGTTTAAGGAGGACCTGGTTTGGCAGTCTGGGCTGGACTCTTCCCAATGGTGCAGGTTCAAGACTGATTTGCATATAGCTGGGTCGAAACTGAGGTGCCAGGGTGTGCAAAATAGCATTGGATTGGAATGCGGTCCCGAGTAATTACCAGTGACTCAGATTAATTCATGCATTCCATCCAGCACTTTTTTGTATACTTTGATTTGGAAACTTGTATAGCGCCCGATTGCCCAAGGGCGTCTAGGTGCTGCGCAGTAAGGTGCCGGAAAGGAGTGAGAGTGTAAGAAAAGAAAAAAAAAAATTAGTTAGCGAAGAGCCAAGTTTTTAGTGCCTTTCTGAAGGAAAGCATTTCAGAAAGTTGCCATTTTCTTAATTTAGCAATTTGGGGCCAGATGTATCAAGCCTTTTTCTAGCTCACAAACGGATTCGCAGAATCGGCCCGTTTGCGAACGGGAAAAACCTTTTGGGATGTACCATCCCAAAAGGCATTCGCAAAATAGGGAATTGCAAAAATTTGCGACCTGCATTTAAGGAATCGCAAATTACCACCAACTTCAAGTTGGTGGTAATATGCGAATTCCATGAAAAATGCGCTTTTTTGCATTTTTCAAGGTGCCATGTGGCGTACATACATGCCCTTAGGGCATGTATGTATGCCACATGTGCACACATGCATATTCCAGGGGTGCAACAAGGTGTTCATTTGGCACCCTTGCACCCTTGAAATTGCATGCGCAATTTGCGAGTACCTATTGGGTACTCGCAAATTGCGCATGCAGTTCCTATTCATTCCTATGGGCCTCTAGACCCATAGGAATGAATGGGAAGCCATTCCTTATTTGCGACTCGCAATTTGCGAGTCGCAAATAAGGAATATGTAGGAATCGCAATTATTATTGCGAAACCTACATACATTGCATTTTGCGATTCCATAATAGCGAATCGGTAAAATTCGCTATTATGGAATCGCAAAATCCAATATTGATACATCTGGCCCTTGGTGCCTTCTGTCTGTTTCTGAATACACGTCTGGGGTGGGTGACAGCTGGGCTTTGTGCATTTCCTCTAGACAGCCACACACAAAGGGAGCTTAGGTGTGACTTGATGGGCCATCCACATACTGATGGGCAGGGTGGGAGGAAGGAGCTGACACTTACACCTGAACAAGCTGCGTCATGGTCCTTCACAAAAGGGCTGCATACCCCCTGTAGTGAGTCTGAAGCCAGGGCAGGAAGGGCATGGACTCTGTGCACTTCAAAAGCATCTCTTTGAAGTCTCCCCCACTTCAAAGCCACAACTGGGTATAAGTACTGGACCTCAGAATCCACCAACTCAGTACACTTCTGGAGCTGTGGATACTCTGCCAGGAAGAAGGACTGCTGTGCTGCTACAAGGAGTGCCCCTCTGCTGGACTGCTACTCTGCTGGACTCCTGCTTTGCTGTGCTAACCTGCTGCCTGCTGCTCTCTGACCTGGGAGTGAGAAGGAGTGGGCCTGCTTCTCTCCAACCCAGAACCAAAGTGACTCCAAGGGCTTGCTGGCTTGTCTCCTGATTGAAGTCGCCGGGACATAATAGACTTCTAACTCACATGCTACAGCACGTGCACTCTGCCATCTGTGAGTCTTGCCCTGCCAAACGGTGGCAATCCAGACCTGGGGACTTGGAAGTGGGTATAAAGTGCTGATCCAGTCAAAACCCATGCATCGAAGCCGTTACGCGGTTCGGAGCTGGCTCATCTCCTTTGACAACGATGCATCGCCACTGCTGCATGCTTCAATGATGAGGCGTCGCTGCCACTGTGATGATCGAGTTCATCGCATCTCCATCAACGCTGATGCATCGCCGCTGTGCAAGGATCAAGGACATTGCATCACTGACAGTGCGGCGCATCGACTCCATTCCCGACACATCTCTGACTTTCCGTGGCTCAGAGCCGATGCATTGCCTACATCCCAAAGTATCGACCCATCGCCCCCTTTGCTCCTCGCATCTTGTCCTTGATTTTGACGCAACCGCAAACCAAGGTACCTTTTCACCGGGCCAATGCTGGTCCCTGTATCCAACCTGCGCTCCACTGGGGTCGACCTGAACTTTTGGATTTGACCTGGTCTAGCGTTACCAGATAGCCCCAGTTGGCGCTTTATGCTTTTAAGCACTGCATTTCAGTTTATTATTTAAAAAATCATATCTCCGGTTATACCGATTGTATTTTCGTTGTTTTGGTCTTGTTTTTTTCATTAAATTAAGCTCTATTCTTCTAACTAGGTGTGGTATCTTTGTGTGTCACGTTTTCGCTTTTTTACTGTTTGAAATGTTGCACAAATCTTTTACCCGGGAAACAACTGTTACAACGCATGCATTACAACGCATGCTTTTACCCCACATGCCATTACAACGAAAATGGCTTGCTGTAGGGGGTATAAGGTATTGGATTTAACTCCAACACCTTCCCTACTGTTGCACAGACTAGAGTTGGAATAGTAAATTATACTATTCCAACATCCAGCGCACCCCGACAGCAAGTCGGGGTAAAACATTGCGTTGTAATGGCATGCGGGGTAAAAGCATGCGTTGTAACGTCCTACAACCCTTTACACATTGTCTCTTAAGTTAAGCCTGACTGGTCTGTGTCAAACTACCACAGGGTGAGCACAAGTCCATTTAGGGTGTATATCTGACTCAACCACAACTAGGATTCTGGTTCCTGCTAAGACAAGGTCCATATCTCTGCCAACCAGAAACCCAATTTCTGACATCTTGGCTCACGAGTGCTAATTTTTTGCAACCGAAAAATATGAATCAACAAACATTGATTTACTCTGATTTAATATTACTCTGATATTTTGTATTCTTAAATTAGAGAAATCTGTTTAACCATAAGAAGAAGGGCTTTCCAATGTGGGGATGTCTTGCAAAGTAGGTGAACACCTACAAACCTGCTTGTTTGTGCAAAGTCACAAAGATTTGTAGGGGGTATTCTTAACCCTAGACATTGCAGAGAAAAAAAACTTGGGGAGGATACACTTGAAGGGGTTTCTCTGTGGAGAACATATTTTCTTCATGGCGAAAAATGTTTTGAGCTGCAATTGCAGTACTGAGATGTACTTGCATATGCATAAAAGTATACATGTTGCTAGCTCGGAAATCACAAAACTATTTTTAGGAAACTGCAGCTGGTGTAATTTTTTAGGAGTACTGAAGCAGTGGTCTCTGAAATTCCATAAAGTTCAGATGGGGCATATCTACGAGGACGGCGATAAGTCAACACAAAGCGCGCTTAGCGCTTTTCTACTTATCGCCGTCTATCGCTTGATTATATCGCCCTGGTAGCGCGTTATCTACAACGCTTTTCCCCAGGGCGATATAATTACCAGCGATAGCGGGGAAATCGCCGTTTTGCAGGGAACATCGCTGGTTTTCCAGCGATGTTCCCTGCAAACGGCGATAACCTTGCTGATACGACCCTGTGGTCGTATCAGCACAATCCACCCCCATAATAGGTATGCCTAAGTCTGCATTTTAGCAGACGTTAGTTTCGGCGAAAACAGCGGTTTTCGCCCAAAACTAACGTCTGCTAAAATGCGTTAATAGCCTTGTAAATATCGCGATGTGCACATCAGCGATATTTACAAGGTTGTACTGCCCAGTGACGCCCACTTTGCATCTCATTAGAGATGCAAAGGGGGACGTCGAGTAAAGGGTGCTAACATGCGCCAATGCATGTTAGCACCCTCTTGTTAATAGGGCGATGATTTTATCTCCGCTTTTTTGGCTTTAGAAGCCAAAAAAGCGGAGATAAAGCCCTTGTAGATATGCCCCAGATGTATCTAACGAGAGTAAATAAACAACTATTCGCTTTTAAGAAACTGCCACTTCCAAAATGTGAGATATAGTGCATTCAACTGAAAAGTTCTTAATATTTGGCTTCAACTGTAGAGTTCTGACTTAAATCTATTTACAAAATAGCTATCATTAAAGATAATGCCTCACACTTCTTTCGACGCTTCTTCTCTCCTCTGGTGAAGTGACTGTCATGAAGATTCAGCTAATTCTGCTCGAATGATTAGGCTTCATCACAGTGAGTAGAGTCATTTGCTCAAACATAGATGCATGGTTAAATAATTAAAAAATAATGTCACGTAAATAGGATGCAATTTATACTTATCTCCATGAAGGGTAGACAAAAATTCCTGAATCTCTTCCAGATTGCTCTTTATAGCGATAGTTTATCCAGTAGTGTCATTTTGAGCACTCTCTGTCTTGAGGAGAGTCCGGGAGAGACATTGCCCTGACCTCCTGCCTCTTCTCATCTCACTGAAATAATCACACCTACCCTTCCTTATCATACAGCATATAATATTATTATTGTTATTATTATTATTATAATTGTTATTATTATTATGAATAGTAGTGGTAGTAGTAGTAAAGTAGTATTAATGCTAGTAGTGCTAGCAGTAGTAGTAGTAACATTGTTTAATATTGTGATTATTCTAATGCTATTATAGTTAAAGGCCAACTTAGTTTTACATGCAATTTAATTCTGGGGTATATTCACAAAGGCATTTAGGCGAACATAAAGACGTACTTCTGCACTACTCTTTTGCATACTCTTGCATACCATTGTAAAGCATCCCAGAAACGTTCAACTCCCTATTAGTAAAAGTGCAGAGAGGGCACAGCCCTTTCTGTTCCTACTAATTGTTTGTGAATATGCGCTGCTGAAAAGTGTCATTTTAGATGGTTTAGTGGTAATTCAAAAAGGCATGTAAGAGTGCGTGAAAGAGTACTACAGGCCCATGATTTTACATACTCCAAGAGGCTTATGAATAGGCCCTCTGCCTCTTGACCTATGCAGAGTAACACTCTATAAATAATAGAGACGTAGTCTAAATATATTATTCTGTAGGAAACGCCAGAAAACATTCCACGTTAATAGAAATAGGGATTGTATACAATATTTTACAGAACAGTGTAAATGGTGCCCATATTCATGCGTGTTTTTCCTTTCCAATGAGTTTTATTGGCTCGTGGGATCCCTATCACAGACAAGATTAGCACATATGTTGTCGTAGTTTATGATATGGGAACAAATTCACATAATTGTGTCTACTTCACATTATATAGCCTTGAATTTTCATTCTCCGCCGCTCGTTCTCTGTCCACCTTCTCGTGCGGATTGGTCCTACCCCGGCAAATTTTGATTTCTTAGTACTGTATAAAAACATTAAACCAGTTCTTTACTTCAACTATCAAGCTGTTGTAGCCTGTAACAGAAAGAACTATAACAAGTTCAGAAACAAATTTTATATAAAATTAATGAGAACGAAGATGATAATAGTTACTTGCATTTTCTTTGAGCAAGAAGACGTTTTCACAGCATCCAATGGATTCATTTCTCTTCTTTATATGGGTCAAATATGTATTTTTAGATATAAAAAATGAAATGAGCGCAAAAAAATCGGAAGATAAAAACGAATGGCCACGCGTTGACCATCTATTTGGTTCTCATGATAGCTTGATCTGTGAAATTGAGAAAAATGGTTATAGAAGCACAGGAAGCCCGGTTGCTAAAGAGGTCAGTTGATATGTTTGACCTGATTTGTATCTAGAGCTGAAAGGTTAAAGGTTACCCGTTTTCTTATAAAAGTGACTGGCACCATCATGATTTCAGTCATTTTCATACATATTACTTTTTTTTAGAAAGGGTGTGCTTAAGATACATTTTTCTTCATTTAAGTTTAAATATATGTGGCCATGTTGTGTCATATTACTTGAAATGTGCTGAAATTGTCTTATGGACTAAGACAACATCATAGAATCTCTGTGCAGCTTTTTCTGTTATGTGTGCTATTGTTAATGAGCTGCAATTTTGTTTAGTCCACTCAAGCTTCAATGCACTGCCAACTAATTGTTCAATTGAACAGACTCATGGTTATCTGGTCTGCGGCAGTGAGGCCTGGGGAGGACTTGATAATCCCACCCCTCCTTATCATTTTACAGTCCTAAAACACTGCTGTTCACTTAGCACTCTAGCTGTGGCATTTCAGGTGCATTCTGTCTTGGAGGGTGAGAATGTGGCTGCTGAGCAATGAGGGGAAGATAGCGATGAGCAGCAAGTACCAATCTCCTTGATTTGAAGATTACCTATGATGACATGTGTAGATGGCTTTAACATGATATAAGGGTACCTGTAGAAGCGAACTCGGATTTGATCCTCTGAAATCTGTATTCTTTGTTTGACAAAATGCTCATAAAACATAAGTGGAACAAAATGTTGCACTTAGGGATTTTTTAACATAATCGTAAATGTATGTTGTGTTTTCCGTTTTTGTATAGCCCAGCACTGCTATCTGTGTGGCATCGAAGCACTGACTGTTGCTTTCCTCGGCGGGAATTTCAAGCCTAAGACTGCATGTGTGGTTGGGAAGATGCATAAGTGGATGCTGTCTATTGTGGGAAGAGTTGGGTGTGGTCACTGCCTGAAGGTCACAGGTGCACTCCAAGTATCCTCTGCTAGATGTCACTGAATCTAGGCGTATTATTGATGCGACAGATTTGTATAATAATTGTTATAGGTTGCATGTATTTCTTACATATCACTGGGAGGCCCTAGAGAACCCACCTTGTAGATAGGAGAGCTCCTCTATATGTTGACTTTCATATTGAGTTTGGCGTGTGTAAAGTGAAGGGCTTGTATACAGCCGCAGCCCATGCAGGTAAGAGTGGTAAGGCGGTGGGGCCTGGTGGGGGGGAGGGGGGGATTTCGACGGGCAATGATGATGGGAAATTGATTATTTATTTAATTTTCCCTCGTCATCGTCTGTCGAAATCCCCCCCCACACGGCCCCAACGCTCTTACCTGCATGGGCCACGGCTGCTTATGTGGTCCGTGGATGAATATATGACGGAGTTCTGTAGCTATGTTCTAAACCCATTGCATTATATACAGTAAATGTTATGGTGTGTATAATGAATTCCAGTAAGCATAGTTCAAACAAGGCAGTGCAAGTCTTGTAATGGCTTGTAATTCACATGAAAATGCTGAGACAAAAAAACTCCTCTTAGGAGCCTAAAGAGGGCAGGTTATCAGTAAACCACCATCAGCCTGGTTACGAGTGAGTCAGTGAAATCCGAACATTGAATAAGCCCCTGTTTACACTTGGGTCAGAATTACGAGTTAAAAGGTATTTAACATATCCAATAATTATCGAATGCGTTCAATACCTCAAGCTTAATTACATTTCGGCAGGTCAACCCTGCCGAAATTTAACGGGAAATGTGTACGTTATTTACCATACCATGCACATTTTGGTTGCATTAAACAAAATCGCTTGTTATTTCCCACAAACTCGTAATAGGTCCTATTTATTGTATCCAACAAATAACATACACAATGATATCATTAATTATCAGGTGTGATAAATAGCACCTACGCTCTTAATCGGGGCCCATGTTGGCTAGAACAACTGGAAAGGGGAGACCCAAGTGCAGAATAACTGTCAGATTCCTCATGGAGGTGTTTGTAATAGGAGAGAAGCTACATCCTTTGGCCAATGGTGCTGGTTGAATGATGTACAAGATGATACATTACAGAACTATACTATTTTAGTCATTTGATAGTAGATCATCGATCGTAAAGGGTAAAAAAAAAAGGGCGCAAGTGACTGCATTTGGGAGTGTTGTCATTTCTGGAGGATCTGAATGTTGCCAGCATATTTAAAGGAAGTAAGTTAACATACAGCATTAGGTAAGAAGGTGGGTTGGTATAAAGGATAAACACAAGAGAGTTGATGGGGGAGAAGAGAGGTATTAGGCAATATGGAATGCAAGAGGAGAAAAGTTAAGGAGGAAGAGAGAAGGTTTGAACATTCTACTAGAGAACCAAGTAGATCTATTCCAAAGACATATATATTAATGAACACTGGCCAGGTTACTGCACACTGCAGATATAGATACATGTCGATGTAATTGTTTGTAACTGACCTTGGCATTGATTACAGACAAATTGGTTCAGTCCTGGCTGCCAATGTATTCATGGATGTCAATAATATATGTAGATGTATATGTTCTATTGTATTCATCTAGGATATAATAAATAAAATAAGGAATCTGCACAAATAATCATTCACACAACATCTTGAGATCTTATAATATAGCTTGGTAATTTTTGCCCAGAATTCAGGCCCCTATGAGGGGTGTGGGCAGGAGGGAGAGGTGTATGGGACAGTGATTGGCCCTCCAAGGCTCAGACTCTTAACAAGTGGTGGATGGATGCCCTGGGTTGCAATTGGTGCTTCCTTTAAAGCACAAACAGAGGTCACGGAAGCCTAAAGGAAAAGCCTGCTATGAGTAAAGAGAACAGGGATGGAGCATCAGGTTGATACTGTAGGCGATCCAACTCACAGCGTAGACCAAAAGTCTAACTTTACTACTCATAAATGCCCTTTGTGAATACCGAAAGTCATAAAGTTAGACTTTCATCTCAGATTCCTTCAGTGAATCGGGCCCCTAGTATTTTCCAATTTGTATCCTCTACAAGGCAAAGGAGCAAAGAAATTACTAGCACATTTGGGAGCATATGTTTGAACAAGGTCAGCAAGCCAGACAGGAAGAAGGTGGATAGTACATATCAAATTGGAAATTTGTGTGGGCAATATAAACACATACTCAGCAGAACGTAAACAGTATATTTTTCATTGCACCTTCAGGAATATAGGGAGTATGTAGGAATTCTGAATCATAGGAAGAGCCCCAGGGATGATTGGTTTCACCAACATTAAAGACTCCAGCAGTACAAAACAATGTAACCTCAACCTGGGTAGGAAACATATTAAATACTGGCTGTATGAACTAGGGTGGTCAATCATGCCCATTGCAATGTGGAATTAAGAGCAATGTAAAATGCAAGGTGTGTGTTGGCAATTTAACTTGGAAAACTGTAATGCCAGTGTGTCATGATGCAGGAACACTGAAGTATAGAAAAACGTATACACTAGACTATACAAAAAAGTGACGGATAGAACGTTGGAATTAATTTCAGCCACTGATAATTACTTAGGCCACATCCCAGTCCATAGTTTTTTGGCACAACATGCCACCTCAGTTTGGATCCAGCTGTATGCAAATCAGTCTTGACCCTGACCCTGTTCTCAGGCAGGTCGCTCCCCACACCGCACAGCACCACCTGTGTGTCTGTGTCCCGCTCGCCGCTGCTGCTGTGAGTTCGCGGCCCTCCTCCACCCGCAGGCTACCACCTGCGCCTCATCCCTGGTGGCCCAGTGGGGAACCGTAAGTTCTGTGTGCCCCCTGTGCCCCCTTTGACTGTCTGCTTCGGTTTTGCCTTCTTGTATCCCAGTTTCCACCGTAATTCCTGTTTGTGCCCCCTGTGCCCCCCTGACTGTCTGCCTCGGTTTTTGCCTTTTGTATCCCCGTTTCCACTGTAATTCCTTTTTGTGCCCCCTGTGACTGTCTGCCATCGGTGTTTTCATTTTTGGATCCCTGCCCCGTTCCAGTGATTATCCCAGTGTTATTCCTTTTGTACACCCTGTGCTTTATTTCGTTCTGCTGGTGTATTTCTCTCTTTACTGTGCCCCGCGTTTCTCCGCCCGTCTCCGCTCTCCCTTTCCCGCCGCTGTGTCCCCGCCCCCGCGCGCCCATTCGTCCCGCTCCCGCCTCCCAGCTGCTCCTCCCTCCCACCTCCCCTTCTTATGGCAGCCGCCGCGCTGAAGGCGCGCCAAAGGCAAGCCCGTCTGCGCCCGTCCGCGCCTTGCCCGCGCCCAGCTCCAGACCCCCTGGTCCCCGCAACCGCCACGACGACCGCCGCAACTACGACGCCAGCACCCTCCAGGCAATCAAGACCGGAAGATCACACACCTGCTTCCTGGCCGACCCGAAGCGCACCCAAGGACCCTTCATCTGCCGGAGCTGCAGCTTCACCAGCCTCCGAGCCGCCAAACCGCCTGCCAAGAAAGGACGCAACAACCTCAGATGCATACTACTCAACACCCACTCAGCACGCAAACACGCCGTCGAACTCTGGGACCTGCTCGACACATCCTCCCCGGACGTCGCCTTCCTGACAGAGACCTGGATGAACGCCTCCTCGGCACCCGACATCGCCATAGCCATCCCGGACGGCTACAAGATCACCCGCAGGGACCGCACCAACGGAGTAGGAGGAGGGATCGCCATCATCCACAGGAACACCCTCAGGGTCTCGACCAGCACCGACGACACCCTCAGCACTGCCGAACACCTGCACTTCCAGATCCACACTGACCCCAACACCACCCTCAGAGGAACTCTCGTCTACAGACCCCCCCGGACCACGGCCTCAGTTCAGCGACTCCATCGTCGACTTCGTCAGCACACACGCCCTCCTCTCCACAGATTACATCCTCCTCGGAGACCTGAACTTCCACCTCGAAAACAACAATGACAGCAACTCCACCACCCTGATCAACAACCTCGCCAACCTCGGACTCAGACAGCTCGTCACAACGCCCACCCACTCCGTCGGTCACACGCTCGACCCCATCCTCTCCGCAAGCTCCCACGTCACTTTCAGCCACACCACCAAACTCCACTGGACCGACCATCGCTGCATCCACTTCACCTTCCAGAAACCCACCACTCACCACCGCACTCAACGGACCCCCCACCGCAGCTGGAACAAAGTCACCGAAAACCAGCTAAACACCACCCTCGCCCGAAGCCCACCCTCCGACCCCATCGACACCGACACCGCCGCCCGCAACCTTAGACAATGGATCGACGACTGCGCCAACACCCTCGCCCGAACAAGAAACCCTCCAACAGACGCACCGACAGAAGAGCCAGTTGGTTCACCGCCGACCTCCAGGCCTCCAAGCAAACCTGCCGAAAGCTCGAGAAGAAATGGCACCTCGAACAGACACTGGACAGCTATGCAGCCCACAAGAACGCCATCCGCAGACACCATCAATTCATCCGATCTGCCAAAAGGGCCTCCTTCAAGGACCGCCTCGACAACAACGCACACAACAGCAAAGAGCTCTTCAACATCGTGAAGGAACTCTCCAACCCCAGCTCCAACACCAATGACATCCCGCCATCGCAAGACCTGTGCGACTCCCTAGCCGCCTTCTTCCACCGCAAGATCGTAGACATCCACGACAGCTTCAACAACCAGACAGCCCCGACAGCCACCGACACCTCAGACTCTCCACCCACCATCCACACTGATCCCCTGCTCGCCTGGATCAACGTGAACGTCGACGACACCATCAAAATCATGAACACCATCCACGCCGGCTCACCGTCAGACCCATGCCCGCACCTCATCTTCAACAAAGCTAGCGCCACCATCGCACCCCATCTCCGCAAGATCATCAACATCTCCTTCGAGACCGCGACCTTCCCGGAGAGCTGGAAGCACGCCGAGATTAACGCCCTACTCAAAATCCTAATGCGGACCCGAGAGACCTCAAGAACTTCCGGCCCATCTCCCTGCTCCCGTTCCCGGCGAAGGTCATCGAGAAGATCGTCAACGGACAAATAACCCGCTACCTCGAGGAGAACAACATCCTGGACCCGTCCCAGTCCGGGTTCCGCAGCAACCACAGCACCGAAACTGCCCTCATCGCTGCTACCGATGACATCAGGGCCCTGCTGGACAACTGAGAAACTGCGGCCCTCATCCTCCTGGACCTCTCAGCCGCCTTCGACACAGTCTGCCACCGCACTCTACGCACACGCCTCCACGACGCAGGGATCCGAGACAAGGCCCAGGAATGGACCACCTCCTTCCTCTCCGGCAGAACCCAGCGTGTCCGCCTCCCGCCATTCCGATCCGAAGCCTCCGAGATTATCTGCGCCGTTCCCCAAGGATCATCCCTCAGCCCAACATTGTTCAACATTTACATGGCACTGCTCGCCCACATAGCCCGATCGCACGACCTCAACATCATCTCCTATGCTGACGACACCCAGCTGATCCTCTCCCTCACCAAGGACCCCCTCACCGCCAAAACCAACCTCCACGAAGGAATGAAGGCCGTCGCCGAGTGGATGAAGAACAGCCGACTGAAACTGAATACGGACAAGGCGGAGGTCCTCATCCTCGGCTCCACCCCCTCAGCCTGGGATGACTCCTGGTGACCGACCACACTGGGAGCAGCACCGACACCCACCGACCACGCACGCAACCTGGGGTTCATCCTCGACTCAGCACTCTCCATGACCAAGCAAGTCAACGCCGTCTCATCCTCCTGCTTCAACACCCTCCGCATGCGCCGCAAGATCTACAGATGGATCCCCACCGAAACCAGAAGAACGGTCACCCAGGCCCTCGTCAGCAGCAGGTTGGACTACGGGAACGCTCTCTACGCCGGAGCCCCGACCAAACTTCTGAAATGACTGCAACGTATACAGAACGCCTCTGCACGCCTAATCCTCGACATCCCCCGCCACAGCCACATCACACCCCACCTGAGAGACCTGCACTGGCTCCCCGTCAACAAGAGGGTCACCTTCAAGCTCCTCACCGACGCACACAAGGCACTCCACGACACCAAACCAGCATACCTCAACAGACGACTCACCTTCTACACCCCGAACCGCCAGCTCCGCTCCGCCTACCTCGCCCTCACCACCATCCCCCGCATCCGAAGAGCGACCTCCGGTGGCAGATCTTTCTCCCACCTCGCTGCCAAGACCTGGAACACCCTCTCCATCCACCTGAGACAGACCCAGGACCTTCTAACCTTCAGAAGACTGCTCAAGACCTGGCTGTTCGAGCAGTAGCAGCACCCCTCCCCCCCAGCGCCTTGAGACCCCCACGGGTGAGTAGTGCGCTCTACAAATGTCTGATTGATTGATTGATTGATTGCTCAAACATGAACAGTTCGGCCCGAACTGCCAGACCAGGCCCACCAGAACAAAATCAAAACCTTTTTTTCTCCTATATTACAACTCATCATTCGTGTATAGATTGGTTCCAGTGGCAAGTGTGCATAGGACCCACGTCTGGGCATTCCGGTCTCACTTAGGGGATCACACTAAAGTATCCAAAAAATGATGGATGGAATGCTTGAATTAATCTCAGTGACTGGTAATTACTCAGGCTACATCCCAGTCCATCGTTATTTTTCACACCATGCCACCTCAGCTTAGACTCACCCATATGCAAATCATCCTTGACCCTGCTCCAATTGGAACAGTCAAACCTGACCTGCCGGGCCAGGTCCTCCCAGAACCTAAACACAAGCAACCCACTATCAGTCTCACCCTTATTAGGGATTATCAGTTGAGTACAGCTTTGTTCCAGTGGCAAATTATGCAGGGGACCCACATCTAGACATACCTATCCCACTTAGAGCGTCGCACTAAAGTATACAAAATGTAATGAATGTAATGCTTGAATTAATCTCAGCAACTGGTAATTACTTGGGGCCAGATTCCAGTTCACTGCACACCATGCCACCTCAGTTTGGATCCAGCTACATGCAAATCATTTTTGTCCCTTCTTCAATGGGAACAGCTAGCTCAAGCTGCCAGGTCAGGTCCTCTCTAAACCGGAACACAAGCAAGGACCACAAGCAGCCTAAGGGGCATATTTACTTTAAAATGACGGTGATCTTGCTGCACTGAGCTGCGTCATTAGGAAAGTGGAGGGATGCTTCGTATTTACAGCAATACGACGCATCCCTGTGCTTTCCTCTGTTCTGACGACCAATTGGCTGACTAGTGCCAACACTGACACCCTTTCACCATGGTGTAAGGGTGCCTGCATTGCAGGGATGATTGTTTTTGTGCAGGAAGGGACACCTAATTGATGCCATTTTCCTCCTTTTACGTGTGCTTCAGAATGCTGCACACATAGAAAGAGCAAATTAAAAGGAGAAATGAAGGTATTTAATCTCCTTGTTGCACCACTTTAACCCCTCCCCTGTGGAGGCATTGGAATCTGACGCATTCCCAGGTTTACAAAACCTTGTAAATCTGAGAATGCGTCAGAATCCATGGAACACCCCTTTCATGCAAATTAATGAGTGAAAAGGGGCCATATTTACAAGGCCATGAAAAGACATGCAGTGTGGCTTTGGATGGCCTTGTATACCAACACTAAATTCCAGATATGTGTTATATCAAAAGTACCCAGTGGCATAGCGCAAAATGAGCACCCTTCCCCTCACAGAATATGATATGGGGCCCCTGAGTCTCCAATACCTCGCAACTATTTATAGGGGCTTATTAACAAGCCCCTTGCGCTGCCGGTGCGTCACTTTCTGTGACAGTCCGGCAGCACATTTTCCTGCCCTATATTTACAAGGACAGGAAAAGCCACCCGGCGTGGCTTTTCCTGCAGTTGCTCATGGGCCTCTGTCATCACCATACAATTCATCCCATCCTCAAGGGTAGGGGCCGTAGGTTTGGACTAATTCTGTAGAATTCACATCTTCACTGGCACAAAAGCAGTAGAGAACCAGTGCTTCTCATGTCTAGAGGCGGTTTGGGAATACTGCAACATTGTGAGGACCGCCGTCCATATCGCAGATATCCGTAAAAGCTCACCATACCTGGGCCCAATAGGGCTGGAGCACAGGGCAGGACCATAGAATATATAGAATATCACTGTGTGGATGGATGCATCTCCAGCAATTAGAGGTAGTTCACAATTTTGCCTGGAAAAGTCTTTCTGGAGTCTAGTGCCAATCATGGAGGATTTTAAAGTAAATGAATTTCATCCAGGCCCCTAGAAGCTCTCAGTCATGGTCAGCCAGGAGATGTGCCCATTGGGTCATAGAAGAAGGAAGGGTGAGCTGCTTTTGTCACTGGCGTAGGAGTAGACGTTCCAGCCCCTACAATCCAAGTACGTATGTAAAGATAGGGGTGTGTGAAGCCATTTACTTGTCTTCTGCATCAAGTGGAACCAGTGCTGCAGTTGAAAATATCTCTAGAAGTGGGATATGGGTAGCCGGTATGTTTCTGAGAGATCCACAAAGAACTTCACAGACCCATCCACCAACATCTTTCTCAGAGAGGCCCCTAAGATGCCAGTCCTGTCATAAGAAGGAATTTGAGTCAATGGTCACGGCAACGTTCTGCCATAATGGGGCTATGGTGTGGGTAAATCCATCTTCTAAGAGGAGCTAATGTGTTGTTACCCAGACCTTATGCTTTTCCAATAGAATAGGATTATGAGGGTTTGTTGATGACTTGGGATTAGCATATAGAATTGGCAGACTCTCCATACCTTTGTAGAGATGGCATTCAATTCTGATCCATAGTGGGAGTTCCATATGAGGGTTAAAGTTATAAGTCATCTGCGGAAATGTGGTTGAGCTCTGTGGATATGTGGGAGACAGAGGCAGCCGGATGTCATTGCCGTATGTAGTTTGGCAGCCCCCAACCTGGGTTGGGTAGAGTCCCATGCATACCATTAAAGGGTCGTATCAATCTGTTTCAAAAGACTTGCCGTCATTTTGAACAGAAGCATACCAAAGACATAACTGAACTGAGGAATCATCACCATCTTGATTGTCTGGACCCTACACCATAATGAGAGTTGGAGAGATCTCCATGTGTTAAATTCCATTTTGTTTTCTCCAGAAGGTGTTGGACATTATCTTTGACCATGGTAGGAAAGTCAGTGCTAATCCACTTTCCTAGATGTTTGAGCCACGTGGGGATCCATTATGCTGACAATCAGTACAGTGAGAGCTGTGTTGTAGCAGGGATCATGGGCATCGCTTCCATTTTAGCCCAGTTGAGTCTATACCAGAAAAGCTGGAGAAATCATCAATTAGTGCCATCAGCGCTGGCACAGAGTTCGCAAGGTTGCTTAATGTCAGGAGCACGTAATCAGCGTACAGCAACAGTTTGAGGTCACCAGCTGGAGTGTTCACCTCAGATATCGTGGTTGAGGATCAGAAGGCAATGGCCATTAGTACTAAGGCCAGGAGGATAAGCAGAGGCAATAGGAGACAACCCTTTCTCAAGTCTCATTGGATGAGCATATGGTCAGAAAGAAAGCCATTGAATAGAGACTGTGTGGCTGGGGCAGTATAGAATCATTGGACCATGGATAAAAGGCGTGGACCGATGCCGTAGCGCTGCAAAATATGAAAGGGTAGGACCATTTGACTGGTTTAAATGCCTTTCCGGCATCTATGGGGAGTGACAATTTATCATCCACATCCGATCTGGTTTGCCAAAGGGCATGCAGCAGAATACGTAGATGGTTACATGAGAAGCAGTCTGGCACAAACCCCACTTGGTTTTCATGAACTAGAGAGTGAATCACTGTACCCAAATGCTAGACAGGACCTTGGTCATAATCTTCATATCACAGTTCAGAAGAGAGACCAGTAGATACTTTGGACAAATAAGTGGATCACTATCCGCTTTGGGTATGAGCATGATATGAGCCTCATTATAGTTCTGCCACAGGGAACCCGAGGCTTTGGCTTTCTGAAACATTTTGGTGAGGAGGGGTTTAGTGACCTATTTTGTAATTTTGTAGAATTCCAGCAGGAATATGTCCTCACTGGGTGCCCTTCCAGTTGCAATTAGTTTTAGAGCCTCCCCCACTTCCTCCTCTGTCATATCTTGTTCCAGTTTTTCCTGAAATCAGGCGGAGAGCTCAGGGCAGGCAAATAAGGGACAGAAAGGAATACTCTTTCATGGTATCTTCTGGATATTTTGATGAATACAGGTTAGAGTAGAAGGAAGCAAATTCACATGCTGTGAGGTCCGAGCAGGGAGAATAATGAGTTGGAGGCATTAAGGATCTCTGGAATTGCCGTTCTGGACTCCCTCTGTTGGAGTTGCTTTTTCACCTTGCTTGTAATTTTTCTGTTTAATCAGCATGAGTTTTGCCTCCGCCACCAGGGTATCGGCCTCGTTCAGTTCCTATTTTTTTGGAGCAAGGAGCGCAGAAGGGACTGTGTAGGGCGCTCTCGATATGCATCCTGTACAGACTTGACCTCCTTCCAGAGCCAATCGGTGATGTCATGCAGCTTTCCGTCCTGTATTGGATTCTCTCATAAGCACACCTCTGAAGGAAAACTTGTCTGCCGCCCATAAAATCTGTTTCGAAGGGGTGGTGGGGCTGCTAAGTTCTAGGTATTCCGTAAGCCAAGAAAGAAGTTTCTGATGGTAATCCGGCATTCTGAATTTTGATACGTCCAATTTAAGCCTGGGCATAGTTCGCGAAGTAGCGCTACGCGAAGCTACGCAAAGTGCAGTTCGCGCTACGCGTAGCACTACGCGAACTGCATACTGCACTGTTCGCAATGATTGCACAGTGCCGGATGCTTGTCCGCACTGTGCAATCATTGAAAACGGCATCTTGCACAGTGCGAGCTGTCTTTACTGCCGCTTGAGTAGATTTTTACTCGAGCGGCAGCTTTCTCAACGCGGACTGGTAGTTTCTCATCGCGAGCGGTCGCGAGCAAATGCGACTCACCGCAATGAGAAACCTGACCTCCCGCGTTGAGAATCTCGCCGGGAGGTTTATTTTCCACGCTCGCGATCGGCAACTTGATGTTGCTGATCGCGAACGAGGAAAAAGTCTCGCCGGGATGTCATTTTGCTTGCTCGCGGTCGCCAACTTGACGTTGAGGATCGCGAGCAAGCAAAAAATGACCACTGCACTACGCTACGCTACGCTACGCGTGTTTGCACTGTGCTACGTGCAATTCGCGTTGTGCGAAGTAGCGCAAACTTCGCAAACTACACGAGCGTAGCGTAGTGCTTTGCCCAGGGTTAACGTCCATGTGCCATGTATGTGGTTTAGGCCTCATCATTCGGATCTTTCAGGCTCAGATCTTTGACAGCACAGCTGCAGTTGTCAGGAAGAAATCCAGTCTGGATTCAGAACTGTGAGCGGGAGGGACCTAGGTATAGTCTCGTACCCTAGGGTACAACAGACACCATGGATAATGGAGGGAAAAGTCAGCTGTAACATCACCATGGGGAGCTCTGTCCCAAGTGTGGCTAAGGTCAGGTCTGCTAATCTTATCCAGGAGGGGGTCCAGTGCCATGTTCCAGTTCCCTCCAATTATGATGGGATAGGTGCCAAATTCAATAAGAAGTCTATTCAATTTTGTGAACCAATGGTTTTTAGTGCCTAAAGGGGCATTGATGGACCCCACTACATATAATCTGAGATCCGCTGTCAAGCAAAGACGTGTTGACCATGTACGTCAATCCAAGTCTTCAGGACCTTCACTGGCAGCTTCTTATGAGTGAGTATGACCACTACATTTTTCCTAGGGATGTGTGCAGGATCACTGGCTACCTAGGGGTGATTGTACAAACCTTACCCACCAAGTCACTTTTCAGTTTGGCAGATTCCAGTGTGGAAATATTTGTTTCCTGTAACCTAACTGACTCTTCAATCCAATAAATGTTAGAATCTTTTTTGGTTTAATGAAGTGGGTATTACTGTTGACATTGAGACTATATGTCCAAGTCCGGGAGATGATGATGTGCCATGATTGAGAGATGAAGTGTAAGAGGTTTATGTATGTCTGCAGAACAGAATAAAGCAGATATGTAGTTCAGGGCTCATCAAAAGGGCCCAACCAACAAGCTTTGAGAGGGTTAGTATAGGCTACCAGTATGTCTGTACTGCCCCATCTAGTAAGTAAAGAATGATCCAGAATAATTTGGGGGGGGGAGGGGCAGTGGACTCCATGTGTGGAATTAAAAGAAAGTATGTGTGCCTGTGGACATCATGGTTTCAAGGGAGAGCAGGAGTTATCCCTGTCTGTATTAACTAAGCAAGCTCTCACCTGCCATGTTCTCTGTCTGGGCCCTTCTTCATGATGAATTTAGACATTGAGAGGTTTGGGATCTCCTAGGAAGGTGATTGGGAATTATCCATGTTCATGAATTGGGTCCCCTCCTGTTCCAGCCAAAGTTCAAGCTCAGCTGGTTCATAAAATTCCTTGGCACAGTGATTCATTGTGATAATCATAAGCGCTGGGTCCAATAGACCAAACTGCAATTCATATTATCTGAGAGCCAACAATTTCTTTTGAGTAATGTGGGTTTCATGGGAGAAATCAGTGGAAATGGGTATTCGATGATCTTTGTAGGCTTAGGGACCATGCTGCCTAACCTCAGACTAGATGGACCATGTGTGTGGAAACCGTAGAAGATTGGCTATAATCAGCCACTGTGTGGTGCAGGCAGATGAAGTGCGGGGTGCTGTCCGGTGGGCATACTGAAACTCCAGGGACTGTGTGAAAGTTAAGCCAGTAAGGTCCAGGAAAAACGTTTGAAGGAAATCCAAGCCATCCCAGGTATCCTCTATCTCCGGGACCCCGAAGATCAATCAATCAATCAATCAGGGGGTTTATAAGCGCACTACTCACCCGTGAGGGTCTCAAGGCGCTAGGGGGGGGGTCAGCTCTGGATCAGTCGAAGAGCCAGGTCTTGAGGTCCTTCCTGAACGTGTGCAGGGTCGGGGAGCGCCTGATGTTCACCGGTAGCTTGTTTCAGGTCTTGGCCGCAATGTAGGAGAAGGCTCTCCCGCCTGTTCTGTTCCTGCGGATGTGGGGGACCTCTGCCAGGGCGAGGTCGGCGGAACGGAGGTTCCTCTTGGGTACGTGGAAGGATACTCTCTCGTTGAGGTATTTGGGTCCGATGTTGTTGAGGGAATTTGTATGCGTGGGTGAGGAGTTTGAAGGTGACCCTCTTCTCGACGGGGAGCCAGTGGAGGGCTCGTAGGTGTTGGGTCAAATGTTTGTGACGCGGTGTCCCAAGGCCGAGTCTGGCTGCGGCATTCTGGATGGTCTGGAGCCTGTGTAGGAGAGTCCTGTTGATTCTGGAGTATAGGGCGTTGCCGTAGTCCAGTCAGCTGGTTATGAGCGCGTGGGTGACGGTGCTTCTGCAGTCGGAGGGGATCCATTTGAAGGTCTTGCGGAGGATGCGCAGGCAGTTGATGCTACTGGAAGGCACGGCATTGATCTGGTGGTTCATGGAGTGGGAGGAGTCGAGGATGATGCCGAGGTTTCGTGCGTGGTCTGTAGGGGTGGGTGGGTTCCTGAGGGCGGAAGGCCACCAGGTGTTGTCCCAGGCGGAGGTGCAGGGTCCGAGGATGAGGACCTCGGTCTTCTCTGAGTTGAGTTTCAGACAGCTGTCTTTCATCCAGGCTGCTACGTTCTTTTTTTTTAAGTTCAAAAAAATTTTATTGAGAAAAGCATAATAATAGTCTCACATCTGTACACTCAGAATAGGCGTATTGAGAATAAACAAATCGGACTTATAGATACAACATATGAGAAACAATAATACAAATATAATCTGAGTAATAATAAGTTATGGAAGGTATTAGGAACGATTAGGAGATCAGGGGGGTTTAAGAACTTCCTGTTGTGATGGTTGTAGTTGAGGGAAGCTCTTGGCACTTGCATCCAGAAATATTGTAATAGGTGACCACATGTCTAAACGTTTCATTGCCAAGTTTATAGGGTAAACAAAAGTAGTATCTAATCTGTGGTTATGACAAACAGCGTACCACCAAGCTCTATAAGAAATTTTTGTGGTCTTTCCATTTAACAGTAATTTGTTGAAAAGCAACTGCTAATAATAAATCAATAATTTTGACACAAAGCATCACATCCTCCCAAACAGGTGAAAGGCTACCTAAGAAAACATTCGCAAAGGAAAAGGGAAACTCAGTGTCAAAAATTAGGTTGATTTGAGCCCAAACTTGTTTCCAGAAGCTGCAAACAAATACACATGAGAACAACACATGGAACAAATCGGCATTTGGAGATGAACATGTCCAGCAAGCATCTGACACATTTGAAAAACTTTTACTTAAAACATGTGGTGATAATAAAAGTCTGTTGTATACAAAAAATAATGTTTGCGTTGTGTTTGCTGCTCTGGAGGATTTACGTAACTTAATCCATAAGTTCTTCCATAAAGAAATTGGCCAAGAAGTTTGAAAATCATGTTCCCACGCCTCTTCTATTTTGGATTTCTGCCTAATAATGTCATTACACTGTAAAAAACTGTATATAGTGGAAGCTTTAGGTGTACTTTTTAACAGAGCATGCAGCTGTGAGAAGGAGTCCGAATTGTTAGAGATGATAGGCATATTGGATATTTGGGTATATGTAGTCATCACGGCGTCCTTTAAAAGATTGTATTTGCTGATGTATGAGGTAGGCAGGTTAAACAGCTGGCTAAGCGAGGAAAAGATAAAAAAACTGATTGGGAGAATAGCTGATGAACCCAAAGTAATCCTTTCTGTCTCCAAATTTTCCAATAGAAGGGTTTATTATGAATAAGTAAACTCTTATTATGCCAGATAGTTGAATTGAGGAAGGAGTCTGTAGTGTTATGTATTGGGGGAAACGATGACTGGAGAAGTTTAGAGGTCCATTTAATTATGGGAGTAGAAAGGGTCTGTGGTTTGCGTGAGAAAGAAAGATATTCATGAAAAGAATAGGGAGATAAAAAAAGACGCTCAATTGAGGTCCATAAAGGGCAGACATCTGTGGGTTCAAGTAGCCAGAAAGATGCCTGGCGTAGATGGAATGCCTTCTGATACGCACGAAAATCAGGAAAATTGACTCCACCTTCTGTTTTGGGACAAGATAGCCTTGTAAGAGACATTCTGGGTTTTTTATTGTTCCATAAGAAGGAAGATAGGATGGAATTGATCTTCTTAAATGATTTAACAGGAATTGGAACTGGTATGTTGGAGATAGTGTATAAAACTATGGGCGATAGCATCATCTTTATGGTGTCTAAGCGTCCCCACCAAGATAAGTAGAGGGGGTGCCACTTAGTGGTTAAATCGGAAAGCTTTTGAATACATTTGTTCATGCATAGTGCTACTGTGTCTGAAATATAAGGTGTGATGTGTAGCCCTAGATACTTAATATGATTGGGGCTCCATGTAAAGTTAGAAGCACTGAATTCTGGTTTAAAAGTGTATTTGGTTAAGGGCAAAATTTCGCACTTATCGTTGTTTAGCTTATATCCCGAAATAAGGGAGTATGCTTGGACTTCAGCTAGAAATGTAGGGATTGACTCACTAGGATTTGACATAAAAAGCAAGATATCATCAGCGTAAGCTGCAAGATTAATATGGTAATTTAACAATTGGAGACCATGTAAATTTGGGTTTTGGCGTAATTTGGAGAGAAAAGGTTCCAGAGCCAAATTAAACAAGAAGGGCGATAAGGGACATCCTTGGCGAACTCCTCTACCCAAATCAAAGAATGAGGAAATCAAACCATTAGCGCAAACTGCAGCACAAGGATTGGAATAGAGAAGCGAAACCAAGGATGTAAATTTAGGACCAAAGCCAAACCATTTAAGAGTGTAAAACAAATAAGTCCACTCAACCCTATCGAATGCTTTTTCCGCGTCTAATGCAATTGCAGCTAAGGATTTTTGTAGGCGAGAAGATTTGGACAAAACATTAAAAAGAAGCCATGTATTGTCTGTGATAAATCGTCCCTTGACGAAGCCAGACTGCTCCTTTCCCAGCAAATTTGGTAGATAGGAATCTAATCTGATGGCTAATGCTTTAGAAAATGTTTTATAATCGATGTTAACCAGGGAAATGGGCCTATAGTTTTTACAAAATCTGGGGTCTTTGCCTTCCTTGGGGATGAGACATATATGAGCTTCTGAAAATGATCCAGAAGAGTTGTTAGAGGAATGAAAAAAATTCATTAAGGAGTGCACTTTGGGTAAGAGGAGTTTGGAAAAGTGGAGATAAAATTCAATGGTAAAACCATCCGGACCCGGTGCCTTATCTTTTTTAAGATGTTGAAGTGCAATAAAGAGCTCTTGCTGTGTAATATCTGACTCCAGGGAGGATAAGTCTAAGGAGGAAAGTTGGGGCTTTGATATGTTGGAAAAAAAATGTGATAGGGATTGATCAGTGGGTTGCGTTTCAGATGAGTATAGAGATTTGTAAAATAGGGAGAATTCGTTTAGAATTTCAGCATCCTTAAATTTTAAATTTGAATTTGTGTCATGTATCGATTCTATATTTAATTTGTTCTGCCTGACTTTTAAATAATTGGCCAATATTTTGCCAGCTTTATTTTTTCCTCCATAAAACTTTGCACTGGACTTCAACAGGTATAATGAAGCATCATCTGTCGACTTCTTATTAAACTGCAATTTAGCGTTTATAAGGGCTGCTAGGCAATCTTTCGATTGGGACGTGTAATAAGAATGTTCTAACTTCTTGATATCATGGAGAAGATTTTTAGTTTGTATACGTGCAATTCTGCGTTTCTTGGCAACAAAACCGATAATGAAGTCCCTTGTTGAGGCTTTATACGCATTCCATATAGTTGAAAACGGCATGTGCTCAATTTGATTGAGTTCAAAATATTCATTAAAAAAGTGGTGAAGGAGGCAGTGAACTCTGGGTTTAACAGGAGAGTATTGTTAAAACGCCATCATCTAGGGGTCAAAGATTTAGGTAAAATGTCGATGCCAACTGAAACAGGAGCATGATCCGAAAGTAGAATAGGACCAATTTCTGCATTTGTAAGTGTTTGTGAGATATTGTGGGAGACAAAAATGTAGTCAATTCTTGATTGGGTATGATGGGAAGGGGAATAGAAAGTATATTCTCTGGTCGTCGGATGACATAGTCGCCAGGCATCTAGGAGTTTGTGTTGAGTAATAGTATGAGCAAAGGATTTGTGCGGTTTGTTAGGAACAAAGGGAGATCTAGAGTTTCTGTCAACAAATGGGTCAAAAACCTGTTTACAGTCACCAGCTAATATAAAATTATCTGACATGGAATGTGAAATTTGCTTGGCCAATGTGGACCAAAAAGAGGGTTCACCACATGTGGGGGCATAAACATTAAGAAGAGAAACCGGAACATCCTTTAACAACAATGTAACATTCAGCCACCTGCCATCTTTATCAGATTCCTGCGACAAGAACGATATAGGAAGTGACTTTCGACAAAGTATCGTTACTCCGTTACGTTTCCCATCTCCTGGAGACGAGAAAGCAGCCCCCACCCAACCTCTTTTTAATTTTAATGATTCAGCATCTGTGAGGTGAGTCTCTTGTAAAAACACTATATCTGCATTCAGTTTAGCTAAGTGAGTGAGGACTCTTTGTCTTTTGATAGGAGAATTCAGGCCCCTAACGTTCCACGAAATGAGTTTTAATGACATAAATAATCGAAATTGAAATAATTCCTATCTATGGGACAAAAGTCCAACTCTTTATAACAACATCGCATATTAATAAAAGAAAGTATAAAGAAATGAAGAAATGATGAGAACTCAGATAAGAGAGAAGTAAAATATGTAGAGAGCATAAACCTTGAATGAAAAATCAAATGAGCAAAAAGGGAGAGATAGAGTTAATGATTAGGTAAAGAGGGGATAGGGAACTAGGAAGAATGAGTGTTAGAGTATCAAGCAATATAATGCAAAAAAGAGAATAAGACTGAGTATGAGTATAAAAGACACCAAAGTCAAAAGACGAGAGAAAATGTAAGACGAAACAAAAAACGAAAGACAAAACTAACGACATACCTACAATAAGGGAACAAGAATGTGGGGGAAGGTGGAACCACACGGAGCAGACGAGACGTCCAGTAAAGACTGGACCGGACCAGGAAGGGAACACACCATGACATAAACATATCTGTGGAAGCAAAAAGAAGAAATGCAATGATGAAAGTAGCTCTAACTTATATATTAAAATAAAACATAAAAGAAGCAAAATCTTGTAAGATTAATTAACATTGTCAAAGATAAGACTGAAATATAGGACTAATAAAAGTATATAACAGCGAAAATCCTGCAAACAACGAGAAAGTGACAACTCGGAAAAGAGGCACAAGTCAGGTTCCATGTGAGGAGGATGGTCTTGAGGAATCCATGAAAACTGTTGTGTGAGCATTAATGAAACTTTGCAGGCGTAATGGATCTTCATAAGAAGTGGTTTTGTTGTTATAGGTGACTTTGAACAAACATGGGTGGAACAAACCATATCTAGCACCCATGGAACGAAGGACTGGTCTCATGTCCAGGAAAGCTTTACGTCGTGACGCAATTGCTTTGGAATAATCTTGTGCAAAAAATAATGTAGCGCCAGACCAAGTAATTTTTTGAAGGACCCTAGCAGCAGCCAAGACTTTCATTAGATCCGTGTACTCTAGAAAGTACAAGATGACTCCTCTCGGCCTCTGTGAAGATGAAGTATTAGTCGCAACACGACCTAATCTGTGGGCACGTTGAATATTCAAAGTGGTGTCTTCTGGCAAATGAAGAATCTTGGGAAGAAAGGATTTAAAGAAGGCAATAGGATCCGCACCTTCAACCCCCTCTGCCAGATTATAAATGCGCATGTTGTTTCTCCTATTTCGATTTTCAAGGTCCTCAACCTGTTTTTGTAGTGTTGATACTTGAGAGCTTAAGGAGGTAACGCACTTGGTGGTCTCCTGGAATGAGGAGACATTCTGCTCCACTGTTGTGAGTCTAGCGTCCAGCTGCGACCAGTTATCAGATAGGACTTGCAATTTGGTATTTGTTTCCTCCATGAAAGGTCTGAGGGCTCTTATTTCCTGGAGAAGTAATTCCATTGAGACTGGAGAGACTGGTTTGGGTGGTGAGGGGGGATCTTTTTTTAAGCGTTTCACATTAGACTTTCCTGTTGCTGATGGCATAGGCTCCATGTCTGTATTGCACTTGTCTAAATCAAGGAGCCCCAAACTGTCCAACTTGGAGAGCTCTGAAAAAATTCTTGAGTTTTTAATGAAGACGCATTTTGGTTTCGGTGTAGCAGAAAGGATGCCTTTTATTCTGCCCATCAAACTGTAATATCAAGAATCCAGAAGACAGACAGAGACTTCGAGAATAAGGAAATTGGCAAAGAGGAGAAAGGTCTGGTTGAGGGAGTGAACAGTTTAACGGAACGACGTCTTGCAAATAGATGCTGGAGAAAACAACAGTCCAAAAAGTATTAGGAGCCTGCGTAGAGCAAAAGTTCATTAAATCACCACCACAGAATGAGGGGCTGGGTTACCTAACAATCACTGTGGCTCTTCTAAATCGTATCCATAAGAAATGTCACATTTGAGAAGAACGCTTCATACAGAGCCTCATACCGTTGTAAGAAGACAGCTAGTGTGTCTCTTAATAATGCTGAGAAGATAACAGGATGAAGTTAGAAGTGAAAGACAAACAAGCAGACAAAATGGCGGCTATACCTCCATTGCCTCATTATCTGTGGAGAAGCAGTATGAGCCTAGGCTGTTGTGCTGCCAAGCGCCTCTGCTGATAGGGAGGGTGATATTGCTAGAACACAGGAATATCAAAGTGCGTGAAATTGGAAGAGCAAAATCATCACTTCTGTGTTAAGCAGAGCGCTTGCGTTACCTCAAAGCAGAAAAAACAAAAACAAAATGGCGGCCGTCATAACGCGACCTCTTGAAAGCGCGGGCAATTTCCAATAAGTCCGTGAAAATTACCGAAAAAGCGGCTTGGGTGACTACATCACCGCGAGCATCACTTCACCCTCAAGGTCCTCCAGGAAGCTTCTCCGTTTTGGGTCTGCGAGCGCGGTTCCCCTGCGCCGGTCCGGGAGCTTCACTGCAACGCCGCCATGTCTGCCGGGCTCCAAGCCACGCCCCCGGCTGCTACGTTCTTCATTCCTTCCTGGAAGCAGAGTCTGGTGTCATCGGGATTCTTCATGAGTGAGAGGATAAGCTGGGTGTCTTCGGCATAGGACACAATGCTGAGCCCATGCTGTCTGACGATGGAGTCGAGGGGGGCCATGTAGATGTTGAAGAGCGTGGGGCTGAGCGATGATCCTTGGGGTACTCCGCAGTAGGTATCGGTGGGTTCGGAGAGGAAGGGGGGAGTCTGATCCCCTGGGTTCTGCCGGAGAGAAAGGTTTGGATCCAGTCGAGGGGGGCTCCTTGTATCCCTGCGGTGTGAAGTCTGGTTGCGAGGGTGCGATGTGAGGCGGTGTCGAAGGCTGCAGAGAGGTCTAGAAGGATGAGGGCCGCAGTGTGTCCCTGGTCGAGTAGCATGCGGATGTCATCGGTAGTGGCGAAGAGGGCGGTCTCGGTGCTGTGGTTGCGGCGGAATCCGGACTGGGAGGAGTCTAGGATGGAGTTATCTTTGATGAAGGTGGTCAGCTGGGCGTTTACGAGTCTCTCAGTGACTTTGGCAGCAAAGGGGAGGAGAGAGATGGGCCGGTAGTTTTTCAGGTCTGTTGGGTCGGCAGTTGGTTTCTTGAGGAGTGGTTTAACCTCCTCCCGTTTCCAGTCATCTGGGAAGATGCCGGACATGAAGGAGGAGTTGATGGTCCGTCCTAGTTCGGGTGCGATGGCGGCGGCGGCGGCCCTGTGGAATATGTGTGGAGGGCAGGGGTCCATAGGGGCTCCTGAGTGGGTTTTCTTCATGGTCGCGGTGATGTGTTCGATGGTAGCGGGGTTCCAGGTCCTGATGGTTGGCTTGTCGACGGTTTTGGGGGGTGGGGGGGTGTCCGGCGTCTGTTCGCTGAAGTTGTCGCAGAGGACCTTGATCTTCAGATGGAAGTAGGCGCTGAGCTTGTCACAGAGTTCCTGGGAAAGTGTGATGTCTGTGGCTTCGCTGGGGGGTTTTGTGAACTGCTGTATGACGTTGAACAGTTCCTTGGCGTTGGTCGCATTGGTCTGGACTTTGTCTCTTATGAAGGACCGTTTTGTGTCTCTTATGCGCTGGTGGTATTCCTTCAGGGCATTCCTGTGGTTGTTCTGTGATTTCTGGTTTTGCCAGGTTTTCTCTAGGCATCTGCAGGAGCATCTGGCTTCTTGCAGTTCCGTGGTGAACCAGGCGGCCTTCAGAGGGCGTTGTTTGGCGGGGTGGCGGAGGGGTGCGAGCTTGTCGGCGCAGCAGTGAAATTCCATGGCTGCGGAGTTGGTGTTGGTAGTGGCGCTGGGGCGGTCTTGGAGGAGGGAGATCCAGATATTATTCCTGCAGTTCTGTCTTCCAGTCCAAAAGTTTGAGCTCAGCGATAATTGAGCCAAGTGCCACCCCAGAGTCCATTGCACGAGTGTTAGGGTCAATAGGACTGTTTGTTCTGGATGCCTCTGCAAATGTGAGTTGGCAGTGAGGTTTCTTACAGGACATCTGTGCCCGCAAGTCAGAGGGTAAGCAAGGCAATGTTCACCACTTATGCGAAGTGTATAATACAGTCAGGGCCACAGGGTTGCGATTATTAATATTTCCCTTATCAACAGTCTGGCAGCTGGGGAAACAAGCATTGGAAGAGCAGGTCTCTGCTATAAGCTGGAGGTTCTCCAGGAGGGCAGAGAATGCTCCACAGAGAGGGAATACTTCTCTAGACCCAGTTCAATATGGGGAGCACCCCATAAGCCAGGGATGGTGAGCCATCACCAAAGGGGGTGATATGTCCCAACAGTAGAGAGCCCCCCGTCTATCCAGTAAAGCACTTCTGCAGGGTCTTAGGAGGTATGACACTGGGCTAGGAGAAGGCAGAAAAATCACACCCAGGAGGCATCTTGCTGGTAGACAGAGAAAAAGCAGCACCAGCACCTCCCGGGCAGATATATAGTTTCTGCTTACTGGCCTCGGAGCCAGGAGAAGTTTCACACCATAGTAGAGCAGGTCGGGGATGGCAGGAAGTCTCTGGAAGAGAGAGTGGCAGTAGTCTGTATAAAATGAGGGGGCCTGGGAGGCAGCTTGCCGGTAATCCACAGGACGGCAGCACTAGCACCTCCTGGGCTAGGGCAGGGCACTTTCTGGTTGCTTTCAAAAGAGAGATGCATTCCTGTAATGAGGCCGGATGTGAGCTGCTGGTGGTCCGGTAGTATAGCAGAGTAACATGCGTCATCAGGGGCCCAGTGCAATGTTGTAAGAAAACAACGCACACAAGGTGGTTTGCCGGTTATTGACCACACCTCAGCACCAGCACCTCTCGAGTATCAATGCCGCTCTGTGGAAGACCACTCTGCAGAAGACTGCTCCCGACTCCGTCTGTCCGAGTGTGCGAAGCTGCAGGTCGCGTTAGAAGGCCACACCCAAGGGTCCGCATTAGCTGCACATAGAGGCAAAAAATCTAGGGGAGTGTACGGTCCCGGGTGGAGGAGCACTCCGTCAGAGCCTCTGAGGGAAGCTTAAGGGAGTATCACACTGTATGCCATCTGGGAAAGGACCACTGGAGCTGCACTAGAGAGCAGACATCTTTATTGCAGCTTGACTCCGCCCCCCCCCAAAGTTTTGATGCTGATTAGATGCAGGGTTTGGCCCCGACTATGACTGATACATCATGAGTAAGGTCCTCACCTATCTATCTCATTATAACATCACTTTAAGTGTTTTATTTTTTTACTGAATGTTTGTTTTTTTAAACACAAGTTAAGGTTTTAGCAGCTAACCTAACTATAATGTCACCTTAACCTTTGGTTTTTTTCAGTATTGAGTTCGCTAAATCTACTGTCAGATCCTTTAAGGTAACAAAAAATTAAATATATTTGGAACCACATGTAAGCCTTGTAATTAATGCTATGAGTGAAACTTGCTGATAAGATTTAGAGTTGCCATAGTAATTCAGCAATTAGCCTTTCCGTTATGTTGGGCTTCTGTGCATTATGCACTTTTTTCTCCAGGTGACAATACACATTTGCAGACCATGTAACATTTTCCATTCTTCTACAATTTTTATAGGGGCCCTCACGTGAATTTTCTCATATCTTTGATAACAAGTGCAAACTTTACACGCGTCATCAGGGGTCCAGTGCAATGTTGTAAGAAAACAACGCACACGAGGTGGCTTGCCGGTTATCGACCACACGGCAGCACCAGCACCTCTCAAGTATCAATGCCGCTCCGTGCAAGACCACTCTGTGGAAGATTGCTCCCGACTCCGTCTGTCCGAGTCTGCGAAGCTGCAGGTCGCATTAGAAGGCCACACCCAAGGGTCCGCAGTAGCTGCACATAGAGGCAAAAAATCTAGGTGAGTGTACGGTCCCAGGGGGAGGAGCACTCCGTCAGAGCCTCTGAGGGAAGCTTAACGGAGTATCACACTGTATGCCATCTGGGAAAGGACCACTGGAGCTGCACTAGAGAGCAGACGTCTTTATTGCACCTTGACTCCGCCCCCCCCCAAAGTTTTGATGCTGATTAGATGCAGGGTTTGGCCCCGACTATGACTGATACATCATGAGTAAGGTCCTCACCTATCTATCTCATTATAACATCACTTTAAGTGTTGGTTTTTTTTGTTTACTGAATGTTTGTTTTTTTAAACACAAGTTAAGGTCTTAGCAGCTATCCTAACTATGTCACCTTAACCTTTGTTTTTTTCCGGTATTGAGTTCGCTAAATCTACTGTCAGATCCCTTAAGGTAACAAAAAATTAAATATATTTGGAACCACATGTAAGCCTTGTAATTAATGCTATGAGTGAAACTTGCTGATAAGATTTAGAGTTGCCATAGTAATGCAGCAATTAGCCTTTCCGTTATGTTGGGCTTCTGTGCATTATGCACTTTTTTCTCCAGGTGACAATACACATTTGCAGACCATGTAACATTTTCCATTCTTCTGCAATTTTTATAGGGGCCCTCACGTGAATTTTCTCCTACCTTTGATAACATGTGCAAACTTTACTATTTGCAGAGTGGCTTTTTGTGTTTACACATGCTATCTTCTCTGCTCGTTTGATTTGCTATGGGGCATTATTTTTAATTGCAGCTGTCAGACCGAGAACAAACATTTCTATTTAATTTAATTTACATGTTGATATTGACACTTTTGATGTTTCATGCTGCCCCCCAAATTTAGAAATTACCACCAAGCCATTACAGTGGTACCTATCAATGCTTTTTTAACTTTGAAACACAGCACAGTTAACAGAGCCGTCCGTCAAACGTATTTTTTTTTTTTTTCAAAAAGAAAATCCCCCTGTGGGACTTCCTTTTTGAAAATAAAATAAAAAAAAAAAAAGAATTCCCCACTTGACATGGGAGTCTTCTCCCATGGCAAGGGGGCATTTTTAGTTTTTTACTGTCACTAACCACCAGGGTTTTCCTGGCGTTTTCCTGGCATTGACAAGCAGTAAAAAACAGCTATATATATCTGCCCATATAAATCCGAGTCTGAAGGTAAAACTCAAAAATATAGAAAGATGGCAAAGTGAACGCAGTGATGCAGTCACTTTTGAGGATATAATTATCACATTTCTCGCACTCTCAGTTGTTGCCACAAGACATAACACTTAAGTTGGATCTCAAATTTATAGCTCCCATCCTCATTGGTCCCTCGCTGGTCACAGCATCTTGCATTGCCCTACTGGAACTTCTTCTACGTCATAAAGTATAACTGTCAACTACGGTGAAACACTAGGGGGGATATTCACAAGAACGTGCGATAAACATCGCCAAAATAGGTTAACGCAATTTTCCATATCGCCTTCTATCGCGGGAAAATAACTCCGTGTTAACGTGGCATTCTCAACACGGCGGTAACATGCGATAGTACCCCGATAACGCGGCAAATGCCCGCGAAAACAGTACCGGTATGGCAAGAAAAATCCAAACCCGAACGCGAAAAAAGTTGAAATGGGCCCAACCGCGATAAGACAAACAGCGAAAAGCAGCGCCAGGCCTGCAATTCACACACGTCAGGTGAGAAAAACCACCACAAAAACAGAAAAGAAAAACACAAATAAAAAACAAACTACAGCGAAGCACAATGGAGGTAGCCGGAGCAGGTACAGAGGACGACCAGAACCCCAGAAGTCCCCCGGAGGACCAGCCTGGGACCTCGGGGTCAGGGAAGGGCAAGGTCAAGAAGAAGAGGATGACGCAGTTCAGTCCGCAGGAAAACAGGATCCTGATCACGGAGGTGATAGAACACCATCAACAACTGTTCGTCACCTCCACTGTGTCATTGGCAACAAAAAATGGAACATGGCAGTCCATCGTGGACAAGGTGAATGCAGTCGGAGTGCTGAGGAGGACAATGGACGAGGTCAAGAGGCGCTGGAATGATGTGAAGCGCAAGACCAAGCAGAAACTCACCAACAACCAGAAGGCAGCAATGCAGACTGGAGGTGGAAGTCCAGCGCCACAGGAGGAGCTGGATGAGATGGAGGAAATGGTGTCATCAGTCATCAGTGGGGAGAGGGTGGCAGGAGTTGGGGGACCGGACACTGCTCAACATGACCCGACACAACAGCAACAGGGTGAGTAACCACCAGGGACTGGGGGGACGGGGGGATATGGGCACAATGGCACACATGCACAATCAAGCAGAGCACAGTGCACACCCACAATGACTCTGGATCATGTCCCTGACCCCCTTGGCACACTGCAGCACACATAGCAACAGCACGTAGGCCCCCGTCGACTATGTGCCCAGAGGAGGCCCGCCCACACATCACTTATCTCACAACCAACCCATGCACATGTGCTGAACCCAGCAAAGCTGCGGGTCCGTGAGCCACACTGACAATGCAAGTGACACTGCATGACGATTAGCATGGCTGCAGTCCGATCATCATGACATGGTGCACGCCACCACACTGAGGTGGCTGAGTGTGGACCACATCCACCTGCACAAACAACCCCTGACGTCAACAACACATCTGCGGACAAACCATGCCCCAGAGTCCCAACTCCCACCAAGACCCACATTCACCCAAGTTTGCAACAGCTCAGCTCTGTATGGGCACAGAAGTCAAAGGCACACCGCCTGAAAGGGACAAGGGGCAGCAAAATCAGTGCTGCAGGGGTGACTTTCCCAAAATGCAGCACACACACATGACATTCAGAGCACATCAGCATTGACAACAATGTGGTACGAACTGCAACACATTTACAACAGGACAGAGGACACAACAGGTGCCGCTTGTGTGTAGAAACTGGCCAATCACATTTGGCATAGCAGGGAAATGTGAGATGTCAATGTACAAGTACAAACACATATCCGTGATGTTGTCGAAATGTCCACTGTCCCGCATCAAATAGGCAGCTCCTACTAAACAGTCACAATGTACATTGTCATGCAGTCTGTAGGTGAACTTGTACAATGCGTCAACATACATGTGAACACAATGTAATACTGCATCTCCCCTTCACATCGTAGAGGGAGCATCAACACCTCCTGCAGAGCAGCCCCAACAACTCTTCACTGATGACGATGAGGACATCCCCAACATAGACACCGAAGCCCTCCAAGTCCTCATTGACAGCTTCGGCACCCCACCTCCAGGAGCAAGGCAGCCCAGCTGCATCAAGGAGACCCCACCCCCTGCACAGACCACACAGCAGGAAGCACCTACCACCCCGGCTGTCTCCCAGGACCCCCACGAACAACACATGCCCTTCCAACGCCGTGTGTTAGAGGTCCAGGAGAAGATGGCTGATCAGGTGTGAGGGGGGTTCGACCTCATGGCAGCCAAACTTGATGCCATACATGGGTGTCTGAGTCCCATCAGGGACCACTTACAGTCCCTAACGGACAACCACAGTCCGCTCCATGCTCTACAACGATCCATGGCTGACATCGCTGAAGTCATGATACTGAGACAAGAACAACTGTCCAGTCAGAGTGGCTCCAGCGATGTCAGCCGGGAGTTGGGACAGATGCGGGGGCTCATGGAGAACATGGAGTGGATGCAGGCGGAAAGAATGGCTGCCACGGCTGCACACCAGCGAGATGTGGCTGGGACCTTCCATGCCCTGCAGCACATCATCATGGCATTGCTGCCTCCAGGCCTGGCGCAGATGAATGTTGCTGCTGCTTCTACATCCTCATCTTCGGCCCCTGATGTGTCAGTGGCACACAGTGCGGCAGGCAATCCACCTCCGGCCCCTGATGTGTCAGTGGCACACAGTGCGGCTGACATTCCACCACCACCCACGTGTGTGGCACATGTGACATCAGAGGACGAAGATGCAGGTGAATCAACCTTACTGGTAAGGAGGAGGCAGTAGCATTCATCTCCGCATATGGCCTGTTCCTGCTTGGTTCTGCCCTTTGCATCATCACCTTCCACTGTCCCTCGATACACTCTGCGACACTCACCTTGGACCTCGACATGGACTGCCATATTCTGTTTGGTTACCAATGACACAGCGATCAGACTGCAGACTGAACTCTTCCTCTTCCGATGTACTTGTCATCCCCTGAAGGACTCTGGCTGGCCCTCCACGGGACAATGATGTGAAGTGGGGTTTGCATGGCCCTGTACTGCTTCAGCTGCAACACTCCACTGGATGTGAATTAAACATTCAGAATCGCACAGATGTCTCATGCCTTTGATCAGTCAAGTATGAAAGTATGGATGGATGTAGGGTCAGTGATTCCCCCTTACGTCCATGTTGCTCATGTCGTGGGACTTGAGTCACAGGGTGCAACATTGCCGATTGCAGTCCGTGTGGCGTAGACACTACAACAGAGACACAAGCATCAGTTACTTCCTTGTCCAGCCCAGAACTGAAGCACGCCCAGAGCCCCGGGCTCATTGTTCACACCCCTATGCTGGACTGGTATACGCCAGCCCAGCCCACTCCGCTTATGCTTACAGGGGGGACGACAAAGCTACATGTCCCAGGTCTTCCCTGTAGTGATCTGCTGATCACTGGTCTAGTTGTCAGCATGCCACAGCCACTCCCTGAGGGCTGGTTTACACCCACACCACACCCATCCAGCACAGGCGTCACAGGACATGTGACCCTGCCAATAAAAGGGGCCCACCACAGCACATCCGTCATCCACGGAACTCAGTCATGAGGGGTCCGTGACTTGCGTTGCACTGAGTTAGTGGCAACCGATGGCCTGCGTCCGGCAGGGGCCTACCGGCATGTGATGATGACTTGCGTTGCACAGGGTTAAGGGCACCCGCTGCACTGTGGCTGGCAGGGAATACCGGCACGTGACGATGACTTGCGTTGCACAGGGTTAGTGGCACCTGCTGCACTGTGGCTGGCAGGGGCCTACTGGCACGTGGTGATGACTTGCGTTGCACTGAGTTAGGCCCACCTGAAGAGCTGAGTGGGTGTGCAGCCTGCGATGATGCGTTGGCCTCGATACGGCGTCCAGCGAATCAAGACTCAAATTGAACAGTGTGCCCTGCTGGACCGCAGTGTACGCGCAGGCAGCAGTCAGCACACACCTGACTCCACGATGCGGTGCCGCAGGGTGCGCTGGGGGCCTGTGGTGCGGAAACCAGCAACCGGCTGAGGAGGTTGCACCGGCACGTGGAGGGCCCTCTTGGAGACACGCCGGTGGCAGCAGGTGAGCATTGAGGCCTGGCTGCGCAGGGGCGGGCAGTCATCGCTGGGCGGCGGATGTGAGAAGTTGGCCTGGCATATGCTGTCCACTAATTATAGTGGGCACCGTGCACCAGTCCAAATCGACTCTTATGGTAGGTAGGTTAAAGACAACCTTATTGAAAGCTATCCTAGTGGTAGCTGTGGAGAGCAGCCTTCAGGCTAAGTCTTGAAGGAATGTAAAGCAGCTTGTTTTACCAGTCTATAATCTCTTGAGTGACCAAATGAAAGAGCACCACACCAGGTATATATTCAAAATATATGTATTTATTACTAAACACACCCCTCTAGTCTCTTTATGAGGCTAGAGTTCGAAGTACATAGGTTATAAGATCTTAAATCACAGTAATAGCACAAATACACGTTTGGGCCCTAGGGGCGTACCAAACCATATACCAATAAAGTGGTATGCGAACCACGACTGAACTAGACACTAGGCCTAGAGCCTCTAGAAGTGCTTGGACCACAAGGAACCACCCAAGGTAGTGACACAGGGGACCCACGGGAGACGCGTGCAGTGTAAATACACAACCGCGATACGCCGTTAACTTCTATGGAGAAAGTCGGGATCGGGAAAATAGAGGAAAGGGACACTTTAAAGAGGACTAGGACAAAACCCTTTGAGATCTAGGACTTTGAAGAGTCTCTACCCACGGGAGCACCGGAGTACTCGTGTTACCTCACCCAGGGAAGCCGGGTGCATAGGTGCCTTTCGGGGTCGGGTTTCGTCGTCGTTTCTTATGGCGATCTGCTGCAAAGTGCTGCTGGCGACCAGGAGAAAAGTGTCCGGGTGGATCCAAGAGTGGATCGGAGTTCTGAAGAACCTGAAAGCAGAGGGGACAGAGTCTGGGTCACTAGCCAGTGACCAGGAGGGCGATGGACAGATGCCCACCGATGTCGAGTGCTTCAAGTTCGTTGACGGTCGTCTTGACTCTTCAGCCACGAGGTCCGGGAGGCGTTGTCGGCGACCAGGAGCAGGATTCGGGCTGTTGCTCGATGTCTGTCGAGTGCAGAGGTGTCGGCGACCAGATTGGACCCAACAGGCCTTGGCAACGGCAAGTCTCGAGTAAGATGTAGATCGTCGATGATGCAGACCAGCAAGGTCTGGGGAACTCACCCAGCAAGGGTAAGTGAGGGCAGGCCTGGAGCAACCAGACTGCCAAGTAAAGAAAAGATTGGCCTTCGGTAAGGGCTACTAGCCAACGGGCTAGCGACCGCGAAGGAGCCTCGTGACGCCGCACGTGGAGCTGGCTTACAGGACACTCGTGGAGTGGGGGCCAGTGATCTTCGGTGCAGGTGGTGCTGGAGGCTAGGGCTACTCGGAGCCCAAAGCACGACTTCTTGGGAGACCCAGAAGATGGTGCACTTGCAAGTGTGCTCGGTGTCCAGGGGTCACGGTCTCAAGTCACCCACGATAGCCACGGGCCTCAGCTTTGCTGGGGACTCAGGGTAGCCTCGGGGAAGTCTGAGAATCCACCTCTGGTGATGCGATGACTTCGGCGTCCGACGGGAGCTTCAGTGATGCGAACCGGACAGATGCTTCTTTGGTGCCTGCCAAGCAGGGGAGTCACTCCTTGACCCCAAGGGAGATTCTTCAGTCCTCTAATCGTGAGTAGAGCGTCGAAGGTCCAGGATTCTGTTTCAGAGTTTCGTCCAGGTATAATCTAAAGTCCTAAGGACTGGGTTCCTACCTTTATTCCAAAAATAGGGGATGGACTACTCTGTGGCCCCACCTATGGGTGGGTCAGGGCAGAGGGGTGGCTACACCCCTTTCCCTTTGTCCAGTTCGCGCCAAAGCAGGGGCTGCAAGCCCCTGATCCGGTTTGAACTGGGGTATGCACTAGGGACACCAAATGTGCCCCCAGTGCAGGACTTCAAAGCACCCGAAAGTGCTCCCGCCCAGCCCCAATACACATTGTCCTGTCTGGGGAGGTGGTCACACCTCCCTGGGACAGGAAACCTATTGTCCAGGCCTCCCCTGCCGGAGTTTCGTCCAGCAGCAGGAGGCCAGACTCGTGTCTGTGGCAGCAGCATCCATTTTGTGATGCCAGGGCTCTGGAAAGAAGTTACCGGACTCGTCAGAGTTAACATGCCTTTCCCTCTAGAAGGGTGGAATGCTACCCCCGCCGCCAGGATTGGCGGGGGGTAGTATTCCAAGATGTTTGACACCAAACACGACATGTTTAGGTGCAGCCATTCCATAGTTAGCATTTTACCGCGAGGATATAATGCGTTTAAGAGTATATGGTCAGGCTGCACTACAAACAGCATCAGAGATGGTCTCCGAACGCTGCAGAGGGGCCCTGCTCATGCAGGGGCACCCTCTCACATAGGAACCATGCACTCTGCCTTTAGGATTGATAAGGCCTGCCTTAGGAGTGACTTATAGGTTTATATGTGTGTATGCTTTTAGTGATATAGGTAACCTATACCACAGCAAGGGGTGCATGCACCACCTTACCCAGGCTGCAGTAGCAGACCTGTGGTGTCAGTTTGGATGGCCTACCAGGGGTGGCATAATACATGCTGCAGCCCCTGGCAGGCCTCTGAGGTACCTATGCCCTTGGTACATAGTATACCATATACTAGGGACTTACAAGGGCACTCCAGATCCCAATCAGTGATGTGCCTAAGGCACATGGAGACCCTTTTAAAGAGGAAACAGCTAGGCTGGGGTTCTGAATAGCAGGGCCCCAGCCAGACTAATGTCGAAAACCAGTGAAGTATCAGCAAAAAGTGGGGGTACCCCTGTGAAGCAGATCCTACTCTCCTACACAACCCCCCCAAACGTAGGGACATTAAACTAACCTTGCCCAGTTAAGTCTTCATGTTCTAAGTGGAAATACCTAGAGAGTCCATCTGCATTCGCATGGTTACTCCCAGGCCTATGTTCCACTGTAAAGTCCATCCCCTGTAGGGAAATGGACCACCTAAGCAGTTTGGGGTTTTCACCCTTCATTTGTTTTAGCCATAAGAGGGGCTTATGGTCTGTCTGAACCAGGAAGTGTGTACCAAACAAGTATGGCCTCAACTTCTTCAGAGCCCAGACCACAGCAAAGGCCTCCCTCTCTATGGCTGACCAACGTTTCTCTCTAGGGGTCAGCCTTCTGCTAATAAAAGCTACTGGCTGATCCTGACCTTCTTCATTCAATTGTGACAGTACAGCCCCTACCCCCAATTCAGATGCATCTGTTTGAACAATGAACTTCTTGGAGTAATCAGGACTCTGCAGAATTGGAGCAGTGCACATGGCCTGCTTGAGGTCATCAAATGCCTTTTGACAGCTAACTGTCCACTGAACCTTTTTGGGCATTTTCTTAGAAGTTAAGTCATTCAAGGGTGTCACTATTGATCCATACCCCTTGACAAATCTCCTATAGTACCCAGTCAGGCCTAAGAAGGCTCTCACCTGAGTCTGGGTAGTGGGAGCAGTCCAGTCCATGATGGTCTGGATCTTGCTCTGCAAAGGTTGAACCTGGCCTCCACCCACAAGGTGGCCCAGGTACACAACCTGACTCTGCCCTATCTGGCACTTAGTGGCCTTGATAGTCAGGCCTGCCTTTTGCAGGGCCTGTAAAACATTCCTGAGGTGGACCAGGTGATCCTCCCAGGTGGAGCTAAAGACAGCAATATCATCTAGATAAGCTGCACTATAGGCCTCCAGTCCTGTGAGAACTGTGTTCACCAACCTCTGGAAAGTGGCAGGTGCATTTTTCAGACCAAAGGGCATCACCACAAATTGGTAATGCCCACTAGGGGTTGAAAATGCTGTTTTGGGCTTTGCAGCATCAGCTAGTCTGATCTGCCAGTAGCCAGCTGTTAGGTCAAATGTGCTGAGATATTTGGCAGAGGCCAAAGTATCTATGAGCTCATCTGCCCTGGGTATTGGATGGGCATCAGTCCTAGTGACTGCATTGAGGCCCCTGTAGTCTACACAAAACCTCATCTCTCTTTTCCCACCACTGGTGTGAGGTTTAGGTACTAGGACTACTGGACTAGCCCAAGGGCTATCTGAGGGCTCAATCACTCCCAATTCCAACATCTTCTGGACTTCAGTCCTGATACAGTCCCTGACATGGTCAGGTTGCCTATAAATCTTGTTTTTAATAGGCAGACTGTCCCCAGTGTCCACTTCATGAGTGCACCAGGTGGTCTGACTGGGTGTCAGAGAAAACATATGTCTAAACTGATTGAGGACTTGCCTGCAATCAGTTTGTTGCTGGGTAGTGAGGCTGCCTGCCAAGGCTACACCATCAACTGACCCATCGTCAGGGTTCTGTGAGAGCAGGTCAGGGAGTGGGTCACTCTCTTCCTCCTGCCCTTCATCAGTAGCCATGAGCAAGCCCATGTCTGCCCTGTCCACATATGGCTTAAGTCTGTTGACATGGAGAACCCTTTGGGGACTCCTGGGTGTTCCCAGGTCTACTAAGTAAGTGACCTCACCCTTCTGCTCAACAATAGTGTGGGGTCCACTCCATTTGTCTTGGAGAGCTGCTGGGGCCACTGGCTCCAACACCCACACCTTCTGTCCTGGCTGGTAAACAGTCAGAACAGCCTTTTGGTCATGCCAGGCCTTTTGAAGTTCCTGGCTAGCCTCAAGGTTTTTGGTTGCCTTTTTCATGTACTCGGCCATCCTGGAGCGGAGACCAAGTACATAGTCCACTATATCTTGCTTTGGGGGCTTGAGAGGTAACTCCCATCCTTCCTTCACCAAGCACAGTGGACCCCTCACAGGGTGGCCAAACAGAAGTTCAAAAGGGCTGTAACCAACCCCTTCTGAGGCACCTCCCTATATGCGAATAAAAGGCAGGGCAAGAGTATGTCCCATCTACGCCTAAGCTTTTCTGGGAGCCCTTTAATCATGCCCTTCAAGGTTTTGTTGAATCTCTCAACTAAACCATTGCATTGTGGGTGATAGGGTGTGGTGAACTTATAAGTAACTCCACACTCCTTCCACATTGCTTTTAAGTACCCAGACATGAAGTTTGCACCCCTGTCTGATACTACCTCCTTAGGAAAGCCCACTCTTGAGAAGATTCCCAGGAGGGCCCTTGCCACCACAGGTGCTGTAGTGGTCCTAAGGGGAATAGCTTCTGGGTACCTGGTGGCATGATCCACTACCACCAGTATAAATCTGTGCCCAGATGCTGTTTGGGGATCCATGGGACCAACAATGTCAATCCCTACCCTCTCAAAGGGCACCCCCACCACAGGTAGTGGTATCAGGGGGCCTTTGTAGTGCCACCTGCTTTGCCACTGGCTTGGCAGGTTACACAGGAGCGACAAAACTCCTTACTGTCTTCAGACATGTGGGGCCAGTGAAAGTGAGGGACAATTCTGTCCCAAGTCTTGTTCTGGCCCAGGTGTCCTGCTAAGGGAATATCATGGGCTAGGGTCAATAGGAAGCCCCTGAACTTCAAAGGTATTACCAACCTCCTGGTAGCACCAGGCTTGGGGTCTCTACTCTCTGAGTACAGGAGTCCATCATCCCAATACACTGTATGGGGACCACTAGCTTTCCCAGCAGCCTCAGCAGCAGCTTGCTGTCTGAGGGGTTCAAGGGAGGGGCAGCTCTGCTGCTCCTGGCTCAGATCTGCCCTAGAAGGTCCCCCTGTCCCCAAGAACTCAACCTGGTCAGGCTCAAGTTCCTCTGGGACAGTTCCTTCTTCAGGGCTGAGATCATCCCCCTCAAGGGACTGATCTTCCTCCTGAGCCAAGGGGAAGGCACTGCCTTAACCCTACTACTCCTCCTCTTGGAAGGCACTTGGTCCATTCTTCCAGAATCCAAGGCCTGTTCAGTTTTAGACAGTTTAGCTTGTGACCTGGTCACAGCAAACACATCTGCAGGGATCCCCAGCATTTCTGCATGGGTCCTGAGCTCCACTTCTGCCCAAGCAGAAGTCTCTAAGTCATTGCCAAGCAAGCATTCGACTGGTAGGTTTGCACTTACCACAACCTTCTTAAGGCCAGTTACCCCTCCCCAGGAGAAGTTAACAACTGCCAGAGTATGGTCTGTTCTGACATTGCTAGCATTGGTCACTTGGTACATCTCACCAAGTATAACTTGCCCAGGTAGCACAAGGTCTTGTGTCACCATGGTGACACTTGCCCCTGTGTCCCTAAATGCCAAAGCCTCTCGTCCATTGATTAAAGGCTGTTGTCTGTACTTGCCCAGATTACTGGGACTCACAGTGGAGGTCACATCCATGCCTCCATCACAGACTAACACAGCCTGAGTCAGTTCCCTGACTAAGTCAGAGCCCAACTCAGTTCCCAGGGTGAACCCTACTAAACCCTTTGCTGGAGCACCTCCACCAACTGTACTAGGGGGAACAGGTGCCTTAGGGGCATTGGTGGGTGCTGGACTGGAGTCTTTGGACTTGGTGCAATCACTGGTCCAGTGGGTCTTTTGCTTACAGACCTTGCACCATGGTTTTCTTTGGCCTTTACCCTTGGTAGACTGGGAATCCCCACCAGAAGAAGATTTTTGGGGGCCTGATGAAGACTTTTGATCTTTACCCTTCTCCCCACCCTTGTCAGAGTTCTTAGCATCTTGCTTCTTGGTTTCCCCACCTTGGTTCTGTACCTTCTGCTTCACCCTGGTTCTGACCCATTTGTCTGCCTTCTTTCCCAATTCTTGGGGAGAGGTCAGATCAGAGTCAACCAGGTACTGATGCAACAGCTGGTTTTGACAGTTATTAAGAATCTGCTCCCTCATTATCAGATTATACAATCCTGAGAAGTCACACACCTTACTGCCCATCAACCAGCCTTCCAGAGCCTTGGCAGAACAATCCACATAGTCTACCCAGTCTTGAGTCTGTGCTTTTTGGGTGTCTCTGAACTTCAACCTGTACTGTTCAGTGGTTAGGCCAAACCCATCAATAAGAGCACTCTTCAAGACCTTGTAATTGTCAGCATCCTCCTCTCTAACAGTGAGGAGCTTGTCTCTACCTTTGTCAGCAAAGGAGAGCCACAAGATTGCTGCCCACTGCTCCTGAGGGACCTTCTGTACTTTACAGGCCCTCTCTAAAGCAGTTATCCATTTGTGGATATCATCCCCACTCTGGTAGGGAGGGACAATCTTGCTCAGGTTCCTATGGTCATAGGACCTTTCCCTATCTCTAGGGACATGGCTGCCACCATGGGACTCTAGTCCCAACTTTCTTCTCTCTCTAAGGAGATCTAGGGATTCTCTATCTAAAGCCAATTGCTTCTTCCTGATCTCCAGTTGAGTCTCCTCATACTGGACCAGTCTCTTTCTTCTCTCATGAGAGGATTCCCTCCTGTGAGAAGAAACAGAGCTCCCTATTGAGGTGCCAGAGTGGTTAGACTCCTGAGAAGGAGACCTAGACTTTCTGAGCACACTCATAATCCTTCCTGGGGGGACAAAGGTGTGGTTCTCTAGATCCTCATCTTCATCTTCCCCAGAAGGGATTGGGTTTTCCAGGTCAGGGTCATTGTCACCCTCCTGGTCAGTTTCAGAGGGGGGCTGGGGGTAGTAGTACCCCTGGTCCCTTCCTCATCTGCTGGCCCACCCTCTGCTCCTACCCCTTCAGTCTCTGAGGACTTACTAAGATCATAAGCCACCAACAACTCCTGGAGGTGTTGGGTGGTGGGACTTTGGCCTGTCTTTACTTTCCTCACGTTACACAAAGCTCTCAGTTCCAAGAATGGGAGTGTGTCATACTTGGAGGGGAAGCTCAATGGCTTCCTGCAGGGCATCTCTGGATCCTGCTTTTAAAGACATTACTAGTGTGGTGTGGTGTATGCACTACCTACTCTAGTGTGGCCTACTAAACTCTCTTGAGTTGTAGAAAGGGTTGTGCTATCCCTTAACACACAACTCTAAGTTCAGTAGAACTTACTGATATTCTAAGCTTAAATTATATGTACCTTAGGTACCTTTAGTGGTTTTCAGTTGATCAATTCAATTGAGATTATCTGGTAAAACAATAGCAAGCTGGAATCCCACACGCTGCACACCAATGTGAGAAGTTGGCCTGGCATATGCTGTCCACTAATTATAGTGGGCACCGTGCACCAGTCCAAATCGACTCTTATGGTAGGTAGGTTAAAGACAACCTTATTGAAAGCTATCCTAGTGGTAGCTGTGGAGAGCAGCCTTCAGGCTAAGTCTTGAAGGAATGTAAAGCAGCTTGTTTTACCAGTCTATAATCTCTTGAGTGACCAAATGAAAGAGCACCACACCAGGTATATATTCAAAATATATGTATTTATTACTAAACACACCCCTCTAGTCTCTTTATGAGGCTAGAGTTCGAAATACATAGGTTATAAGATCTTAAATCACAGTAATAGCACAAATACACGTTTGGGCCCTAGGGGCGTACCAAACCATATACCAATAAAGTGGTATGCGAACCACGACTGAACTAGACACTAGGCCTAGAGCCTCTAGAAGTGCTTGGACCACAAGGAACCACCCAAGGTAGTGACACAGGGGACCCACGGGAGACGCGTGCAGTGTAAATACACAACCGCGATACGCCGTTAACTTCTATGGAGAAAGTCGGGATCGGGAAAATAGAGGAAAGGGACACTTTAAAGAGGACTAGGACAAAACCCTTTGAGATCTAGGACTTTGAAGAGTCTCTACCCACGGGAGCACCGGAGTACTCGTGTTACCTCACCCAGGGAAGCCGGGTGCATAGGTGCCTTTCGGGGTCGGGTTTCGTCGTCGTTTCTTATGGCGATCTGCTGCAAAGTGCTGCTGGCGACCAGGAGAAAAGTGTCCGGGTGGATCCAAGAGTGGATCGGAGTTCTGAAGAACCTGAAAGCAGAGGGGACAGAGTCTGGGTCACTAGCCAGTGACCAGGAGGGCGATGGACAGATGCCCACCGATGTCGAGTGCTTCAAGTTCGTTGACGGTCGTCTTGACTCTTCAGCCACGAGGTCCGGGAGGCGTTGTCGGCGACCAGGAGCAGGATTCGGGCTGTTGCTCGATGTCTGTCGAGTGCAGAGGTGTCGGCGACCAGATTGGACCCAACAGGCCTTGGCAACGGCAAGTCTCGAGTAAGATGTAGATCGTCGATGATGCAGACCAGCAAGGTCTGGGGAACTCACCCAGCAAGGGTAAGTGAGGGCAGGCCTGGAGCAACCAGACTGCCAAGTAAAGAAAAGATTGGCCTTCGGTAAGGGCTACTAGCCAACGGGCTAGCGACCGCGAAGGAGCCTCGTGACGCCGCACGTGGAGCTGGCTTACAGGACACTCGTGGAGTGGGGGCCAGTGATCTTCGGTGCAGGTGGTGCTGGAGGCTAGGGCTACTCGGAGCCCAAAGCACGACTTCTTGGGAGACCCAGAAGATGGTGCACTTGCAAGTGTGCTCGGTGTCCAGGGGTCACGGTCTCAAGTCACCCACGATAGCCACGGGCCTCAGCTTTGCTGGGGACTCAGGGTAGCCTCGGGGAAGTCTGAGAATCCACCTCTGGTGATGCGATGACTTCGGCGTCCGACGGGAGCTTCAGTGATGCGAACCGGACAGATGCTTCTTTGGTGCCTGCCAAGCAGGGGAGTCACTCCTTGACCCCAAGGGAGATTCTTCAGTCCTCTAATCGTGAGTAGAGCGTCGAAGGTCCAGGATTCTGTTTCAGAGTTTCGTCCAGGTATAATCTAAAGTCCTAAGGACTGGGTTCCTACCTTTATTCCAAAAATAGGGGATGGACTACTCTGTGGCCCCACCTATGGGTGGGTCAGGGCAGAGGGGTGGCTACACCCCTTTCCCTTTGTCCAGTTCGCGCCAAAGCAGGGGCTGCAAGCCCCTGATCCGGTTTGAACTGGGGTATGCACTAGGGACACCAAATGTGCCCCCAGTGCAGGACTTCAAAGCACCCGAAAGTGCTCCCGCCCAGCCCCAATACACATTGTCCTGTCTGGGGAGGTGGTCACACCTCCCTGGGACAGGAAACCTATTGTCCAGGCCTCCCCTGCCGGAGTTTCGTCCAGCAGCAGGAGGCCAGACTCGTGTCTGTGGCAGCAGCATCCATTTTGTGATGCCAGGGCATCTGGAAAGAAGTTACCGGACTCGTCAGAGTTAACATGCCTTTCCCTCTAGAAGGGTGGAATGCTACCCCCGCCGCCAGGATTGGCGGGGGGTAGTATTCCAAGATGTTTGACACCAAACACGACATGTTTAGGTGCAGCCATTCCATAGTTAGCATTTTACCGCGAGGATATAATGCGTTTAAGAGTATATGGTCAGGCTGCACTACAAACAGCATCAGAGATGGTCTCCGAACGCTGCAGAGGGGCCCTGCTCATGCAGGGGCACCCTCTCACATAGGAACCATGCACTCTGCCTTTAGGATTGATAAGGCCTGCCTTAGGAGTGACTTATAGGTTTATATGTGTGTATGCTTTTAGTGATATAGGTAACCTATACCACAGCAAGGGGTGCATGCACCACCTTACCCAGGCTGCAGTAGCAGACCTGTGGTGTCAGTTTGGATGGCCTACCAGGGGTGGCATAATACATGCTGCAGCCCCTGGCAGGCCTCTGAGGTACCTATGCCCTTGGTACATAGTATACCATATACTAGGGACTTACAAGGGCACTCCAGATCCCAATCAGTGATGTGCCTAAGGCACATGGAGACCCTTTTAAAGAGGAAACAGCTAGGCTGGGGTTCTGAATAGCAGGGCCCCAGCCAGACTAATGTCGAAAACCAGTGAAGTATCAGCAAAAAGTGGGGGTACCCCTGTGAAGCAGATCCTACTCTCCTACAGCGGACTGGTCTGGGGACCAGGGCTGGGGTGCAGCAGGCGCACAGGATCGCGCAGGCACCACCGGTCATGGTGGCGGCCTCATGGCTGGGTGGGAGGCGCAGCCCTGGCAGTCATGACCCTGCATGCGATGTGCACTGGTTGGTTTGGGACGTAGCCACCTCGTCTCCAGTGTGAATCTGCCCATTGAAGGTGGTCGGCCACGTGTGTGTAGGCCTATGGACAGGTTATGGCGGAGACTGAGACACACGCAGTAGTCACTTTGGTGGTGGATTTGTGACGGGTGCATTCCCACAGTTGTGAGCTGTAGGATTGTGGAGTTGAGGTGTGTGGTGTGTTCAGTTGGTACTTGCCGATGGGCAGTGCATTACCATTGGTGCCATCCTCAAAGCGCTGGTTGGTGGCGGACTTGCGGACATGTGGGAATCATGCACACTGCCTGGGGAGTTTGCGACGACATTGGTGGACAGGCCACGGTGGTCCACTTTTGTCTGCACATTGATGGCATGCGTGTGGTTGCTGTTGCGGTGATTGTGTGCAGTGTCAGCAGGGGGCACAAGTCGTACACGTGTGCTGTGAATTGCCCCCAACACGTGCGTGACTCCAGATATGGCGTAGTTCCCTTGCGTGGTCTCAAGATGTTCCTGCGCAGTGTGGGGGGAGTGAGGGGCAGGGGTATCGAGCTGACACACACTGTGATGCTTTCAGGTATGATGACTCCTGCATGATGTGACCGTAAGAGCAGTTCGTGTGGTCATTACCTTCCTCTTCATTCCTACACAAACTTATGTTACGGTCTTCTCATGCATGGTTTATCATGCCTGTAAGCATTCCGGTTTGTCCAAATGCAGTACACTGTACCAGATTAGGCATGTGACTATACGGAAGTTTGACCATTGTCACCATTTTTCCCACAGGTTTCTGAAGACACGTTGCCCTGTTGAAGTTCCCCTTTGGGAATGGAACGCGTTGGCTGAGCTTTTCGTTTTGTTTGTTTGTGTATTTGGAATAAAGTTCTGTTTTTACACTACTGTTGACTACTGAACTTCATGACCTGGCGCACCCACATTTCGGTTACTACGATCTTGGGTCTGGGGCACGGAGGCGTCTAGCACGGCTGGCGTTGGGGTTGGTTGCGCAGGTACACTACGAATTGGAACTATTGTGTGGTGCGGATACAGGGGCCCGCCGTTGCTTTTGTGGACATGCATCCATGACATGTGTGAGGGAGTTTGATGGGGCTGGCTGCGAGACTCCTCCGACTCTGGCAGTTGTTGGTTGGAAGGTACCAGGGGCCAACAGGTGCAGCACAGCCAGCAGCTTTGTCTGCGGGGGGATGTTGGTTGTCCGCTGTGTTGGTACCGTCAGCCTGTGGGCAATGTGGGTCAGGATGTGGAGGATGGTTGTCCTTTTGAGCCTGTGTTGGCCAATGGCTTCCTCTGGCATTGAGTCTCTGGGGCTGGTGCGTTTTAGGGTCGTCCGCTGTCCTGCACTGCCTAGGTGGTAATCCGGGGGGGTGTTATGGGGGGGCCTGGGAGTGGTGGCGGTGGGTGTTGTGGGCCTCAAACAAATAGATGGTCGCGGTAGCAACTTCTATAGCACAGTAAAAAATATATATAATGTAGCAATCACCACTCTGGTTTTACTTCAAACGTATATATCCGTTTAATTCACCTTTTGACCTATAAACCTTAAAAAGCCAAATGTCGAGTTCCCCTGATTCAATTGTTTGTCTTATTTTGTTCAGCATCTTTTTCTTCTTTTTACTGCAAGAACTTGGGAGTTTTAGCGAATGATTTCTTGCCTTTAATTCTGCTTGATGTTACTTACATATTTTACACCATTTCTCTGATGAAAAGCCTCTTGCTTTGTGACATAACTACAAGGGCGTGGTCAGAGTTTCTTGCTGGAGCTGTATTTTTCTAACAAGGCACTAGTTTACTAAATTTGTAGGGTTCATACCTAGTAGGCACCGCTAGTAATCCAGGCTTTCACAGTTTTTAATGTGGTTCTAATTGTTAACAGCTGCTGTAAATGCTTTTACACAATAGCCTTGTGATGTTTACTCATTAATTTACCTTCTTTACTTATGTGGTCATTGGTGAAGAATTGGATGTGTGTGCCTTCGTTTTCCAAGTGTGAAACTGTGTCATTTACAGATGGTCAGATCATACTACAAATTAATGTATCTGCTGTAGCACAGGGGTGTAGTAAATCTCAATTAAATTGCAAAGATATGGAAGTATTCTCAGGCAGGTAAGTGGATTATGTTCCTGTCTCACATTACACGTATAACAATTAGTACACCCCCTTTCTATTTTGACCCCATTTTTACAGTTTGCCTCTCCTAGGTACTGATGTGATAAACCTCTGAGTGAGAAGGCTTGATTCACAGGCTTGATGTATTCTTCTCTCTAAGATGCAAAACATGCAGTTCAACATATTGATGGGTATACCATTGTGGACTCTATGGGGGATATTCTCAAGAACGTGCGATAAACATCGCCAAAATGGGCTAACGCAATTTTTCATATCACCGTCTATTGTGGGAGAATAACTCAGTGTCAACGTCCTATTCTCAGCACGGCAGTAACATGCGATAGTTTCCCGATAACACCTCAAATGTCCGCGATACAACAACTGCGACGGCGATAAAAAAGGAAACCCGAACGTGAAAAAAGTTGCGATGGGCCCAACCGCGATAGAAAAATCGGCGACAAGCAGCGCCAGACTTGCAATTCCCATGTCAGGCGGGAAATATCACCATAAAAGCTGCAAAAAAACCCAAAAAACATAACAACTGCGAAGCACAATGGAGGTAGCCGGAGCAAGTACAAAGGACAACACGAACCCCACAAGCCCCACGGAGGACCAGCCTGGGACCTCGGGGTCAGGGAAGGAGAAGAATAAGAGGAAGACGCGGTTCAGTCCGCAGGAAAACAGGACCCTGATTACGGAGGTGATAGAACACCATCAACAACTGTTCGTCACCTCCACTGTGTCATTGGCAACAAAAAATGGAATATGGCAGTCCATCGTGGACAAGGTGAATGCAGTCGGAGTGCTGAGGAGGATAATGGAAGAGGTCAAGAGGCACTGGAATGATGTGAGGCGCAAAACCAAGCTGAAACTCGCAAACAACCGCAAAGCAGCAATGCAGACTGGGGGTGGAAGTCCTGTGCCACAGGAGGAGCTGGATGAGATGGAGGAAATGGTGTCCACAGTCATCAGTGTGGAGACGGTGGCAGGTAGTCGGGGGACCGGACACTGCTCAACATGACCTGACACAACAGCAACAGGGTGAGTAACCACCAGCGACCGGGGGGTCGGGGGGAGATGGGCACAATGGCACACATGCACAACCACAATGACTCTGGATCATGTCCCTGATCTCCTTGCCATACTGCAGAACACATAGAAACAGCAAGTAGTCCCCCATCCACAATATGCCCAGAGGGTGCCCACCCCACACATCACCAATCACACAACAAACCCATGCACATGTGCTGAACCCAGCAAAGCTGCGGATCCGTGAGCCCCACTGACAATGCAAGTGACACTGCATGACGATGAGCATGTCTGCAGGCCACTCATCATGACATGTTGCACGCCATGACACAGAGGTGGCTGAGTGTGGTCCACATCCGGAAAGGAGCAGGTCACACACTGACACATCCATGTGCACAAACAACCCCTGACGGCAACAAGACATCTGCGGACAAACCATGCCCAAGTGTCCCAACTCCCACCAAGAGCCCAATTTACCCAAGTGTGCAACATCTCAGCACTGCATAAGCACAGAAGTCAAAGGCACACCGCCTGAAAGGGAGAAGGCCAAGCAAAGTCTGAGCTGCAGGGGTGACTCTCCCACAATGCAGCACACACACACATTTGGCATAGCAGGTAACTGTGACATGATAATGGACAAGTACAACCCCACATTCCTGATGGTGCACAAATGTCCACTGTCCCGCTTCAAATAGGCAGCTCCTCCTAAACAGTCACAATATACATTGTCATGCAGTCTGTTTGGAAACTTGGCCAATGCATGAACATACATGGAACACACTGTTAAACTGCATCTCCCCTTTACATTGGAGAGGGAGAATCATCACCTCCTGCAGAGCAGACCGAACACCTCCTCACTGATGACGAGGAGGACCTCCCCACCTTCGACACCAACGCCCTCCAAGAGCTCATGGACAGCTTCCGCACCCCACCCCCAGGAGCAGGGCAGCCCAGCTGCATTGAGGAGACCCCACCCCCTGCACAGACCACACTTCAGGAAGCACCCACCACCCCAGCTGTCTCCCAGGATCCCCACGACCAACACATGGCATTTCAATGCTGTGTGTTGGAGGGCCAGAAGGAGATGGCTGAGCAGGTGCGGGTGGGGTTCGAACTCATGGCAGCCAAACTAGATGCAATCCATGGGTGTCTACGTCCCATCAGGGACCACTTACAGTCCCTAACGGACACCCACAGTCCGCTCCATGGTCTCCAACGAGCCATGGCTGATATCGCTGGAGTCATGACTCGGAGACAAGAACACCTGTCTAGTCAGAGTGGCTCCAGCGATCTCAGCCGGGAGTTGGGACACATGCGGAGGCTCATGGAGGAAATGGTGCGGAAGGAGGCGGAAAGGATGGCTACCATGGCTGCACATCAGCGAGATGTAGCTGGGATCTTCCATGCCTTGCAGATCCTCATTATGGCATTGCTGCCACAAGGCCTGGCGCAGATGAATGCTGCTGCTCCTGCACCATCCACATCTCCGCCCCCTGATGTGTCAGTGCCCCACAGTGCGGCAGACATTCCACCTCCGGCACCTGATGTGTCACTGCCACACAGTGCGGCCGACAATCCACCTCCGGCCCCTGATGTGTCAGTGCCACACAGTGCTGCAGGCGAAACTCCACCACCCACAGGTGAGGCACATCACACATCAGAGGACGATGATGTGAATGAGACTGCCGTTGTGGTAATGAGGAAGCGGTAGCATTCATCTCCGCCATATGGCTGGTTTCAGCTTGGTTCGGCCCTTTGCATCATCACCTTCCACTGTCTCCCGATACACTCTGCGGCACTCACCTTGGACCTCGACATGGATTGCCATATTCTGTTTGGTTACCAATGACACAGCAATCAGACTGCGGACTGAACTCTTCCTCTTCCGATTAATTTGTCCTTCCCTAATGGACTCTGGCTGGCCCTCCACGGGGCAACAATGTCAAGTGGGGTGTGCATGGCCCTGTACTGCTCCAGCTGCAACACTCCACTGAATGTGAATAAAACATTCAAATTCACACAGATGTGTCATGTCTATGATCCTTCAAGTATGACAGTATGGATGAATGTAGGGTCACTGATTCCCCCTCATGTCCATTTTGCACATGTTGTGGGGCTTGGGTCACAGGGTGCAACATTGCCGATTGCGGTCTGGGTGGCGCAGACACTACAACGGAGACACACGCATTGGTTACTTCCTTGTCCAGGCCAGAACTGAACCACGCCCAGCCCCGGGCTCATTGTTCACACCCCAATGCTGGACTGGCATACGCCAGCCCAGCCCACTCCGCTTACGCTCACAGGGGGTGACGACACAGCTACATGTCCCAGGTCTTCCCTGTAGTGATCTGCTGGTCACTGGTCTAGTTGTCAGCATGCCACAGCCACTCCCTGAGGGCTGGTTTACACCCACACCACACCCATCCAGCACAGGCGTCACGGGACATGTGACCCTGCCAATAAAAGGGGCCCACCACAGCACATCACCCACTGCCAGAGGTGACATGATGGCATCCGCATCCACGGAACTCAATCATAAAGGGTCCGTGACTTGCGTTGCACAGAGTTAGTGGCACCCAATGGCCTGCATCCAGCACGGGCCTACCGCCATGTGGCGATGACTTGCGTTGCACTGAGTTAGTGGCACCCGATGGCCTGCGTCTGGCACGGACCTACCGCCACGTGGCGATGACCTGCGGTGCACAGAGTTAGGCCCACCTGAGGAGCTGAGCGGGTGTGCAGCCTGCGATGATGCGTTGGCCTCGATACGGCGTCCAGCAAATCAAGACTCGATTTGAATTGTGAGCCCTGCTGGACCGCAGTGTACGCGCAGGCAGCAGTCAGCACACACAGAACTCCGCGGTGCGGTGCCGTGGGGTGCGCTGGGGGCCTGTGGTGCGGAATCCAGTGATCGGCTGAGGAGGTTGCACCGGCATGTGGAGGGCCCTCTTGGAGACATGCCAGTGGCGGCAGGTGAGCATTGAGGCCTGGGTGTGCAGGGGTGGGCAGTCATCGCTGGGCGGCGGAGCGGTCTGGGGACAGGGCTGGGGTGCAGCAGGCACACAGGATCGCGCAGGTACCACCGGTCACAGCGGCGGCCTCATGGCTGGGTGGGGGGCGCCGCCCTGGCAGACACGACCCTGCATGCGCTGACGAGATGTGCGCGGGTTGGCTTGGGACGTAGTCACCTCGTCTCCAGTGTGAATACGGCTGTTGAATGTGGTCGGGCACGTGTGTGTAGGCCTATGGTCACGATATGGCGGACACAGAGACACACGCAGTAGTTACTGTTGTGGTCATCCCGGAACTGGACCATGCCCAGGGCCCCGGGCTATTCATTCGTGACAAACGCCGGCCAAGGCCGCTCCGCTTTGGCTTACAGGGGGGGACCACATGGCTACATGTCCAAGGTCTTCCACACTGCCTGGGGTAACCTGTTTGCGTCCACTGTCCACTACACTGCAAACACCAGCAGTAGATGTCCACATGGACATGTCTTTTGCTCTGCATACTGCAGTCTGTCCAGCACATCTCCGCCACACTTAGCATTGTGTCCTTTCTTATTGCTGGGTCACTTTCCTCCTTCGCACATTCTTGGTTCCCACCTCTCCCCACATTCTGCAATTGTGTGGCAGAGGGGCTCTGCCTTTGTGGATGGTTTGTCTACATGTCTGGCCCCTGTTACCAAGGTTACTTGTGTTGTTGTGTCCGGTAGTTGGGCATGTTGGTTGGCATGTTGTATGTGATTTTGTTACGTGTGCTCTCCCACATTTGTGAGTTGTGTGATTGTGGAGTTGAGGTGTGTGGTGTGTTCAGTTAGTACTTACCAATGAGCAGTGCATTGCCATAGGTGCCATCCTGGAAGCGCTGGTTGATGATGGACTGTCGGAAGATGTATGTATCATGCACACTGCCTGTGAAGTTGGCGACGACATTGGTGAACTGTCCCTAGTGGTCCACTATTGCCTGCACATTGATGGAATGTTTGTGCTTTCTGTAGCGGTAATTGTGTGCAGGGTCGGCAGGGGGCACAAGTGGTACATGTGTACAGTCAATTGCCCCCGACACGTGCGGTAAGGCAGCTATGGTGTAATTCCCTTGCATGGTCTCCAGCTGTTCATGCACAGCATGGGGGAAGTGAAGGTGCAGGGGTATCAAGATGATACAAACCGTGATGTTTACAGGTCTGATGAATCCTGCATAATGAGACCGTACAGATGTTTGTGTGGTCGTAACCTTCCTTTTCTTTCCTGTGGAGGTTACGAGCACACGAACTTCTGTTACAGTATATTTGGACTGGATTCATCATACCTGTATGCATTCCGGTTTGTCCAAGTGCAATACACTGTACCAGATTACATTTGTGACTATGAGGACGTTTGACCATTGTCACCATTTCTCCAACAGGTTTCTGACTACTGATTTCAGGAAATGGAATGGAATTGGGGAGTTCCCGCAGCATTTGCAGTTTATTGGATCCACACGTTGCCCTGGTGAAGTTCCCCGTTGGGAATGGAATGCGTTGGCTGAGCTTTTCGTCTTGTTGTTTATGTATTTGTAATAAAGTTCTGTTTTTCTACTACCATTGACTACTGGACTTCATGACTTGGGGGGGAGGGTCCGGGGGGTGGTTGCGGTGGGTGTTGTGGCCCTCTTGGGTCTCCAGGCTGCATGATCATTGTCTCCATGGCATCTGTTGGTCTTCAGATGTGGCTCTAGGCTGGGCTCCTTTCATACTGCAGGTTGTCGTCCTGCTTAACACCAGTAAAGGCAGGTGTTGAATCCCTGCTGCTAACGCGCCTTATCGCCTGTTTTCGGATCGCATCGCTGATCTGGCTGGTCGTTGAGAATATCGCGAAGTGGTGTTTTCGTGTGTTTTTGCACGGGAACGCCTACTCTGCATATCATTAGCGTTAGTTGTCACTCTCATCCGTGGCGATTGTTTTGCGGCAGCTATCGCAGGAAAACTGGCATTGTCGGCAGTTTGCACCAGCTTGTGAATAGGGCGATAAGTTTATCGCCACTTTTGCGGCGCTAAAGGGCCGAGAAATCAGCAATGGCTCCTTGAGAATATGCCCCTATATGTATTTACAACACAATTCTGACATTATGTTCGATAGAATTGCACTGATGTAGTAGGGCTTTACCATCAATCATAATATCATCAGCACCTTCTAACTGAAAGATCACCTATCTACTAAGCCTGGGCGTAGTTCGCGAAGTAGCGCTACGCGAAGCTACGCAAAGTGCAGTTCGCACTACGCGAGCTACGCATAGCACTACGCGAACTGCGTAGTGCACTGTTCGCAATGATTGCACAGTGCCGGATGCTTGTCCACACTGTGCAATCATTGAAAACGGCATCTTGCACAGTGCGAGCTGTCTTTTACTGCCGCTCGAGTAGATTTTTACTCGGCGGCAGCTTTCTCAACGCGGACTGGAAGTTTCTCATCGCGAGCGGTCGCGAGCATACGCGACCACTCGCAATGAGAAGCCTGACCTCCCGCGTTGAAAATCTCACCGGGAGGTTTATTTTCCACGCTCGCGATCGGCAACTTGATGTTGCTGATCGCGAGCGAGAAAAAGTCTCGCCGGGATGTCATTTTGCTTGCTCGCGGTCGCCAACTTGATGTTGAGGACCGTGAGCAAGCAAAAAATTACTGCTGCACTACGCTACGCTACGCTACACGTGTTTGCACTGTGCTACGTGCAATTCGCGTTGTGCGAAGTAGCGCAAACTTCGCAAACTACGCGAGCGTAGCGTAGTGCTTTGCCCAGGGTTACATATCATAAACTGTGTATTACAAACTGACATAGGTTTCATCAGTAGGCATTTCTGGTGGGAACAAGGTGTACCATATTCTGTTTCAGCATATATTATGGGTTTGCATAAAGTGGTCAAAAGAGACTGTTACTGATGGGCCAATCCAATGCATACTTTGTTCAATACACTTTCATTATGGCATTAAGTTGTGTCATGCTCTTAAATGGAAAGGATCTCAACACTGTCTCAGGGTCACCCCTACTAAGTTCATGTTAACACTATTCCTGATAATTTCACTATCTCTTTGGTGGAACATCTAATGTAGTCATAAAAGCACCACTCGGGCTGTAGCTGTTGCCTGTAACCTTTCACGGTCAATGTCTTCACTTTTTTTGACTTTACTTTTTGAATTATCGTCAGTCAGATTGGTGATGGTAAGTTATATGCACTATGCAATACACTCTGTCCATTCAAAGAAGACCACCATTTACATTAGCAGTCCTCTTTCTCTGTACATGGCACCCTTCTCCTTTGCACTACCTCAGGACCTCTATGTTGCATGTTTGCTTCGGCTGCTAAGAAGTTGCTGTTTAACTTTGTTACATGTATTCCTCCTCAGGAAGCATGTTGTGTGCTTTTTGCCTTGAGAACAGTGTGTCTCTTGACAAGAGATGCAGCCGTTGCAGGTCTCCTTGTCTTGGTATGCCATACTCACCACTGCATTGCAGTTTCTGTGCATCAGTCCCACCTTCCATGTTTGATCGAAGAACCTCTCATTTAGGCGTTTATGAGTGACTCACTGACCAGCTATAGCTGTGGATCCCTATTGCTAAAAGGATCCTTTTCTGATCACCAGATGCACTCTAAGGCATAGATGAATTTTACATCATATTTCCTCATCAAAATGTAATTAATTGTGGTGCTTAAAGTGTGCCCTGTTTGATGTTGTCATAGCCCCAGGCAGGGAATGCTTCTGGAAAGCATTCTTCAGGACCTGAAGACCTCCCCCATCAGTGACACTGTGAAACGCATTGTGCATCCCTCATTTTGTATTACGGCATCTCCCTATGGTGAAGGCTTTCAGGGACATATTGAAGGCAGAACAGAATGTGCAGAGTAAAGAGAAACATTCTTCTAATCATAGGAACTGGATGAAGACGAAAAGAGTGCAGTGTATAGAAGTTTTGTCAGAACGGAGTTTTGGAAGTGTATCTGAGGGATCATTTTCTGCACCATTTACAGTGGTCGGACCATCGGGCAATGGATCAGTGCAAACAACTCAAAGTTTATTCCATCTCTTCTATATAATTCCTTAGTTCTCAAAAAAATGACAATTAATGACTTGGATATAATTTATATGAAGGAGATAATATGATTATGGAAACTTACGTTCATCTTCCCCACACTGTAAATTACGACTTCAATTATCTTTAACCACGTTAACTATATACCATACAGGAACAAAGCTAAATTACATATGCAAATGTGATTCTTCAAATGTAAATTCTCTAAAGAGACTAAGGGCCTCATGTATGGCATTTTGGCATAAGGCACCACAGCAAGTCACCTTGCTGCTATTCTGTATGTCAAAGTGAAAGGGAAGGAATACAGCGTATTTAAGCAATATGGTGCATTCCTGTCCTTTCTGCCTGTGCTGGGACAGTTTTGGCAGCCTAGCACCAACGTATGCACCCTTGCCCTATTGTGCAAGGGTGAATCCTTTGCAGGCAGGATTGTTTTTGTGCAGGAAGGGGCATCTTACTGCACAAAAACAATCCAAAGAGAAAAAGAGAAGAAAACGAGAAGAAATAAACATATTCTTAGCTGTTACGCCTCACCTCTGGAAGCGTATGGATTTGGCACTTCCCCAGGTTTGCATCACTATGTAAATCTGGGACAGCATCAAATTCTATTGGTGTTGCATGGGAAAACCCACTGCAAGGCCTCCTGAGTGCAGAGTAAGGCAACGCAGCGGTTTGAGCTACGTCTCCTTACTCATGATTTATGAGACCACTCAAAGCCATGCAAGGCGGCTTTGCATGGATTCACAAATCTTTATGAGAGCCCTACAACATACATGTACCACTTTATGTGGTGCAAACGTGATGCAGGGCTCTCATAAATAAGCCCTTAATACTCGATGAATTAAAAGTAAAGGCTATGTTATTGCTTCTTTTTCTTTCCTATAAGAACCTATCGAACTGGAAAATTTACTCCTGATATTATTATTCGAATATACATATCAAGATATACTTGGCTCGGTTAATGCTGCTAATCGTTTTAAATATTGGTTTGAATACAAACCGGTACTCTATTCACGCTTTATGGATCTGTTGTTCTTCTGTTTTGGTACATGGATATGAGTTTAAACTATGTTGGCGTTTACTTTGGGATTTTTCGAAGTTGGAGGTGGTTGAACACTTATTAGGATATGTTGAGTTTTTCTATGTGCACTGTTTGGTTATTGTGACACAGGTTTTTATGTGTGTGAAATGCCTGGTCACAAGTCACTTACAACTCTTATTGGTTATAGAATGTATGGGACATGTACACTATATGGTTCTTTCTTATTCTTTTTGTGTGTTGGCCGCTCAACACTTACGTTATATCTTGTTAAAATTGTGGATCTATTTTCGACCTATTGGCCGTTTTTGTTTGTTGTCTTTTTGCAGTGGGTAGTGGTGAATCTTGTACTCTGGTAGAACTCCTGCTTCTGAATTACTCTCTTGCCATTAGAACTTGACTTTTCTTGGTAAGAGCACTTGGAGACTCCTTGAGTGCAAATTACGGTGTGGTATGCATAAGCGTATTGCTCTGTAGTTTGTATAAGTGGACCCGAGGAGATGGGTGTTAATGACATGAGTAGCTGAGTAGTTATTTTCTGGTTTTGATGTGAGATATTATTACTGTCCTTCTTTGCTCCTGTAGCTGTTTTTATTTGCTTCTCTTTGTTTGTGCCTTTGCTCAACTCTCTTGCTCAGTCTCCATGATACTACTCTATCACATACTAGGTGCCATGGGTTACTGCTATAGAGTTTCAAGATATGACAAGTCTAGTGATTGGTGGTCACCGTTGGGTTCTCTGTGGGAATGATGCTTGTATGGTTTTTAACTAAGTTTCTTGCTCTTTTTATTATACACGTGGTTCAGTATTGTATTTATATCTATGATTGTCTTTGTGTCCTTTTATATAGAATTTGTCTTAGTCAATGTAATTATGTTTGTTTCTTTGAATTGTGTTTGCAGCCCTGAAGAAGCCCTTGTCAGGGGCGAAACGTGTTGGCTGTATCTGCTTGTAACACTGTCCAGATTTGGAGAAAAAAAGAAGAAATAAAAAAGAATATTCAAACAATATTGGAGTTTATAAAAAAAAATTGGAAGGGACCGTTGTCAATTGACTTGATGCCTAATTAACTCTTTGTGTTTATGTATTGCCTCTCATTGCTTGTGTGTTGTAATATATGATTTATGACCATTTGGCGGCTGGCCATTGAGGAGGGCAATACTGGTGTTGTGAAACACAGTTGTGACTACATTGGGTGGTGCAGTGACTGAGTTTACCTAGCTGCCACTATATCTTTTTTTCGTAGAGAGTATAAGTGCCTGCACTACCAACCTCTTAGAGATAAAGGGAGGAGAGGGGGAATCTTCTAAAACATCCTCAATATGCCGAAACAGATGGCAACAACCTTTACTACTTGAAAATCAAATTTAAAGGCTTCATCCAGCCACATTCCCAAGCTCTTTATGGCAGGTTTGAGGCAGGAGGGGGACCTAAACAATTAGTCCAAACCAGGTTCATGGAAGGGTTAAGATTGTTGCCCAGAACCATCAGCTCGGTTTTGTCTCCATTTAATTTAAGACAAGAGCAGGTCACCCACTTGGCAACTTGTTTCAGGCAGGGGCCTAAGGAGGGGGAGTCATCAATTTGCCTGTTGTCCGCATAGGATATTTTAGGGATCCCAAAGGGTCAGACGACTTTCTCAAGTGGTCTCATATACAGATTATAAAGAGTAGGGCTCATCAAGGAACACTGGGGTTCTCCACATTTGTAAAGGGAAGCTATCCGAAGTGAACTGACCGTCAAAGACCTGGAAAGTCCTATCTCATGAAAACGATTTGAGACAAGTCAAAGCGGTTCCGGTAAATCCAATATTCTGTAATAAATCAGCTAGAATATTGTGGCTCACGGAATCAAATGCCACACTCCTCATCTCTTCTTGAACTCCGCAAGAAGGTGAAGACCTGGCTTTTTGAGTAAGTCCCATCGCGACTACCCTCACACACCTACAAATGGCCAGGATACCCTCACGGGTTATAGCATGCTTTAAAAATATGCATAGCATAACATAACAATGGTGCCCCGTTTATTCATGTCAACGTACATGGTTAAAACCACCACACCTGAAAGGGTAATGGTGCAGCCTTATTTCCCTGAGGACATTTATTTAACTTAGAAACAGCTGCTTGTCAGATGTGAGTCTGGGCATGATATTTTTGAGGCATGCTGATATGTCTCCACTTAGACCGCTACTGCAACCATTTCCCATTGGCTATTATTATGTGCAAATAATACCAAATTAAGGGGCATATTTACAAGGAAAGTGGCGAAGCGTATCGTTAAGCCAAGAAGGCTAACAACACACTCCATCACTTTAGAAACACAGGGCTGCACCATATTTACAAGAATATGGTGCAGCCCTGAGCTTCCCCCTGCACTAGCGCTAAATTTAGCTGCCTGGTGCCAACGCAGGCCCCCTTGCACCATAGTGCAAGGGTGCCAGCATTGAGGGGAGCAATTTTTTATGTGCAGGAAGGTGTCCCTTCCTGCACATAAACAATCTGAAATGGCGATTTGAAACTTCTATGTGTGCTGCTGAATGCAGCACACATAGAAGTTGAAAAAACATCATTTTTTTTAATGATTGTTAATGTGCAAGAAGGGACACCTTCCTGCACATAAACAATCAAAGGAATTTTGCTGTTTCCATGTGTGCTGCACAACGCACCACACATGGAAACAGTAAAAACGAGGAGAAATTAAACATTTCTCCTCGTTTTGCAAGGGTAAGACCAGGTTTTCCCTGGTCTTAATTTTGGCACTGCCCTATATTTACGCCACCCTTGTAAATAGGGAGCAGTGTCAAAATCAATGGGTGTTGCGGTGGAACGCCCACAGCAACACCCATTCACTCTAAGTATAGCGTGAAGGGGGTCCTTATTTACAAGGCAGCGTTAAGCCATGTTAAGTGGCTTAAGACTTGCCACCACAATGTCTTGAAAAGTGACGTTGTGGTGGCTATAGTGGCTTGCAAATATGCCCCTTATTTTCATCCATTAATGCATTTTCTTCTTGAACATCTATAGGTATGTGCATTTAAAATTGAGTCATGGACGAACTAGCAACAGATCTGACTGAACCCCTTCAAAATAAGACTCATTTTCCACTGTGTTTACTTTGCTACGCTTTTTATCGCATCTCCCACATGAGCTATTTCCCAGCCTCATCAAAATAAAACTAATACGTATTATTATCTCTCCTCTTTTCAGCAGCACATTGATTTTGTCACTCGAACGTGTAATTTCAACTTTAAAGTATCAGTAAATTGCGAACTCTTCTCTGCTTTATGTCAATCAATCAATCAATAATAAGCTTTATTCGGTTAAAATGAAAGAACAATAAAAGCATACAACAAATACACATTCAGATAAAAGTCCTACATGATTTTAAGTCATGATCGATTCATATCCCTGTACGAGGGTACAATCAATCCCTCTGCTTTATGTCTATAAATTCTCATTTACAGATAAGAATCTTACTTCTACAACTTATGATGACTATACGTTAACCTTCCAGTGCAGAAAACATAATATAGATGAAACGAATAATTGCACACTGTTTGTTACATATTCAGTTTCATTTCTTGCACTCACTTCCTTTGAATTTGTTTTTCAAGGTACTCACATCTTCGCTCAGGGTCTCCTGAAGCATGAGTCAGAGTTGAGTGGTAAACTCTGATTTTGGAAAGGAATGATAAATAAATAGTTTAGGATTCAGTTGTGTAATTTACTCCATAAATTGCAGTATGATGAAGGACAGTCTCCTGGTATAATCTTCTCTGGCTATATTACTTCCTTGAGAAATAGGAGTCATGTCCATTCCTGAAAAAGTCTAACCAAGGCCCTTGGTCTTTCTATTAGGCCTCATTGTTTTATGCCTTGTCTAGATTCCCCTCCTTCTGTAGTCTAACTACTGTCACAGCTCTCACCAGATTCAAAAAGCAATGTTCTCAATCATCTTCATGATCTTATATGACCAGTCCTTGAATTGGGTTTATAGAATTAATTGTTACCACTTGCAAACCAAATCCATGGGTAGCAGGCCGCCAAAAAGTGTTTAGCCCTTCTTAGCATTATCTCTGGATTAGCGTTAAAAATGAACTAGCTAACATCATAGGTAATCAACAACTTCCTTCTGTACCTTGTATACCAACACTAAATTCCAGATACGATTTATATTAAAAGTGCCCAGAGGCATAGCACAAAATGAGCGCCCCTGTCCCTCGCAGAATATGATATGGGGCCCCTGAGTCTCCAACACCTCGCAAATATTCACAGGGGCTTATTTACAAGCCCCTTGCGCCGCCGGTGCGTCACTTTTTGTGACAGTCCGGCAGCGCATTTTCCTGCCCTATATTTACAAGGACAGGAAAAGCCACCCTGCGTGGCTTTTCCTGTCCTTGTAAATACGGCCTCTTTGCACGCAGCATTTTGCGTGAAAGGAGCGTTCCATGGGTGTTGCAGTGGGTGTACCCACGCAACACCCAGGGAACCTGACACATTTCCAGATTTACGAGAAATCGTAAACCTGGAAATGCGTCTGAATGCAACGCCTCCCCAGGGGAGGCGTAGGGAGGCGCAATGAGGAGAAATGTATTAATTGTTACTCGTTTTTTTCCTCTTTCTATGCGTGCTGAATTTTGCAGCACACATAGAACGAGAAAATCATCCCTGGTGATTGTTTATGTACAGGAAGGTATCCCTTCCTGCACATAAATAAAAAAAAAATGACGTTTTGCAAGTCCTATGTGTGCTAATGCAGCACACATAGAAGTTGTAAAACGCCTTTTCAGATTGTTTATGTGCAGGAAGGGAACACTTCCTGCACATAAACAATCATCCCCGTGAGGCAGGCATCCTTGAACCATGGTGAAAGGGTGCGTGCGTCGGCGCATGGCAGCCCATTGCGCGCAAGGAATGCGTCCTAATATTGTAAATATGTTGCATCCCTGTGCTTTGAAAGTGCCGCAGCAATGAGGCCCATAGTCTTTTGACTGAATTGGGACCTCCTTGAAGGGTTTTGTGGGGGGGAGAGGCCTGAAGGCTGCATAGGCCTGTTCTGCCCCTAAAAGTGCCTGAAGATGCTGAAATAATTGAAAGTTAAAAAAATGAGCCGTAATATTTGTTGAGAGCCACCCGGGCTCCCCTATACAGTGTTGCACCCTGTAGCACTCCTCGGGTGGGCTCGCTCTGAGGAGATAAATAAATGGGGAAAGACCGCTCGGGGTTCTTTCCACCACACCTCCTCACTCTGTGTGTGTGTGAGCCTTTTTGGGACCCATGGTAGCCCACACCCTCGAGGGTACCCTACGCACCCCCCTTCCACACTGGCGACAAGGCCGGTGTTGAACCTACGCCTCGCCGGGTTATCTTGGGCAGCTGGTGCCGCTGGTTTCGTCCGCGGACAAGGTGCGCTGCAAGTCCGTGCACCGCGACGACCTTTGTGCCTGCTTTTGACCCGCGGGCGCAGCGGCAGATCCCTGCTTACCACGTGGCCCGGCAGGTTGTGTCCTTCGGCGGCTGTCACCCGGAGGCATCACAAAAGCACGAGCGGATGCCGCACCGCCACACCAAGGGCTTTGTGCCGGCGTGTGTCAGCCCTGCCCCTCCAATCCTCGTAGGAGCTACTGAGGCCCTGTGCGGCCTATGGAGTGAAGCGCAGGAGCGCTGGTTCAGCTGTCAGCCCCAAGGTGAGCATGCCCAGCCCTGCAAGGCCCCGGTAAAGAGGCTGTGCCTGCAGGCACGTGTAGGAAGCAGTGCAGGGCCACGAGTGCCCTGGCTTGCCGCTCCAGCCCGCTCTCCAGGCCACTACGCTCATCTGACGGCCCAACGGAGGAAGGAAGACAGGTGGAGGATAACAAACGTGACCTCACACTACAAAAATAAAACAGCATTAAAATTGAATACATCAAGAAAGGTGGTTAGGAAGTGGAAATGATCTAAGAAGGGGTGACAGGAAGAGGCCACAAGCACACCTGCATAAGGGAAGGAAGCCACCTCCACGCCACAGCCAGTCATATCATGAGTACTCCACCACAGGCAGCCACAGCTGGCCCACAGACAGGCACAGTTGGACCCTCGGCAGGTGCCACCACAATACTACAGACACGCTGCGGTGACCCCGCTCCCCCCTTTTAGCAAACTGGCAGACTCCTCAACAGCTGCCCCACGCTGGAAGTCCTGGATAGGACGTCTCAACCACTAATTTAGGGGCACAAGAGAAATGGGCAGGGCGGTCAAGAGGACCTTACTCTTACACTACGGGGAGGTGAACTCTATGACCTGTTTGTAACACTCCCGAACACCGGAAATAAGGATGACTTTGATGCGGCGGTGGCAGCTCTTGACTGCCATTTCGACCCCCAGCTCAACCCAGACTTTGAGCAATTCAAATTGCGACAGGCAAAGCAGTTGGAGACAGAATCTGTGGATATGTTCTACGCCCGACTGCGACGGCTCGCAAGCACATGCACGTTTGTGGATCAGCGAGAGGAGATCAGGGCCCACATCATCCAGGGGTGTATGTTGGTGACACTCAGGCGGCTGATCCTTTGGCAACCTGGGATGTCGTTGGACCACATCTTCACACTGGCCAGGTCACACGAGCTGTCCAACTCCCGAGCCGACAAAATGGAAGCAGCTCTCCACAGGGGTGTCACAGCGTCGCATAACCCCAGGCCGGTCCAAGTCAAGGAGGAGAGAGTCGAGGCCATCCAAAGATGCCCGAACCCAACCCACACCAGCACTAGAGCACTGACAGGCGGGCTCTGTGGGAACTGCGGAGCCGAGCACCCATAAACAGGCACATGTTTTGCCAGAGGGAAGGTCTGCTCCAGGTGTGGAAAGCAAAACCACTTTGTGAGGGAATGCAGAAGTGGGAAATCCCGGCCAGCATCCAACAGGCCACGTGGTCTCACACCAAACATCCGGCAGTTATCACTCGACAATCGTGTCACCCAGGAGGGGAGTGCATCGCAGGAACACGGTTTCGACATCGAAGGGGATGATGATGAGGTAGTTATCATATCCTTTGCAGGCTGGACCGACAACGAAGGCGACCACCGCCCATGTGATCCATCAAGATGGCCGGCTCCATGGTGCAAGCGCTGATCGACATATGGGCATCGTTAAATGTCATAGACTCGGAGCAGTATGAACGCCTATCACCGTGCCCCCGCTCTCCACCACAAGGGCGAGAATGTACTCCTATGGAGGAACACGCCTGCTTCGCTTGAGGGGCACCATCGAAGTAGCAGTCGCTAGCGACAAACACATGACACAGGCGAAGTTCTACGTCATGGTGGGAAAGAAGAGCACCCTCCTCAGCTGTCATATGGCGGAAGACCTGGGTCTGGTCTTTTTCGCGAACCAGGTGCACGACTCCCACGCAGATGCCATCTTGCATGAATTCCCGCAGCTGTCAGAAGGTTTGGGCAAGCTCAAGGACAAGCAGGTCATACTGCACATTGACTTCCTCCTTCAGGCATACGGCGTTGAGATAACTGAGAGTACCGTTCCATCTAAGCCCGCAAGTGGAGGAAGAACTCAAAAAGCTTGAAGAGCTGGGAGTCATTGAACGGTGTCAGGTCCCACTCCCTGGGTATCACCGCTTGTCATCGCACTGAAGCCCAAGCTGCCCTGGGCCATCCGGCTGTGTGTAGACTATCAGGCCATAAAGAGAGAGCGTAACCTAACGCCAACGATGGACGACATCATGGCGGACCTCAACGGGGCGAAGTGGTTCTCCAAGCTACAGTTGAACGCTGGGTACCACCAGTTGGAGCTCGCACCCAAAAGCAGGTACATCACCACGTTTTCCACCCACGTGGGCCTCAGAAGGTACAAGAGGCTGAGCTTCGGGGTGTCATTGGCCACTGAGGTGTTCCAAAACACCATCAGGGAGACCCTATCTGGCCTGCAGGGAGTCATGAACCTCAACAACTACATTCTCGTGTTCTCAAACATGCTGGAAGAACATCACGCACACCTGCGAGCTACCCTCCAATGCCTGGCAGCCAGTGGCCTGACTCTCCACAAAGCCAAATGCTCCTTCTACCAGGAGTCAGTCGACTTCTTCGGATATCTCTTCTCCAGGGAAGGGCTACAGGTAGATCCAAGGAACGCATCAGCCATCCAATCGGCTCAAACCCCCACCACACCAACTGAGCTCCACAGTTTCCTGGGGATAGCCACGTACTGTGGCAGATTCCAAATCTAGAATCCCTGTCGGAACCACTAAGAGCCCTTACACGCAGTGGGGCAACCTGGGAGTGGACACCAAAAGCAAACGCGGCATTCCAGGCCATCAAGACGGCCCTGATGGATAAGACAGTAATGGCCTACTTACAACCCGGGAGGCGTACTGAGCTAGTTGTAGATGCAAGTCCAGTTGGCCTGGGGGCCGTCCTACTTCAAGAAGGCGAGAACAGCATGTGGGCCCCTGTCGCATATGCTAGCCGGACCCTGTCAGAAACTGAGACAAGGTATGCCCAGATTGAGAGGGAGGCACTGGCCATCAAGTGGGCCTGCCAACATTTTCACCTGTATCTCTACGGACATGAGTTTTGAGTGCTAACCGACCACAAGCCACTCATTCCCTTGTTTGCAGGGATGTCAAGACTGGCTCCCTCCAGAATAGAGTGATGGGCGGTTCAGCTGCAAGCGTACCAGTTCAAGGTTGTGTTTCGCCCTGGTGCCAACAACCCAGCTGATTACTTATCAGGGCACCCCGTCATGGCAGATAGACAACAGTCGCATGGAGAAGAGGAACACACTGAAGCGCTCGTCAGGATGGTCACCCAGGAGGCATGCCCCAAGGCACTGACACTAGAGGAGATCAGGGCGGCCACTGTGTTGGACGAGAATCTGGCACGAGTCAAGAGTGCCCTAGTTAAGAGGGTGGACACAATTCCTGGATGGGGCACACGCACTGAACAGAGAAGACCAACATGTGAGGCAGCAACTGTGGAGGGTACGCTGTGAGGTCAACGAAGAGGAATGTGGTGTCATACTGCGAGGCCATGCCATTGTGATCCCAAAGACCCTGCAAGGCCAAGTCGTCGATCTGGCCCACATTGGACACCAGGGAATGGCAAAGACGAAAGCGCACCTATGAAGCAAGGTGTGGTTCCCCCGAATGGATGCGCTGGTCGAAGAGAAGATTCTAAACTGCCATGCCTGCAAGATCACTGGAGGTGACCCGGCCCTGCCCCGGTCCTCACAGAGGAACCCAGTGAAACACCCTGGTCCAAGGTGAGCCTCGATTTTGGAAGCTTCCCTGATGGCTGCAGTACATGGTGTTAATGGACTCCTACTCAAAATTCCCCATCGTGGAAATGATGGAATCCACAGCATTTCCGTGGGTTCAAGCTGCTCTTGACAAGACATTCGCACTGTTTGGCCTTCCGGAAGAGATCAAGTCTGATAATGGGCCCCCATTCCAGGGCCGAGAATTCCAGGAGTACCTGGCACAGAAAGCCATCCGGCACCGGAAAATCATGCCACAATGGCCTCAGGCGAACGGCAAGGTCGAGCGATTCATGAGGACGCTCAACCGGGTGTGGCAGATCGCAGTGGAAAGGGGTGAGGATGCAGAAAGATCGCTGCATCAATTCCTCAACGCGCATCGACAAACCACGCACAGCACAACATGATGAGCACCGTCCCACCTGCTCTTCAGGCGGGCCCAGTGAGACAGCATCCCGACAGATCCTGCCTGGCGTCCAGCTGAACGGGATAGCGTGGCAATCCAGGCACAAAGAGAAGTCACCAACAGGAAGGCAAGCCTCGCCAGAGGGGTGGAGTCGCCATCTCTGTGCGTGGTTGCCTACATGGTCGTGAAAGACAGACATCCCGGCTGGAAGTTTTGGACCCTGTTCGAACCTGAAGTATGGAAAGTTGTCGACATCAGAGGAACCATGGTATCCGCGCAAAGAGGTGCATGAACGGTAACCCGGAACGTGTCCTGGTTCAAGAAAGTACCCGGACCAGGTCCCAGCTCAGACGGGCTCGCTGACTTGGACAAAGAAGGTGATTCCCCAGCCGACACTCTGTCGCCATCAATGATTCCTGGCCGTAGCCAAGAAGGCCCGAGAACCAACAGGGCCGTCCCGGCTGATATCCCACCTTGTCAGAATGCCACGAGTGTGCCGTTGATTTGCAGCCCAGCAGAATCAGGGTCCAGTTCCACCTCCCAGAGCCAGATGTATGGTCTCCGGTCAAACACTGCAGCCAGCCAACGGCTTAGAGAGAGACTTTGTATGTGTACTGCCGTGATCAGGGCTGTGGAAGTGACTGGCAACAGCTAAAGAACAGGAGGGATGTAGAGAGCCACCCGGGCTCCACTATTCAGTGTTGCACCCTGTAGCACTCCTCAGGGCGGGCTCACTCTGAGGAGATTAATAAACTGGGAAAGACTGCTCGGGGTCTTTCCACCACACTCCCTCATTCTGTGTGTGTGAACCTTTGTGGTACCCAGAGTAGGCCTCACCCACGACAGTACCCTTTGCACCCCCCTTCTACAATATTCAAAGCGAATTAATATTGTGAACACTGATGCCTTTTTAAATTTTCTTTCTCCTGGAAGAACATTTTAATGACAATTAATTCTATGTGTTAGCGATATGGAGTAATTTAGCTCCATCTGTACTTTTTTTTTTAATTAGAAATGTTTAGGAAAATACTCGGACTCCTGGCCTTTAATAGCAAGGGTACATATGCAAGTCAAATAACACATTGGGAGCTGTAAATAAATAAAAATATATTTCGAAACGTGGATAATGGAAGACAACAAAGGTAACTTGTGAAGTTGAGCAACGTTAACTCTTCGCCCGCATAAGATAATTCATGCAGTTATTTAATGTGTTTAAAAAACGTCCACGTATATCAATTTGCTTGATTTTCCCAAATCAATAAAGATTCATAATGAGGAACCAGAGTAAGAACATTTGAATGGCAAACCTATCAAACTACCCATAAACGTTCTGGAACAATTTTTGTAAACAAGGTGACATTTCAAAGTTTATGACAGGTAATTTATAATTGAGCTACAGTGTAAAATACCTTTGTTGGTATTCTTCGGTTTAATTACCATATAGAAGGCACATAGATGATTCTCCTTTACAACATGAAAAATATAAAAATGAATGTAGAGTTTAAAATTCAATACTGAAAATGAGAATCTTAAAACATGTTAAAGACAACATGAAAATAGAAAAAACCAAGAATGAATAGGGACTAGGACTGATAGAAGAGTGGCCATGACTAAATGGACATGCAAAACATTACGGTATGCTTTTCGTAAACCTGGAAATGCGTCTGAATGCAACGCCTCCCCAGGGAAGGCGTAGGGAGGCGCAACGAGGAGAAATGTAATAATTGTTACTCGTTTTTTGTAACTATGCCTTACTCCTCTCTTCGATGTGAATTACACAGAGCATTTTCTATAAGTAGTTATATCTTATTGTAGTAATTACATTTTTTAAATACTTTTCATAATACAATTTCATACTTTTTATTTTGAATTTAAATATTCAGTTAAACGATGGTGTTGCATTAAATGAACTATACTATTGAGATAGTGACATTGTTAGATAAACGAGGACCTTATTGCATATGGCTGGGACAAACCCTGATAGAAAAGTAAAAGTGGTGGTGTAGCGATCCTCCTGCTGTTCTGCCTGCTCCTACGTACTTTAGTGTCTTGAATAATCAACCAGGATCATAGTGTATGGGGTTAATAGAAAGGAAAGATAAACATCACTTAATGGCCCAAATATGATGACAAGACCAAAATCTGCGTGCCTTGATGTTGATTGAACTCATTCTTTTAAGACACATTTATACATTGATATCACGGATTCATAGACCAGTGAAGGTCAATGCACATCTTGATATCACACATTCATAGACCAGTGAAGGTCAATGCACATCTTGATATCATACATTCATAGAACAGTGCAGGTCAAGGCATCTCTTGATATCACACATTCATAAAACAGTGAAGGTCACGGCATATCTTGATATCACACATTCATAGAACAGTGCAGGGCAAGGCACCTCTTGATATCCCACATTCATAGAACAGTGCAGGTGAAGGCATCGCTTGATATCACACATTCATAGAACAGTGCAAGGCAAGGCACCTCTTGATATCACACATTCATGGAACAGTGCAGGTCAAGGCAACGCTTGATATCACACATTCATAGACCAGTGAAGGTCAATGCACCTCTTGATATCACACATTCATAGACCAGTGAAGGTCACGGCACCTCTTGATATCATACATTCATAGAATAGTGAAGGTCAAGGCATCTCTTGATATCACACATTTATAGACCAGTGAAGGTCAATGGCAATGCACATCTTGATATCACACATTCATAGACCAGTGAAGGTTACAGCACCTCTTGATATCATACATTCACAGAACAGTGCAGGTCAAGGCATTTCTTGATATCACACATTCATAGAACAGTGAAGGTCACTGTATATCTTGATATCACACATTCATAGAACAGTGCAGGGCAAGGCACCTCTTGATATCACACATTCATAGAACAGTGCAGGTAAAGGCATCGCTTGATATCACACATTCATAGAACAGTGAAGGTCAAGGCACCTCTTGATATCATACATTCATAGAATAGTGCAGGTCAAGGCATCTCTTGATATCACACATTCATAGACCAGTGAAGGTCAATGGCAATGCACATCTTGATATCACACATTCATAGACCAGTGAAGGTTACAGCACCTCTTGATATCATACATTCATAGAACAGTGCAGGTCAAGGCATCTCTTGATATCACACATTCATAGAACAGTGAAGGTCACTGTATATCTTGATATCACACATTCATAGAACAGTGCAGGGCAAGGCACCTCTTGATATCACACATTCATAGAACAGTGCAGGTAAAGGCATCGCTTGATATCACACATTCATAGAACAGTGAAGGTCAAGGCACTTCTTGATATCACACATTCATAGAACAGAGAAGGTCAAGACACCCCTTGATATTATACATTCATAGACCAGTACATATCAAGGCACCTCTTGCTATGCTATAAACCAACCAGGAGTCTTGACTTTCCATGGTGGTAAGTGTCTCCTTTTGCAGGTAGGGTGGCAATGAATTCCGAGGTATCCATTTTGCATGGCATATAGATGCTGACGCGGGATGTAGCTCCATGGAGAGAGTTACAAGCCCTGAGCAGTGCTCCAGGGAGCAAGCACTAGGAGGATGGAGGTATAGGAAGTATGAGGCTTAGCAGCAGGTTGCACAAGCTATACAAACAGGAGACATCCTTGGGTTAGAGAGGTCCTTCAAAATATTTTTTACTGCAGGACTCACCAAATTGTCTGACTGCACAGCTTGCAATGAGCCTATGCATAGTTATTAAAATGTGAAGCAAAATATCCATAGGCAATAACGTACTAAAATCAGACTTCATACATATAATCCAGTTGTGTACGTCCAGGCTATAATTCAAAGACGTTCATCAGCTGTGCGTTTTGTTTGTGAGACCAGTTATCGTTCTAATGAACTTATGAAACAGATCCTTTACCTTTCACGAATAACTAACACATGCCTCCAATTTATCTGTTTACCATTTATGTAAACAAATGTGATTCCTGTGTAGGCCTATAACCGCACCAAACTGTCTAAAGTTAGATTTATGGAGAGTAACAGATCACCAATGTAGGAAACTGGAGGATTAGTTTGGGGGTTGTAACCCACTTCATTTAATAATTACAATCCTTGTCAGGTTGAACCACAAAAGTCACAAAATACATCTGTGCTGAACCCTCTGGTAGCATTGCACAAAAGCAGCCACACTTAACTTGGAGGCAATGTGTAATGTGTTTATGGAGTACTCAAACGGTAACACATTGAAAACATACAAAAAGAAAATTCTCAAACAAATTTAGAAAAATAGAGAATAGTATAATGACACCAAAATGAACAATATCCTTTGGGTAGAAATGGAGATATTCATTTATAAATTTTAAGGTTCAAAATAGCACCAAAAACCATAAAGCACCAACTGAATTTATCCGGTCACACTTGACGGGGTTAAAGTCAAAAGTTAAGGCTAACTCCATTGAAGATCATCTAACTTTAACCAAACAAAATATCCACGGGTCTACCAGACCTATTGAGGGTCTGAGAGCATATAGCACAAGTAGAGACCTTTAAATGTATTTAAAGGGAATCCTTTAAAAAGGACGGAATCCCATCACTCACCGAAGTGACATGCTTCATCATCTGGGATCTCCTCCTGGATGCAAAACCTAGTGCAACCAAGGGCTACAACTCCCTCACTAAGAGGGAGGAGCTCAGGGATGTTTTCAGAGTAAATGTTGGTTGGTAGGCTCTCCTAAAATCCATCAGATGTGAAGAGTTTTGGAATTAATAAGAGTGATGGGCGCAGTGCATGTGTGTGAACTGTGAAGTGAAAGTTAAAATGGGCAACCAGGAGAAAAAAGTTTTATTCATTATCTCCTGATGTCCAGATTAAAAACAGTGCAGATGCAGTTGTAAAATAATGACTGCATATGTCCAGAAACAAGGTCTACATGTTTCGGCCATTGTGATTCATGTGGAATCCTGGCCTTCTTCAGGACCTAGATGTAGTTATGCTACTGCGTAATAGTGGATGTGTGAAAAAAAGAATATTAATCACAAAACAAGGGTTGAAACGAATACAACCTTGACACCTGGTATCTAGGTTCTCTGTGGATTACAGAGTGCTGTTGGCACCTAGAGGAGAAAAGGTGACATCAGAAAAAAGGATCAAATACTTGTGCTCTACCTTTATGTAATACATGGATCCTAGCAACCCATCATAACTCGTACCTTTATAGTGTACTTATAACGTTATGTACTAAGTATTGCTTACCCGTAATTCACGAGAAAGCAGCCTCACCTCACCTGGCTACAGTTCAGGAAAAGAGGCCCGCTCTAAAGAAAAGGAAAAGGAAAAACATAGGTAATAATCAGACATCAAATCAATAATTCCGATGCTGACGAATATCCTTTAGAGTCAATACCTTAAACCAGTGCAACAATGAATAAAAACTTTACATGTTCTTAATAGGACAGTGGACCGAGACACGAATTAGATAGTATAATTGTGGTTCGCTGTACTCGAAGGCCAGATGACGGAGCTGGCAATGATATATTGTTAGAAATGGGATTCTTGGTAGGCTAGGGCGCGGGCCAAAGCCAGGCAAAAACCACCACTCTAGTCAGGATAAGGGAGTTACACTTCTAAAAAAAGCCCTGCTCACCCCCTTGGTAGCTTGGCACGAGCAGCCAGGCCTATCTTAAAGGCAGTGTGCAAAGCATTTGCACATAACCAACAGTAATACAGTGTACGCACTACAAAAGGACACCACACCAGTTTAGAAAAATATCCAATATTTTTATATAATTAAAACAAGACCAAAAACGATAAAGAACCACAATACTATACTTAAAAGTTCACAATTCAAAAATACGCTGATTAAAAAGAGTTCCTTGTGTGGATAGCGCCATCCGGGCTACCACGGCGTCGTGAACACACAAATCCAAAACAGTTCTGGCTGACCGCGGGGTCGCAGGCCAGCTACGGTGTCGGGAAGACCCGCAAACAGTACCTTTCAAAGATGGAGGGCGATGGGGCCCTCGAAGCCACACGCGTTGCAGGTCGATCTTCTCTCTGATGGAGTCAGGAGCGCTGGCGTCGGCAGGCGTCGGGTGCTGCGGTGCGAAGTGCAGCGGTTCGGCGTGCGGTGCCCTCAGGTCGCAGTGCGAGCAGCGGCTCGATGGCGGTGTCAGATGGCGTCGTCGGTGAGACCAGGGTCGCGGTGCGAGATGAAGGCGGTGCTCGTCACAGTGCTGGCAGATCACGGTACAAGCAGCGGTGTCGTCGTTGCTGAAGCGCTGTCATCGGCTGACGAACTGGAGTCGATGGCGCCGGCGTCGGGATGCCAAGGCTGCGGTGTGGGATGAGGGCGGTGCATCGTGTAACTTACGAGCGGTGCCCCAGAACCACGGTGCAAGCAGCGGCGTCAATCTCGGCGGGAAGTGGCGGCGTCAGGCAGGCCAAGGCGTCCTCGTGAAGCTAGGTGGTGCGGAGTGCGGTGCCCACAGGTCGCGGTGCGAGCAGCGGCTCGGTGGCAGCGTCAACAGGCGTCGTCGGTGAGACCAGGGTCATGGATGGCGTTGCGGCGGTGCCCTCTGTGGTGCCAAAGCTTTGGCGTGAAGCAAGGCGATGCGGAGTGCGGTGCCCACAGGTCGCGGTGCAAGCAGCGGCTCAGTGGCGGCATCAACAGGCGTCGTCGGTGAGACCAGGGTTGCGGTGCTGCGTTGCGGCGGTTCCCTCTGCGTTGCCTTCAGGACACGGAGTCGGCAGTGGCGTCGTAGACATTGTCGAGTTTGTGTTCTTTCGATTGCAGCACAAAACACACAGTCCCCAGTGCTGCGGGTCGAAGAACTTGAAGTCTTTGCTGTTCCTGAGACTTCGTGAACAGGGGGCAAGCTCTACCTCAAGCCCTTGGAGAGACTCACAAATTTAGGTTGCAGAAAGTCCAGTCCAGGCCTTTCACTACCCAAGACAAAAACAGCCACTGCAGGTCAGCCCAGCAAAGCACCCAGCAAAGCAGTTGTTCCTTTTCGCAGCTTCTCCGGCTCTTCTTCTTGGCAGTCTTCTTGTCCAGATGAGTTCTAAAGTTCAGGGGTCTGGGACCCAGCATTTATGTCCAAAAATCCATTGATCTCTTAGGCAGAGAGGGCCTGTGCCCGGTCAGGACCAGTTCTGCCTTCTCTGGTGTGAATTCCTGGCAGGAGGTGGAGACGGCATTTGTCAGAGGCAGAGCAGGCCCTTTGAGGTGCAAGGAAATCTCCTCCCCCTTCCCCCATCGTAACCCAGGTCTCTTCAGCCCTTTCCTGACCTACCTAGACCATCTGGTGCCCCTCCTGCTCCCCCAGCCTTCTGTCATCCAAAACCCAGACAGGCAATCCACATTCCGGCAGAGGCACACGGGATGACTGAGTAAGAAAATACCTATTTTCCAAAAGTGGTATTTTCAAACATAGAATGTAAAATACACCTTCACTAAAAGAGGCATCTTTAGATTCTGAGTTCAGGCATACGAAACTTCATTTTCTTACCGAATTCCCTGGGCCAGTTATGTTCATAAGATGTTATGAACAAACCTCCCATTCTGTCCTATGGGGAACTGGTAGCCTTGCAATAGTGAAAAATGAAATTGGCTGTAATTCACTATTAGGACATGCCACATACACCGGGGCATGTCCTACCTTTCACATACATAGCACTCTGCCTAAAGGGGTACCTTGGGCCTACCTGAGGGGTGCCTGACATGTAAGAAAAGGGAAGGTTAGGGACCGGCCAGTGTATGCACTGGCCAAGTCGATATGGCAGTTACAAACTGTGCGCAGACTCTGCAATGGCAGGTCTGAGTTACCGTTTTCAGGGCTAATCATGGGGGTGGCACAACCAGTGCTGCAGGCCCCCGGGTAGCATTTGATTCACCGGCCCTGGCACACGCAGTGCACTTTACTAGGGGCTAACAGGTAAATCAAATATCCAATCATGGGAACACCAATCCATAACACAATTTACCATAGGAGCACCTGCGCTTTACCACTGATCAGCAGTGCGAAAAGCGCGCAGAACCGTTACACCAGCAAAACAGAGTCAAAACTGGGAGGTCAGAAAGCAAAATCTCAGGGGAAACATGCCAAAAGATGCCAAGTCTAACACACGTCCCCTCCAGCTGAAAGTAGGGAGAACTACCCATTTACCTGGGGGCTCTCTTCACTAAGGCAGAAGAACCTGGACAGGCCATCTGCATTGGCGTGCTCTGTGCCAGGGCGGTGTGCCACCGCAAAGTCCATTCCCTGTAGGGAGATGGACCACCTCAGCAGTTTTGGATTCTCCCCCCTCATCTGCATTAACCATCTGAGGGGCCTGTGGTCGGTCTGAACTCGGAAGTGAGTCCCAAACAGGTATGGTCTCAGCTTCTTCAGTGCCCAGACCACAGCGAAAGCTTCCCTTTCTATGGCACTCCACCTCTGCTCCCTGGGGAGTAGTCTCCTGCTAAGGAAGACTACCGGTTGGTCTAGGTCCTCTTCGTTCAGTTGTGAGAGCACCGCTCCCACTCCATGCTCTGATGCGTCGGTCTGCACGACAAATTCCTTGGAGAAGTCGGGGGCCTTGAGCACGGGGGCCGTGCACATGGTGGCCTTCATGGTATCAAACGCCCTCTGGCAAGACTCAGTCCAGATCACCTTTCTCGGTTGCTTCTTGGAAGTCAACTCAGTTAAGGGGGCCACGATGGTGCCATATCCCTTAACAAACCTCCGGTAGTACCCGGTGAGTCCTAAGAAGGCCCTCACCTCTGTCTGGGTTTTGGGTGGCTCCCAAGCCAGGATGGTGTCGATCTTGGGCTGTAGGGGCGCCACCTGGCCGCTCCCTACCTGGTGTCCCAAGTACACCACCGACCCCTGCCCGATCTGGCACTTACTGGCATTAATCGTGAGGCCTGCCGTCTGCAGCGCCCTCAACACTTCCCTGAGGTGTTGCAGATGTTCGTCCCAACTGGAACTGAACACCGCAATGTCGTCCAGGTACGCGGCGCTGAATTCCTCCAGCCCGGCCAACACCTGGTTGACCAACCGCTGAAAAGTGGCAGGGGCATTCTTCAATCCGAAGGGCATCACCCGGAACTGGTAATGCCTGTCCGGGGTTGAGAATGCTGATCTCTCTTTGGCCCCCTCGGTTAGAGCGATCTGCCAGTACCCGGACGTTAAATCGAACGTACTCAGGAATCTGGCCGCTCCCAACCGGTCGATGAGCTCATCAGCTCGGGGGATGGGGTGGGCGTCAGCCCGCGTGACGGCATTGAGCCCCCGATAGTCTACACAGAACCGCAGTTCTGGGGCGGCCCCGGGTGCCGTTGCTTTCGGGACCAAGACCACGGGGCTGGCCCATGGGATACTGGACGGCTCAACCACCCCCAACGCCAACATCTTCGAGACCTCCTCTTTGATGCTGGCCTTGACCCGGTCAGCCAACCGGTAAATCTTGTGTTTCACTGGGGGGCTGTCACTGGTATCCACGTCGTGGGTACACCAGTGAGTAACACCTGGGGTCAAGGAGAACAGTGGGGCAAACTGCCCCAACAACTGGCGACACTCGCTCTGCTGCTCAGCGGTCAGGGCCGGGGAGAGGGTCACACAATCCACTGACCCATCCCCCTCTTGGGCAGACAGGAGGTCCGGGAGAGGCTCACTCTCCGCTTCCTCCCCGTCGTCCGTCACCAAGAGCATGCTCACTTCGGATCTCTCGAAGTGGGGTTTCAGGCGGTTCACGTGGAGGACCCGTAACGGGTTCCGAGGAGCCTGCAAATCCACCAGGTAGGTGACCTCACTTTTGCGCTCCACCACCTCAAAGGGCCCCATCCACTTGTCCTGTAAGGCACAAGGTTCAACAGGGGCCATGACCCACACTTTCTGTCCAGGTTGAAACTCGACCAGAGTGGCATTCTGGTCATACCACTTCCTCATTTCTTCCTGGCTGGCCTCGACGTTCGCCTGAACGAGTTTCCTGAAGTGGGCAGTTTGGTTGCGGAAGGTCAGCATGTAGCTGAACACATCCTGGGGGGTCTTCCTGGGAGCGGCCTCCCAGCCTTCCTTTACCAAGCTTAGACGTCCCCGCACGGGGTGACCGTACAGAAGCTCGAAGGGACTGAACCCAAGAGCCTTCTGGGGTACCTCCCTGTACGCAAAGAAAAGGTTCGGTAAGAGGACGTCCCACTTACGCCTCATGGGTTCAGTGAGACCCTTGATCATGCCTTTTAAGGTCTGGTTGAACCTTTCCACCAGACCGTTGCCTTGGGGGTGGTAAGGAGTGGTGAACTTGTACGTAACACCACACTCCTTCCACAGGGATGTCATATACTTCGATATGAAATTGGTCCCCCTGTCAGAAACCACCTCTCTGGGGAACCCCATGCGGGAAAAGATCCCCATCAACGCCCAGCCCACCACTGGCGCCGTCGTTGTCCTGAGAGGGATTGCCTCCGGGTACCTGGTGGCATGGTCCACCAAGACCAGGATGTACCTGTTGCCCATGGCTGCCTTGGGATCCAGTGGCCCCACGATGTCCATCCCTACCCTTTCAAAGGGTGTCCCCACCACGGGGAACGGTTGGAGAGGAGCTTTGACATTCCTCCCACTCTTGCCACTTGCCTGGCAAGTTTGGCAGGACCGACAATGCACATCCGACTGCCTTCGCATTCGAGGCCAGAAGAAGTGGGTGACAAGCCGGTCAAAGGTCTTGTCCTGCCCCAAATGTCATGCCAAAGGCACGTCGTGAGCCAGACCCAGTAGGAAGGTCCAGAAGTGCTGGGGTACCACCAGCACACGGGCTGACCCAGGTTCCGTGACCTTAGGCTCGCTGTACAGGAGATCATTCCGGACTGATCACCAGTCGCCTGGGCTGCGGCCTGCTGCCGCAGACCCTCCAGAGAAGGGCACTCTTTCTGCTCCCGGCAGAACTCCTCCCTGGTGGGACCCCCTTCTTGCTGCCATTGGGTCAGCTCAGAGATGTCCCCCAGTTCGGCTACCTGTTCCCCTGTAGGCACCGGGGCGTCCCCCTCGAGGTCCGCCTCCTCCCGGGCCGTGGGAACTTCAGGGGCCGGTTTCCCGCGCCCCTTGCCCTTCCTCTTGGCAGGGACCTGGGCCACTGTTTCAGACTCCGGGTCCTTCTGATCACCCTCTCTGGCCGCCATCGACCGAGTGGACACGCATGCCCACTCTGGCAACCCCAGCATCTCCAAGTGGGACCTGAGCTCAACATCCTTCCATAAGGACTGCTCCAGGTCGTTACAGAGCAGACAATCGACAGGCATGGAAGGGCTCACAACTACCCTTAAAGGACCTGAGACCCCCCCCACCAGACACTGGCGCTCAGAATTGTCGACTGCAATCACCTGGTGGAATGCCCCAGGGACTACCTGCATCTCAGGGACCAGGTGACACCGAACTGAGGTCACACTGGCTCCAGTATCCCTGAGAGCCTCTACCCTTTTCCCGTTGATGGTCACCCAGGTGCTGTATTTATTTGTGTTAGGGGGCACCTGGGCTCCTGGGACCATCTCACTGTCCCCTAGTGAGACGAGGGTCATTTCTGCGGGGTCCCCATCCTCCTGTTGGGACTCCTCCTCCTCCTCCCCCAGCGCTATGCTAGCCAACACTTTGGACGGTCCACCGGGGGGTGGCTGTGTCCACTTTGGGCACCGGGGGTCTCCCCTCATGTGCCCCACCTGGTCACAGGCAAAACACTTGTGGGGGCCGGTCTCAGCAGGCTTTCCTGTCGAGACCCCTTGCTTCTTATCTCCGGGGGGATGGGAACCTTTACCCTGGGTGTTATTTTGGGGCCCTTTCGAGAACTCCTGTGTTTTACCCTTGTCCCCCCCACTTTTCTGCTGGGGACCCTGCCCACCTTTGACTGAGTCCCCCCCAAACGCTTTCTTGTGGACCCTGGTACTCACCCAGCTGTCCGCCTCCATAGCAAGCTTCCGGGGGTCAGTTAGCTTACTATCAACTAGGTGCTAGCGCAGATCTGCAAAACATAGACTAGACAAGTGCTCCCACGCAATCAAATTGTAGAGCCCCCGAAAATCTATCACATTACTGCCCTTCATCCAGCCATCCAACGACCGACAAAACCCATCCACACATTCCAGCCAAGTGTTGGCATCAGATTTCTTCCAGGACCTAAACTGATCCCGGTACTTTTCAGATGTGAGACCATACCTAGTGAGAAGGGCTTCCTTCATATCAGCATAGGTGAGGTTAGGCCCCTTACCCAAAGCTGCCAAAGTATCCCTGGCTTCCTCTGGAAACAGAGACCACAATCCTGCTCCCCAATTCTCCTCAGGGACCCCATTCATGTGTATCGCTGCCTCATAACCCTGAAACCACCTCTGTATGTCATCCCCCTTCTTGAACTCTCTGCCCACATTCTTAGGGATGTGTACGATTCGGTCTGTCTGCCTTGACGAGTTGCTGCCACCATCCGAGCCGGGCCTACTCTTCAGCTCCAGCTCTTTAAGACCTTGTTCATGTTCCAATAGCATTCTCTTCTCCTCCATGGCCAATCTAATCTTTTCTAGCTCCATGGCTGCTCTCCTTGCTTCCCGCCTGTCCTCCATCTCCTCTGGGGACAGGCCACTGCTGCCTGGTCAGAAGGGTTCCCCCCCTCCCAAAAGCACATCCACCCTAGGACTAGGCTCCCCCGCCTCTCCACTAAGGTCACCAGATTGCCCACTTGCGTCTCTGGCTGCTACCCAGGCCCTCAGCGCCTTTTGTAGCTCGTCCTTCCTGGTGAGGCCTCTGATTTGGACTTTTAGGTTTTTGCAAACGGACTTCAACTCTCTCACAGTGTAGAGCTCCAACCTATCCTCCTCAAAGGCAATGTCCATGGATGCAACGGATGATGCTATTGATTCCGGCATGGTAAAGTAGAAAGTTCACCTGGCAAGATCACAAAAATTGACCAAAAAAAAACAGGTTAGTATGTGGTACGTAATGGTCTGCGATATGGTAGTAGTGCACACCAATCACTGTAAGTCAAGTGCAAACGCAAGTCCTATCCCACCGCTGCCACCAATGTTAGAAATGGGATTCTTGGTAGGCTAGGGCGAGGGCCAAAGCCAGGCAAAAACCACCACTCTAGTCAGGATAAGGGAGTTACACTTCTAAAATAACCCCTGCTCACCTCCTTGGTAGCTTGGCACGAGCAGCCAGGCCTATCTTAGAGGCAGTGTGTAAAGCATTTGCACATAACCAACAGTAATACAGTGTACGCACTACAAAAGGACACCACACCAGTTTAGAAAAATATCCAATATTTTTATATAATTAAAACAAGACCAAAAACGATAAAGAACCACAATACTATACTTAAAAGTTTACAATTCAAAAATACGCTGATTAAAAAGAGTTCCTTGTGTGGATAGCGCCGTCCGGGCTACCACGGCGTAGTGAACACACAAATCCAAAACAGTTCTGGCTGACCGCGGGGTCGCAGGCCAGCTACGGTGTCGGGAAGACCCGCAAACAGTACCTTTCAGAGATGCAGGGCAATGGGGCCCTCGAAGTCACACGCGTTGCAGGTCGATCTCCTCTCTGATGGAGTCAGGAGCGCTGGCGTCGGCAGGCGTCGGGTGCTGCGGTGCGAAGTGCAGCGGTGCGGAGTGCGGTGCCCACAGGTCGCGGTGCGGCGTTGCGGCAGTGCCCTCTGCGTTGCCTTCAGGACACGGAGTCGGCAGTGGCGTCGTAGACGTCATCGAGTTGGTGTTCTTCGGGTTGCAGCACAAAACACACAGTCCCCAGTGCTGCGGGTCAAAGAACTTGAAGTCTTTGCTGTTCCTGAGACTTCGTGAACAGGGGGCAAGCTCTACCTCAAGCACTTGGAGAGTCTCACAAATTTAGTTTGCACAAAGTCCAGTCCAGGCCTTTCACTACCCAAGACAAAAGCAGCCACTGCAGGTCAGCCCAGCAAAGCACCCAGCAAAGCAGTCGTTCCTTTTCGCAGCTTCTCCGGCTCTTCTTCTTGGCAGTCTTCTTGTCCAGATGAGTTCTAAAGTTCAGGGGTCTGGGACCCAGCATTCATGTGCAAAGATCCTTTGATCTCTTAGGCAGAGAGGGCCTGTGCCCAGTCAGGACCAGTTGTGCCTTCTCTGGTGTGAATTCCTGGCAGGAGGTGGAGACGGCATTTGTCAGAGGCAGAGCAGGCCCTATGAGGTGCAAGGAAATCTCCTCCCCCTTCCCCCATCGTAACCCATGTCTCTTCAGCCCTTTCCTGACCTACCTAGACCATCTGGCACCCCTCCTGCTCCCCCAGCCTTCTGTCATCCAAAACCCAGACAGGCAATCCACATTCCGGCAGAGGCACACGGGATGACTGAGCAAAAAAATACCCATTTTCCAAAAGTGGTATTTTCAAACACAGAATGTAAAAATCACCTTCACTAAAAGAGGCATCTTTAGATTCTGAGTTCAGGCATACGAAACTTCATTTTCTTACCGAATTCCCTGGGCCAGTTATGTTCATAAGATGTTATGAACAAACCTCCCATTCTGTCCTATGGGGAACTGGTAGCCTTGCAATAGTGAAAAATGAAATTGGCTGTAATTCACTATTAGGACATGCCACATACACCGGGGCATGTCCTACCTTTCACATACATTGCACTCTGCCTACAGGGGTACCTTGGGCCTACCTGAGGGGTGCCTGACATGTAAGAAAAGGGAAGGTTAGGGACCGGCCAGTGTATGCACTGGCCAAGTCGATATGGCAGTTACAAACTGTGCGCAGACTCTGCAATGGCAGGTCTGAGTTACCGTTTTCAGGGCTAATCATGGGGTGGCACAACCAGTGCTGCAGGCCCCGGGTAGCATTTGATTCACCGGCCCTGGCACACGCAGTGCACTTTACTAGGGGCTAACAGGTAAATCAAATATCCAATCATGGGAACACCAATCCATAACACAATTTACCATAGGAGCACCTGCGCTTTACCACTGATCAGCAGTGCGAAAAGCGCGCAGAACCGTTACACCAGAAAAACAGAGTCAAAACTGGGAGGTCAGAAAGCAAAATCTCAGGGGAAACATGCCAAAAGATGCCAAGTCTAACACACGTCCCCTCCAGCTGAAAGTAGGGAGAACTACCCATTTACCTGGGGGCTCTCTTCACTAAGGCAGAAGAACCTGGACAGGCCATCTGCATTGGCGTGCTCTGTGCCAGGGCGGTGTGCCACCGCAAAGTCCATTCCCTGTAGGGAGATGGACCACCTCAGCAGTTTTGGATTCTCCCCCCTCATCTGCATTAACCATCTGAGGGGCCTGTGGTCGGTCTGAACTCAGAAGTGAGTCCCAAACAGGTATGGTCTCAGCTTCTTCAGTGCCCAGACCATAGCGAAAGCTTCCCTTTCTATGGCACTCCACCTCTGCTCCCTGGGGAGTAGTCTCCTGCTAAGGAAGACTACCGGTTGGTCTAGGTCCTCTTCGTTCAGTTGTGAGAGCACCGCTCCCACTCCATGCTCTGATGCGTCGGTCTGCACGACAAATTCCTTGGAGAAGTCGGGGGCCTTGAGCACGGGGGCCGTGCACATGGTGGCCTTCAGGGTATCAAACGCCCTCTGGCAAGACTCAGTCCAGATCACCTTTCTCGGTTGCTTCTTGGAAGTCAACTCAGTTAAGGGGGCCACGATGGTGCCATATCCCTTAACAAACCTCCGGTAGTACCTGGTGAGTCCTAAGAAGGCCCTCACCTCTGTCTGGGTTTTGGGTGGCTCCCAAGCCAGGATGGTGTCGATCTTGGGCTGTAGGGGCACCACCTGGCCGCTCCCTACCTGGTGTCCCAAGTACACCACCGACCCCTGCCCGATCTGGCACTTACTGGCATTAATCGTGAGGCCTGCCGTCTGCAGCGCCCTCAACACTTCCCTGAGGTGTTGCAGATGTTCGTCCCAACTGGAACTGAACACCGCAATGTCGTCCACGTACGCGGCGCTGAATTCCTCCAGCCCGGCCAACACCTGGTTGACCAACCGCTGAAAGGTGGCAGGGGCATTCTTCAATCCGAAGGGCATCACCCGGAACTGGTAATGCCTGTCCGGGGTTGAGAATGCTGATCTCTCTTTGGCCCCCTCGGTTAGAGCGATCTGCCAGTACCCGGACGTTAAATCGAACGTACTCAGGAATCTGGCCGCTCCCAACCGGTCGATGAGCTCATCAGCTCGGGGGATGGGGTGGGCGTCAGCCCGCGTGACGGCATTGAGCCCCCGATAGTCTACACAGAACCGCAGTTCTGGGGCGGCCCCGGGTGCCGTTGCTTTCGGGACAAAGACCACGGGGCTGGCCCATGGGATACTGGACGGCTCAACCACCCCCAACGCCAACATCTTCGAGACCTCCTCTTTGATGCTGGCCTTGACCCGGTCAGCCAACCGGTAAATCTTGTGTTTCACCGGGGGGCTGTCACCGGTATCCACGTCGTGGGTACACCAGTGAGTAACACCTGGGGTCAAGGAGAACAGTGGGGCAAACTGCCCCAACAACTGGCGACACTCGCTCTGCTGCTCAGCGGTCAGGGCCGGGGAGAGGGTCACACAATCCACTGACCCATCCCCCTCTTGGGCAGACAGGAGGTCCGGGAGAGGCTCACCCTCCGCTTCCTCCCCGTCGTCCGTCACCAAGAGCATGCTCACTTCGGATCTCTCGAAGTGGGGTTTCAGGCGGTTCACGTGGAGGACCCGTAACGGGTTCCGAGGAGCCTGCAAATCCACCAGGTAGGTGACCTCACTTTTGCGCTCCACCACCTCAAAGGGCCCCGTCCACTTGTCCTGTAAGGCACAAGGTTCAACAGGGGCCATGACCCACACTTTCTGTCCAGGTTGAAACTCGACCAGAGTGGCATTCTGGTCATACCACTTCCTCATTTCTTCCTGGCTGGCCTCGAGGTTCGCCTGAGCGAGTTTCCTGAAGTGGGCAGTTTGGTTGCGGAAGGTCAGCATGTAGCTGAACACATCCTGGGGGGTCTTCCTGGGAGCGGCCTCCCAGCCTTCCTTTACCAACCTTAGAGGTCCCCGCACGGGGTGACCGTACAGAAGCTCGAAGGGACTGAACCCGAGAGCCTTCTGGGGTACCTCCCTGTACGCAAAGAAAAGGTAGGGTAAGAGGACGTCCCACTTACGCCTCATGGGTTCAGTGAGACCCTTGATCATGCCTTTTAAGGTCTGGTTGAACCTTTCCACCAGACCGTTGCCTTGGGGGTGGTAAGGAGTGGTGAACTTGTACGTAACACCACCCTCCTTCCACAGGGATGTCATATACTTCGATATAAAATTGGTCCCCCTGTCAGAAACCACCTCTCTGGGGAACCCCATGCGGGAAAAGATCCCCATCAACGCCCAGCCCACCACTGGCGCCGTCGTTGTCCTGAGAGGGATTGCCTCCGGGTACCTGGTGGCATGGTCCACCAAGACCAGGATGTACCTGTTGCCCATGGCTGCCTTGGGATCCAGTGGCCCCACGATGTCCATCCCTACCCTTTCAAAGGGTGTCCCCACCACGGGGAACGGTTGGAGAGGAGCTTTGACATTCCTCCCACTCTTGCCACTTGCCTGGCAAGTTTGGCAGGACCGACAATGCACATCCGACTGCCTTCGCATTCGAGGCCAGAAGAAGTGGGTGACAAGCCGGTCAAAGGTCTTGTCCTGCCCCAAATGTCATGCCAAAGGCACGTCGTGAGCCAGACCCAGTAGGAAGGTCCAGAAGTGCTGGGGTACCACCAGCACACGGGCTGACCCAGGTTCCGTGACCTTAGGCTCGCTGTACAGGAGATCATTCCGGACTGATCACCAGTCGCCTGGGCTGCGGCCTGCTGCCGCAGACCCTCCAGAGAAGGGCACTCTTTCTGCTCCCGGCAGAACTCCTCCCTGGTGGGACCCCCTTCTTGCTGCCATTGGGTCAGCTCAGAGATGTCCCCCAGTTCGGCTACCTGTTCCCCTGTAGGCACCGGGGCGTCCCCCTCGAGGTCCGCCTCCTCCCGGGCCATGGGAACTTCAGGGGCAGGTTTCCCGCGCCCCTTGCCCTTCCTCTTGGCAGGGACCTGGGCCACTGTTTCAGACTCCGGGTCCTTCTGATCAACCTCTCTGGCCGCCATCGACCGAGTGGACACGCATGCCCACTCTGGCAACCCCAGCATCTCCAAGTGGGACCTGAGCTCAACATCCTTCCATAAGGACTGCTCCAGGTCGTTACCGAGCAGACAATCAACAGGCATGGAAGGGCTCACAACTACCCTTAAAGGACCTGAGACCCCCCCACCAGACACTGGCGCTCAGAATTGTCGACTGCAATCACCTGGTGGAATGCCCCAGGGACTACCTGCATCTCAGGGACCAGGTGACACCGAACTGAGGTCACACTGGCTCCAGTATCCCTGAGAGCCTCTACCCTTTTCCCGTTGATGGTCACCCAGGTGCTGTATTTATTTGTGTTAGGGGGCACCTGGGCTCCTGGGACCATCTCTCTGTCCCCTAGTGAGACGAGGGTCATTTCTGCGGGGTCCCCACCCTCCTGTTGGGACTCCTCCTCCTCCTCCCCCAGCGCTATGCTAGCCAACACTTTGGACGGTCCACCGGGGGGTGGCTGTGTCCACTTTGGGCACCGGGGGTCTCCCCTCATGTGCCCCACCTGGTCACAGGCAAAACACTTGCGGGGGCCGGTCTCAGCAGGATTCCTGTCGAGACCCCTTGCTTCTTACCTCCGGGGGGATGGGAACCTTTACCCTGGGTGTTATTTTGGGGCCCTTTCGAGAACTCCTGTGTTTTACCCTTGTCCCCCCCACTTTTCTGCTGGGGACCCTGCCCACCTTTGACTGAGTCCCCCCCAAACGCTTTCTTGTGGACCCTGGTACTCACCCAGCTGTCCGCCTCCATAGCAAGCTTCCGGGGGTCAGTTAGCTTACTATCAACTAGGTGCTAGCGCAGATCTGCAAAACATAGACTAGACAAGTGCTCCCACGCAATCAAATTGTAGAGCCCCCGAAAATCTATCACATTACTGCCCTTCATCCAGCCATCCAACGACCGACAAAACCCATCCACACATTCCAGCCAAGTGTTGGCATCAGATTTCTTCCAGGACCTAAACTGATCCCGGTACTTTTCAGATGTGAGACCATACCTAGTGAGAAGGGCTTCCTTCATATCAGCATAGGTGAGGTTAGGCCCCTTACCCAAAGCTGCCAAAGTATCCCTGGCTTCCTCTGGAAACAGAGACCACAATCCTGCTCCCCAATTCTCCTCAGGGACCCCATTCATGTGTATCGCTGCCTCATAACCCTGAAACCACCTCTGTATGTCATCCCCCTTCTTGAACTCTCTGCCCACATTCTTAGGGATGTGTACGATTCGGTCTGTCTGCCTTGACGAGTTGCTGCCACCATCCGAGCCGGGCCTACTCTTCAGCTCCAGCTCTTTAAGACCTCGTTCATGTTCCAATAGCATTCTCTTCTCCTCCATGGCCAATCTAATCTTTTCTAGCTCCATGGCTGCTCTCCTTGCTTCCCGCCTGTCCTCCATCTCCTCTGGGGACAGGCCACTGCTGCCTGGTCAGAAGGGTTCACCCCCTCCCAAAAGCACATCCACCCTAGGACTAGGCTCCCCCGCCTCTCCACTAAGGTCACCAGATTGCCCACTTGCGTCTCTGGCTGCTACCCAGGCCCTCAGCGCCTTTTGTAGCTCGTCCTTCCTAGTGAGGCCTCTGATTTGGACTTTTAGGTTTTTGCAAACGGACTTCAATTCTCTCACAGTGTAGAGCTCCAACCTATCCTCCTCAAAGGCAATGTCCATGGATGCAACAGATGATGCTATTGATTCCGGCATGGTAAAGTAGAAAGTTCACCTGGCAAGATCACAAAAATTGACCAAAAAAAAAACAGGTTAGTATGTGGTACGTAATGGTCTGCGATATGGTAGTAGTGCACACCAATCACTGTAAGTCAAGTGCAAACGCAAGTCCTATCCCACCGCTGCCACCAATGTTAGAAATGGGATTCTTGGTAGGCTAGGGCGCGGGCCAAAGCCAGGCAAAACCACCACTCTAGTCAGGATAAGGGAGTTACACTTCTAAAATAACCCCTGCTCACCTCCTTGGTAGCTTGGCACGAGCAGCCAGGCCTATCTTAGAGGCAGTGTGTAAAGCATTTGCACATAACCAACAGTAATACAGTGTACGCACTACAAAAGGACACCACACCAGTTTAGAAAAATATCCAATATTTTTATATAATTAAAACAAGACCAAAAACGATAAAGAACCACAATACTATACTTAAAAGTTCACAATTCAAAAATACGCTGATTAAAAAGAGTTCCTTGTGTGGATAGCGCCGTCCGGGCTACCACGGCGTAGTGAACACACAAATCCAAAACAGTTCTGGCTGACCGCGGGGTCGCAGGCCAGCTACGGTGTCGGGAAGACCCGCAAACAGTACCTTTCAGAGATGCAGGGCAATGGGGCCCTCGAAGTCACACGCGTTGCAGGTCGATCTCCTCTCTGATGGAGTCAGGAGCGCTGGCGCCGGCAGGCGTCGGGTGCTGCGGTGCGAAGTGCAGCGGTGCGGAGTGCGGTGCCCACAGGTCGCGGTGCGGCGTTGCGGCAGTGCCCTCTGCGTTGCCTTCAGGACACGGAGTCGGCAGTGGCGTCGTAGACGTCATCGAGTTGGTGTTCTTCGGGTTGCAGCACAAAACACACAGTCCCCAGTGCTGCGGGTCGAAGAACTTGAAGTCTTTGCTGTTCCTGAGACTTCGTGAACAGGGGCAAGCTCTACCTCAAGCACTTGGAGAGACTCACAAATTTAGTTTGCACAAAGTCCAGTCCAGGCCTTTCACTACCCAAGACAAAAGCAGCCACTGCAGGTCAGCCCAGCAAAGCACCCAGCAAAGCAGTCGTTCCTTTCGCAGCTTCTCCGGCTCTTCTTCTTGGCAGTCTTCTTGTCCAGATGAGTTCTAAAGTTCAGGGGTCTGGGACCCAGCATTCATGTGCAAAGATCCTTTGATCTCTTAGGTAGAGAGGGCCTGTGCCCAGTCAGGACCAGTTGTGCCTTCTCTGGTGTGAATTCCTGGCAGGAGGTGGAGACGGCATTTGTCAGAGGCAGAGCAGGCCCTATGAGGTGCAAGGAAATCTCCTCCCCCTTCCCCCATCGTAACCCATGTCTGTTCAGCCCTTTCCTGACCTACCTAGACCATCTGGCACCCCTCCTGCTCCCCCAGCCTTCTGTCATCCAAAACCCAGACAGGCAATCCACATTCCGGCAGAGGCACACGGGATGACTGAGCAAAAAAATACCCATTTTCCAAAAGTGGTATTTTCAAACACAGAATGTAAAAATCACCTTCACTAAAAGAGGCATCTTTAGATTCTGAGTTCAGGCATACGAAACTTCATTTTCTTACCGAATTCCCTGGGCCAGTTATGTTCATAAGATGTTATGAACAAACCTCCCATTCTGTCCTATAGTGAAAAACGAAATTGGCTGTAATTCACTATTAGGACATGCCACACACACCGGGGCATGTCCTACCTTTCACATACATTGCACCCTGCCCACAGGGGTACCTTGGGCCTACCTGGGGGGTGCCTGACATGTAAGAAAAGGGAAGGTTAGGGACCGGCCAGTGTGTGCACTGGCCAAGTCGATATGGCAGTTACAAACTGCGCGCAGACTCTGCAATGGCAGGTCTGAGTTACCGTTTCAGGGCTACTCACGGGGGTGGCACAACCAGTGCTGCAGGCCCCCGGGTAGCATTTGATTCACCGGCCCTGGCACACGCAGTGCACTTTACTAGGGGCTAACAGGTAAATCAAATATCCAATCATGGGAACACCAATCCATAACACAATTTACCATAGGAGCACCTGCGCTTTACCACTGATCAGCAGTGCGAAAATGGCGCAGAACCGTTACACCAGCAAAACAGAGTGAAAACCGGGAGGTCAGAAAGCGAAAACTCAGGGGAAACACGCCAAAAGATGCCATGTCTAACATATATGCATAGGGGGAATTCCGCTCTTGTAAATTCCATGCAGTCATGTGGTATTTTACAAAAAATCAATCAAGAAGGACACACCTCTATTGCTGAGATTCATATGACAGTAAACTGAGGCTTAAAGCACACTTTACTTATATGAAAACTCACGTATAGAGTGATAGAAAGGTGTCTCATGAGTCTATTAACAGGTACATATGGATATATACATCAAAAACATTTAGTGAACCAGATCAGTATATAGAATATGCCCGACATAGCATTATATAGTACATAAAATAAATAAATGGGATTATCTAGTGACTCATGAATTTCCACAATTGGAATCCAGCGCGCGTTTCGGTGTTTGCCCAAGGTTGGGCATCACCTTCCTCAGGGCATCAGAGTCAAAGACACAAGGAAACAGTGGGATGTGCCTGAAATGAAACTGGGTTTAGACAAGGGAATACCAAGAAATATGTTCAAGTAGTTACAATTTGAAGGTGAGAACATTTAAAAAGAATAAAGCACAATGTCGTCTTTTAATTGTTTCCAAAGGGGTTCACTGTGCACTGGAATAATAATGCAATTTTAATAAATAAATGGGGGGAACCAGAACATGGGTCATACATGACGACGAACATAGAACTAAATAACATAAAATCACAGTACATGAACAATTATTGAGAACTAAAAAGGGTAAACAAATAACTTTAAGGGTACATAACAAAACAGAAGAGTACAACAAACAAAATGTGCAGTGATTCTGATATATTACCTGATCTACAGACACCAGCATTCAATTTCAAGAGAAACAGGATTTGAAACAGTCAAGGGATATACACGGCCTAGATATGGGAGAAAAACGAAAAGGAAAAAGAGAGAAGGGAACAAAGATGTCAAGGAATAGTTTAACGAACAATTAACAGGTGGGTGAAAGAAAGGTAAAAAAAGTAAAAAAAGGTAAAGACAAGAGGTATCGGTTTACCTGAAAAGTATAAGCACTTTTCCCGAGGATACGATGAATAAATATAGTGGACAGTCTAGGGAGTATAGAGACCTACGCAGGGGCACATCAAGCTGTAAAAGAGATAAAATAAAATAAAATAAATGAATGAAGGGTTACCTCAACCCCAGAGATACGGGGAAATTGGATAGAGCTCACTATATGGAACACAACCCGCCCAGATGGAAGAGAATAAGCGTCTCTGCGGCGGTAACACCGGGGCAGTAGGTCCCGGCGAGAAAAAAATGCAGTAGCGAAAAGAGCGATGCAGGCATACTGCTAGGACTTACTAGGCAGAGACAGGTACAGGAATCGGATTCTGGATTATAATCAAGGCAAGAATCGCCCGAGGGTATGCAAAGGGAAAAATTCTTACCTATATTTCCTGACATGTGACAAGCCAGCGCGTGTGACCCAATCGGGATATAATGAAGGGGAAGAATCTAAAACAAAAATTATGAAAAAATCGTGAAAAGGATTCCGAAATCCAGATTGAGGAACGATCGCCCAATGGTGTATGTGAAAATATAGTACGCCAGAATAGATCTTACCGGTGAAGCTCTGCGGTAACAGGCCGACAGGGCAAGATGGCTTCAGTAGTGCGAAGGGAAAATGTCGTCCCGGGATTTAAGAGATTTTTAAGTGGAATGTAGAAGGTAGACAACGATTCGTCTAACTCTATAGTGAAAAACGGAAAAGAAGGATCAGGTAAATATGGCTGTCATGGAATTGCCAAAAAGGCAAACAAGACATAATGGATTACGATAAAATGACACTTACCGAGATATGCCGTGATATAGCAGAGACTGGCGGTATGGATGCCGCTCAGGTGTAGAGACTCCTGAAGCAAAAAGATGAAGCGGGCGTCGCCGGATTTAAACTTGTGAAGACTAGCGAAATTAACCAATCAGCAGAAACAAAAGAAGCCATCTGACAAAGGTAAATATCAGGTGATGGAATAGACGAATGAGGTGATTCCAGGACCGATCGTTGAATTCCGTGGTGTGCAGGGCTAATGGGGTAAGCGTAAAAAGTACCCCAGGATTAAGAAAGTGTTAACTAAGGGATGAATAATAACTAAAATCCCTAAGGTGAATAGAAATAAACATAATAAAAATAATAAAAAGAACGATCTCCGGGGGAACACACAGGCGCAAGGTACTCAAAAGGGAGGCCGTAATAAGGGAAAATCGATCGGCCCAAAAGAATGAAAAAGAGGGTCCAATGGAAGACTAACCCCTTCGATGCTCATGACGAGCTCAGCTCGTCATGCTGCGCGGTAGCGCTGTGCGCATGACGAGCTGAGCTCGTCACTACCACACCCGCGATCGGAATGTCCATCACCTGGGCAGAATTCCGATCGCGGCGAAGCGGCTAATAAGGGAGAGTCAGAAAAAGCAATGTGTGAAGTCTGCAGAGAAGGGTTAATCATAGCAAAACATATAGTTATAAGATAGCGTTTTCCCATTGAAGACTCTCATTGAGTCCCATATCTTTGGTATTAAGGGAGAACATCCAGAATATTTCACGTTTCCTGCGAATGCTGGTCACATCGAGGCCCGGGGTGTTGTGGACTTTTTCTAGAATAGTCCAGCATAAGTCTTTTTCAGAGTGTCCTGTCGATGACCAATGTTGGACTAAGGGAGCTGTGTATTTGCGTAACCTTATGTTGGATTTGTGCTCGCCAATGCGGGTCCTACATTCTCTGGAGGTCTCTCCCACATATGCCAGTTCACATGGGCATAAAATGGCATACACAACATTTGCCGAACGACAATTGGTCATTTCATTCAGGAACACAGTGCGCTTATTGATACAGATTCGATCGCCTACTATCGCATTGGGGCACGCATGGCATGAACCACATCTGTGGTTTCCTTTAATGGGTTGTCCTCCAGAAAGTGATCTTTGTATAGAGGTGCCCTGCTTGGGAGTTTTAGCTTTCACAAGCATATTTCTCAGATTTTTGTTCCTTTTAAAGGAAAAGATAGGTTTGGCTAACTTGGGAGCTTGATGATCCAGGTTCAACAGGTGCCACTGTGAGTTTATGATCGCTCGCACTTTGTTGTCAATCGTGGAGTGTTTGATAACACAGATAGGTTGATCATGTTGGTCTTTGTTTTTAGGCTGAAACATAGTTTGACGGTCATAGTATCTAGCTTTTTTGAGGGCATCCTTCACAAGTTTATTGGGGTATCCTCTTGCAGTAAGTTTGTTTTTTAGGATCTCTGCATGTTCCAAGTAACTTTTGATGTCGGTACAATTCCTGCGGGGACGTAAGAATTGACTAAAGGGAATTCCGTCTTTTTGACATCTGGGGTGAAAGCTATTAAAATGGAGGAGCGTGTTCCTGGATGTGGGTTTGGTGTACAATGACACTGTCAATTGGGATTCAGCATGTTCAGTCCACACATCCAGGAATCCCAATCTGTGGGTACTAGCATGCATGGTAAATTTCAAGTTAGAATCAGCTAGATTCAACCACATGGAGAACTCATTCAAGGTAGATTGATCACCGTGCCAAATGAAAAAAATATCATCAATGAATCGTGACCAAAAAGTAACGTTCTCATAAAAAGGGGCCAGTTCATTGTAAATATTTCGATTTTCGAATTGCCCCTATAGAGACAGGCCACGCTGGGTGCGCAGGCAGCACCCATGCTGACTCCCTTTATTTGATGGAAGAAAGAGCCCTCAAATTCCAAAAAGTTTTCTGATAGGACTACCTCCAAACATTGAAGGATAAAAGTGGAGTTGGTCAAAGAGGGTTCTGCCTCTACTAGGTCCTTAATGACACTAAGAGCTTCCGCTTGTGGGATATTAGTGTATAAGGACTCTAGGTCCATGGTCACTAGAATTTCAGTCTGATCGTTATAGGGTAAGCCTTCTATTTTTGAGATAAAATGGCTCGTATCTTTAATGAAAGAAGGTAGAGCAGACACAAGAGGTTGTAAAAACTTGTCCACGTATTTGGACAGAGGTTCTGTGGCTGCCCCAATGGTGGAGACGATGGGTCTTAAAGGGGGATCCAACTCATTTTTGTGAGTTTTAGGAACCCTATAGATGATGGGGATGCGTGTGAGTGTGGGGGTTAAAAACTCAGCTTCTTTTTCACAAATGTCTGCTCTGGCAGCCGCTGTCTGCACTAGTCTCAGAATACGTTTTTTCAATTTCGGTTCAGGGTTAGTCATGGTTTTCTTATAGTGACTAGGGGAGTTCAGGAGGCAATCCATTTTTTCTCTATATTTGTTGGAGTCAAAGATGACGATGCCTCCGCCTTTGTCGCAAGGTTTAATCGTCAGGGTGGTATCATCTTTCAGTCTCTTGAGGGCATTGTTTTCTTGGCTAGTGATGTTAAAGGAGGGTTTGGGAATGTATTGAATGGCCTGAATTTTATGAAGGACTGCCTTTTCAAACATTTCTACTTCAGGACCAACCAACCCGTGGCCGGGATTAAAAGTGGATGGGGGTTTAAGGCCAGATCTGTTGTCGTCGGTACAGTTGACTATCTTGTCTTGGAAGAACTTTTTGAGTCTAATCTTGCGGAAGAACTCATGAAGGTCCCTAATCAGCTCGAATTTATTTAAGGACGTAGTGGGGACAAAAGACAGTCCCTTTGCTAATAATGTCTCCGCGTGTGGGTCCATGGTGTTAGAGGACAAGTTGAAAATGGGTATGTTGTTTATCTTTGCCAGTACTGATGATGGCGGGTCCAAATATATTTCTGGGGTTGTTCCCGTTCCTCGAAACGGTTCCCCTGTGCTTGTCCCCGGTTGGGATAAAATCCCCTCTGTTGCTCCTGGTCTGGCTGAAACCCTCTCTGTTGGTCTGATCCCGATTGGAACCCCCTGTATTGCTGGTTCTGATATCTGGGGCGGAAATTGCCCCTTCGGTTGCCTAAAAAACGATTTTCTGATGAATTATTTCTTTCTGAGTTAGATCCAAATTGGTAGCTCTGATATGTTGGGCCTTCACTGTCGGAATCGGTTGTATCCGAAAAAGTAGTGACACGTCGTTGGCCCTAATAGGAGCTGTTGCTGTTAGTGGGGTTATCACTGTTGGTATTGTAAAAACCCTCAGATAGATAAGGATAGGTTCGTTCAGAAGTAAATAAACGAATGTCTTTCCTCAATTTTTCAGTTTTCCTCTTGATGAGGTATTCACAAAAAGAATCTAGCTCGTAAGAAATTTCTTCAAGTTTCTTTTGCCTTCCTCGATGCTATTGGACTGTTTGAGCTTATCCTCAAGGTCTGATATTTCTTTGTTCAAAAGGTCTAATCTCTTGCTGTCTCAATGATTAAAATCATCCAGTCCCTGGAGCATCTATTGGAGATAAGGGCCCATTTCTCCAGGAAATGCCTAATTTCAATAAAGAGACCAGGGATGTTACGGACTCGCAAGCCAATGGGTATAGTGCCCGGCTTCAAGTACTCAAGCATAAAATTGGCATGAGCTTCCGTGCGTTTGGATCTTTTCTTGAGGTTGAACAATTTAGTCCATTCCTCATTTAGCCCTCTTGTTAAGGTGAAAGGCTGGTCATTGCCTGTAGTTTGTCCTAACAAGCGTGAGAGGTCCTCATCCGAGAAGCCAAATGTTTTAATGCTTTCAGTCGACATGAGAAAGATCACAAGGGTAAAGTGCAATGAAAGGAATGAACTAACAATAAGATACAACTATAAATCAAGGGGCTGGTGAAGAGCAGAAAAAAGAAAGTGAATGATAAAGCAGAATAATAATATAACACAAAATTCAGATCACACGCAAACGAATACACAAAACATAAAAAGTTACAACGAAATAAAACATGAAAATGATCCTGACGATAAACAAGGATACACACTAAATACAAACAGAGGGTTCCCACCCAAACAAAATCAATGAAAAAAAGAAATGACCCCCACAGCCGCGGGCTGGGAAGAAACAACCACTCATAAGAAGGGGGCCCCTGATAGCGATAAAGGTAGAGAATAACAGGGGAAAACAAGCCAAGAAAATCTCAAAAGAAGAATTCTCTACCTATCTAGTTTAAGCAATGCAAATAGTCAATGATATAACAGCAGCAGGACCAGTACGAATGCACATGATTTAAGTGAACCACAAAAATGGATAGAAATGTATCAAAATAGTTTTATTCGATAAATATAATGACTAGATACATAATATCATCACAAATAAAAACGTCAAAAGCACATCCCACCAAGCGCTCATTCATATCACAGACAAGCCATATCATATATTCACATTCTCACACTTCTATCCATATAAACCATTCATACATACACAACATACAAAGGTAGGAATATTCCTACTAGGAGAATACAATATGGTTATAGATGGGGCCTGGATACAGAGTGATAGAAAGGTGTCTCGTGAGTCTATTAACAGGTACATATGGATATATACATCAAAAACATTTAGTGAACCAGATCAGTATATAGAATATGCCCGACATAGCATTATATAGTACATAAAATAAATAAATGTGATTATCTAGTGACTCATGAATTTCCACAATTGGAATCCAGCGCCGACGCGCGTTTCGGTGTTCGCCCAAGGTTGGGCATCACCTTCCTCAGGGCATCAGAGTCAAAGACACAAGGAAACAGTGGGATGTGCCTGAAACGAAACTGGGTTTAGACAAGGGAATACCAAGAGATATGTTCATGTAGTTACAATTTGAAGGTGAGAACATTTAAAAAGAATAAAGCACAATGTCGTCTTTTAATTGTTTCCAAAGGGGTTCACTGGGCACTGGAATAATAATGCAATTTTAATAAATAAGTGGGGGGAACCAGAACATGGGTCACACATGACGATGAACATAGAACTAAATAACATAAAATCACAGTACATGAACAATTATTGAGAACTAAAAAGGGTATACAAATAACTTTTAGGGTACATAACAAAACAGAAGAGTACAACAAACAAAATGTGCAGTGATTCTGATATATTACCTGATCTACAGACACCAGCATTCAATTTCAAGAGAAACAGGATTTGAAACAGTCAAGGGATATACACGGCCTAGATATGGGAGAAAAACGAAAAGGAAAAAGAGAGAAGGGAACAAAGATGTCAAGGAATAGTTTAACGAACAATCAACAGGTGGGTGAAAAAAGATAAAAAAGTAAAAAAGGTAAAGACAAGAGGTATCGGTTTACCTGATAAGTATAAGCACGTTTCCCGAGGATACGATGAATAAATATAGTGGACAGTCTAGGGAGTATAGAGACCTACGCAGGGGCACATTAAGCAGTAAAAGAGATAAAATAAAATAAAATAAATGAATGAAGGGTCACCTCAACCCCAGAGATACAGGGGAAATTGGATAGAGCTCACTATATGGAACACAACCCGCCCAGATGGAAGAGAATAAGCGTCTCTGCGGCGGTAAGGCCGGGGCAGTAGGTCCCATCGAGAAAAAATGCAGTAGCGAAAAGAGCGATGCAGGCATACTGCTAGGACTTACTAGGCAGAGACAGGTACAGGAATCGGATTCTGGATTATAATCAAGGCAAGAATCGCCCGAGGGAATGCAAAGGGAAAAATTCTTACCGATATTTCCTGACATGTGACAAGCCAGCGCGGGTGACCCAATCGGGATATAATGAAGGGGAAGAATCTAAAACAAAAATTATGGAAAAATCTTGAAAAGGATTCAGAAATCCAGATTGAGGAACGATCGCCCAATGGCGTATGGGAAAATATAGTACGCCAGAATAGATCTTACCGGTGAAGGTCTGCGGGTAACAGGCCGACAGGGCAAGATGGCTTCAGTAGTGCGAAGGGAAAATGTCGTCCCGGGATTTAAGACATTTTTAAGTGGAATGTAGAAGGTAGACAACGATTCGTCTAACTCTATAGTGAAAAACGGAAAAGAAGGATCAGGTAAATATGGCTGTCATGGAATTGCCAAAAAGGCAAACAAGACATAATGGATTACGATAAAATGACACTTACTGAGATATGCCGTGATATAGCCGAGACTGGCGGTATGGATGCCGCTCAGGTGTAGAGACTCCTGAAGCAAAAGATGAAGCGGGCGTCGCCGGATTTAAACTTGTGAAGACTAGCGAAATTAACCAATCGGCAGAAACAAACGAAATCATCTGACAAAGGTAAATATCAGGTGATGGAATAGACGAATGAGGTGATTCCAGGACCGATCGTTGAATTCCGTGGTGTGCAGGGCTAATGGGGTAAGCGTAAAAAGTACCCCAGGATCAAGAAAGTGTTAACTAAGGAATGAATAATAAATAAAATCCCTAAGGTGAATAGAAATAAACATAATAAAAATAATAAAAAGAACGATCTCCGGGGGAACACACAGGCGCAATACTCAAAAGGGAGGCCGTAATAAGGGAAAATCGATCTGCCCAAAAGAATTAAAAAGAGGGTCCAATGGAAGACTTCTAAGGAGAGTCAGAAAAAGCAATGTGTGAAGTCTGCAGAGATGGGTTAATCATGGCAAAACATACAGTTATAAGATAGCGTTTTCTCATTGAAGACTCTCATTGAGACCCATATCTTTGGTATTAAGGGAGAACATCCAGAATATTTCACGTTTCCTGCGAATGCTGGTCACATCGAGGCCCGGGGTGTTGCGGACTTTTTCTAGAATAGTCCAACGTAAGTCTTTTTCAGAGTGTCCTGTCGATGCCCAATGTTGGACTAAGGGAGCTGTGTATTTGCGTAACCTTATGTTGGATTTGTGCTCGCCAATGCACGTCCTACATTCTCTGGAGGTCTCTCCCACATATGCCAGTTCACATGGGCATAAAATGGCGAACACAACATTTGCCGAACGACAATTGGTAATTTCATTCAGGAACACAGTGTGCTTGTTGATACAGATTCGATCGCCTACTATCGCATTGGGGCACGCATGGCATGAACCTCATCTGTGGTTTCCTTTAATGGGTTGTCCTCCAGTAAGTGATCTTTGTATAGAGGTGCCCTGCTTGGGAGTTTTAGCTTTCACAAGCATATTTCTCAGATTTTTGTTCCTTTTAAAGGAAAAGATAGGTTTGGCTAACTTGGGAGCTTGATGATCCAGGTTCAACAGGTGCCACTGTGAGTTTATGATCGCTCGCACTTTGTTGTCAATCGTGGAGTGTTTGATAACACAGATAGGTTGAACATGTTGGTCTTTGTTTTTAGGCTGAAACATAGTTTCACGGTCATAGTATCTAGCTCTTTTGAGGGCATCCTTCACAAGTTTATTGGGGTATCCTCTTGCAGTAAGTTTGTTTTTTTAGGATCTCTGCATGTTCCAAGTAACTTTTGATGTCGGTACAGTGCCTGCAGGGGACGTAAGAATTGACTAAAGGAAATTCCGTCTTTTTGACATCTGGGGTGAAAGCTATTAAAATGGAGGAGCGTGTTCCTGGATGTGGGTCTGGTGTACAATGACACTGTCAATTGGGATTCAACATGTTCAATCCACACATCCAGGAATTCCAATCTGTGGGTACTAGCATGCATGGTAAATTTCAAGTTAGAATCAGCTAGATTCAACCACATGGAGAACTCATTCAAGGTAGATTGATCACCGTGCCAAATGAAAAAAATATCATCAATGAATCGTAACGATGGGTCTTAAAGGGGGATCCAACTCATTTTTGTGAGTTTTAGGAACCCCATAGATGATGGGGATGCGTGTGAGCGTGTGAGTGTGGGGGTTAAAAACTCAGCTTCTTTTTCACAAATGTCTCCTCTGGCAGCCGCTGTCTGCACTAGTCTCAGAATACGTTTTCAATTTCGGTTCAGGGTTAGTCATGATTTTCTTATAGTGACTAGGGGAGTTCAGGAGGCAATCCATTTTTCTCTATTTTTGTTGGAGTTAAAGATGACGATGCCTCCGCCTTTGTCGCAAGGTTTAATCGTCAGGGTGGTATCATCTTTCAGTCTCTTAAGGGCATTGTTTTCTTGGCTAGTGATGTTAAAAGAGGGTTTTAGAATGTATTGAATGGCCTTCTGAATTTTATGAAGGGCTGCCTTTTCAAACATTTCTACTTCAGGACCAACCAACTCGTGGCCGGGATTAAAGCTTGGCATGAGCAGTCAGGCTTATCTCAGAGGAAGTGTGTAAAGCATTTGCACATAACATACAGTAATACAGTGAAAACACTTCAAACGGACACCTCAACAGTTTTAGAAAAATATCCAATATTTTATCTGTGCAAAATACGACCAAAAATGATTTAAAAATCCACCATACAGTTCTTAGCAATATCAATAAGCTAGAAAGGACTTAAAATACAGTTTTTTAAAGTAAATAGCTCCGTCTGGGGATATCAACAAATCCAAACAGTTCTGGCTGACCGTGGCATCGTGGGCCAGCTATGGTGTCGGGAAGACCCGCAAAACAGTACCTTTAGAAATGTAGGGCATCGGGGACCTCACTGTGAGCTCTGAAGAGCCGGCGTCGGCAGGTGTCGGTTCTGCAGGTCAGTGTGGGAGTCGTCAGTCCCTTGAAGTCACATGCTTCGCAGATCTAACTCCATGTGGTTGAAGTCAGGAGCACCGACGTCGGCGGGCATCGGAATGTGGTGCAAAGTGCAGCAGTGTGGCGTGTGGTGCCCTCAGGTTGCCGTGTAGGCAGCAGCTCAGTGACGGTCATCCAGAGAGGTCAGTGATACCAGGGCTGCAGTGTGAAGTGGTGCAGGGCTCGTCGCGGAGCTGGCAGGTCAGCGGCGTCATCTTTGCCAAAGTGCTGTTGTTGGATGACGAATCGGAGTCGATGGTGCCGGCGTTGGTAGGCCAAGGCTGTGGTGCAGGACGGGGTGGTGCATCGTGTAACTAACGAACAGTGCCTCAAACCACGGTGCAAGCAGCAGCATCGATGTCGGCATGGAGCGACGTCATCGGGGATACCAGCGTGGTGGTATGAAGCGAGGCAGTGCACAGCGCAGTGCCCGCACGTCACGGTGCAAGCAGCTGCTTATTGGCATCGTAGGGGGTCTATGAGAACAGGGTTGTGGTGCGAAGTGCAGTGGTGCACTCTGCGGTGCTTTCAGGACACGGATCCGGCAGCGGCGTCGTTTATGGTGTCTGGTTGCTTTTTTATCTGTTGCAGCACAAAACACACAGTTCCCAGTGCTGGTAGCAGATGAACTTGAAGTCGTTGTTGTTTCTGAGACTTCTTGAACAGGGGGCAAGCTCTACCTCAAGCCCTCGGAGAAATTCAAACAAAGTAGTTGCAGAAAGTTCAGTCCAGTCCTTTCTCTGCCCAAGACAGAAGCAGCCACTGCAGGCCAACACAGCAAAGCATACAGCAAAGTGGTAGTTCCTCCTCACAGCTTCTCCAGCTCTTCTTCTTGGCAGGTTCATTGATCCAAAAGATTTCTAAAGTCCTGGGGTCAGGGCCACAATATTTATACCACATGTTCTCTTTGTCCTCTTTGTGGCAAGGTTGTCTGAGCCCAGTCCAAACCAGTTCTAACCTTCCTGGCATAGCTTCACTACAGGAGGTGGAGACAGAATTTGGCAGAGGAGACACTGCCTATTCAGGTGCTAGTGAAAACTCCTCCCAGCACTCTAAATGCAGACCAGGCCTATTCAGCCCAACTATGAGTCACCCAGGAAAGGCAGGACACACCTCAACCTCCCTTGTGACTGTCTACAGTGAATGCACATCCCCAGCCCCTGTCACTTTAAAACCAGACAGTCAATACACAAACCAGCAAAGGCACACAGAATGGTTAAACAAGAACATGCCTACTTTCTAAAAGTGGCATTTTTAAACACACAATTTAAAAACCATTTCCCTAAAAAGATGTATTATTAAATTCTGAGTTCAGAGAGCCTAAACTCCATTTCTCCATCTTGTCCCAATGGAAAGTTATACTTGTAAGATGTTACAAAGCAACTCCCATGTTAGCCTATGGGACAGATAGCCTTGCAATAGGGAAAAACAAAACTCACAGTATTTCACCATCAGGACATGTCATACACACCAAGACATGTCCTACCTTTCACATACACTGCACCCTGCCCAGGGGGGAACCTTGGGCCTTCCTGACGGGTGCCTTACATGTGAGAAAAGGAAAGGTTAGGGCCTTGCAAATGGGGGCACTTGCCAGGTCGACATGGCAGTAAATACTGCGCACAGACACTGCAGTGGCAGGTCTGAGACACCTTTGAAAGGCTGCTTGTGTAGGTAGTACAATCAGTGCTGCAGGCCCAGTAGCAGTATTTGATTTACAAGCCCTGGGCACACCTAGTGCACAATACTAGGGGCCTAGTAGTAAATCAAATAAGCCAAACATGAAACACCAATCTATAAACACAATTTACAGTAGGAGCACTTGCACCTTAAAACTGAACAGCTGAGAGAAAGTGAGCAGAGGCACACAATCAGCAAAACGAAGTCCAACATACCATTAAAACCAGGAGGCCAGAACACAAAAAGACAGGGGAAACACGCCAAAAGATGCCAGGTCTAACACTACTGAATAGAGTTTGTGACTCCGATGGTGGATTAAGGGGTGAGACTGACTCCTTGGCCTGCAAACGAAGTGAAAAGACTGGCATTGTCTCAAGGGATAGAGTCCTTCTTCAGAAAGAAACCATTTTGATTGTTCCTCAATCGGAGAGGGGAAAGGGGTTCTATTCAATGCTCTTTCTGGTGGAAAAATCCATGGGGAAATTCCAGGTGGTGCTGGATATGAAATTCCTCAACTTGTATGTGTGGAGTCTGCAATTCAAGATGAAGACCTTACAGGGAGTGATTCCTTTGGTGACCAGAGGTCATTTTATGTGCACACTGCATTCGCAGGATGCATTCTATCATTTTCTGATTCACCAACTCGATCAAAAGTACCTTAGGTTTTGTATCAAGGAGCAGCATTTTATGTTCCAGGTGCCACCCTGCAGGCTGAAAACAGCACCCCGGATGTTTATGAAGGAAGTGGCTCCTTTAATTGCCTCATTCCATCTGTAGGGGATAAGGATGTATCCATCTCTGGATGACTGGCTCCTGCATGCTCCATCTTAGGCTCAGTTACTACAGAACTTGGCAGTATTCTGCAATTGCATTCCATATCATGGTTTCCTACTCAATGTGGTAAAGTGCAAGGTGGTGCCAATAATGGATCTGACCTTTAAAGGGGCCAGATTTTGTACAGACCTCAGCAAATTCTTTTTCCAACGAGCCTTGAGCAATTACATTGAGGACATTGCTCTAAAGGTGATCCACAGCAATTTCTTCCCAGTGAAGCAGTGGTTGAAGCTTCAAGGACACATGGCAGTGGCTGTTTTCATGGTACTTTGTGACAGATTTTATCTTTGTCCATTATGGAGTCATCTGCATTTCATTTTGGCACCCAAGGTCAGGGGATTTTGAGGTCCTGGTGATGGTGACTTAGGAGATACAGAGATGGTTGCAGTGGTGGATAACTCCATAAACTTTGCCAAGGGAGTTTATCTTCCACCAGACCCTCAGAAAGTCCTGATGACAGACACCAGCTCCGTTGGTTGGCGGAGCACTCTTGGGACACGGTCGATATAAGCTAAATGGCATCTACAGAGAAGCAGACGATCCTCCAACTGAAGGGAACTCACAGCTGTGCACAAAGCAGTACTGGTGTTCCAGCAGGAATTGGTGAGATGAAATCTGGTTGCCAGATATGGCTGCTCTGGCATATATGAACAACATATGAATCTGATGGTTGTTCAGCTGTTTAAGAGGACAGAAAGTACTTATCAGGGGGTAGACAACATGGTGGCATATTCTCTCAGCAGAATTTTCCCTCCTCCCAGAAAATGTTGTTCACCATACCAATATTTCATCAGATATACAAACCATATGGAATGTCATTTCTTGATCTGTTAGCTTCAAGATAGAATGCTTAGCTTTATCGGTTTATGCACCAGGGTACAAGAGGAGGGGCTTGGGGAGTGGATGCATTGACGATCCACTGGCTGCACTCCCTTCTGTATGTATTCCCTCAATTCTTCTGATTCCCAAACTGCTAGCTAGATTATTGTGGGAGGACAGAGAGATGGTGGTAGTGGTGCCATTTTGGCCGCAACAGTCATGGTTTCCCTACTGAAGTCTTTAGCGGTTCAGGGTCAGTGGTTGATCCCAATCTACCCCTCTCCTCTGAGAGTTTCCCATGTCCTCTCATCCCATAAACCTCGTCTCTTGGTGTGGAAGTTGAGAGGAGGGTGTTACAGGGAAAGGGTCTGCCCAGACATCTATTGGTTGTGTTTCAGCAGTTTCTGAAGCCTTGTTAAAATATCAGAGTTGGGTGCTGTGTTATATGACCTCACTGTATTGGGTGTTGCGGTGGCACTTAAATAATTTTGACACATGATCCAAGACCAGTGCTGGAATATGTGCTGAGAAAAGACCCACTCCTTTATAGACTAGCTGGCAGGTCCCCTAATGCTACTGTGCACAGAAACTCTGGACCACAATCAGCAAGATCTTTGATTTACCCTTAGGGAACGCGTGGCTAGGTGGGTCACCATTTTGTTGGGGCTGACACACTTGACCAACACAAATTATTCCACATTGAAAGGTGTGGGTACAATGGCCACCATAGCCCTTGGGAAATTTTAATTACAATTGAGTAATAAGAGTAATTTTGGTAATTTTGTGTTACTCTTGTGACACAAAATTACCAAAAATGATGTGCTTATACCTGCCAATGCTATTCAGCGCAATTTGGGGCCTAAATTAAGCAGGTTCATAGATCCAGCCCCCTGGACTTACCTGCGACCAGTGTTTCGACCATCAAGGCCCTTGCAGACCCAGCTCCAGCACCTCAATGCAACCACCTTGCTTCTTTCCTTCTTGCTCTCTCTCTCATCGGTTTCTCGCCTCCAGTGACTTTTGTGCCACTTTTCACACTTTTTCTGCCTTTTATCTCACTCTTGCTGTAACTTTTTGTGCCTTTTTTGCTCGCTCTTTGCGCCTTCCCACTCACTCTTTGAGCCTCTTCTCTTGTTGCCTTTTCTCTCTTTTTGCCTTTTGCTCTCACATTTACTGCAACCTTTCTGTGGACTTTCTCTCACTTTTTTGCATCTTTGTGCCATTTCTCCATTTTCTCAGTCACTCAGTGACTTTTCTGTGTAGCTTCTTTCTCAATTTTGCCTCTTTCTGCCATTTCTCTCACTCTTTTCTCATTCTCTGTGTGATTTTTCGGTGCCGTTCCTCTCACTCTTTCTGCCTCCTTGTGCCAATTCTTGCGTTCCTTTTCAGACCTTTGCCATCTCTACAGCTTCTCTGCACTGTTTTCTCACCCTCTCTGTGCTTCATTGCCTCCTTTCCCTGCTCCTTACCTGCTCCTTCACACCTGTCTCCTTCACTGCCATCACATTCCTCCTCAGCCCCGCCCACTGCCTTCTGCGCTCCTCCCCCAGCACCTACTTAATGATGGTCACAGTGTAGACCGGCCATTAAGCTGGGGATTGGGCCAGCCCCCTGGACTTACCTGTGACCAGTCTTCTGACCAGTAAATGCCCTTGTGGACCCGGCTCCAGCGCCTAGAGGGGCTCGCCTTACCTCTTTCCCGCTGGCTCTCTCTCACATCGGTCTCTGTCTTTCTGTGACTTTTGTGCTACTTTTCACTCGCTTTCTGTCTTTTCGCTCACTCTTACTTAAACTTTTTGTGCCTTTTTACTCGCTCTTTGTGCCTTCTCTCTCACTCCTTGTGACTTTTCTCTTTGAGCCTTTTCTCTCTTTGTGCCTTTTCCTTTCACTCTTACTTCGACATTTCTCTGGATTTCTCTTGCTCTTTTGCCTCCATGTGCCATTTCTCTCACTCTTTTCTCACTTGCTCTGTGGCCTTTTGGTACCATTTCTCTCACTCTTTTGCCTCTTTTGTCCATTTCAGTGCCATTTCTCTTGTTGTTTTGCCTCTTTGTGCCCTTTCTCTCACTCTTTTCTCACTCTCTCTGCGATTTCTCTGTGCCACTTCTCTCGCTCTTTTTGCCCTTTGTGCCATTTCTCATGCTCTTTTTCTGATCCTGGCAATTTCTCTAGCTTATTTGCACCATTTCCCGCCCTCTCTGTGCCCCTGCCTTCTCCCACACCCTACCTGCTCTTTCGTGGCTCTCTCCTTCACAGCCATAGCACTCCTCCTTAGCCTCGCCCATATGGCATATGTTCCCTGCGGGGTTATTCGAAGAGCCAGGTCTCCAGCTTCTTGAGGAACTCAAGAAGTAAGGAAGAAGCCCTGATGTGCTGAGGAAGGTCCATGTTTTGGATGCGATGCAGAAGAATAAGTGACCTCCTGCTCTGTTTTTGTGAATGTGGGGGTGTGCTAGCAAGAGTGAGATAGAACATAGGTGTCTTGTTGGCTCCTGAAACTTTATGAGTCTGTTAAGGTATGCTGATCCAGTGTTGTGCAGGGCTTTGTATGTGTGAGTGAGGGGTTTTAATTGGCTGTGCTCGTGAATGGGGAGACAAGGGAGCTCCTTGAGGTGCGGCATGATGTTGGTGTGGTGAGGGAAGTACAGTATTAGTCTTGCAGCAGCAATATGAATGGCCTGGAGTCTTTGTAGGAGTTGCTTAGAGATTCCGGTGCAGAGCGCCTTGCTGTAGTCTAGCCTGCTTGTGATGAGTGCTTGGGTGACAGTCCATCTGGTGTTCGGTGGCAGCCATTTGATGATCTATCATAGCATGTGTAGGATGTGAAACCAGGAGGCGCTCACTGCGTTGCCTTGTGCTGTCATTGTGAGTTTGTCGTCTAGGATGATCCCCAGGTTTCTTTCATGGTAGGTGGGTGTTGGCCCTAGCTGCGATGGCCACCAGGTGGAGTCCCATAGGGAGGTCTTATTTCCGAAGATCAGAACTTCCAGCTTGTCTGAACTAAGCTTCAAGCAGTTTGTTCTCATCCAGTCTGCTAGCATAGTCATTCAGTGGAGTGAAAGTAGAGAACAGGCACAAAGAGTGTTATGACATAGAGAGAGTGGGTAAGAGAAAGAGTAGAGGACCAGCTGGGGTGAAAAGCAGGAAGGAGGATAGAGCAGAGGGAGTGAGGTGGAAGCCTTGAGGTGACAAGCCAGGTCTTAAAAGGCCTAGGACATATTGAGGACCAATCACAGGTAAGTGGGAGGTGTGCTACCTCACCACTCCTTTTCAGGCCTTAAATGTCATACCAGACTCTGATGGCATGCCAAACCACACAACATGGAAGGAGCCTTTACCTTCTTTCTCTGCCACTTCACCTGCACCTCCATGTCCACATCACCAACCAGGAACATATCCACTACATCCACTCTCACACACACACTCAAACACCTACCAACAAACACACCAACAACCTCCACACACCAATACCATGCATGCTTCTCAACACCCACTCACTCAGCAAAAACGTAGCAGAGATCTTGTACCTGCTAGAAGACGCCGTCTCAGACCTTGACTTCCTTCTGGAAACATGGCTGACCACAGCTTCTACGCCAGACATCGCCACCACCATCCCTGCCAGGTGCAAGATTTCCAGGCAAGTCTGCCAAGACAAGCCCTGGAGGAGGAAACGCCATCACCTACAAAGAAATCTACATCTGCACCGCCTCCGCTTAAGTGGGAACAAACTACATGGAGCACCTCAACTTCAAATTACAAATCAGAGCAAATTTCACCCTGAGTGGGACCCTAGTCTACCATTTCCCAGGCCTCCGAGTCACCTTTGAAACAACATTCTGGATTTCATCAGCCCCTACTCTTCAAAGCCAGCACTTTCCTTTCATCCTCCAATGAGACCTCAATTTCCATCTCCAAGACTGGCCTGACCCCAAACTCAGCTGCCCTTCTTGGCAACCTCTGGAACGAGGGACTAATCAAACATGTCATGGAGCCCAGCCATGCTGACGGACACATCCAGACCTCGCCTTCACATCTTTTGACAATATTACAATCAACATCCGAAGAGCTGTCACCAGGACAGACCACACCATAGTCAGTTTTAAAATCAACATCTATCAACCCAGAAGAACCCCACAGCAGGCCCAGCATGCTGATGTTGGAATTACCTAACAGAAGTGTACTGGATTACTGAACTACAGGAGAACAAACTGGAACCCACAGGCATTCTGGCACGCAAAAAGAGAAATTAAACAAGTGGATCACTAACTGCTCCTACAATGGCTTTGGAACAGAAAGGGAGAACCAGAAAAAGGGTAGTGAAAAAAGATACAGTCAAAGCAGCTCGGAGGAGTTAGCACCAGCTCATCTGAGAAACCATGAGAAGGACCTAGTCAAACAAATAAACACCAGCTCCAACATCAGCAAAGAAATCTACACAATCATCAAAGACTTCACCAACCCACAGCTGTCACAGAAAATATCAACCCATCAGTAGATCTGCCCAATGACTTCTTGAACTTTTTCTGCAGCATCCATATGCAGCAGCCTCCCTACCCCAACCAGGCCCCCTGGCCCTCTCTAAAAATCTCCATGTGATGAAGGAATTCAACACAATCACCATGTGGAACACTATTAGCACAGAGGCAACCACAGCAATCATGAATTCCATCCGGGACCCCGGCAGACCCCAGCTACCATCAAACCTTCACCAAAGGAGCAATCTCCATTAGTGAGGCACTCATCCCTATGTTCAACACCTCCATTATTACAGCCATCTTCCAGGAACCGTGGAAACACACAGCCATCAGCGTCCTCCTAAAGAAACCCTCAGGAGACCCAACCAAACTAGCCAATCACTGACCGATATCCCTCCCTGCCCCACTAAAGTCCTGGAAACAGTCATCAACAAGCACTTCTCTGACCACATCTCCAAACACCAGCTTCTTGAAACAGCACAATTAGGATCCAGACCCAATCACAGCATGAAGCCACCCTTATAGCAGCAGCAGATGACATTCGGATGATACTGGACGGGCAGATGATCCTTGACAGCCCTCATCCTTCTAAACCTATCAGCAACCTCTGACACCGTATCCCACCTCGTCCTAATCCAGCAACTCCACAAAGGTAGCATCTAAGGACTCACCCTTGAATGGATCGACTCCTTCTTCACTAGAAGATCCCAAACTGTCAACAAGACCACCTATGCCTCTGAAGCACAAGATCTGATTTGTGGAGTCTTGCAGGGCTTTTCCCTAAACCCAATTCTTTTCAACATTTATATGATCCCCCTGGCTGAGGTCTTATAAGTTAACAACTTAAACATCCTTACTTACTCCGAAGACATACAACTGAGTCTGTCCCTCATGGAAAAAGCATACAACACCAGAAACAAGTTCCCCACATGCATGACAGAAGTAGCTACCTGGAAGAAATCCAACTGCCTCAGTTTTAAATCAGACAAGATCATGGTGGTAGTCTTTGGGAAGAATGCCTTGCCACGGGACTCCACGTGGTGGCCCACAGACCTTGGACCTGCCCTCATGCCCTGATTGCAAGAAAGAAGCCTAAGAATCATCATAGATATCATAGGCAACAAATTGGACATGACCACTCAAGTCAACGCAGTGGTCTCAGTCTGCTTCAACACACTAAGTATGCTGAAGAAAATCTTCAAGTGACTATCAGGCAACACCAAAGAACGATCACCCAAGCCCTCAAAACCAGCACACTAGACTATGAAAACACTTTGTGAGCAGGGATTACCAACCAGCTCGCAAGAAGACTGCAGACTGTCCAAAATGCAGCAGCCAGACTAGTCCTCAACCTTCCACACTGAGCCCACATAACACCACACCTTAGGGACCTCCACTGGATCCCGATACACAAGTATGCACACTTTAAACTCCTCATCTACAAAACTCTCCACAACACTGGCCCTGCCTACCTAAACATCTGCATTTACTTTCACCAACCTTGCAGATACCTCCGCACTGCCGATCTGTTACTAGCACACACCTCAAACATACTTAAAAGCAAAGCAGGGTGCTGCGCCTTCTCATACCTGGACCCTAAAGCCTGGAACACTCCCACAACACATCTGAACCTTCTCCTCTCTTACTGACATTCATAAGAAGCTAACGACCTGGCATTTCAAGTAAGATCCGAGGACTGGCCTCAAACACCTGCTACAGAGCTTCTGGATATCCTCACAGGTGATTACCCCACTATAAAACATCAATAACTTATCATAGCAAATAGAGCATGGGGCTGCTCACTGCTGCTGTTGGTGTTCTCTTGCATTTAGTGCTATTTTCTTAGCTCAAAATGCATCCTCAGGTCTATTTTGGACACAAGGGTGCATTCTGCACTAATAAAATAGAGCTAAATTGTATGTATGGCCGAACAATCTTGAGTAATTTTACTGCAATTTTGTGTAATTACTTTACAGCAAATTACACAAGTTACACCCAAGCCCAGTCACCATTGCTCTACCCAAGATAACCCCAGACCTTGTACCCATGGGACTGTGACGAGAAAAGGCCATAGGCATCCACTGCACTGCTGTTCTCATTTCCGCTCTCTGAAGCACAGGAGAAGAAAAGCTCCAGACTCAGCTCCATACCACTTTGTGCTACAGCAAATTGCTTGGCAAGCAGGCAGTAAGGCAACCCCTATGACTGAGAGATCGGCCATGCAGCTCTGGCCCAGTGTGCATAGGTATCTCATATAAATTGATTCCCCGTAATTGACATAATTTCGCAATGTTTCCATTACACTTTGATGTGAAAATTCCCCAAATTACTCAATAGTGCCACTTCATGAAATTACGTGACATTTGCTGTGAAAAATTACTACAAACATGCTATTGACTGTAAACATTTGCAGCAAAACCACAAACACAACAGAACATGAGTGACTGTTGTTTTAAGTGACCTTGATTTTTTGCACTAATTTTTAAAAGTGAAATGTGTTCGTCAAAGATTGACTCAAAGACTCATTTCCTGCTAGAATATAGGGCAAAATGATGAATTTGCATTTTTCATAACTGTGCATTTCATGTCGTTTTGCTGTAGTTTCACGTAGTTACATGAATGTAAATTACACACATTTCTCACACCCTAGTGTCTAGGAGGGCAGGGGCACTCATGTGGGAGTCACTGTATGATGGCAGGTGCTTCAACAATCTAAAAATTGAACACAAAAATGTAAGGGTAAACTTTTCCCACAGCAGCTGCATCAAAGGAGATAGCAGCAGGCTGTGAAGCATGCCCCACAAGGTTTTGTGATGTTTAGGGGTCACCAAGGAGAGCTACCATGCACTGAACTGAAAATTGTGGGGCCGATTCACAGAACTAATCTGAGATGAAATCCTAAACTTACTACTTTTGGTATTCACAGAAGGCATTTAGTAGTAGTAAAGTTAGGACTCCTAACTTTACTACTACTAAACTGGGACAAAATCCTAACTTTACGATTTTCAGTATTCACAAAAGGCATTTAATAGTAGTAAAGTTAGGAGTCCTAACTTTACTACTACTAAATGCCTTCTGTGAATACCAAAAGTAGTAAGTTTAGGATTTTATCTCAGATTAGTTCTGTGGATCTGCCCCTGAGTATTTTAGGTACCATCTAAATATATTCAATCAAAGAAACTTTATTTTGGCCGATTGACGATAAAAGTGCATGTGCATTACAGCAACATTTCGTTAAGACAATCCATGTATCTCAGACCCCAAAGCCTTGGGTTAAAATTACCATCACATAGGCCAGCACCCCATAAAATAGACATAGATGTATATAAATATAAAACATTAATAAAAAAAATATGTCATATTGCAACCACTAAAAACGCACATAAAACCATAAAGTCCAGTTAAAACATTGTAGAGTTGTCAGCATGAGCCTGAGAGTTGGTATTCAAAAGCGTTCTGCGTACACCCCACAAATAAAATAAAAAGCACGACACCGCAAATATAATAGGCAGATGGTTGTTATATTTCAATAGTCTAAATGCCTCTGCACAGTGCTAGGTTCCCAGGTTTCTGCATAACTGGATCAACCATCGATGCCTAGCCTTCCTATAGCCAAGACAAAAGAAGAATACATGGAGTTCTGACTCCTCTACATTGCTACAGGCCGGACAGCCCATAGGGGTTGATCCAGCCCATTTGTTTGTAAAGGCACGCAGGGGGAGGACCCCATACCTAAATTGTAAGCATAGCTTCCTAGCTGGGGCGGGATGAATGTCATCCAATACAGATTCTAAGCTACAGACTCTAAGCTATACTGATCTTCAATTCCCAGGAATGCTACGGTGAGAGAGCCAGTTGTAGAGCTCCCCTACAAGTGTGCAAGTTTGCTCTCCCTATAACTCCATGCCAGTTCCTTCCTGGATATTGTGGGGCAGGCTGCCTCAGCATTAAACCATAAGTCCGGTCTACCCATAGCCAAAAGTGTGTCCCTGACATGAGCTAACCATGTTAGTTTACCCGCACCATGGAGGCTCAAAACCGCCCTCAACTCTACCCTATATTCAACCAATTCCTGGGTGGCCCACAGGCGACGCCAGAATGCAAGTGATCTGAAAGCAATTTTGTCTGCAATTGGCCTTACCCCAAGGTCCAGGCGAAGTGGTGTAAGGGGGAGCTGAAGGGGAGACCAAATAGCTACCTAAAAAGGTGTTCTCGATCTTAGTTATGGTGCAGGGAGAACAGTGCCCTCGGATTTCGGCCCCGTACATGGCGGCACCCCTGGCTTGCACTTTGTAAATTTTGACTAGCGGAGCAATGGGTTTGTGAATGGAGTTCCTGAATAACTTGGACAAACCCCCGGTGGTCTAAGCTAACTTTAAGCTAGCTTTTTTGATTTGAGCTTCCCAGTCCATTTTTTCTGTTAGGGTGACCCCTAGATACTGAAATACGGACACCTTCTCCAGAGGGGTGCCTTGTAAGCAAGGGTTTGGTCGGGTACTGCTAACTGGATTGAAGTCCACATATTTGGTCTTCTGGGTGTTGATCTCAAACCCCTGCATTTACAGAAGGCAGTGAAGTTGTCGAGGAACCTCTGTAAGCCCATAGGTGATTTAGAGAGCAAAAGAGTATCATCGGCAAACATCATTGCCAGTACTTTGCGGTTCGCTATCTTGGGCGCATCATTGTCCTTCTCTGCAATCAATGTGTCCATCAGTGCATTTATAAATAGGCAGAAAAGAGTAGGGGCGAGGACACAATCTTTAAGCCTGGGCGTAGTTCACAGAGTCTTGCTACGCAGAACTTCGCGAGTTACAAAAAAATCTCTGCGTAGTTCCGCAAGTGGCGGAGTGTAGTGCGAACTGCTGTTCGCGCTGGTCTTTCTGCAGCTGAGGTAGAAATTCTACCCAAGCAGTAGCTCGCGCTCGCGAACTTACCGTTCGGAGCGGAGGAAAAACTCCGCTGCACTACGCCAAGCGGGGTTTCCTTGCACTCCGCGAGCTCCGCGGAGTGCAGAAAACTCCGCAAACTCTGCGAACAGAGCGGAGTTCAACGCCCAGGCCTAACAACCTTGTCGGACCCCTCTATCAATGGGTATAGGGGTGGTGAGTTCTCCTTATTTGCCAAACCTGATTTGGGCATAATTGCCTTCATAGAGCCGCTTTAGCAGGTGACATAGATAGGCTGGGGCCCCCATATCACTCAAAATTGCCCACAATTTGTCTCTTGGCCCTAAATCAAATGCAGATTTTAAGTCCACGAAGTAAGTAGATGCTGCCACCTTCTACAGACATCGTCTTCCAATACAGGAGTTGGAGCCTGAAGATTTGGTCTATTGTGGACGTCTTTTCTCTAAAGCCACCTTGAAATGGGCTCAGGACTTTGTGCTCTTCCATCCAGGTCTGGAGACGGCCCAGCAATACATGAGCAAAGATTTTTGGCTGACATCAATTAGACTTATAGGTCTATAATTTTTATAAATTGGCAAGATTTCCGCACCAGCCCAAGTTGCGGGAATCGCCATTCCCTGTAAAATAGCGGTTTACGGGGTCCACAAATAAGGGGCCCAGGTGGTTGGTTCGCTACGAAAGAGGTCTCCTGGGATTTCATCTAGCCCTGGGGCTTTAGGACGGACTTTGCTTATGGCACTTGTAATCTCTTTTAGAGGCATCTCGGGGCCTCAGTGCAGGATTTCTGTGGAGGAGGGGACTCAATTACTAAAATACAGCTCTCATCCTCCAATCTTGAATAGAGGGCCTCAAAATGTGTCTTCCAAACATCTGACACTATATTGGGTTCAATGGGCTGTTTCCCTTCACAACAGCCCGTATTTACTCCGTTACAAAAATACCTCATGTGGTGGTTGGCTAAGGCCCTTCTCAGGCAGTCCCATTTGTCCAACTCCCATGGTTTTTTGGCATCAGCAATGGTGTTTTTATATATCGCCTGCTTTTCTTTGATTAGAGGCCTATTCTTGACTTTGATAGCGTCAATGAGAGCTAATTTGTCGTTTCGGCAGCTATCGCTGCACCAAGAGTGTAGGGCCTGTTCGTGCTTTCTTGTTCTACTAATTGGGAAGAAGGTGTCTGCCAATGTGGATGTCAGTGCTTTGTTGATCTCAGCAACTTGCATGAGGGAGATGAATGTGCCAACATTAGAAATAGAGTGTTCCGCGGCCATTAGGAACAGGATAATGGATTCATATAGAGTGGACAGCTTATCAGAAGATTTATGTATATCTGTCCACCGAACTTTCCTCCTGCAGTTGGTAAGTGTTAGTCTATCAGCAGGTGTGGATTTTGGGCTGAATGTGATCTCAGAAGTCGGCATTGCTGCCTCTAGGATCAGGGCATTGTGATCGCTGTCGTGTCGGGGCACGATCTCAAAATCCGCCACCCTGTGCCAGAACCTCATATCTACCAAGATGTAGTCTAAAATGGAGGAATTTCCTAAACTATTAAAAGTGAAGTTCCTCGGTGAGTCTGATTTGGTGCGACCATTGCATGCCCTTAGGGAATGCCTCAGAGTGAAGGATTTGATCTGGAGCACCAACGCAGTCCAGGCCCTGGTTGGAGGGATGTTTGGCTTGGGGATTGCCCAATGTACATCCTCTTCACTAGGGTTTCCTCCAGTCAGACCATCCAGGGGCTCAAACTGACAATTAAAATATCCACCTATAATCACTATAAAATTATTAGAGATGGTGGAAATAAAAGTAATCAACTGATCGAGGGTCGGCGATTCTTGACTGTTGCTAACCGGCCAGGAATAAACATTGACCAGAGCAATACTGACCCTTTATGGAAAGGTAAGAAGAGTACACAGGATGTCATTGGAAGAGGACTCTATCTGCTTGACTGTACAACCCAAGTGCGAGCCAACCCTAGTAATGGCATCTACTCTGAATGATGCATAGCCAAGCTGATGCGGGTCCTCCTTAGCCCAAGTTTCCTGGAACATACAAACATCATATTGGTCTACAAATAACCCCCAGTCAGGATCGTCCAGTTTGGAACTAAGTCCTGCAATGTTCCATGATAGTGCCAGCACCATGGATGAGTTTGGGTGTCTGCCTACGTTAAAGGGCTGGGTATCAGTCTCCAGTGGACCAGCTTCCTTCTGGGGAACACATGCCCTCTTCATCATAGATCTGATGTTAACGTCCCTTTTTCTGTCTATGGATGATAGGGAATGTGAGACCGCTATGGTGGGGGATCGATGGTCTGTACTGCTCCATAAGATGATCCCGTCAGAGGGGTCTTTATTATGACCTTGGGCGGCTGTCTCCGGTCAATACCTCCCTGCATTACATCGGGGCACACCTTCCCTCCACCAACCCCCAGCCTCGATATGGCACTAGAATAATGGAACACCATACTTAAGAGGGCCCACTCCCGGGGTCCCCATGTCGAAAGGATTTCTCTACCTGACAACATAAGAATTTGAGTCAATCTACTGCCTCTAGGACCCCAAATCTATTTGCTGTCAGTATGCTGAATAGCAAAGGTCTAGGGGGTTCCTGCCACAAACAGGTTAACTGGCGATTCTGGTTCCACACCCTCTGCTACAGGCTTGTTTGCTCTCTGGCTATTAGAACTTGACTTAGGGAGTAGAAATAACCCAATGGTAGAGGCCTAATGCCTCCTTCCTGCCTATAGTGGTTCCTGCCTAAAAGACTTTGGATTTTTAAATTGATCACTATACAGTCCCCTTGCACGTCTTTCGGTCTATTACCCGCCCAGCTAACCCTGCGCATCAGGAGAATCTTGCCTCTGTCTTTGTAGGCAAATTGCCTCTGCCTGGCCAGCCAGAACATGCACTTATTTCTTAATTCAAGGTGAGTTTCCCTTTGCCCCCTTTTAAGCTCAGGTACACCTGCTAAAATAATTACATATGGGGCTGAAGCGGGAGGTAAATTAATGCAGGGCAGGACTGACCTCACTTCCCTGACCTCTATGCTGGATACAGGACTATCCCCCTCCCTGCACCTGAGCCCCTGTCGATACATACAATCTTGCTCGGTTGGCATGTTTGGGTGTGCCCTGTCTCTGTTCATTACCTCATGGTTGGCCTGATTGGTATCAATGGTGGGAATGGAATTTTGAATGAGTGGGGGCTCCGATCTTACTCTAGAAGAGGCGGATACCACATCTACCTGACAGCTAGCATCCAGTCCCCCTTAAGATTGTTGCTGGACTGCCTGCCCTTGCCTCGAGCTGCTCAGCCAGCTTATCAACCCGTGCTACCAGGGAACTGAGCTCGCCCTTTACAATAGACCTGAACTGGACCTGAAGGTCCACCACTAAGTTTGTCACACATACTGGATAGTCCAGGGCTGCTCGTGCACATCCTGCCAATCCCCTGTCCATTCCCTCCGTGGGTCTCCAAAGACCGGTGTCCCATCATTACGCTTCTTCCATTTGGCCCCCGTCCTGACTGCTAGCTTAGTTTTTCCATTTTTGGCAGGGCCTGCGATAGCATCCCATTTGCGCAGGTGGACATTGAAAGCTTTGCACACCGTGGCCATGGGAGAATTGGCGACCGTGGGGAGGGAGGTACAGGGGGAGACAGAGCCCATCGGGGAAAGATGTAGGTCAGGGGTTAGAGACAGCCACCTTTCAGTTAGTTCGATTTCAGTGGCCACCACACTTATAGCCCTCTGCAGCAGCTTATCAATGGAATTTGGGGCAATGATGAAGTGAGTGGTGGGGGCACTTGTTTTTGACATTACAGGCTTGTTTCCCCATTCTTACTGCCGGCGTCCTGCCCCAGTTGGATAGCGCCTCCAGGCACAAAAATAGCCATGTTGCGGGGTGGGACTAGAAATCTGCCTCCCTGTTGCCTCCAGGAGCTGAGAGTGAGAATTGACTGCAAGAATACAATCACCAAGAATCGTGTAGGATTACTCAGCGCTCAGCACCACAAAAGACACCAGCAGGGTCACCAGCGTCTCAATGGGATGGGCTCCCCTCTTATTGTGCCCCAGGTCGACAATAGTCCTCCTCCTACCTGGTTCAGTAGCAGCGATAGGGTCCACTGGGCTGTTGGTCAAGAAGCTTGCCTGACAGCGAGTACAGCACGATGGTGCTCCCAGCATGCTCCCGACTCACTGGATCCTGCCTCGGATCGTGACTCCACGGGTCAAGAGGGATGGCACAGCCCAGCCTCTTCTGGGCTCTGACGGGCGCAGATGAGCCTGCTCTTGGCCGGGGAAATTGCCAGGGCGCGTCCCGCTCTGCGGGAGCCCAGGCCCAGTTAAGTATGCGCCTCCGGGCACAGAACAGCTGGTGCGACGTTGGCGGCTTGAGCCACGAGTGCTGCCGGGGCGTATAGTCCAGCCCCCACCTCCACGAACAAGCAACACGGTGTCCCAAGCAGCAGGAGCCCAAGCCCGGTTAAGTATGCGCCTACAGGCACAGAACAGCTGTGGCGACATTGGTGGCTGGAGCCGCGAGTGCTGCCGGGGTGTATAGTCCAGCCCCCACCTCCACGAACAAGCATCACGGCGTCCCGCGCAGCGGTAGCCCAAGCCCGGTTAAGTATGCGCCTCTGGGCGCAGAACAGCTGTGGCAACGTTGGCGGCTGGAGCAGTGAGTGCTGCCGGGGCGTATGGTCCAGCCCCGACTCCACGAACAAGCAACACGGCGTCACGTAAATATATTCACATTTCGGAAATTTTGTGTTACTGAAGGACTTTTGGTCTATCAATTGATGATGGTATGGTATCACCTCTGACAAAGCTGGTATGTCTGACATTTTGTTATTACATTCCCATTGTCTCCGAAGGTTGTGTATTTCTAGGGGTTAGGACATTCTGATGAGCACACTGTCAGAAGTCTTTGGGTATATCAGGATTCCATACGTGGCAGGGCATTTGTATGACGAAAATTCATTTTACTTATTAAACAGGCCTAGCTGAATGCAAGCATGACTTTGTTTAATATTACACAATGCATGTCATAGGCATTGAGCCAAGAAAAGCAGACAAACTGTATAAATGGTGATGCTAATACATGTGTGCTCAATACCATGATTTATGTTTAAAAAATCCATGTTTTCTGATCCTGTTCAAACTCACAGGACAGAGAATATTAAGATTCCACATTGATGGTGTATGCATCGTAATCACAACAGCAAGGAACTATGGCCTTGTAGAGATCCGTCTTCAAAAGAAGGAGGAAAAAGTATTCTTAGCTTCAGTAGCTTCTGTAGGCTTATGCACTTGGACATTTTTGCATATTTCTGTAGCAAAGCAGGAACCAAGCATGAGTGACCTCTCCTCGCTCCAAATGACCTTATTGAGAATATAGGTGTATAAAGTACTTGTGCAAGAGTGGGGCTTGACACACAGTCTGGATGCTGAAAGGGGTGCTGAATAACTGAGTTTCATCTGCTGATCCGATGACAACAGAAGGTACATGGGGAAATTATACATGGCTTGGCATAATATACACTTAGTTAACTAATACACAAATACATGTTACACAATTGCAAGTTAAATGGCTGACAACACTTTCGTCACTTGGGGTAGGGAATAAACTAATAGGCAAGGAATGTGTGATGAAATATGATTTAGGGCTGATCTAGCATTCACCCTGATTTGGTTATTGTCTGCTGAGTTGTTCAAATGCTTCATTTTTGATACACATGATTTTTATTTGTATTGCATGATAAGAAATCACTGGATTGTAAAATACCAATTGTGTGTGTGTATGGATTTGGAGGGTGCGAGGGAAAGACTCAATTTTATAGTAATCCGCAGATAAAATATTCTCTGGCAAGCTTGTTTGGCTCCTAACACTGCCTTACTAACACAACACAACTAACTAGAGGTGTTCTCTGAAAATGGTAAATTTCCTTATGGGGCTAAAGGGATCTATGTGGTGTAACTCCAATAATATTGGGGTAAACACAACAAGATCTAGGCTACATTTTGCTGATTATTAGATGACAGTGGCCTTTTCTTGTTGTATGCTTCTTGCAGTTTGTGAGGGCCTTCAAATGGTGTCCCTATTGGTATTTCAACCTTCTACTTGTACATATTGGTAATTCTGTGTGTTGTTCATTTAATTTTTAGAACAGACTTTACTGACTTGTCATCTATTAGTGTTGTTAATTGCTTTGCTGAGTTCTGAGTTTCTAGCCCACAGCATTCCCCAGAGTAAATCTTGGACAGCTCTGATGTGCTAAGCTAACAGTAAAGTTTGGTTCCCAGTCTGGAGTGGGGCCACCAGATGCCAGAAGCAAAAGACTCTAGATGTTACAATTGGCATGTGGCAATTTTTGATTGGACTGGGGCACATTGACTCATATTTCTGACATCATGCTTTTAGACACTTTCATTAATCGGTCATATTGGACTGTACTTGTTTCATATGAAGTGCCAGTTTAGACCAACTTTATCAACTTTCTATGGTATGTGATCAACCTTTTAGCCTTTATAGTGACATGAACCATTTGTTGTGTTTTTGGGTCCAATTTGTTTCTGTATTCAAGAAGACACCCCAAGTCCACTGATATCTGTTTTATTTTGCCGTTTGATCTGCAGCTGGTTTATCTTTCTATTTATGAAATGCATCATTAATCTTCTACCCTTTTTCCATACTATAGGCTTTTATACTTCTGCCTGGCTTTAAAATATAACATTGATGAAATGTTGTTGACTGTTCTGAATTACTTAATTTCTACAAAACTCCAAAAATGATGAGTATCTTCTCACAGTTAAGAAGAGCAAAGATTCTATACAATACATTCTTCTTTCTGCTATGCAGTCCATGTTTCTATAGCACTGCTTTAAAAAATAACCAGGAAGAGTCAATGTCAAATACAAAATAAAAAATGACCAGTAAGATACAATGTCTTGGAGAAGAGAAAGATGATAGCACATAAGATAAAGCAGGAGGTGGAAGAGGTTAACCTCAGGGGTAAATGGAGAGTTTAGTTAATGTGAATGAGGAACAGGTGGGTTTTTGGAGGTTTCCTGAAGGTAAGTAAGTCAGTCATGAACTTTATCCCATATGGGCACTAACCAAAAGTACTGGAAATCATTGATAAGCATTTGAGCTACTTGCCTATAGTCTCGATGCACATGACTCTTCCAACCAGGGTAGCTAGACTGGGCTTTAATATGTAATGCATTGGAAAGCTTGAGCACACAGCACACGAAAGAACAAATGTATTGTTTGTGATTCAAGCAAATTTAAGGAAGTTAAAAGTAAACACTGACAATGACCAACACCTTTTCTGGGTCATCAAAGTTATAATCAAGACAAGTCAACAGAGACTTGTGCTACCAGTGTTTTCCTGCAGTTCTGCAACTCACAAAAAGAGCAGTGAATGACTCTTCACTCCTGTGAACTGTAACTAATTTGACACAAGTGGCACAGACTCTCTTGTTTCTGAATTAATTAATCGAGAAAGGAAGATGGATTGCAGAGCGCATTTATTCAATTGATTTGGTTCTTGCAATTGTATTTCTTTCTAGTGCAGGGAAAGCGAACAACAATTTCATTTTCTAAAAAGTAAAAACAACGGCTGCTTGTTGTCAGTTATTTCAGTTGAATGAGTAGGAATAAAGTTTAAACGTATTTGTAATGCTTATTTTTACATGGATGAAAGAAAAATCACCACTAAACCTTTTCTTGCCTAAGATGTCAGTTGTTTTCTTCCAAGTATCGTTTGCTTGTTTGATGTTTCTCTAAAAAACACACTGACTTCCTTTATGCTTGTACCAATGTTCATTGGTCTACATTAATAGTACTTCATTGCGTCCAGTTTGTTTCCTGTAATAAACACGCAGTCATCACTGGGAGGTTTTTGTGATGCTTGAAATATGCTCATACTCTTCTGTGGCTGTCTATTGTATTTTGCCCCAAACATAAATCTCATTCTTTAGATAATCAAAAGTATCCAATTGATATTTATATATATTATGTTGTTCTTCAACTTATGTTTGCCATTTTTACAATATTTGTTCCTGGGAAGTTCTTCTACTTTCACAAATCATACTCTGTAATTCAGTTTTTTTTTTCTCCCATTAAAATTACATATTTTACCAGTTTCACTCGGCGATTAATACTGAACCCATAGAACACTTATTGAGAACCATGTATCACTTCTCCACAGATTCACAGGTTCGTTTTCACAAAGAAGATTTTGGACCAGATTTTAAAATATTCCCAATGATTCTTGTATACTTCCTTAAAAGATATATAAAATTGTAATATTTTGAGGGGCGTGCTCTGGCCACAGACTGTGATGGCCGCTTAATCCCGAAGCTCTGGGATGGGACAGGCCCTGGATGGCGGCAGAGACACCCTCACTGCTGCGGGGGAGTCATGATCAGTCCCCCGGAACAATAATGCATCCACAAGCCTGATCCCAGGCCCTCCTGGAACACCCTGAGGTGGCCCCGCCCGGAGAATCAACTGTGGGGCCTGCAACGATGCGTGCAGCCGCAACCAACAGCAAGGGAAGGCGCCCACCCACTGTAGCCGAAGACGGACAACCCCTACCTCCATCACTGCTTTGGCGATCTGGGGGTGTCGAGCGATCACTGACTCCCCCTTGTGAGCCGGATGACCCACCGCACAACAAGAGCCATCCACTGCACCCACTGGGGCGGTTCCTCTCCCGGACGGGGCCGCAGCTTGACGCGGCCTGCGGCGGTACTGCCTACCGGAAGAACGGGGTGGATAGTTCAATGGCTCAGCCTAGGGCTAGCTGGGTGACTCCTCCCTCGAACGGCCGGCACGGGAGAGCCGAGACCGGGCCCCACTGAGCCTCCCGGGAGGAGAGCTTGCAACGCTGGGAAGTGAGCTGCAGCCCAAACTTGAGACAAAGTCGGCCCGGGCTGTCGAGCGGGGAGTTCAGTTTAAATCACCCCACCCATCGCACCAATGACCCTGGTGGAGGGGCTACAGGACACGCAAGCCCCCCATTTTCTTTTTCTTCTCCTTTTTTGTATGCAGTGAGGAAACGCATTGCAGCCTACTGCATCGCAGCGCAGCTATTCACGCATCTGGTCTGAGGATACGCCAGCGGTCCTGAGCCTGACATTTTCCTCCTACAAGCCACCAGGGTAGATGTACTTTGGCCTGGGAGCCCCGCTCCTGTACTATGTATTCATCACAGCTGCCAGTGCTGTCACCAGGATCCCACTCTGACGGAGCCCGAGGGGAGGAGGAGACACCTCTACCTCAGTCGCCCCCCCGCCTGAACTGAAGGGGCAAGGGCTCCCATCCAATCTGACCCCTGCTATCTCAGCCTGCCAGAGAGTGGGAGGCTCACAGCAGGAACTTTGACAACCGAGATCTGGCACACCATACACAGTGGGCCTGGGCTCCACCCAAGGCCTAACATAGCCGCCTGCATGCGGAGGCCCCATACCCAGCAACAAATCCTCCCCTGTGACATACACGCCCCCTGCTACACGTTCTGCTTCTACATACCTAGCAGCCTACACTGAGGGGGTCATCCCTGGAACGTGGCCGCACGCACCTCCCTCACTTCAGCATGCATTCCACTCCTTTCACCGGTACCAGAGGTGGGAATCTAACACCTGGGACGCAACTATCTGACCCGTGGAACCCCCGGGTGGACAGGGGATGACTCCTGGCAAAACGACTGGAAAGCAGGTGCGCCTGCTCCTCTTCACAGAAGCACTCAACCAGGGTCGCCTCTTGAACAGCACCCAGAATCCTGCCCCTGAGGACTCTGGCCCACCCACCCCATCATGGCCACTGCACTAGAAGCTACCATGAAGCGAAATCTGCAAGAAATGTCAGCCGTGGGCTGCAGATTACAGGGCACGGACATGACTATCTCTGCCTAGGCCACAGAGACTAAGTCCATTAGGGCGGACATAGCTGGATTCCAAAACCGTGTGAAGGACTTGACACACCGCGTCCCCGCAATGGAAGAATGCCTCAACACTGTGCCGGAGAGAGACCAGGAACTCCTATATCTTTTCAGTAATGTAATCGACTTGGAAGACAGAAGTAGGTGAGACAACTTTAGCTTTTTCGGTTTCCTGAAAAACGTGGAAGGCTCTGATGTCAAATCTTTCCTGGGGCCATGCTTCCGAAAATCACAGGCTTATCCTTCGACCCCCGGAGATGCAGAGGGCCACCGTATAGGGCCTCCTCGGCAAGGAACAACCCCATGCCCACGGCCACTTATTGCCTGTTTCCTGTGGCACGACAACTTATAGCGTCAGCCCGCACTCACGGGCAGTACACGTTCGAGGGCCACGAGATCCGTATAGCTGCGGATTTCTCTAAAGGAACCAATGAACTGCGAAAAGCCTTCCTTTCCTTGAGGCCCACCCTTCGACGACTCGACATTAAATATGGCCTCTTTGAACAGGCGCATCTCCGTATCACCAGGGACGGCATCTCCAGGGACTTCTTTGACTCATAGGACCCTTGCCACTATCTGGATGTCCTCACTCTCCAGGACATGGACACTCACACTTTTGCTCTCAGGAACAATTCGACTCCACCACTGCCTACCCTTCTAACACCCCTCAGGGGACCCTGACGATCCTTGGGAGGCTCCATAAACAGAGGACGATACCTCGACAGAGCCGCCTGCTCCGCCGGAGACCGAAACCAAGCCCTCCAGGTGGTGGCTGCACTCACCCAGGAGAAAGACAGGGGCAAATCATGTTCACTTCTGAAGCCCACATCTGCCAAGGAGAAGGCACCCTGATCGCGACATGCTCTGCCCTATGGGGAATACTTGCAACGCAGGGACTGCTGTGTTGAAAAGCAACAGGAGGACCAGACGGCTGAGTACCAGCTTATTTACCCCTAAACTGTTTCATTATAAGCTTTTATGTTTTCTCTTCTTAAGGCTTACTTGTAATATGCATACCTCCTAATCGCTGTTAGCTTTGTATACCATCCACTACAGCCCCCATGGTCTCGGGGGCTTACCTTCCCCCGATCCGCTCTATCCTCCCCCCTATATTTGAAGTTGCCCCCTGTATCACACGAAGGCGAACGGATAAGTGCTGGAACCCTGCAAATTCAACTCCCGGTTCCGTCCTTCCCTTCACAGCGACACCCTTTGATACCTGGCACATGCCCTTCTACCTCACTATCCCCCCATAGCCTTTATCAAAGAGCGCACCCCACGTGTCACAACCGCTGCAACCCTCCAGACTCTGGAACCGAGGGCAGTGTGACAATATCCAGCATGTGGCATGTTCCTTCTGTCTTTGCTGAGGTGCCACTCTCGCCCCACACCCCCCTACCTCCCATGGCAGCTCCTCCCTAATGCATCATATCGATTAGACCAGCGGACACCAATGTATGGAGTCTCAGAGCGCACAGTCGTAAGACCATCCTCCCGGACCCAGGTTCACCCTGCTGGCAGCCCCACACCTCTTTACCTCCACCCTCAGGTCACCCAAACAGCTCTACGCCACTCCTTCCTCTCTCTCTCCACATGGGCCTCCAGTGCCCTCCACCTCTTCCTCCCATCTCCCCGTATGCGTGTTTATGACCCCACCTACAATATACCCATGGATACACTGACAGGATGGACCATTCTCCAACAGTCACTATTGCCTGGACATGGCTCCGTCCCGTCGAAGCCCATAAGCTTAGACCCGCTGCAAACGGCCCCACCTCCTTAGCCTCGCAATTCATGAAAACTTAAGCCCTACCCCCTCCACCCTCCCTCTCTTTTCTTCTGCCTTCTTCCTCCAACACCCCCTCACTGTCACATGCTTCTGTACCCCTGTCCACAGGCACCCGACGCCCCTGAGCAATTTCTAATAGCCTTCCCACCTACGTGACTACTCCCTCCCCTCCCCCGATATAGCACCCCTTCCCCTCTCCAATCCTCATTCCTCATCTCTGCCAAGCTTTTCTGTATACCCCGCTCTCCCCTATTCATCACCTCCCCTTCCCCCGTTAAATACCTATATACACTATCCCCCTACTCATACCTCCCAAGGTTTTTCCACACCCGCACAACCCTATACTCACTCTATGTCCTCCCAGAACACAGGAGACCAGACACCTCACAGGGCACACCAGACCACAGTTAGTGACACCCAATATCCATGCCTCACATCCATTACGCACCCTCTTGTGGAATGTCAATGGTCTCACGCACTATATAAAACTTTAAAAAGTACTCTCATACCTCCAAACGGAAAAAACCGACATTGCCCTCCTAAAGGAGACACACCTCGATTCCTTAGAGTCCGAAAAACCTTGACGTGAATGGATGGGTAGAGTAATTCACAGTGCTGTGACTACACCATCCAATTCTGAGGGAGTTCAGCCACAGAAATGCAGGTTTGCGATACTCATTCGCAAATCCCTTCATGTCACAATCGTCAAAACATGTTCTGACCCTGACGGCAGATATGTATTTGCCAAACTTAAAATAGGAGACAGACACCTCTGCATAGGACCGAACGCTCCTTTTTTCTTCAATTGAATCAGTTACTTGTAGAAGCAGGAGCAGCTCGAAACATAATAGGTGGCGACTGAAACCTTGCTTGTAATGCGGTGCTCGATTGGACAGGCTCCTTAGACAGACGGAATGACAGTGACAGGGCCCTGCTAGGTGACATTGTACTGGACAACGGCCTGGTGGACCACAGACAAAGAATATACATTCCTGTCACCGGTACATGGGACACAATCTAGACTGGATTACTCCCTCGTATCCCATTCAGCAGTACCTCTTGTAGATGAATCCTGCATATTGGAGGCCGCCCTCTCCGTCCACTCCCCAGTCCTGCTATCCATGAACACGGGCTTTACTTCCCCAGGCCACAAACCCTAGTGCCTGAAAGTCCAGGGCTACTGCTCTCTCCAGAGCAAAAACCTACTACGTGCTTACTTGACGGACAACAAGGTGTAGGTGGATTCCCACAGGACCGTGTGGCCGGCTGCAAAAGCAATGACTCATGGGCAGCTAATGAAGAATGCGGCCATAGCTAATAAACAGGCATCCCTCCGACGCACCTAGCTGGAAGCACAGATTGCCTCTCTCACCCACCTCTACACTAGCCAACCCTCGGTGGCTCACCACCGCCGATTGGAACTGTCAAAGATGGGCCTCAACAACCTTTTCACCTCCAAAGCTGAGTATGCCCTTCAGCGCCTAAAAGGAAGGCATTATGAGCAGGGCAAGAAGTCAGGCCGACTACCTGTGGCGCAGTTACGGCAGCGAGAATCTGCAATGGCTATACCCGCCATTTGATCAGAGGGTAAGGAGATTCTCACCAGGCCCCGAGACATAGTCAATGAATTTGCTTCATTCCACGCACGTCTTTATACACCGGAAACACCGGCCAGTGTGGAGGAGATATCCACGTACCTAGAGGGTACTGATCTCCCTCGTCAGGCAGACAAAGGAAGGGAGCTCCTAGAGAGGGATATTAGCAAAGAAGAAATATCGGCAGCCATTTCTATACTGCCCTACCACAAGGCACCGGGGTAGGACGGGTTCCCCGCAGAATACTATAAATGGTCCGGAAAGGAAGCGACCGATACCCTACACGCTGCCTTACACAAGGCAGAAAGGACAGCCTCCTTGGAGCCCCTCTCTAACAGGGCGGTGATTGCGGTACTACCCAAACCAGGGAGGGACCCGCAACTATGTGGTAGTTATCACCCCATTTCTCTCCTAAATGGAGATATTAATATACTGGCCAGCATCCTTGCTGTGCGCCTGAGAAAGGTTATACCTTCTCTTGTCCACCACACGCAGGTCGGCCTTGTTCCATTGCCTCTCCTCTAGGAATCATCTCCGCACCCTAGCCCACACCCTATGGGCCACGAAAGACCTGCCGGAGGATGCGGTGGCCCTCTCCCTAGATGCAGAAAAGGCATTTGATCGCATAGACTAGGGATACTTATTCGCCACCATGAAACGCTTCGGGCTCTGTGAGCAGTTCATCTCCAAAGTCTGCCTACTGTATGACTGCCCAGTGGCCTAGGTTAACTGCGGAGGGTTCCTATTGGACACCTTCAAGATTCAGAGAGGTACACGTCAAGGCTGCCCACTCTCCCCCCTCCTATTTCTACTAGCTATGAACCCTTGGCTACTTAAATCCGCTACTCACCACGGGTAACGGGCAAACCTATTGTGGGCGGCCTTTCCAAAATATATCTACATACCGATGATATCTTACTCACCCTCAGAGGCTTACCATGCTCCCTACTGGCATTATTAGAAATTATAGAAGAATTTGCAACCCTATCAGGCTACAAGGTAAATTGGGATAAAAGCGAAGCCCTTCCACTTTCCTCGGGCACCACAAGAGCCACAATTCATGGCTACCTGTTCCGGTGGAAACAGTCATGGCTTAAATATCTAGGATTACTGGTCAACAGAGGCTTAGAGGGAATGGTAATGGATAACCTATCGCCCCTTATAGCACGGATGAAATCTGATTTTGATAAATGGTCCCTATTGGGATTCTCCATTTGGGGTAGAGTTCAAGCAGTACGAATGGTAACGCTGCCGCGCTTCACCTTCACCTTGGTATGCTACCCATGGTGGTACCCTTAACCACCCTATGCCTCATCGATGCACGAATAAAGGCCTCCAATTGGGGCTCCTTCTGCCCCTGGTTAGCTGCATTCAAACTCATGGCTCACCGCTCCTGTGGTGGCCTGGGCCTACCATCTGTAGAACACAATACCCTAGCTCTACATCTCTCCCAGCTCACCTATATGTTTCCGGGGAAGCTAGGTCCACCTCAGTGGGTGACAACAGAAAGGACGCTCTTAAACTGTGATGCCGATCTAACCCTCCTATATGGGGGCCCTATCCCTCACTTACCAGCACCACATCCTGTGATATAGGCCATGCACAAAGCATGGGCTCGTGCCACCGCCTCATGGGCATAAACCATCGCCTTCACACTAAAGCATCAATCTGGGGCAATGCCAGCATCTGAATAGACAAACGAAAGCTCCATTGGCCCATATGGAAAGACTGGAATATCCAGACCTTGGCCTAGATGTTAGTAGACGGCGACCTCAAACCTTTCGATCACCTACGAGAGGAATTTTGGCTGCCCTCGCAACAGGCCTTACATTATCTGCAGCTACAACACTGCTTAAGTCTATGCCTTGGCCCCAGACCTTGGACACTCTCGTCCTCTCAGGTAGTGGAGTGTTGGACAGAACTAGTGGGAGCCTTGGATAAGGGAACCCGTGAGGCCCGGCTAAAATGTTGCCTTTTAAATCCCTTCACGACTGGTACTGGACCATGAAACTACAACGGGCTGGCCTATTGCCACACTCCAATTGTTGGAGGTGCCCAAACACACAGTGCAACCTCCCCATATACTATACGAATGCCCCTCTGTTCAACCTTTTTGGGCCCATGTAGGCAACTCTCTGGGAGTGACCATCCCCCCTACACCTCTCCTTCACATCCCCTACCATCCTCCTACATGACACCTGAGACTCCCCGGAAATCACTCGCCCACAAAGCCGCCTTCTTCATACAGCGCTGTTCACAGCCAAGCTATGTATCCTCCGGCAATTGAAGTCAACTACCCCCCCTTCATGTGAAGACTGGACAGTGGCAATGATGCAAACAGCATCTCAGGAACACGTCATTTACGGCTTGCAGGACCAGCTGGATATATTCACGCAGACATGGACCCCCCTTCCTCCGAGACGCTACACATTAATACCCCCACTGCCTCATCCAACCGGCACTGACCAAGGAAGGAAACAGGACAGAAATCTGGTCAAAGACCTGTTCTTTAAAGAAGCCAAGGCAGATCGAGAGTGCATGGACTCAGTAAACCCATGGTTAGAGGATTTGCCCTAGTTAAATCAGTACAGGGCATGGAGACTTACCTTTCCATTTTAACCAGTGCCCATGACAGATTTGTAATCACCCGTTTTAGATTAAATATGTTTCATCACTTACTGGCATCCCCAGCCGGTTTTTTTTTGCGTGCAGAAGATAGAGGTGCCTGTGGCTGCGACAATAGGTTTCCCCAGGACACCCTACATTTTGTATTCTTGTGTAAATATTTTACCCACCCCAGGCGATTGTATCTTAAACCCTACCTAAAAGAAATGGGGTTCAGGCAGGCTCGTGTAGCTCTTTTGCACTTGCAACTCATGTCAAATGCTCGAACTTTTTATTATTACAATTTTTTTAAGAGCAGTATTAAAATCAAGAAACTCGAGACATGATTGATGTTTAGAAGGACTTTTGCGTCCTTGTACAGTGATTTTATATTGTTTTAATGGATTTGTAATAGTTTTTACTCTTTGTCTGTGTATCTTTTATGGACTCACTCTCACAGACATTGCACTGAGGCCAGGGACGGCCTTTGACTTTGTCCAATTGGGTGACATGCTGCTAACATACGTATTTGATGTTGATTTTAAATGTGGTCTCTTTTATGGCTGGGATTACTGTGGAATAAAGATTATTATTATGATAACCGGCACTGAGCCACTAGCCCAAAACCAGACGACTAAGGATTTGACCGCCCCCTACTTAATATACCCCCTCTCCTTCTTCCCCACTGTAGTTTCATCCCAACACGTATCCCCTCACTCCCTCTCCCTCCTCCCCCTCCTCCCCCACTCCCCTCCAAAATTATTCTTTCACCCTCCTCTTTCTCTCCCTCAACTTCCCCTCTCCTCCTTCTACACTGCCCTACAAACCCCCGTTAGACCGCTCCCCCTACCCGCAACTGGATGCTTAGGCGGGCATCTTCTCCCCCCTACTCTTCCCCTACCCAATGTTGATAGCCATCATTGTGCACCTGAAATCTGACACACAAACACCACGTAAGGAGACACAACCCATTCTGCCCAATTAGCAACACATCTTTCACCGGAACACCTCCCACCGCCCCTCGAGACTCATAACCCATCTCTATCCCAGACCGGACAGGGGAACACCCCTCCCTCTCCCCCCTCCCCCTTCCTCTCTTATCCCCGATAGCTCAGGCCAGCACACGATCCTCTACTGCTCTCCGCCTAGAGCATCCACCACTGGGGTCATAACACAGACATCACATGAGGACACCTCCTGGACGCCACACCTGAAACCTGTTGTCTCTAGATGACTACTACCAACCCTTGAAATCTCCAAAATGTTATACAGATGATACTGGAAACGTTACTATATGTACAGGTCTCCCTTCCCCCGGTCCTCTCCCCCTTCCTCCCCCCTTTTCCCCCATCTTTCCCTCCCCCTTCCTCTGCCCCCCATCCTACCAGAACACGGATCTATGTGACATGTGTCCACCAACCTTATGCACTGTGATATATTGCTGCATCACATTTTCATTGTTATGTCATATCTCTCATGTTGCCTAAGAAAAATTATGACTAACAAAAAATGTTTTTATATTTTGTTCTAGAGTTTTTCTGTAATGAAGTAGAATGCTATTGAATTAAATTAATGCGTTTTTACCTTTATTTTCAGGAAAATGCTATTTTGTCTGATTTTTTTATTCTTTAAAGTGAGGGTTCAAGCACTGCAAACAAAATAAGAACAATGACCCTAAGTGCCTGACTTCAAAATAACAGCATGCATAATTGTTTTCCGAAGTGCCCCGTCAATCTGTAATATGCTGCCAATATAGACCATCCTTAACCCACTTTTCCTTATTTCTCAAAAACAACATGAATTATTACTTGCCCAACTGACTTTCATAAATAACCTTCTCTAACAAACTTGTCTGGTCACCTGTCACTCCAATTCCCTGGAATTTTCGACTCCCCGATTCTTAGCCTTAGTGACAACCCCAGCTCTTCCCTGGGACCTTATGTACCTGGAATTTCATCACTAAGTTCTCTTTGTTTCGATTGCTCTCTATATTTTACTCTGTCCTGCAGTACAGTAGCAAACCCTGAAAGCTGTTATATTTCCATATCCAAAAGAAGGCTCATTGCACTCAATCTCAAATATTATCTTACACTCTTAGTAATTTCTTTGTGATCTATATAAAATTAACACAGCAAACCGTTTACCTTTTATGATTATTGCTTTCTGTATGCCATTGCAGATTGAACCACTACCCACTTCATGTAATACCCATTAGTTCATTGAAAACAACTACTTTAACTATGTGAATTAAGAGAAGAACAACATCTGACTTTTCTCTTGGTAAATCAACCTCTTAACATACAGTGCTATGCCATCAACAATGAGACCATTAGCAACTGAACTATCTCAAGCAATTTGTTAGCTATTCAGCAACCTCATTCAATTTCTAAGCTATTCAGTAAATACTAATTGATGACTCTGGGTATATATGTGACAAACGTATCAAGGTCCTAAGCATAGCACATATTTCACTGTGGTAATTATTATGTTATTACTATGTACACACATAGTACTACATAGCACTAAATATTCAGTATTCTTTATAGTTTATATAGACTATGTAGATTTGACATATCTGTTTACTTTCATCTCTTTACACTTGTAGTTCTATAAATATTGAAATGTGATTTTAATGTACATGTACATACTAAACTGTTTGCTGGGCTATATGCAGTGTTCAGTGATCTTGTACCCTATGCTCGTTCAATATATTACCAGATGACCTAGCTCCTGTGATAATATATGCTCTCTAATGATAACAGTCTTTTACAGTGCTCCGCTGACTGATTATTTCATGGTGGAGCTACAAATTAGACAGATAGAAAAGTCCGGGGACAGCTACTGATATATAAATATATACATAAAAATAGCTATACAGAAATGAGCTTTTGGGCAGCCCCTATAATCCATTAGTACTGTGTTCAGCTGGTTTACACATTGGCTAAAAGGCTTGTCCATCACCACTGGTATAATTCCATGGCATTTTGTGTATGTAAACAACCTAAAACTCACTCTCCTCACTGTCGTACACTCATTGTCAGTAATTCCTTTTTTCCCTAGGGCCCTGTCCACTTCGCTCTCACAATGTGCTCACACGCTATCGCCGTCTGCTCACCATTTGCTCCTCAGTGCTCCCCCACTAATCCCTAACCTGCTCCCTATATTTAAAAAAAATATAGGGACATATCAGCAAGGGCCGGTGATAATTATCGCTAAGCGCGCTTAGCGCTAGGATAATTATTGCCGGCTATCGCTGGATTTTGTCGCTGAGATAGCGCGCTATCAGCGACGCTTATCTCCAAAGCGATAAAATTCCAAGCGCAAGCTGCCAAATGTGCGATTATCGCTGGAAATCCAGCGATAATCGCACAACGTTTGGCAATAGCTTGATGATAGGGCAGGGCAGACTTAGCCATTATATCCACCTTCCATTGGCTATAATGGCTAAGTCAGACTGAAAGCAGGCGTAAGGAAAGTAGCGATAACCGCGGTTAGCGCTACTTTTCTTATCGCTACGCAGGTTAGCGATCAGCTTGCTGATAGGAGAAATGTCTGTTAGCGACATTTCTCACGTTATTTTGGGGAGGAACGCCCACTTTGCATCTCATTAGAGATGCAAAGCTGGGCGTTAAGGGAAAGGGCGCTAAGGCATGGATTCACGCGATAGCGGGACCTTGCTGATAGTGCGATAAAATTATCGGCGCTTTTCGCCCGAAAACGGACGCTAAAGCGGCGATAATTTTATCGCGGGGCCTTGATGATATGCCCCGAATATATTTACTTTTCCCAAGTGCCCAGCAGCTGCAAAGTGCTACTAACTTCACCTTTTGAAATCCTTGTGCGGCTTTGGCGCAGGTGTCTGCGGAGAGCCGGTGCAACTGTGCCAAAGTTGTTATCAGGCCCATAGTTTTTTACTTCAGGTCTAAACTTACACTTCTGGTCTGAACTTATACTTCAGGTCTAAGTTTACGTTTGTGAATTGGGTCCTTAGTTCATAGACACAGGGCCCGATTTACACAGGCAAACTGAGACTTAAATCTAGGTTTAATACTTTTTTGGGTATTCACAAAGGCAAGTTACTACTAGTAACTTTACTACTAGTAAAGTTACTAGTAGTAACTTTCCTTTGCGAGTACCAAAGTTGTAAACTTAGACTTTAGTCTAAGTTTAGCTTTGTGAATCTGGCCCAGTGCTTCCATTGGAGCGCACTGAAAAAAACAGGGAGTCTTGATGGAACAATCACTTTAAGTAGTTACAGGAGAGGGACAAAAACAGTAAGAACTGGGAGTCCGGGACAAGGACTGTGGTTGAGGAGGTAAGGTAATGAGAGTTACCGCCTAATCCCTAAAGAGAGTTGTTAAAATCTTTGAAATCCTTGAGTAACCTAAGGGCATTTAGAAATATTAGAATAAAAATATGAAAAAAACACGTTTGCTTATCTCCTTTCGCTGGTTCTGTTCATTCCTTTAAGCTGTGAGGTGACAATTTTAGCTTAATGATGTGGGAGGAACCATGGGAAGCAATTACAACCCTGGAATTGAAGGGCTCCATCTATAATCCTCTGGCTAATGAACTGTTCATTTGGGAGTCATTTATCCCATTTGTAATTGAATGAACAGGTTGCCAAAGGATTTACTTTATATGCAACATCATCTGCTAATTCAATGACATCCAATGAATCCTAATGACACAATAGTTATGATATTAATGGTTATTGCTTTATCTTTGGCGCTTTATGTGTCTGCACTCTGACTGGGAGTAACAGTATCTGCTCTCATCGCCTTCCCTTCAGCAATTGACCGATTCCTTTCATAATATAATTAATCAAACTGCTCTCTGGAACAATGTATTTAATTAAAGTACAATGCTGTTTCTTTGATTAAGTATATTGCTCAGCTAGCCAGTTAATGTGGTAACTCTGATAATCAGACTAACCTTGTTTTAACAGGAGGTTGGGTGAAAAGTTAAACATCCCCGGACTATATTTGGAGTTCTAGATCTATGCAATTATTGAGGACCTGATGGGAGGCTAACCGAGGTTGTAATATTTTTTTCTTAAATTTTAAACTCATAATTTCTCTTCATGTACAGTAAAAAGAACGCATTTATTTTCCTTCATGCAGCGCTAGTAGTTTCATTGACTAAGTGCTGGGAATTCGTAAAATTTATATTAGCATAGACCACATAGAATGCTCAATTTTCACTTGGCTCAAAACTGGTGGTTATTAAAATATGCGAAGGAGGATAACATAATTTGATATGTTATGTACACATAGAAATCGAATGCACATCCACATATTATACATTTCTCTAATTTGGTATATTGCAACACTGTACGAAACTCTGAATTATCTGAAACATTACCTGTTAACTGTTACCATAGGCCACGACATATAGTTCTAAATTAAAATTCCAGTCAAGTAGCACGTTTTCGGTATTTTCATCATACAAGTTTCATAGATAAAAAAGGTAATATAAATAGCAAGTTTGCAATACTCCTTCCATCACTGGAACTAAACAACAGAGCTTTAGGTATTATTCTTAATCTATCCCAACCAACAGGGGCACAACTAGACCCAACTTTTGAGGGGAGCTAACAGATGGAACAGTGGAGCCTGAACAATTGTTGGAACCAGAGTGAAAATTACTTGAAGTGGCTGATTTCACTGTTGTGGTACACTGCATAATAAGAGTCCTTTTGTGAGTAATATGTGGTCAAAGATGCATTTTAAAGCACAGCAGACTTCTAACACTGGTGTGAGCTAGACATCATTTACACTATTTAAGGGTGTTCCTGAAGGAGTTTTAACAGAATGGATGGTAAATGCTACATTTTAATACACGGCTAACAGACTGTTTAAGATGAAAAATTTCCAGTTTTTGTGTCTGTGCCTAGTTGAATTTGGCTCAACCTCTAAAAATCTTTATTTGATATATTTAGTTATCCTCCCCAAAATAAGGTTTCAGAACATTGGTAGCAAAAGGTACAGTATAAAAATATTTCCTACGGTATTGTTTTGTTCCTACTACATTTCCCAGGACACAGTATCTATACATTCCATGCTAAGATGTTAGTACAGGAGACAGTTATCTTGATGTCAGGTGTAAAAATCCTTCATGTCCATGTTTTATTACACATTGAATGTTGAAGCTGTATTCTTGGTACTACATGAAAAACCCTTAGTTAAATCTCCCCTCCAATATTCATGGTTTTGACTGGCTTGGCCACTATTATAGTCTGAAATGCAATCCACATTGGGAAAGATGTTGGTAATATTAACACAGGAATCACAGAAACTCAGCACAAAGAGAAAATGTCCATTTTGCCCCTTCAGCACACATTGACCTCGATCAGGGGTAACCAGTGCTAGAGGCTGCTACAACTAGCATGCCAATTGGATATCCCTGGCACTTCCCTTGCTAAACATGGTCTCAGGGGCCATGGAAGCAGTAAAACGTTAGGAAAGTAAACATAGGTCTAAAATTCCTGTTGGTTTTTCTTTATTTACAGTTGTCTGCCTCCAGCTAGCCTCTACATTGTAAATAAGAGGTTATTGAATGGTTAGGGATAGGTCAAAGGGTCAACCATGTAATGGGATTGCTTATCAAATGGTGTGTGATGTCACTTCCACTAGTATTTCACTGAAATGCAGCACAGAATTGATACACAACCATGAACCATACTTAAGAACACTAGTAACAGAAACATTTTTAAATATTAATACAGTTGATTACAGTATTTTGCAACCCTACATGAAGATTAACTGGTACAACCTAAGGTTTGTGGATTTGTAACACATGTTTTAGAATTCTTCTGCCTGAAAAGGAATCATTAACTAAGATGTTTTGGGGCAGAGGAGGAATGCTTAGTGGCAGCTTAATAAAGTACTTCCAGAGCGAATGGTACAGAAGTCAAAGTGACTTCTATCAAGAGTGATGGGGCTAAATCAGAAACATTGAAAACAATTTGGATACATTTGGATACATTTGAATAATCATAGTGTGTGACAAAGAATGATTTCCAACATACTAGTGTTTAATTGCTTGCCTTAAACAGGAAATTGATTTGAGCAGTTGGTCTTGCAAATTTAATCCCACCCCTGTTTGATTTTCAGATGTAGAGCAATGTTGTTACTGAGCAGGAAGCAGTTATTTTAAGAAAACAAACACCACTGCATAGTATTGTCTTTTTCAAGCACTGCCCCCTCATATGTTAACCTACCATTCTCCATCCTAGTCCCTTAAACTGCTATTAAAATGCTAACATCTATAACACTGATGGTGTTTGTCCTTCTCGCAAGCCATGATCTCCCTCCAAATCACCCCATTCAGCCAGGGCACATAGCTAAATATAATTGGTAGAGGAAGGCTCATGAGAGGCATGACTATAGCCACTTTGCAGTAGCCTGGTGATCTACTCCCTCCATAGGATTCTCTCTACCTGCCTTAGTAAGTCTTGAACTGTATACCATGATTCTTCTCAGTGTCACTTCAACCCATGACAACAACCTGCTTCTCTCCCCAGATGGCTCCTGCCACCCAATCATTTCTCTTTTTCCTTCCTTCCCAACCTGTTGGTCAGATGGGTAAACCGGCTACCTATACAGCAATGCTGTTCTTCCCAGCAAGATATTAATGTATCTTGCTGCAAGACCTCTGACCTCCTGGTCAGGGAACTCTGCTCTCCCCTCGCGCAGACCCGTCGTTGCGCCGCTGCCCCAGCACCTCTCTGTCTCAGGTAGGTGTTCGAGGCCTTCCTCCACCCGCAAGCTCCTGCCTGCGCCTCATACCTGGTAGTCCAGTGGGAGAGCCTTGCTCTTCTGCTGGGCCGCTCGGCCAGCCTTTTCTGTTTTCTGTCTATATTTGTCTTTTTCTGACTGTCTGGTTTCTGTTTATTGTGCCTGTCTATCTGTTGCCTTTTTATTCTTTGTAATCTTTTTCAATCGATTGTGCCTTGTTGTGTCCTTTTTCGTATTGTGCCTTGTTGGGTCCTTTTTCTTGCCGTTTTCCCACTGTTGCTGCCCCCACGGCCAGTCCCCCCCTGCCGGTCCCCGCTCCCTCCTCCCAGCTGAGCTCCCTTCCCCGTCCCCTACTTAATGGCGGCCGCTGCGCAAACAGGTTGAGCAAGACCTCTGACCTCCAGGTCAGGGAACTCTGCTCTCAAGTCACGCAGCTCCATCGTTGACCTGCTGCCCCAGCACCTCTCTGTCTCAGGTAGGTGTTCGAGGCCCTCCTCCACCTGCAGGCTCCTGCCTGTGCCACATCCCTGGTGGTCCAGTGGGAGAGCCTTGCTCTTCTGCTGGTCCGCTCGGCCAGCCTTTTCTGTTTTCTGTCTCTATTTGTCTTTTTCTGTCTGTCTGGTTTCGGTTTATTGTGCCTGTCTATCTGTTGCCTTTTTATTCTTTTTAATCTTTCTCAATCTATTGTGCCTTGTTGTGTCCTTTTTCGTATTGTGCCTTGTTGGGTCCTTTTTCTTGCCGTTTTCCCACCGCTGCTGCCCCCGTGGCCCCTCCTTCCTGCCGGTTCCCGCTTCCGCCCCCCACCCGCGCTCCCTCCCCGTCCCCTACTTAATGGCGGCCACTGCGCAAACAGGTGGAGCAAGACCTCTGACCTCCTGGTCAGGGAACTCTTCTCTCCCCTCGCGCAGCTCCATCGTTGCGCTGCTGCTCTCAGCACCTCTCTGTTTCAGGTAGGTGTTCGAGGCCCTCCTCCACCCGCAGGCTCCTGCCTGCGCCTCATCCCTGGTGTTCTAGTGGGAGAGCCTGCTCTTCTGCTGGTCCACTCGGCCAGCCTTTTCTGTTTTCTGTCTCTGTTTGTCTTTTTCTGTCTGTCTGGTTTCCATTTATTGTGCCTGTCTATCTGTTGCTTTTTTAATCTTTTGTGCCTTGTTGTGTCCTTTTTCATATTGTGCCTTGTTGCGTCCTTTTTCTTGCTGTTTTCCCTCCTCTGCTGCCCCGCGGCCACTCTCCCCTGCTGGTTCCCGCTCCCGCCTCCCAGCTGTGCTCCCTCCCCTGTCCCCTACTTAATGGCCGCCGGCTGAAGGTGCACCACAGGCACGCCCATCTGCACCCGTCCATGACCCACCAGCGCCAGGGACCCTGGCTCCCCAACTCTCCACTGCTACGACTCAGCTGCCCTCCACGCACTCAACCCCGGAAGAAACAACAACTGCCAGCTGTCGATGCTGGACACCACCCACGGCCAGTTCTCCTGCCAACACTGCCGCAGAACCTCCACCAACCTCCGAACACCCACGGCCACTACCCACCCTCCGGACACCTGTGCACCCGAACCACTGGCATGCATCCTCCTCAATGTACTCTCCCTGCACAGACACGCAGTAGAGATCTGGGACCTCCTCAACAGCCTTTTGCCAGACGTCGCCTTCCTCGTGGAAACCAGGACAAACTCAACCTCCGCCCCCAACATCACTACCACCATCCCCGACGGATACAAGATGCAGAGGAAGGACGGCCCCAATCACCCAGGAGGAGGAGGAGCCATCGCTCACAAGAACTCCCTCCCACTCACCACTTCCAGCACGAACGACTCCTCATCCCCCACGGAACACCTCCATTTCCAGATCCAGACCAGCCCCAGAACGACCCTATGAGGCACCCACGCCTACAGACCTCCCGGACCATGAACTGTGTTCACCAAACCATCGATGCTCTATCCCGGTGCAACAACTTGGCGGAATTCTTCCACCAGAAAGTACAAAAGATATCCTCCACCTTCACTCCCAACCGGTCCGAATCCACTAATTTCTCAGGATGCGGAACTCAAGCTACATTAGAACTACTCCCCCCTTGGATCTCGTATCCTTAGACTCCATCATGCACCAGGTAAAGTCGGGCTTCCCTTTAGACCCAGCGCCCCTCGCGCCCTGTTACCAGTTATAGCAAACATCTCACCCACCCGTTCTCGACCTGCTGAACACTTACATCTCCGCTGGAGTGGTCCCCCCGGCATGGAAATGCGCCATGGTAAAGGCCCTCTTAAAAAGCAAAATCTTGACCAGAACAACCTGAGCAATTATCGTCCAATCTCCCTACTTCCCTGGCTGAGTAAGATCTTGGAAAACACATCAATTCAATGTTGGTAGAATTTCGAGAAACCAACAACCTACTCCATCCCTCACAGACAGGCTTCCGTACCCAACACGGGACGGAAACTGCCCTCCTTGCCGCAACGGAGGAGGCAAGAAGGATCTTGGATCAGGGTGGTTCGGCGGCAATAATTCTTCTCGATCTCAGTGCCGCGTTTGACACTGTAAACCACGATACTCTGATCCTGAGACTAAGGGACCTGGGTGTATCAGGCAATGCAATCAATCAATCAATCACGGCATTTATAGAGCGCGCTACTCACCCGGGAGGGTCTCAAGGCGCTGGGGGAGGGGGTAAGTTACTGCTCGAACAGCCAGGTCTTGAGCTGCTTCCTGAAGGAGAGATGGTCCTGGGTTCGCCGAAGGTGAGTGGGGAGGGAGTTCCAGGTCTTGGCTGCCAGGTAGGAGAAGGATCTTCCTCCGGCGGTGGTTCTGCGGATGCGTGGTACGGTGGCGAGGGCGTGGCTGGTTGATCGTAGCTGGCGTGTGGGCATGTAGAAGGTCACGCGGTCGTTGAGGTACTTTGGGCCCAGGTCGTGGAGGGCCTTGTGTGCGTGGGTGAGGAGTCTGAACGTGATTCTCTTGCTGACGGGGAGCCAGTGCAGGTCTTTCAGGTGTCCGGTGATGTGGCTGTGTCGGGGGATGTCCAGGATGAGTCGTGCGGAGGCGTTCTGGATGCGCTGGAGTCTTTTTTGAAGTTTGGCTGTGGTTCCGGCGTAGAGGGTGTTCCCATAGTCCAGTCGGCTGGTGACGAGTGCCTGGGTGACGGTCTTCCTGGTTTCAGTGGGGATCCATCTGAAGATCTTGCGGAGCATGCGCAGGGTGTTGAAGCATGAAGATGAGACGGCGTTGACTTGTCTGGTCATCGATAGGGAGGAGTCCAGGATGAAGCCCAGGTTGCGTGCGTGGTCCGTTGGCTTGGGCGCGGTGCCCAGGGCCGGGGGCCACCAGGAGTCGTCCCAGGCGGAGGGTGATGAGCCCAGGATGAGGACTTCCGTCTTGTCTGAGTTCAGTTTAAGGCGGCTGTTCCTCATCCAGTCGGCGACGTCTCTCATCCCGTCGTGTAGGTTGGCTCTGGCGGTGGTGGGGTCGTTGGTGAGGGAGAGGATCAGCTGGGTGTCGTCGGCGTAGGAGATGATGTTGAGGTTGTGTTGGCGTGCGATGGCTGCGAGGGGGCTCATGTAGACGTTGAAGAGGGTTGGGCTGAGTGAAGATCCTTGTGGAACGCCGCAGATGACTTCGGTGGTTTCGGATCTGAACGGGGGAGGCGGACTCTCTGGGTTCTTCCGGCGAGGAACGAGATGATCCATTCCAGTGCTTTCTCTCGGATTCCGATGTTGCTGAGGCGCTTCACTAGGGTGCGGTGGCAGACGGTGTCGAACGCCGCGGAGAGGTCCAAGAGGATGAGGGCAGCTGTTTCCCGTTGTCGGTTAGGGTTCTGATGTCGTCGGTGGCTGCGATAAGGGCGGTCTCGGTACTGTGGTTGGCCCGAAACCCGGACTGCGAGGGGTCGAGGGATCCATTCGTCTCGAGGAAGGCGGCAAGCTGTCTGTTGACGGTCTTCTCGATGACTTTGGCCGGAAACGGAAGGAGCGAGATGGGACGGTAGTTCTTGAGGTCGGTGGGGTCCGCCGTTGGTTTCTTCAGGAGGGCGGTAAGCTCGGCGTGCTTCCAGCTCTCCGGGAAGGTGGCAGTGTGGAAGGAGGAGTTGATGATGTCCCGGAGATGGGGTGCGATGGTGGCGTCGGCTTTGTTGAAGTGCCAACGCCTGGCTACAATCCTTCTTAGGCGAACGATCCTTCCAGGTCTTCGAAGGCGATGTTGTCTCCAAACGGATGCCCCTCAGCTGTGGTGTGCCTCAGGGCTCTTCCCTGAGCCCCACACTGTTTAATATTTACATGAGTTCCATGGCAGAGATTGTCCATCCATTTGGCATAAAAATCATCACCTACGCAGATGACACTCAGCTTGTGGTGGCATTAAACCACCCCGATAAATCACCAAGCAATCTTGAAAGCTGTCTTGAGGAGGTGGCCAAATGGATGGAACTCTCTTGCCTAAAACTCAACTGGGACAAAACCGAGATTATGTTTCTCGGAAACTCCCCTCTTTTAGCTCGGAGCAACTCTGGCCGATATGCCACGGCCCTGCTCCAGTACCCAAAGATCAGATCAAAAGCCTTGGCATATGGCTGGACCGCTCCCTCAGTTTTAACTACCAGGCAGCGAAACTCTCGGCCGCATGCTACGGACTGTTGAGGATGCTACGTAAGATACTCCCCCTTCTCCCATTTTGTCCCTCACGAGTCAAATGCAAAAGCATTGAAATTATTACATCAAGCTGCAGTTCAACTAGTCGTTGCTAGGTGTCCCTCAAGTCAAATGCTTTTGCATTTGACTCATGAGGGACACCTAGTAACGACTAGTGGAACTGCAGCTTCATGAAAGGGTTTCAATGCTTTTGCATTTGACTCGTGAGGGACACCTAGTAACGACTAGTGGAACTGCAGCTTGATGTAATAATTTCAATGCTTTTGCATTTGACTCGTGAGGGACACCTAGTAACGACTAGTTGAACTGCAGCTCTTTGTAGAATTATTTTGATAGTGGATACTATAATATTCACTGCCCACTGCTAATCTCGTCCCATAATGCTTTGCAGGGCCTTTGGTTGGGATTGTATTTTTGCCCATAACTGTGCTTGGGGTGGTCCTAAGAGGATGGGACAACCACCGAATCGTTCAGCAAGATGTGCTTTTTGTTTTCAAGGCATCTGCTTGGTTCTCTCCCTAGGTTAGGGAGGATCACTAAATCATCACCTCTCTCACTGCTTGCTAAATTTTCATTTTCACTTTTGTGAAATGACTATATGCATTTTTGCATGTAAAAACAGAGATACTTGTTATTTGGCAAAAGTATATGAGGTTTCTGTTTTATTAAATGGGAGTCTCACGTGTAATGTCAATAAAAATAAACAATGTAAGATGTGCAAGTCTGGAAAAGTGTGCAAGAAAGTTGAAGAGTGAATATCGCCGAAGCGCACATGTGTGAAAATGCAAAAACACACATTTAGAAACAGCACAGTAGTCATAGACCAATACCCAATACCCTTAAGAGTGAATAATTCTAAAAGAAAAACCAGTAACCAATGTCCAAAGTGTGCCTGTCACAGCAATCTTGTCCCACACGCCGCCTCACATGCGTGTAACTGAGGTGTCTGAATCCACATTATATCCACTGTCAGGCACTGGTACATGCGTGTTACTGAGAAGTCAAATATCCAAAGTAAAAGGACTGTCAGGCACTGGTACATTACCCCAAAAGTTCCTTTTCTACAAAATGAAGGACGGATCAGAAGTGCACCGGGATCTACCAACTGAGCACGCGGTTGGAAGAAGGAAAACAAGACTGTTTGGAGTACACCAGATACTCCGTGGCCCAACTCGCGGCTGGCAGAAGGAAATCCAACTCTGTTTGGAGAGTACAGGGTACTCCGTGGGTAGCGTACTGCCTCCAACCACAAAATGGCGGCATGCATATGACGCTGCGCAGGATGGCTCACGGTGCGTCCGTGTAGCATGGTGTCCCTCAGCAGCCCTAAGCTGTGTAGAAACAAAGACATCACAGAAGAACCCAAAGCGGCACTGGACGAATCCATAACACAGTAAGATAAGATGCTCGTGCACTATTACAAATGTAAACTGCAGCGTAGCAGTTTAACCGAACTTGCGGCCTTGTAGTAGGGAATACTTCATAATAGGGGAAACTAACCACTGCATCCAACAGCAAAGGTTTAAATAGCCCCCTGCGTTCGCCGGTACTGAGTCCAAATTCCCAAAATGTATTGTGCGAGATCGAGTGGATGTTACGCTGGCAATGTCGACGGCAAGAGTTGCTTGCATGTAAAAATCCTCAGATCATGAAACATTACTTTTAAAATTCCACCCGTTCTTGTAGATTGCCACATGGAGTCAAATTCCATTTAAAATAAGGAGTATTCACAGTTCACGCATAACTGGTCCCCGCAAAACAGTGTGTACTAGGTTTACCGAACACAAAAACGCTACAGACATGCCAGGACACATCCCCAACAGCTGTTGGTCCCGTGTCAGTATGTAGGCATGCTCTTGTTACAATTGAAGACATTGAAGATGGCAGTTCCCCACACTGTCAGTAACGCAAGTTCAGTCCAAAATGACTCCAAAATGCCGCTGCCAGGATCTGGCAACAGACGGTCACAGTACTTTGACATAGACACAGCGAGATAATAAATCCATCTGCTTGTTGTAATAAATCCATCCGCCAAAGTGAAGGATGGTGAAGTGCTCAGGATCACACAGGATGTCACAGCAGCAGATATTGAAAATGTATAACCCAATGAAGTACAAGCAGATTGGGGCTGTTTGATGAAAGAGACACTGGTGGGGCTGGCATGCCTTGTACTTCAGACTGGAGGTTTCTTCTTAGTTTCTGTAGCTTTCCTTCAGAGATTTTCTTATTTCAGTAAGACCTTTTTAAAACACGCGTAGTGATGCAGCGGTAATTTCACGGTAATTTCTCAATGCAAAACCTCATTTACCTTCTAATTTACCGCTGCAAAGGTACTGGACCCTCGCCACTGTATATTACCATCAGGAGATTTACATAAACATGAAAAATCAAAAATGCAATTAATATTTAAGCCAATAAAGAGAGTTGTGAGTATTTTAAAGGGTTTTATTTTCTAGTTAAAAGTTAAAGTTCTCTGGCCCTTTATTCATTAGTCAAATATCAATCAGGTTACAGAATTGAAAATAGGAAAAATAGAATTAATACAGAACATATTATAGGTTGCATACAAAACATTCCATAAAGGAAAGGAATGAGGCAATCAAATGTCAATCAGAATTCTCCAAAGAAAGTTCAGGAAATATAATTCAAGAGTAAATTATGCAAGGCTAATCAATAATTAATAATTGGCAAAAATCTCCCATAAAGAGAAATAAATGCATAACCCAAATAAATCTTTTCAAAACTAATTAATTAGTCAAAGCATGAACTTAAAAGTTTTAGCATCAAAATCTAATCCTGTTCTATCCAGCTCCACTCTCTGCCCTGGTCTGTTCATCTGTCCTCTCTGTGTTCACAGAGAGACGCTGCTCCTGAAAAGGCCCCTCCTTCACAGACCACAGAGGAATGTGATCTACCTTGCCAAAAATATGACGTGCAAGGCTAGCCTATGCCCCCCACCTCCCTCTATCTCTCCTCGGACGCAATCTGCTCTCAGACTGCACCCGCTAAAGCTTCTAAAGCCTCAAAAAAAAAACCCAAAGCCCCCTAAAGAGGTCATATTTATACTCTAATTCTTGGCTCACTATACTAATAAGGTTGCAATTTTCAGTAAAGCTTGCACCCTGATTGGATAGCTTAGATGACGAGGGTCTCACCATCCTGTTCTCATTGACAAATCCAACCCACACCAGTTTTAACAAAGAATGATTAATACAACTATATGTTTTAGCAACATTTACTAGGAAAAATGTTTCAGTCTATTTCCTCCTTCCTGTCATATCGCACGCAGGAAGGACACATTCCACAAACACTGGTACATTGGCACGATAACAAGAATGTACAGTTCATGGTGGCCTTGAACCAGGTCTTCACTTTGAGGCACTTGGCAGTATGTAGCTGGTATAATCTGCGCATGCGATTTTTCAGCAGGATTGTCAGCCATGCTGGATTCTTAGGCAGCCATTTAATGGTGGGCCCATAAACAAAATAAACACAAAAAGAGTATTAATTACAAATGAAACCCATTATGTTTTACCTCCCATGTACTAATACCCTGTATAAATGATACATTGCAAAAGCTATTAATGTAAAGCAGCTTTTCTTATTATTTGTGCACAACATGCAAAAATGTGCAATGTACAACATAGCATAAAACATGCACTAGTGTAAATTTTGAAAGCGCACACAGTTAATACTTACTCATAGCAACATGCTCTAATGTTTTAGATAGCTTTTCATGCAAAATGCATTTGCCCCATGTGTAGTGTTGGTGCATGGTTAATTAATACACATTATAAAAAGATGTGTTATGAACTGTATATGCATTGTCTAAATATGCAACAAAGCCAAAGTCTCTTGTGACAGGAACAGGAAGTGTAGATTATAAGGGAAAGGAAACTGGGAAGAGAGAACACATTCCATGATTCAAAGCTAAAGAGGCCACTGAAAACACGAGTTTTCTCTACACTGCAAAAACACATGTTGATTCAGCACAAGCATTTCAGACTGAAAGCATTTATGACCAAAACTCATTTTATATTTTTCACTGCATGCACCAAAAGTGCCACTTTAAAAAAAAAAAAACCTTTGGACTAGGCATGTGCCATGTGTTTTCACTTGCACCAAAATTTGTGTGCCATTTTTAAATGCAGTCTGTCTGAAACATAAAAATAAAGCAATGCTTAATTTGAGAAATCTAGCTCTATCAACTCTCCCTTTGATGATAACAAATCATGATACCTCAAATGATTTGTAGATCATCACACTTATTTATTTTCACAAGTGACATTTTTATTGCAAAAGCTGAGCATATAACAATTTTACTTCTATTTCTAAGGCAAACACAAGTCTTGTCTGTAATCAGATCACATATAGCCAAGCTCAAATGTTTAGTGCAGAGTTCTGTAAGTAGCTTCTTGGAACTGTTAGTCTTCTCTAAAATAAGTAACTAAAATAATAAAAAGAAAATTCAACAGGACAGTTCTCTTTTCTATTTTCTTTTCTTCTTTCATCATTCAAAGATTCTTTTCTCTTCAGTTCTTGACAATTCTCAGTTATTGTTTCAGCCTTTCTTTTTCTCTTTGTCGCCAGCTTGCCATCAGGGTGGCTCATACAGTTCATTCAAAGTGGCATTTTGTACTTTTTCCATGCATTTTGACCAGTCAGGTGCTGAAATACTCTGACAGAGCACCATCAATTCTTTGCACTTTTTCAATCCAAGCCTTTCACTTTTATTTTCACTTTGATCAGGTTCAGATGTTTCAGCTATGGGTGCAAATGATTTTTCAAAGGACCACTCCAGACGTTTTGGATACCCTTTCAGCCAGCTTTTTCCTACCTCCACTCGTAGGCCCACAGCACTAATTTCTTCTTCAGAGGCTGCATCTGACTTTCACCCTTTGGACACCGCTTTCATCTGAGTCAGTTTCCACTTTTTGCTTTTCCAGTGCCACTTCAGTTTTCTCTAGTGCTGCTTCAGACTCTGTGTGTTCCCTTACAGCTTGACTGACCCTCTTCTTTGGACTTTTAACCACTGCTGGCATCTCTTCTTGAAGAGGAGCTGTTTTATCAGGGGGACACAGGACCATACGTGTGTGAGAGGCATACACCCAATTTGGAAGGCCACCACATTTCACAACAGTTTTTTCCAGGATCATTTGGAACAGGCCTTTCCATTTCACAGCATCTCTCAGATCAAAGTCGTTGCACCATCCATCATGCAGATCTTGTATAGCAGCTGCAATCTTTTGAGAAACTGCACGCTCCACATCAGCCAGACCTTCACAGCAATGGCTAGGTTTTTCATCAGTGTTTTTCACAAGTGCATTTGCATGTTCATTTTCAAGCCACTTTGGTGATGCTGAAACACAGTCTTTTGCAAAGTGTAACTCTCTGCTGTCTTTGTGTTGCTTTATTATGCTTGAAACTTCAGGCTGATGGCTACAATCGAATCTTTGTCCAATCTGTTGTTCTGCACTCATCATCTTTGAAACCTCATTATGATCTGATTCCAGAGAAACTGGCAATCTATACCTGGGCATCAGTTTTTGCAATAACACATTTGCTACTATGCAGTTGTCACTTTTTTCAAAAACAGTTCTGATACAACCCTGTTGTTCTGCTTCTGAAACAATTTCTTGAGCCGCTATTAATTCACCTGTGAAGATTCCTTTGAATGTATATGCTAACAGAATACAATTTTGTGCAACTGAATTAGCAATTCTCTCTCCCATGACAACAGTGACTCCCATTTGAGCAGATATACTGCATGTTATGGTAAGGGCAATCAATTTCGAATTTTGGGCTGAGGTAACTACTGAAAGCCATGAAGCTTTGACAACATAATGTATAGGAAGCACAGCATGTGCTGCTCTTAATGTGTCATTATTACCTTTCAAATATGGGCCATCTACAAAATGGACATTGTTGGGCTGAATCAGACGTTCATCCTTAAAGTCTGATCTTGGCTTTATTCATATTTTCATGACATCTAGACACTCATTTTCAGTTTCATTGAGGTTGGGATCAAAGGTCATTGGGAAATACATCACAGACCCTTAAACACATTCATGTTTTTGAACAGGCACTGAGAGAGCGCAGCCCTCCCTCTCACTGCAAATTGGTGTATTTTCTTTTAAATAAACTTTCATTCCTAGTGCTGGGGCGCGACACTTTTTCTCTTTCAACTCTAGGAATGCTTTTGTGCAATTGTTGTCCAATGTAAGCGGATCAGACACATTCTTGTGTGTCAGCCTCAGTAAAGGCTTAGCCACTAGGGAAAGGTTTGGTAACCACTCTGTACAGCAGCCAACCATTCCCCAAAATTTCCTGACTTCTTTCTGAATTTGAGGTGGATTCATCTGGTGAATTATTTCCACTCTCTCTGGTGACACCTTTCTACCTCCCTTTCCAATTATGTGTCCCAGACATTCATTTTCTTTTTGACAGTACTCCTGACTATTCTCATGCAATGGCACTGTTACATGAACATGACAAAAATCAATAACAGTAAGCCATTCTTCAGCACATGGAATGTGAAAAAATATATTGGCTGGATTCAGTACCACAGGACAACATGGAAAAGTTATGCTATTAATCTCCTGCACTAATCTGTTCTTTTCATTTAGTTTCTGTGAACCTGTGATTAGAAAGTTACATAAACTTCCAATCAATTCCATGAAAAATCTTTTACTCAGTTTATCTCCAATTATGGGTAAAATGTCTGCAACTGGTGGTGTTCTTGAATACATGTCATCTGGTTCTAATTTGAATAAGACATGTTCTGCACATTTTATTAATCTGACATCCTTCTCTGTGAACTCCCTTACTTCTGTGTTTATTATTTCTTTCAAATCAGAAGGTAATTTTTCAACTGTCTTTTCTGAAAACAATGCTACAGCTGTCTCTTGTTGGGCCATTTTAAAATGTGCATCCTCACCAGGAATCTGAAAATTAACATTATCTGGTGTACAGTAACCTGTGCTGTTTAATTTGCAAAACAATTGTTTTCCTGCCAGGCCTGAGTCACAAACAACAACTTGGCAATTTTCCTCAAATGGGCCTATTTTGGGTGCAAATTCTTCTAAAACTGGGTTTGTAATTTCTCCTTTTAAAATTCCTACAATTAAGTCTGGATCTTCCACTACTTTCACAATGGACTTGGTAAATTCAGAATTGTTAGGGTTAAAACTCTCATTTTCAAATATAGCAACCTGTTGAACTGGGTTCTGATTTTGTTTCTGGAAAGAATTCACATTTGCTCTGGACAACTTATTTAAATTAATTTTAGCATTTTCTATATTTTGTGGGACCATCTGTTCTTGAAAAATTCCTGTCATTGGTACCTGTTTCTGAACTGATATTTGCATTTGCTTGGCTGACACATCTTGCACCTGCATTTCTCTCTGTTTTTGCACATTTCCAACTGCTGCATCATGTTTAAATTTAAATTTCTTCTTCCAATGCTCAAATCTGTTATAAAAATGGCAAAAGGACACCCTTTCCAGCAGTACAACATCCATACCTGAATGTGCACAGACCAAAACACCTTTACTTCCATCCTGTGTTCTTTTAATCTGTACCCAATCAACATCCTTTGCTGGCACTCTGCCCTTCAGGAAAGTAATCACTGCTACGTTTTTCTCAATAACAACAGAAAATGATGGTGCATTCATGCAAACCCTTTTCATTGTCTCCTCACCTGGCCTTTGCACAGCAACTTTATATTTAAACCACAATTCAGTCTGCATGGCAATGTCAAAGAACATTTGCAAATTAATGCACAACTCTTTTAAATTTTCAACAAATCCATCAACTTGTGGGTACCACAGCATAAGTGTGTCTCTCAATTGTGGGAATGTGTTCAGAAATGCTGCAAGTTCACTTTTGTTCCGTGGCACATGAACATGCACTTATCCCACCTTTTCTCTCAATGAGTAAGCAAAAGCTTCTCCCTCATCCTGTTTATTATTTTCCCTAACAAGGTCTGGTGGTTTCTTTTTCTTCTCATGTTTTCTTGCCCACTTGTCTCCTAATTTCTCAAACCCATTGCATTTGAAATTATATTTCATTATTTCTGCAAGGTGCAACTGCATTCCTGAAGAACACATTGTCTCATTTGCCTCATCATTCATATGTACCCTGAAGCTTTTCTGAAATGGAAAACTTCCTGAAACATTAATTTCATATTTTTGAGCCAAATCAGTCAGTCTACCATGTGTAGTTACTGCACATGTATTTGTTTCCTTACTCAGGGAAATTAATTCTTTTTCCTGACACTGGTTCACATTTTCATGATTTAAACAGCAGGGACTGTTAATTTCTTCATGTTCAAATGTTGTATTTAAAACACTAAGCTGATTCTCTTTTCCATGGTCTGGGTTAATTTGGTCCCCCATGCTCTCTATCTTTTTAAGCACTGCTGCTTCCTCACAACAGGTTTGAAAAATCCCATCTTCAAATATATTCATTTTATCCTGGGATGCAGATGTTGTAAAGACCATTTTTCCCCCACCTTTCAGTGCTTGGACTGTCTGGGGTAATTTCTGTTCAATAATCTGTGAATTCTGAGTTTCTGAAATAAACCCTGCCATAATCACTCCTTCTGCAGCTCTTTGAACCTTTTGAGTAGGGGCCATATTAATTGGGACAGTCACAATTTTTCTAGGCATTGCCTGTGCATCTGTAGTTTGTGATATCTGGACTGAATCAGTCACATTTAAAGCAGTAACACCTGGAGGTATCACTGTCAGTGCTGAATCAATAAGTAGTGGGTCAATCTGAAATGTCTGCACAGTTCTCTCAGTCTGTGTTTCTCTCTGTTTAACAGAAGCAGTAGCCACTGTAGTACTTACTGGTACACTATTTTCAGTATTTTTAATGGGAACCACATAAAGTGGCGGACACTCAGTTAACAATGCATCCATTATTTCATCCCCTGAATCATTATTTATTTGAAGCTTTTTATCATCATTAATTCCCTTCTCCTGCATCTGGTGCTTTACCTTTTTATCCTCACTTGCTTTGTCTCTTGCTGTCTTTTCCCACAAGCTTAAGGCCTCAAATTGTGCAGCTCTAGATGGTGTCTTTATTTCACATAACACTTCCCTTAATTTGTCAATAATCTGCAATTCAAAAGTACCATCTTTTGGAAACCTCAAAGGACCTTCTTTTTCAGTAATCTTGCACCATTGGTGAACCCACATACATGAATTTTGTCCCAAATTGGTAGACATAAAATGCAAGGGTGTTCCTTCAGGAGCATCACCAATTAAAAACAAATTTTTCACTTTACCTCCTAACAGCTTCTTTAAACCTTCAAACATTTTCATTTTTGCAATAGTTCAATGCAATTTCTTTTCTCCAATGCTGTCAGTTTCAATTTCAGTCAGTTTAACTCCTACTACTGACCCTCCACAAAATCTTACTGCAATATTTTTCTGAGTTTTCTTAATCAAAATTCTGTTAGTAACAACATAAAAACATTCGCTACTCTGTCTGTTCCACTAAATAAAGGATAGATTTCTTTTCACGGCGAGTAACACATTCCGCTTACTCTTCACAAAGTAAGAACTTCTGTTTTACTCTTCAAACACGGCGAGTAAATCCCTTCCGCTTACCCTTCACTCAAGCTCAGAAGAACCTGCTACTCCTTTGGTGTTACCCTTTCTAGGTGATATAACACCAAAGTTTCACCAGCGAACTCTTTTGCTATCAATCACTCTCACTTTTACACAGAAAATAGTCCCTAATTTAACACTGCCAGCCCTACCTAGCTTCTCAGTGTTATTCCAACAGACGAGTAACCTCCTGCAGTGTGGCTTCCAGTTACCACCCGCTATTCCTTCCCCGGGAATTTCCACAGGTGTACATACCTGTTTTTCCAGACAACATAGGACAAGCCACTAACTTACTTAACATGAAGAGTTAAAACATGTAATCAATAACCAATAAATCCTGTCCTATGAAATTACCAATATAATCAATAAAACCAAGTCAAAAATGAGCAAACTTTTCACCAACAGTCAAAACCCTTACTATTTTCAACACTTCAAAATACATCCTAGCACATTAACAACATTTCACAACCCTATTGATACTCACACCACTCCAGCAATCGCCTTCTTGTATCACCTTCCAGTACTGCTTTGCCAGTCTTCAGGTTCTGAGCATTGGAGTCAGGAATCAGGACTTGGACATTTATCTAACTTGGGCAATTATTTTCTAGAACTAATTTTCACAGATCAACTCTCCTCCTAAGGTCAATGGACCATTAGTCAAATAGTTGATGGTGATATTAATAATCCTTAATCACCAAACTAATTGATAATAACCTTCCTCTTGCTACCAGAAACTGATGCAGCGGTAATTTTACGGTAATTTCTCAATGCAAAACCTCATTTACCTTCTAATTTACCGCTGCAAAGGTACTGGACCCTTGCCACTGTATATTACCATCAGGAGATTTACATAAACATGAAAAATCTAAAATGCAATTAATATTTAAGCCAATAAAGAGAGTTGTGAGTATTTTAAAGGGTTTTATTTTCTAGTTAAAAGTTAAAGTTCTCTGACCCTTTATTCATTAGTCAAATATCAATCAGGTTACAGAATTGAAAATAGGAAAAATAGAATTAATACAGAACATATTATAGGTTGCATACAAAACATTCCATAAAGGAAAGGAATGAGGCAATCAAATGTCAATCAGAATTCTCCAAAGAAAGTTCAGGAAATATAATTCAAGAGTAAATTATGCAAGGCTAATCAATAATTAATAATTGGGAAAAATCTCCCATAAAGAGAAATAAATGCATAACCCAAATAAATCTTTTTCAAAACTAATTAATTAGTCAAAGCATGAACTTAAAAGTTTTAGCATCAAAATCTAATCCTGTTCTATCCAGCTCCACTCTCTGCCCTGGTCTGTTCATCTGTCCTCTCTGTGTTCACAGAGAGACGCTGCTCCTGAAAAGGCCCCTCCTTCACAGACCACAGAGGAATGTGATCTACCTTGCCAAAAATATGACGTGCAAGGCTAGCCTATGCCCCCCACCTCCCTCTATCTCTCCTCGGACGCAATCTGCTCTCAAACTGCACCCGCTAAAGCTTCTAAAGCCTCTAAAAAAAAAAAAACCCAAAGCCCCCTAAAGAGGTCATATTTATACTCTAATTCTTGGCTGACTATACTAATAAGGTTGCAATTTTCAGTAAAGCTTGCACCCTGATTGGATAGCTTAGATGACGAGGGTCTCACCATCCTGTTCTCATTGACAAATCCAACCCACACCAGTTTTAACAAAGAATGATTAATACAACTATGGGGTCGATTCCGATTCGGGCCGGAAAAAGCACCGACCGACTCGGAGCCGGAATTTATACCGACCGACACGTACCTGTGGCGCCCGACACGCCAAGTACGATGCAAAGCGTGCAAAATCCGACCGACAAGTACAGAACCCAAGCCGAACGACCGAGCCGCACGGAAAACAGCAATCCGGCCGGAAAAACACGCGAATCGAACCGACCGACACGCACCCGGAACAAACCCGACCGAAACGTACATGCGAACTCCAAACCGCAAAGTACGATGCAAGGCGCGAAAACCACGACCGAGTCGGACGGAGGACAAGCCGTACGACCGACACGCATACAAAACCGAGCCAAAGTAACACAAAACACCGCGACCGACGCGTACGCAGCATAGAAAACTGCACAAACACAGCGTGAACGAAACGGAGAACACCGTACGAGACAAATGCAGGGTCCGACTCGGTCACAAGAACGTTTCCAACATGCACAGACAGTACAAAGGAAAAATCACACAAAAAAAGGCCAAACAAGCAATTACAAAGCCAATAAATACTGGGGGGGGGGTGGGGACAGAGAACAAAGACACACCCACAACTCCACCCATATAAAGGACACAAATCACAACCATGATCCTTTGCAAATGCCATTCCACTGCCAGCACCCAAGAGACAGCAACCACACACCCACAGCTCATCCCTCACACAAGCCACACACCATCAGCACACCAACAAATACCTACCTCACATACACCCAGCAAAACACACACTCACACACCCTCACCTGCACACCAACACACACATCACTCACCATCACTACCCATCACCATGCCCCCCAAGAAGAATCACAAGTTCCTAGATTGTGAATTGGAAGTCCTGGTAGACGAGATCCTCAGGGTAGAGCCACAGCTGTTTGGCACACTGGTCCAACAGACCCCCATGTCGCAGAAAACCAAGATGTGGGAGAGGATCATCAACAGGGTGAAAGCACAATCACCATGTCTGCGCACAAAGACCGACATCCAGAACAGGTGGTATGACGTGCGCAGGAGGGTCCGGGAGCTGCTCAAGAAAGACTACCTCCTGAGCCAATACACCGGCAGTGGCCCTCCTGCTAAGCCAGTATACCTCAGGCCCTGGGAGGAGAAGGTGCGGGCCATCCTTCCGCCAGTGAGCGTATATGGACTAGAGAACATCCCAGAGCCTGGTGAGTACACAACAAATGTACACAATATTCTGCCACAATACACACACACATCACTGTCAAGGGGAGAGTCAAACCATGCACTCATAGCAATTACACAGCAACCAGAACAGAATCATCCCAAAATGTGTATGTCAGTCAGATAAACACAACACATGCCATCAAAAAAGTTACATTCAACCGTGCCATCACATGTACAAACACAACTACAACTACAGCTAGGCAGTGGCATAAATAGAACTAACAAACACATCCAGACATGTAGCCACCACAACAACACCAACACACAGTGAAGACCACTGAAAGGAAGGAATTCTGTGTATGCTGGCCAAGTCAGTGTAGCCAATAGCATCATGGGAGTCGTAGTCACACATATTGCCCCCCACAACTGTCCCATCAACACCACCATGAACCATGCGCACATCACAGGGAGTGGAGAAGGACTCACAAGATGGCTGACACTGGCAACTGCTGTGGGGAGCACAAGGCCCTGCTGGCAACTGTGCACCAACAAACAGCAGGACACCACTGACTGACATCCTGAGAGACAACTTCCACTCCCTGGAATGCAAGCACGTACCATGGTGGGATATCTGGCTGGCTGGGTGGGAAGGAGGACTTGCAGCACTGACCATAGTCACAAGCACCTCCCTCACACCCCCTCAACACAAACTCCACAGAACCCACCTGGTAGAATGCAATGCCTCCCATCCTAACTCAAGATCCCACAAAGAACCACCACCCTGGGTTATGTTGTGTGAAGCACAGGGACACTCTTGGGACTTTTAGCCAAACAACTGCCAGGACAACACTCCCAGCCATCCTGTCAGCACAGCCAGCCCACCCCACAGGGAAGCAGAGTCAAAAGGAAGTAAGCATGGGCATGCTGGGAAGGGGGTTGGAGGCAATAGCATGATGGGAGTCGTAGTCACAGCTCTACATCCCCCACCACATGGCCCAGCAAGCTCACACTCACGCATGCACATCCCACAGAGAGTGGAAAGGCCCATCAAAGATGTCTGACACTGTTGCTGTGTCGTGGGGAGCACAAGGGCATGCTGGGAACTGCACACCAACCAACAGCAGGACACCACTGTCAGCCATCTTGCCATTGCTCTCACACCCACACACACTGAACTCTCCACAAAAGCAAGTAAGTATGGGAATGCTGGGAAGTGGGGTGGAGGCAATAGCATGATGGGAGTGGCAGTCACAGATATTGGTCAACCCCACAACTGTCCCATCAACACCACCCTGAACCATGCTCACATCACAGGGAGTGGAGAAGGACTCACAAGATGGCTGACACTGGCTACTGCTGCGGGGAGCACAAGGCCCTGCTGGGAACTGTGCACCAACAAACAGCAGGACACCACTGACTGACATCCTGAGAGACAACTTCCACTCCCTGCAATGCAAGCACAGTCCATGGTGGGATAACTGACTGGCTGGGTGGGAAGGAGGGCCGGCTGTCAACCAAATACAACCAGTGCAGACCATGTTCACACCCCAACAAATACATAGAAATGCCCAAATAATGCAGGAAAAGGGGCCACACCAAAATCAACCCCTGACTGTGACGACTTAGGACAATGCAATGTACAGGCCCGCACCCAGAGGCACAGTCACAACTGTCAGGTGTGTCAACCATTGATGCCTGCAGAAACATAACATACATTGTGTGTGTCTCCCAAAAACAGGTGATGATGGGGACACAGCAGCAGACGCTGAGGAGTCCCAGTCCCAGGCTCAAGAGGATGCAGAGGTCACTGGTGTCGTACAGCCTCTGCCCTCCTCGGACGAAGAAGACCAACCTGGCACATCCGGTGCAAGTCTACATGCAGCACCAGCAGGACCACCAGCTGCAGCACCAGCAGGACCACCAGCTGCACCCCCTGCACCCACCCCTCCAACGACTGTCACCACAAATACCATCCCTGCCGACATGGACAGAACAAGGAGCAACACCAGCACAGGGACCCTGGACCAACCTGGGGCCATGGACACCACCACCACCACCAACCCCCAAGGTGGACCAGGGTCATCTGTGCGTGCCACTGCATGCACTGCACATGTCAGCAGGGGTGGTGGGAGGGGTGGGAGACAGAGGTCGCTGCTTGCAGAGGTTGCTGGTGTGCATGATGACCCACAACTGGTACGCATAGCTGATGCATACCAGTCCAGCACCGGAGATCTCAGCCAGGTAGTGGGGCTCCTCAGAGACAAGAAACAGCAGCAGGCTGCCCATCATGCCCGCTTGGACTCTCACATGTCCCATGTGGAGTCACACATGTCCCGCGTGGACTCACACATGTCCCGCGTGGAGTCCAAGTGGGATGCATTGCATGAGATGACGGCGGTGCACAGGGACATTTTACAATGCCTCGGCCAGATGAACAGCAACCAGTCCACACCTCCCTGTGTGCCAACAACATCTGGTGCTGAACAAACTGCAACTGCCACAGGGAGGGAGGATGACTCTGGCGGAGAGTCCCCTGCACCGCATCAGCCTGTACTTGAGGGCCCCCCCAAGAAGAGGGGTCGTCCGAGGAGGGGCAAGTGAGAGGCCGATGGCCAAGCGCAACTCCCAGGAAGCCTGAACCTGTTCTGGATGTTCACCTTTGTGCACAGACTGTTCACCCTGTTGACGGCAACACTACTCCCACACATTGCATGGGGAGTACAAGTTGGACCAATGTCTCAGACAACTGTGGCCCCGATACTGGGGATTTTGTCTACCAGGACTTTCAATTCACCTAGGAACTTCTGATTGCAAGATTTATGTACAGCACTACCCATCCTATGCACTATTCACACAAATGTATCACAATAAACACACTAATACACCATACTTGCCTCTGTTGTGATTCCAACGTGGGTGCTGTTATGGGGATGATGAACTGCAAAATTACACTGTGTATGCGAACTGCAACAGCAAGTACAACACAGGCGTGTGAGTAAAGGCAACGTGACACATATGAGGGAGACACACCACCAGGGCTACACAACACATACACACCTAGGCCATCTGACTCATTGCCTACACTGATGTTGCCAGGGAAGACGGTGCAATGCACAGACACCGTACCCATTCCCAGTTGTAGTCAAGTAGCCCACAGGTGCAGTAAGCAAATGGCAGTCAAATGTGTGACCACAGACAACGCACATCACAAAGTGAAGCACAGGTTTATTACACATTTGCAACATGTCGTAACCACTACAGATGCAAGGTAATCCCACCTGGCAGCGGGCACACAGTCAACAACTGTAGACGGAAGGAAGTGCATGGGTGTGGCGCACATCACCTGTAGGGACACAACAGCTACCACCCTGGAAGTGCAATCACGTCGTCGGTGGACACAGTTGACCAAACGAATCTGAAAGTACCCTGTGAAGGACAGAAATGACACACAGTCAAAAGCAATGGAGAACAGGACAGAACAGCAAAACTCATGCACAATACATGTTACAAGATACCCACCCAGAACCAAGTTAGCATGTCAACACTGTTGGGGAGTACAGCCCACCTGTAAGCACACATCGCAACACACATCCAGTCAAGTAGCCCATGGACACACTCCAACAGCACCAGAGCACCACCTACACATATCATGCCAACTCACATCATTGACATGACACCTCAGGATACTCACATTCAGCTAAAGAAGTTGGTGATGAGCTGTGTGCGGACATCACCCTCATCATCATCATCATCATCACTGGCATCGTGGTCCAGGCCAGGATCCTCCACAGGTGGCGGATGTTGGTCATTGTCATCCTGGATGAGAGGCAACTCCTTCCGCACTGCCAGATTGTGGAGCATGCAGCAGACGATGATAATCTTGCACACTTTCGCAGGGGCATATGGGAGGGACCCTCCGGTCTTGTCCAGGCAGCGGAAGCGGCTCTTCAGGAGACCAAATGTCCGCTCAATCACTCTCCTGGTCCGAACATGTGCCTCATTGTAGCGCATCTGGGCTGGTGTCACAGGGTTCCTGAGGGGTGTCAGCAACCACGGCATGTTGGGGTATCCCGAGTCACCTACGAACAGACAAGTGCACATTAGCTGACTTGGAAAAGTGGGCGGAATACTACAGATCAGCTCACACACAATGGCACAAAGTCAGTACACACCGACAAGCCAGGCACGCTGGTTCTGCATCTGTGCCATCATCCTGGGGATGCGACTACTCCTCATCACAAAGGCATCGTGTGCTGAACCAGGGAAACGGGCACACACGTGTGTGATGGTCATATCTGCAAGACACACCACCAGTGCATTGACCGAGTGGTAGTGCTTGCGGTTCCTGTAGGCCTGCTCCTGGGCCTGTGGTGGTACCAAAGCCACATGTGTCCCATCAATGGAGCCAATGACATGCGGCATCCTCCCCAGGGCATAGAAGTAACTCTTCACGTCAGTGAGTCGTCGCAGTCTAGGGAAATAGATGTACCGGTTCAGGAATAGCAACATTGCCGCCAAAACATCGCGGAGCACACGGCTCAACATGGTCTGTGACATCCCACCAGCAGTCACCACAGTATGTTGGAAGGTACCGGTGGCAAGGAAGTGTAGGGCTGCCATCACCTTCACCTTGGGGGTCAGCGCTGTAGGATACGGTAGGCCAGGCTGCAAATGTGGGGCCAACTGCACTGCCAAATCCTCAATCAGCTGCCTGGTGAAGCGGTACCGTCGGATGCTGTCCCGTTCCACCATCGTTGCCAGGTCTGGGAATGGTCGATGGACAGCAGGAGCCCTGCAGTGGAGAGGAGAAGTAAGCAAGATTGTCAGTCAGCCCACATATGCGGCATTAAACACACTCAATATCCCAACATACATCATTATGAGGCACAACTACATGAAGTGTGCAGTTCCGTAAGGACATGTATGGTACATACATGGCCAACATCTGTCATCACGGTCCAACAAGTGGCATCAATAAGTCCCAGGTTGGCCCATTGGATATCATGAGGCCGTGTCACAGTTCCCATCTCCTGCTGCCGTGTCACAATCACCCCCCACAGTGACATGTGAGGACAGATGTGCCCCAGGCATCACAGCTCAACGACAGGTACATTCCCAGGGACCCTGTATTGCCACATGGACACTGGCATTACATGGAGTATCATGTATACACCACAGCAAAACAACTATGACCCCCACAGGTAGTGGTCCCACTTGCCACTGCAGGACAGACATGGACGTCTGTGACACACACACGCACAACATCAAAGTCCATGCACACACAACGTGGATGTGGAGACTGTCTCCCATTGTTCACATGAAATCAGAGACATTGTAAACACTACATGCACAAAGACTGTGGAGGACCATCACTATTGTGCCACTGGGACACCCTGGCTCAAACATACCGTCCCACATGGGACTCACGGGGTATGTGACATGACATACACATACACCACCGTGAAATGTGACCATGGCACATGCACAGATATGAACAGTTGCACATCACAGTGGTCATGTACACGTAACACCCAGGATCCTGTCCCCATGAACACGTGTACAGGATCCTGCCCCCAGGTGACACCCACAGGACAACATGTACACCAACATACACACAATAGGAAATGCAGCCTTACATGCCTTATCATACAGTTTGGACAGGCTGTCGTGTTGTAGGTGTGCCCCTCACTCCCTGGGAGCTATCTGTGGCTGGCATATGTCCATCTGAGACAGGCATGGTGACATATGCCAGTCACTTGTACAGGGATGCGTTTAACAGCAATGGACCGATCTGTGCCCCCGGCCGGCCCATTGCATTCAATGTGTGTGGGTATGCGTTGTGCCCCTGTACGCGTTGTACCGCAATGGACCGATCGGTGCCCCCGGCCGGCCCATTGCATTCAATGTGTGCTGGTACGCGTTGTGCCCCTGTACGCGTTGTACCACAATGGACCGATCGGTGCCCCCGGCCGGCCCATTGCATTCAATGTGTGCGGGTACGCGTTGTGCCCCTGTATGCGTTGTACCGCAATGGACCGATCGGTGCCCCCGGCCGGCCCATTGCATTCAATGTGTGCGGGTACGCGTTGTGCCCCTGTACGCGTTGTACCGCAATGGACCGATCGGTGCCCCCGGCCGGCCCATTGCATTCAATGTGTGCGGGTACGCGTTGTGCCCCTGTATGCGTTGTACCGCAATGGACCGATCGGTGCCCCCGGCCGGCCCATTGCATTCAATGTGTGCGGGTACGCGTTGTACCCCTGTACGCGTTAGTACCGCAATGGACCGATCGGTGCCCCCGGCCGGCCCATTGCATTCAATGTGTGCGGGTACGCGTTGTACCCCTGTACGCGTTGTACCGCAATGGACCGATCGGTGCCCCCGGCCGGCCCATTGCATTCAATGTGTGCGGGTACGCGTTGTGCCCCTGTACGCGTTGTACCGCAATGGACCGATCGGTGCCCCCGGCCGGCCCATTGCATTCAATGTGTGCGGGTACGCGTTGTAACCCTGTACGCGTTGTACCGCAATGGACCGATCGGTGCCCCCGGCCGGTCCATTGCATTCAATGTGTGCGGGTACGCGTTGTACCCCTGTACGCGTTGTACCGCAATGGACCGATCGGTGCCCTCGGCCGGCCCATTGCATTCAATGTGTGCGGGTACGCGTTGTACCCCTGTACGCGTTGTACCGCAATGGACCGATCTGTGCCCCCGGCCGGCCCATTGCATTCAATGTGTGCGGGTACGCGTTGTACCCCTGTACGCGTTGTACCGCAATGGACCGATCGGTGCGCACCCATTGACAATGGCCTTGCCTGGCAACGGACGCGTTTTCGAATTTCGAACGAGTCGGTTGCTGGAAATTCAGTTGGTCACCCACAACAATGTTGCAAAATCATGTATGTCATGAAGTTGAAGATTTGAAGGATGCCGTGGGCGTGTATTGGTGCTGCTATTCCATGGATTGGCCAGATTCAGAAGATGCAAACGACTTGGACCTATCACTTTGGACACAAGGGACAGTATCTGCCTCTCCAGCACATATATATTGCTGGCTGTTCCCCTGAGAGCTCACTTGCCTGCACTACATGCTCCAGGACGACATCTGCCACTGCACTGCTGCTGTCTCTGCCCCTCTGGACCCTGCAATGGCACGTACTGTGGAGAGAGCCCCAGCCTTCAGCCTTGAGGAGAACCAGGCCCTGCTGGACAGCCTACTTCCACAGTACAGCAAGCTGTATGGGACACCAGGGGAGCAGGTGAGTGTTCTGTGCACTGCCTTTCTGAATGTGCATTTTGTCTGACTAGCAAGGCTGAAAGTCTGCACGCCACTGGCTAGCAGGCTCACTGAGTAGTTGTCACCCCCCATAGTGTGTAGTGACATGCACTGGACAGGTATGGTGCAGTGACAGTGCATTTCAACAAGGTTTTACTTCCCATGCAATGATACCATGTAGTGACGTCTGGCAAAGTGTCCATGGGCAGCGTTGCACTGCCTGTGTACATCATGTGCCCCTGTGAATGAGACATGTATATACAACTGTGTCATGCACGGATATGTTGCATGTGTAGTAATGGCCTTTTCACTTTGTCATCCTGACAGGTTAATGCCCATCGGAAGCAGGAGATCTGGAAGGACATCGTCCGGGCTGTCCGGTCCGTGGGGGTCTACAAGCGCCGGATCCGCAACTGCCAGAAGAGGTGGCAGGACCTTCGGGGCTGGACCCGGAGGATTGCACGGGTCCAGCTGAAGCTGTCGCCTCCTCGCAGGAGGGGCGGAACACGGACCCTGACCCCCCACATGCTCCAGATCCTGGCGGTGGTGTTTCCAGACCTGGATGGGCAGCTGAAGGCCAGACAGCAGCAAGGAGGGGGTGAGTCAAAGACTGCACTGTGAACTCTGTATTACATGCTTTGTGCCCTCCTCTGGCCTGGTTCAACTGCCACAGTGCAGCAGTCATGTTGTCCAGGAGCCATGTCCCTCTATTGTGCACTGCCCACTCCTCATCTGATACCCAGGTGTGGCCCTTACATTCAGGGAATTGTGTCACTTGGGACTGTGTCCTTGCAGTTTGCTTCACTAAAGGTGGGGGACAGCATCTGTTTCCCTAACTCTGTTGTGGGCATCATGGGTGGGTCCATTGTTCACACAACGCCTGTGTTCGGACATGTAATCTGCGTGTTGCTTTGATATGCGGTCCACTTGCTGAGCTGAGCCACCACATGTGCCTGGGGTATGTGGCACACGCCCATGCAGCGGGTGGGAACAATGTTTGGGCCCCAGGAGTGTGCAGATTACGTGTGTCACACATACATAGCCAGCTATCCACTGTCCAGGGCTCATCCCTCATTCATGTGGGGCAGGACAGCCATGCCTACTCCAGGCCATGCAATGCACTCTGTATTCCCACTCCCGTGTATCAGCTGACACATTGTGCGCAGTGATTTGACCCCTCAGGTGTCTGCCTCTGTGTCAGTGTGCTGTGGATTAGTTGCCAGGACTGCTGGGGTGTTTCTTGGTAGGGGCTCAGCATGCCACTGGAGATGTGACCATAGGAGACAATACTTGTGTGTCACATAGGTGTTTGATCAGCTGCCCGTGCAGACTGGGGTATGCGAATGTGAAGTTCAGGCAGCTGTTCCCCATTCACAGCAGATTGTGAGGGGCTCAGGTTCAGAGGGTAGTGTCACAGGTCTCCCATATGTCCAATCGGTATGACCTGGACAGATGAGGGTTAAGATGATGTGTTGTGTGGGGGATGTACATGTGCACTTGTGCAGCTCCAGGACTTGCATTCCCCATGACCTACTATTGTGACACAGTGCAGAGTGTTGTTGTCTGGCTGCCAAGTCATACATCACTGAGACAGTGATGTATGACTTAGCAGTCATGCCTCCGCCATGGCATGTGTCTACTTATTGGTGATCCTGCAGGGGAGTGACATGTGCTACATGCACACCATTGTGGCGATGGCTATCAGGACATGGGTGCATCATGGTGTCTGTCGCTGGTATGCATCACATGCATATCCTATTTGACTCTGGGCGTCCCTTTCATCCGGAAACCTGTACTGACTCAGTGGCAAGAGTTGTGATGTGTGCATGTGCACATGCTACACTGTGTCCTCTGCACTGTCCAACTACTGTGTAGTTGGTGCATGTGTCCACACTGGGGTGTTGCTATCCAACAGACACCAGACAGATGGGTGCAAGGCCATGTGGGATGTGATTGCCATGGTTGGCATCAGACTGACAATTGGCTTCTCCTGTTCAGTTAGGGCATTTTTAGCAATGTACAACTAATGATGCCAGGGCTTGCTCTGTAATGTGCTGTGCTCACAGTGGTGTGTGCGTTTGGTGCAGGTGACTGATGTCTGTCTGTTTCCCCATTGTTTCAGATACATCCACGACCACGGAAGGGGACAGCTCCATGGACCAGGAGGAGCCGGAGAGCTAGACTGGGTCAGCAGCCGAGGAGTGGTCGGAGGGACCCAGTGGCACGGAGGGCGAGGGGAGCCACACCGAGGAGTCCTCAGCACCATCCACCTCAGCTGAGGACCAGAGCAACTCGGAGGATGACTCCCTTATGGAGGCGGGTGTCAGCAGCCACCACACCCCAGCTAGTGTTGCTGTCCCCGCCACCACCAGCACCACCACCGCCCTCCCATCGGCTCCCATTCCCCAGGTCTGTGGAGGCTCCCATGTTCGGGAGCGTGTCTCCTTTGGGCCAGGCACCGTACCCCCTGCCCCTGTGTCCCCTGCTTCCCTGAGTGAGGAGTCTGTGTACCTCCTTCGCCAGCTCCATGTAGGGCAGACAGCCATGCTGAGTGTCCTCCATGCGCACACCGCTCTGTTGACTCAGCTGGTGTCGTTCATGGAGGGCATCTCATCGGGCATGTCTGACCTACAGAGGGGCAATAGGTCCATGGACTCCTCCCTGAAGGCAGCAGTGTCCCTCCTCAGACAGTCCCTCACCCCTCCTGCCTCTGCTCCATCCACACTCCCCAGCACCTTACCCGTCCCAAGCACACACACACCGGCACAGGCACACACCAGCACACACACATCCAGCACACAGACACACACGCCACAAACAAAACGCACACGCACGCACAGTCAGGGGACTGAAACCAGACTCACAGGAGATGGGGCCCTGGAACACACACACGCATCCACGAGCACTGCGCAGTCCTCAGTTGCCTCTCCCTCCAAAACACCCTCCCTTGCCTCCTTGCCTCACCTGCAACCCCAAAGACCCAGCGGCTCTTCCTCAGTGACCTCGGCCTCTTCCCCTCCGATCCAGCTGATACAGCATTCAGGGGGAAGAGGAAGCCCACCCACACGGAGCAGAGTGCCCCTCGCCCCCGGACACCCTCTCCCAGGTGCAGACATACTGAGGCCCCCACCCGCAAGTCCCCCCGGAGTCATAAGAGCAAGACTCCACCGCCGCCCTGCAGCTCAGGCACCAAGTCTCCTTCCTCCATCCCTCAGGCCCCCACTCCACAGGTGCCCCCACCACACCCTGCCCCAGGTTCCCCCACCCACAGATATACCATCCCCAAGAGGATCCGGCCTTCTCCCCCTGCCACTTGCTCTCCCGGCACCACACCCCCACTGCGCTTGTCTGTGCCACTGATGTGGTGAGGGTGTCCTCCCCCTCTGTCCAGCCCACCTTGCCTGTTCCCCATTCTCCTCCCCTGGTGGTAGGCACTGCAGTGGAGTCCACTTCCACCCTGTCTGACTTGGGCACTGCAGTGGCAGACCTGTCCACTCCACCTGCAGGGTCCACTACAGTCGTGCCGGCACCCACAACATCTGAGTCATGCCCCCCAGTTGTGCCGGCACACACCATGTCAGACACCTCCACTGCAGTTGTCAGTGGCTCTCCAGCACCCACCACCCCTTCCCTGCTTCCTCCTGGTGAGCCATGATCCTGTCCCTGCGGTGCCTGGCCTGCCCCCCGGTTGCCCCTCCTAGTGGATTGTCCCTGGTTTTGTGCAGGCATGCGTAGGGTGACATCTGCCACTGTCACCCAGTTTGGACTTTGACAATGGACTGGCCATTGGCCTTTGTGTTTTTTCTGGACTTTGTTTTCATTCCACACATATGCTGAATAAAGCAACTTTCTGTTCTCTAGTGCTTATGCTTCTGATGTACATGTTGTTGATGATGCTAACCATGCCCTTGCTGCAGTGATGGTGATATTTGGTCTCATGATAATGAAGTGTTACTGTGCAGGAACCCATGTGGTCCAGGGGGAATGTGTCCTATCCTGTGGTGTATCCATGTCATCCATAGCAGCATCTGAGGGTGTCATGTGTTCAGTATTTGGCAATGGGATTTCCTACTTAGATTAGCTATTTCACATCTGTGGCTTCCACCCCTGCACATCTGTTGTGCCTGCCATTGTTCAATTCGTCTACTTCCCTGACCGTGTGGCCATCTCCACTGGACATGCAGGTTTGGGCATCAATGGGGAAGGACTCATCCGTGTAGTCAGTGCAACATTGCTATACAAGTGTGTTGGATCTGTGCTGATGATTCCGTTGGCACTTCCATGACCAGGCTGATGTGACGGGAGCCCTCATTTGGTGCTAATTGTTGATTGTGTGACCAAGTGCTCAGCTGACATGATGGGGCCCTACTGAGGCAACATATGGCACAGCTTTCCTCACACAGGAGTGGAGTCCCCTCATGGCAGTGTGTACTCCTGTGACATTGCCTGCGCCCAAGGTGTGTGTTGTATGTGCATGTCTGTGTGTTCACTTCCGTTTAGCTGTGCATGCTGTGATCCCTAGTGTTGTACCTGTTTGTGATGCTTGCTGAGTTGACCTATGTTCCCCCAAAGTCTTCTCCCTGGGTTCTCTGTGATGTGGGTGCATGGCACATTACTGGTCATCAGGGTGTCACCCATAGGTGTGTTTGCTGTCAGGGCTGAGTTTGTGTGCAGACGCAGATGGGTCACAGTCAGGTTTCCCCTTGGCACTTGTTGTTTGCCCCTGTCATGTGATTTCCAGTTTGTGTTATCTTTCAGTGATTGTGACACGTTGTGTGTGTGACTGCTGGCACTCCTCAGGGTCCGGGCTGCAATGTTGGTTGTTGTCTATGTGTGTTCTTTGTGGGTGACCTTGGCTTCTTCATTGGTGTGTGACTGTGGCTGGGATCCCATTGGTTGGTGTGGTATTGCCGTCATGTCCATGTACAGCGTAGTGTGCAGTGTGTCAGACATTCAGGAGTCTTGTTGAGTGGCCATGTGTGATGTGTTTCTGCACCTTGGTTCCCACCCACCACCCTGGAATAGTCATGGGTGCATGTGCAATGTCACCAGTGCATGTGTGCTTCACTGCTGCACATTGTTGGAGGTCGAGGGGTGTGGTGTTGAGTGTGTGCAGATGAGAGTTGTTGCCCGGCTAGGCCCCTGCCTCCATGTTGGCCTTGGCTTACTGGCCATGCTGATTGATTTGTGCTTGTGTAGGTGTGATGGTAGTTTGTTGCTCAGTACACATGACTGTGGTTCACAGTGTGAACGACATTTAGCTTTGTCATCACAGTGGGATTGTAATGCAGCCCAGGGTCACCACATTGTGGGGGCCCTGGGGGTAGTGCTGTGGTGTGTCTGTGTCTTGCTGTGTCAGTTGCTGTTCCTACGTGCCTGTGTGACATGTGTGATTTGTGCTCCCTCTCATCTGACAATGCCTGCTTGCCCACATAGGGGATTTGGATCCATGAGTTACCTTTGTGTGGCACTGTATGCACATCTGTATGATTGGTATTCAGGTCTCCTCATGTGTTGTGTGGTTGCCTGGGGACACTGGCACCCCCCCTCACCTGTTGTGTATGATGTGCAGTGTGGGTCTGCCTGTTTGTGTTTGTGCATCTGCACCACTGCATTGGCATATCTTGGGTGTGCCATTGGCTGTATGTAGTTTGGTGGGTTTCCCCTGCTGTCCCTGGGACTCCTAGGTCATCGGTCAGCACAATAATCATGGTTTGTGTGTCCCATTGCTGCCATGGTATGGTATCTGTTCACCTCACATCTGCAGTCTCCACAGGGTATCTGCATTTGTGTGCCCACTGGTGCAAATATGTGGGTCTGCATTCTGATGGTCACTTCTGTCATTGTGTCATTGATGAATGTTGACAGTGTCAGCCCCCATGGGTGTTGTTTGTCTGCACATGGCCAAAGGTATGTCTTATTTGCACTGCAGTATTTGGCTCACCCAATTTATGTTGCAATGGGACACATACACTACTTTGCCACTGATGTGTTTTTTGTTCTGTGACCAGGAATCATCCATGCAGTTTGGCAGTTGCAGCTCTTTCGTTGTCAACACTTACCTTTTGGTCACTGCGGTGATGGGGCGTTAGACCCCATTGCCACAATGTTCAGAATGTGCTTCAGCTATGGACCCCACACTTACCTTTTGGTCACTGTGATGATGGGGGTTTAGACCCTATTGCCACAATGTTCAAAAGGTGCTTCAGCTATGGACCCCACACTTACCTTTTGGTCACTGTGATGATGGGGGTTTGGACCCCATTGCCACAATGTTCAAAATGTGCTTCAGCTATGGACCCCACACTTACATTTTGGTCACTGTGGTGATGGGGCGTTAGACCCCATTGCCACAATGTTCAGAATGTGCTTCAGCTATGGACCCCACACTTACCTTTTGGTCACTGTGATGATGGGGGTTTGGACCCCATTGCCACAATGTTCAAAATGTGCTTCAGCTATGGACCCCACACTTACATTTTGGTCACTGTGGTGATGGGGCGTTAGACCCCATTGCCACAATGTTCAGAATGTGCTTCAGCTATAGACCCCACACTTACCTTTTGGTCACTGTGATGATGGGGGTTTAGACCCCATTGCCACAATGTTCAAAAGGTGCATCAGCTATGGACCCCACACTTACATTTTGGTCACTGTGGTGATGGGGCGTTAGACCCCATTGCCACAATGTTCAGAATGTGCTTCAGCTATGGACCCCACACTTACCTTTTGGTCACTGTGATGATGGGGGTTTGGACCCCATTGCCACAATGGTCATGGCCTGCTTGCATTGTGGGGGCCACACACATATATGTGTGGCACATGTGCTAGGGGGTCACATTGTATGTTCAAAGTCATGTTCAGTGTTGTAGGCATTTGACACAGTCTACACACGCTTGTCATGGTGTTGGGGGATGTCTTTTTCTTGCATTCCCTAGGTTGTGGTGTGCTGGTTGTGTCATGCCTTGTCCATCCTATGAGTGGGGGTGGTAGTGGTGGTAGGCATCCAGCCCCCCCTGGGTGAGGGTGGTAGTAGTGGTAGGCATCCAGCCCCCCTGGGTGAGGGTGGTAGTAGTGGTAGGCATCCAGCCCCCCCTGGGTGAGGGTGGTAGTAGTGGTAGGCATCCAGCCCCCACTGGCTGAGGGTGGTAGTGGTGGTAGGCATCCAGCCCCCCCTGGCTGAGGGTGGTAGTAGTGGTAGGCATCCAGCTCCCCCTGGGTGAGGGTGGTAGTAGTGGTAGGCATCCAGCCCCCCTGGGTGAGGGTGGTAGTAGTGGTAGGCATCCAGCCCCCCTGGGTGAGGGTGATAGTAGTGGTAGGCATCCAGCCCCCCTGGGTGAGGGTGGTAGTAGTGGTAGGCATCCAGCCCCCCTGGGTGAGGGTGGTAGTAGTGGTAGGCATCCAGCCCCCCTGGGTGAGGGTGGTAGTAGTGGTAGGCATCCAGCCCCCCTGGGTGAGGGTGGTAGTAGTGGTAGGCATCCAGCCCCCTGGCTGAGGGTGGTAGTAGTGGTAGGCATCCAGCCCCCCTGGGTGAGGGTGGTAGTAGTGGTAGGCATCCAGCCCCCCCTGGGTGAGGGTGGTAGTAGTGGTAGGCATCCAGCTCCCCCTGGCTAAGGGTGGTGGTAGGCATCCAGCCCCCCCCTGGCTAAGGGTGGTAGTAGTGGTAGGCATCCAGCCCCCCCTGGGTGAGGGTGGTAGTAGTGGTAGGCATCCAGCCCCCCTGGGTGAGGGTGGTAGTAGTGGTAGGCATCCAGCCCCCCTGGCTAAGGGTGGTGGTAGGCATCCAGCCCCCCTGGCTGAGGGTGGTAGTAGTGGTAGGCATCCAGCCCCCCTGGGTGAGGGTGGTAGAAGTGGTAGGCATCCAGCCCCCCCTGGCTAAGGGTGGTGGTAGGCATCCAGCCCCCCCTGGCTAAGGGTGGTAGTAGTGGTAGGCATCCAGCCCCCCCTGGCAAAGGGTGGTAGTAGTGGTAGGCATCCAGCCCCCCCTGGGTGAGGGTGGTAGTAGTGGTAGGCATCCAGCCCCCCCTGGCTAAGGGTGGTTGTAGTGGTAGGCATCCAGCCCCCCTGGCTGAGGGTGGTAGTAGTGGTAGGCACCCAGCCCCCCTGGGTGAGGGTGGTAGTAGTGGTAGGCATCCAGCCCCCCTGGGTGAGGGTGGTAGTAGTGGTAGGCATCCAGCCCCCCTGGCTAAGGGTGGTAGTAGTGGTAGGCATCCAGCCCCCCTGTGTGAGGGTGGTAGTAGTGGTAGGCATCCAGCCCCCCCTGGGTGAGGGTGGTAGTAGTGGTAGGCATCTGGCACCCCCATGGCTAAGGGTGGTAGTGGTGGTGGGCATCTGGCACCACCCTGGCTAAGGGTGGTAGTGGTGGTGGGCATCTGGCACCACCCTGGCTAAGGGTGGTAGTAGTGGTAGGCATCCAGCCCCCCCTGGGTAGGGGTGGTGGTGCGCATTCAGGCCCCTGTGTGCATATGTGGCATTGGTGATGGGCATCCCGCCCCTATGGTGCTGCTGTTGCTGGTGTAAGTATATTCTGCATCCCTCTGTGTGTGTGTGATGTGTCGTGTACGTGTTGTATATGTTTTGTGGTTGGTGTCTGACTTACCTTCTGTGCCGTACGCGTCCGTGCCTGTTCCGGTAGTAAATGTAGAATATTGGTATGATCGGGACGAAGGGATTCATGGGTTGGTTCGTGTCGTTCGTCCTTCTCGTTGCTTCGTGTCGTCCTCGTCGCTTCGCGTCGTCCTCGTCGCTGGCGTGTTTGTCTCGTAGCCGTGTATTGTGTTGTGGCGCGAATCGGAGCTTATGTGCGCCTCTCCCGGATGCTTTGACGTGCCGTGCATAGCGACGGGTTCGGCGCGTACGGGAAGCGCATCGTACTTGGTCGGCCGGACGGAGCTGCATTTTCCCTTCCGTGCGACTCGATTCGGCGTTTCCGGATTCGCCTCGGTCGGAGTACAGGACCTGGATTGGGTGAGTACGGCTCGGCCGGATTCTGTGCTGTTGTGCGCATCGTACTTACTCGTTCGGTCTGCTGTACGGATCGGTCGGGAAACAGGCATTCGCATGGCTTTTTTCCCGACCGAATGGTATTGGGTGCGTCTCCGACCGAGATCGGAATCGGCCCCTATATGTTTTAGCAACATTTACTAGGAAAAATGTTTCAGTCTATTTCCTCCTTCCTGTCATATCGCACGCAGGAAGGACACATTCCACAAACACTGGTACATTGGCACGATAACAAGAATGTACAGTTCATGGTGGCCTTGAACCAGGTCTTCACTTTGAGGCACTTGGCAGTATGTAGCTGGTATAATCTGCGCATGCGTTTTTCAGCAGGATTGTCAGCCATGCTGGATTCTTAGGCAGCCATTTAATGGTGGGCCCATAAACAAAATAAACACAAAAAGAGTATTAATTACAAATGAAACCCATTATGTTTTACCTCCCATGTACTAATACCCTGTATAAATGATACATTGCAAAAGCTATTAATGTAAAGCAGCTTTTCTTATTATTTGTGCACAACATGCAAAAATGTGCAATGTACAACATAGCATAAAACATGCACTAGTGTAAATTTTGAAAGCGCACACAGTTAATACTTACTCATAGCAACATGCTCTAATGTTTTAGATAGCTTTTCATGCAAAATGCATTTGCCCCATGTGTAGTGTTGGTGCATGGTTAATTAATACACATTATAAAAAGATGTGTTATGAACTGAATATGCATTGTCTAAATATGCAACAAAGCCAAAGTCTCTTGTGACAGGAACAGGGAGTGTAGATTATAAGGGAAAGGAAACTGGGAAGAGAGAACACATTCCATGATTCAAAGCTAAAGAGGCCACTGAAATCACGAGTTTTCTCTACACTGCAAAAACACATGTTAATTCAGCACAAGCATTTCAGACTGAAAGCATTTATGACCAAAACTCATTTTATATTTTTCACTGCATGCACCAAAAGTGCCACTTTAAAAAAAAAAAAAACTTTGGACTAGGCATGTGCCATGTGTTTTCACTTGCACCAAAATTTGTGTGCCATTTTTAAATGCAGTCTGTCTGAAACATAAAAATAAAGCAATGCTTAATTTGAGAAATCTAGCTCTATCAACTCTCCCTTTGATGATAACAAATCATGATACCTCAAATGATTTGTAGATCATCACACTTATTTATTTTCACAAGTGACATTTTTATTGCAAAAGCTGAGCATATAACAATTTTACTTCTATTTCTAAGGCAAACACAAGTCTTGTCTGTAATCAGATCACATATAGCCAAGCTCAAATGTTTAGTGCAGAGTTCTGTAAGTAGCTTCTTGGAACTGTTAGTCTTCTCTAAAATAAGTAACTAAAATAATAAAAAGAAAATTCAACAGGACAGTTCTCTTTTCTATTTTCTTTTCTTCTTTCATCATTCAAAGATTCTTTTCTCTTCAGTTCTTGACAATTCTCAGTTATTGTTTCAGCCTTTCTTTTTCTCTTTGTCGCCAGCTTGCCATCAGGCTGGCTCATACAGTTCATTCAAAGTGGCATTTTGTACTTTTTCCATGCATTTTGACCACTCAGGTGCTGAGAAACTCTGACAGAGCACCATCAATTCTTTGCACTTTTTCAATCCAAGCCTTTCACTTTTATTTTCACTTTGATCAGATTCAGATGTTTCAGCTATGGGTGCAAATGATTTTTCAAAGGACCACTCCAGACGTTTTGGATACCCTTTCAGCCAGCTTTTTCCTACCTTCACTCGTAGGCCCACAGCACTAATTTCTTCTTCAGAGGCTGCATCTGACTCTTTCACCCTTTGGACACCGCTTTCATCTGAGTCAGTTTCCACTTTTTGCTTTTCCAGTGCCACTTCAGTTTTCTCTAGTGCTGCTTCAGACTCTGTGTGTTCCCTTACAGCTTGACTGACCTTCTTCTGTGGACTTTTAACCACTGCTGGCATCTCTTCTTGAAGAGGAGCTGTTTTATCAGGGGGACACAGGACCATACGTGTGTGAGAGGCATACACCCAATTTGGAAGGCCACCACATTTCACAACAGTCTTTGCCAGGATTATTTGGAACAGGCCTTTCCATTTCACAGCATCTCTCAGATCAAAGTCGTTGCACCATCCATCATGCAGATCTTGTGCAGCAGCTGCAATCTGGTGAGAAACTGCACGCTCCACATCAGCCAGACCTTCACAGCAATGGCTAGTGTTTTCATCAGTGTTTTTCACAAGTGCATTTGCATGTTCATTTTCAAGCCACTTTGGTGATGCTGAAACACAGTCTTTTGCAAAGTGTAACTCTGTGCTGTCTTTGTGTTGCTTTATTATGCTTGAAACTTCAGGCTGATGGCTACAATCGAATCTTTGTCCAATCTGTTGTTCTGCACTCATCATCTTTGAAACCTCATTATGATCTGATTCCAGAGAAACTGGCAATCTATACCTGGGCATCAGTTTTTGCAATAACACATTTGCTACTATGCAGTTGTCACTTTTTTCAAAAACAGTTCTGATACAACCCTGTTGTTCTGCTTCTGAAACAATTTCTTGAGCCTCTATTAATTCACCTGTGAAGATTCCTTTGAATGTATGTGCTAACAGAATACAATTTTGTGCAACTGAATGAGCAATTCTCTCTCCCATGACAACAGTGACTCCCATTTGAGCAGATATACTGCATGTTATGGTAAGGGCAATCAATTTCGAATTTTGGGCTGAGGTAACTACTGAAAGCCATGAAGCTTTGACAACATAATGTATAGGAAGCACAGCATGTGCTGCTCTTAATGTGTCATTATTACCTTTCAAATATGGGCCATCTACAAAATGGACATAGTTGGGCTGAATCAGACGTTCATCCTTAAAGTCTGATCTTGGCTTTATTCATATTTTCATGACATCTAGACACTCATATTCAGTTTCATTGAGGTTGGGATCAAAGGTCATTGGGAAATACATCACAGACCCTTGAACACATTCATGTTTTTGAACAGGCACTGAGAGAGCGCAGCCCTCCCTCTCACTGCAAATTGGTGTATTTTCTTTTAAATAAACTTTCATTCCTAGTGCTGGGGCGCGACACTTTTTCTCTTTCAACTCTAGGAATGCTTTTGTGCAATTGTTGTCCAATGGAAGCGGATCAGACACATTCTTGTGTGTCAGCCTCAGTAAAGGCTTAGCCACTAGGGAAAGGTTTGGTAACCACTCTCTACAGCAGCCAACCATTCCCAAACATTTCCTGACTTCTTTCTGAATTTGAGGTGGATTCATCTGTGAATTATTTCCACTCTCTCTGGTGACACCTTTCTACCTCCCTTTCCAATTATGTGTCCCAGACATTCATTTTCTTTTTGACAGTACTCCTGACTATTCTCATGCAATGGCACTGTTACATGAACATGACAAAAATCAATAACAGTAAGCCATTCTTCAGCACATGGAATGTGAAAAATATATTGGCTGGATTCGGTACCACAGGACAACATGGAAAAGTTATGCTATTAATCTCCTGCACTAATCTGTTCTTTTCATTTAGTTTCTGTGAACCTGTGATTAGAAAGTTACATAAACTTCCAATCAATTCCATGAAAAATCTTTTACTCAGTTTATCTCCAATTATGGGTAAGATTTCTGCAACTGGTGGTGTTCTTGAATACATGTCATCTGGTTCTAATTTGAATAAGACATGTTCTGCACATTTTATTAATCTGACATCCTTCTCTGTGAACTCCCTTACTTCTGTGTTTATTATTTCTTTCAAATCAGAAGGTAATTTTTCAACTGTCTTTTCTGAAAACAATGCTACAGCTGTCTCTTGTTGGGCCATTTTAAAATGTGCATCCTCATCAGGAATCTGAAAATTAACATTATCTGGTGTACAGTAACCTGTGCTGTTTAATTTGCAAAACAATTGTTTTCCTGCCAGGCCTGAGTCACAAACAACAACTTGGCAATTTTCCTCAAATGGGCCTATTTTGGGTGCAAATTCTTCTAAAACTGGGTTTGTAATTTCTCCTTTTAAAATTCCTACAATTAAGTCTGGATCTTCCACTACTTTCACAATGGACTTGGTAAATTCAGAATTGTTAGGGTTAAAACTCTCATTTTCAAATATAGCAACCTGTTGAACTGGGTTCTGATTTTGTTTCTGGAAAGAATTCACATTTGCTCTGGACAACTTATTTAAATTAATTTTAGCATTTTCCATATTTTGTGGGACCATCTGTGCTTGAAAAATTCCTGTCATTGGTACCTGTTTCTGAACTGATATTTGCATTTGCTTGGCTGACACATCTTGCACCTGCATTTCTCTCTGTTTTTGCACATTTCCAACTGCTGCATCATGTTTAAATTTAAATTTCTTCTTCCAATGCTCAAATCTGTTATAAAAATGGCAAAAGGACACCCTTTCCAGCAGTACAACATCCATACCTGAATGTGCACAGACCAAAACACCTTTACTTCCATCCTGTGTTCTTTTAATCTGTACCCAATCAACATCCTTTGCTGGCACTCTGCCCTTCAGGAAAGTAATCACTGCTACGTTTTTCTCAATAACAACAGAAAATGATGGTGCATTCATGCAAACCCTTTTCATTGTCTCCTCACCTGGCCTTTGCACAGCAACTTTATATTTAAACCACAATTCAGTCTGCATGGCAATGTCAAAGAACATTTGCAAATTAATGCACAACTCTTTTAAATTTTCAACAAATCCATCAACTTGTGGGTACCACAGCATAAGTTTGTCTCTCAATTGTGGGAATGTGTTCAGAAATGCTGCAAGTTCACTTTTGTTCCGTGGCACATGAACATGCACTTATCCCACCTTTTCTCTTAATGAGTAAGCAAAAGCTTCTCCCTCATCCTGTTTATTATTTTCCCTAACAAGGTCTGGTGGTTTCTTTTTCTTCTCATGTTTTCTTGCCCACTTGTCTCCTAATTTCTCAAACCCATTGCATTTGAAATTATATTTCATTATTTCTGCAAGGTGCAACTGCATTCCTGAAGAACACATTGTCTCATTTGCCTCATCATTCATATGTACCCTGAAGCTTTTCTGAAATGGAAAACTTCCTGAAACATTAATTTCATATTTTTGAGCCAAATCAGTCAGTCTACCATGTGTAGTTACTGCACATGTATTTGTTTCCTTACTCAGGGAAATTAATTCTTTTTCCTGACACTGGTTCACATTTTCATGATTTAAACAGCAGGGACTGTTAATTTCTTCATGTTCAAATGTTGTATTTAAAACACTAAGCTGATTCTCTTTTCCATGGTCTGGGTTAATTTGGTCCCCCATGCTCTCTATCTTTTTAAGCACTGCTGCTTCCTCACAGCAGGTTTGAAAAATCCCATCTTCAAATATATTCATTTTATCCTGGGATGCAGATGTTGTAAAGACCATTTTCCCCCCACCTTTCAGTGCTTGGACTGTCTGGGGTAATTTCTGTTCAATAATCTGTGAATTCTGAGTTTCTGAAATAAACCCTGCCATAATCACTCCTTCTGCAGCTCTTTGATCCTTTTGAGTAGGGGCCATATTAATTGGGACAGTCACAATTTTTCTAGGCATTGCCTGTGCATCTGTAGTTTGTGATATCTGGACTGAATCAGTCACATTTAAAGCAGTAACACCTGGAGGTATCACTGTCAGTGCTGAATCAATAAGTAGTGGGTCAATCTGAAATGTCTGCACAGTTCTCTCAGTCTGTGTTTCTCTCTGTTTAACAGAAGCAGTAGCCACTGTAGTACTTACTGGTACACTATTTTCAGTATTTTTAATGGGAACCACATAAAGTGGCGGACACTCAGTTAACAATGCATCCATTATTTCATCCCCTGAATCATTATTTATTTGAAGCTTTTTATCATCATTAATTCCCTTCTCCTGCATCTGGTGCTTTACCTTTTTATCCTCACTTGCTTTGTCTCTTGCTGTCTTTTCCCACAAGCTTAAGGCCTCAAATTGTGCAGCTCTAGATGGTGTCTTTATTTCACAAAATCTTCCCTTAATTTGTCAATAATCTGCAATTCAAAAGTACCATCTTTTGGAAACCTCAAAGGACCTTCTTTTTCAGTAATCTTGCACCATTGGTGAACCCACATACATGAATTTTGTCCCAAATTGGTAGACATAAAATGCAAGGGTGTTCCTTCAGGAGCATCACCAATTAAAAACGAATTTTTCACTTTACCTCCTAACAGCTTCTTTAAACCTTCAAACATTTTCATTTCTGCAATAGTTCAATGCAATTTCTTTTCTCCAATGCTGTCAGTTTCAATTTCAGTCAGTTTAACTCCTACTACTGACCCTCCACAAAATCTTACTGCAATATTTTTCTGAGTTTTCTTAATCAACATTCTGTTAGTAACAACATAAAAACAATCGCTACTCTGTCTGTTCCACTAAATAAAGGATAGATTTCTTTTCACGGCGAGTAACACATTCTGCTTACTCTTCACAAAGTAAGAACTTCTGTTTTACTCTTCAAACACGGCGAGTAAGTCCCTTCCGCTTACCCTTCACTCAAGCTCAGAAGAACCTGCTACTCCTTTGGTGTTACCCTTTCTAGGTGATATAACACCAAAGTTTCACCAGCGAACTCTTTTGCTATCAATCACTCTCACTTTTACACAGAAAATAGTCCCTAATTTAACACTGCCAGCCCTACCTAGCTTCTCAGTGTTATTCCAACAGACGAGTAACCTCCTGCAGTGTGGCTTCCAGTTACCACCCGCTATTCCTTCCCGGGAATTTCCACAGGTGTACATACCTGTTTTTCCAGACAACATAGGACAAGCCACTAACTTACTTAACATGAAGAGTTAAAACATGTAATCAATAACCAATAAATCCTGTCCTATGAAATTACCAATATAATCAATAAAACCAAGTCAAAAATGAGCAAACTTTTCACCAACAGTCAAAACCCTTACTATTTTCAACACTTCAAAATACATCCTAGCACATTAACAACATTTCACAACCCTATTGATACTAACACCACTCCAGCAATCGCCTTCTTGCATCACCTTCCAGTACTGCTTTGCCAGTCTTCAGGTTCTGAGCATTGGAGTCAGGAATCAGGACTTGGACATTTATCTAACTTGGGCAATTATTTTCTAGAACTAATTTTCACAGATCAACTCTCCTCCTAAGGTCAATGGACCATTAGTCAAATAGTTGATGGTGATATTAATAATCCTTAATCACCAAACTAATTGATAATAACCTTCCTCTTGCTACCAGAAACTGATGCAGCGGTAATTTCACGGTAATTTCTCAATGCAAAACCTCATTTTCTTTCTAATTTACCGCTGCAAAGGTACTGGACCCTTGCCACTGTATATTACCATCAGGAGATTTACATAAACATGAAAAATCAAAAATGCAATTAATATTTAAGCCAATAAAGAGAGTTGTGAGTATTTTAAAGGGTTTTATTTTCTAGTTAAAAGTTAAAGTTCTCTGACCCTTTATTCATTAGTCAAATATCAATCAGGTTACAGAATTGAAAATAGGAAAAATAGAATTAATACAGAACATATTATAGGTTGCACACAAAACATTCCATAAAGGAAAGGAATGAGGCAATCAAATGTCAATCAGAATTCTCCAAAGAAAGTTCAGGAAATATAATTCAAGAGTAAATTATGCAAGGCTAATCAATAATTAATAATTGGCAAAAATCTCCCATAAAGAGAAATAAATGCATAAGACAAATAAATCTTTTTAAAACTAATTAATTAGTCAAAGCATGAACTTAAAAGTTTTAGCATCAAAATCTAATCCTGTTCTATCCAGCTCCACTCTCTGCCCTGGTCTGTTCATCTGTCCTCTCTGTGTTCACAGAGAGACGCTGCTCCTGAAAAGGCCCCTCCTTCACAGACCACAGAGGAATGTGATCTACCTTGCCAAAAATATGACGTGCAAGGCTAGCCTATGCCCCCACCTCCCTCTATCTCTCCTCGGACGCAATCTGCTCTCAGACTGCACCCGCTAAAGCTTCTAAAGCCTCTAAAAAAAACTAAAAAAAACAAAAACCCCAAAGCCCCCTAAAGAGGTCATATTTATACTCTAATTCTTGGCTGACTATACTAATAAGGTTGCAATTTTCAGTAAAGCTTGCACCCTGATTGGATAGCTTAGATGACGAGGGTCTCACCATCCTGTTCTCATTGACAAATCCAACCCACACCAGTTTTAACAAAGAATGATTAATACAACTATATGTTTTAGCAACATTTACTAGGAAAAATGTTTCAGTCTATTTCCTCCTTCCTGTCATATCGCACGCAGGAAGTACACATTCCACAAACACTGGTACATTGGCACGATAACAAGAATGTACAGTTTATGGTGGCCTTGAACCAGGTCTTCACTTTGAGGCACTTGGCAGTATGTAGCTGGTATAATCTGCGCATGCGTTTTTCAGCAGGATTGTCAGCCATGCTGGATTCTTAGGCAGCCATTTAATGGTGGGCCCATAAACAAAATAAACACTAAAAGAGTATTAATTACAAATGAAACCCATTATGTTTTACCTCCCATGTACTAATACCCTGTATAAATGATACATTGCAAAAGCTATTAATGTAAAGCAGATTTTCTTATTATTTGTGCACAACATGCAAAAATGTGCAATGTACAACATAGCATAAAACATGCACTAGTGTACATTTTGAAAGCGCACACAGTTAATACATACTCATAGCAACATGCTCTAATGTTTTAGATAGCTTTTCATGCAAAATGCATTTGCCCCATGTGTAGTGTTGGTGCATGGTTAATTAATACACATTATAAAAAGATGTGTTATGAACTGAATATGCATTGTCTAAATATGCAACAAAGCCAAAGTCTCTTGTGACAGGAACAGGGAGTGTAGATTATAAGGGAAAGGAAACTGGGAAGAGAGAACACATTCCATGATTCAAAGCTAAAGAGGCCACTGAAATCACGAGTTTTCTCTACACTGCAAAAACACATGTTAATTCAGCACAAGCATTTCAGACTGAAAGCATTTATGACCAAACCTCATTTTATATTTTTCACTGCATGCACCAAAAGTGCCACTTTAAAAAAAAAAAACTTTGGACTCGGCATGTGCCATGTGTTTTCACTTGCACCAAAATTTGTGTGCCATTTTTAAATGCAGTCTGTCTGAAACATAAAAATAAAGCAATGCTTAATTTGAGAAATCTAGCTCTATCAGTAGTTTTGTTTCAAGAATCGTCGCCAAAAATCTGTAGTGACGAGGTCCACAGCCAGGATGTAGTTTTAAGTAGATTTATTGAGTTCAGTTACATATAGTTGAGTTGTAGAGATGCAGCCCCACCACGAGCAGTCTGCCTGCTGCTCAGCCCATACTCCAACTGTCACACTCAAGCATCCAGGCACCCAAACATTCCATTCAAGCCCATCACACCAACATTCCATGCATCACACTCACCTGCTGAGCAGCTAGGAAGAAAGTAACAGAGAATAACCAGATAATTATAATACAGATTACAATACCCTGCAACACCTCCAGGCTCCCCTGTGGGTGTTACTACTGGTAAATCAAAGGTAAGAAAAGCAAGCATGAGAAAACAAATAATAAAATCATTAAAAACAAGCTGTTTCAACTAACAGGCACCTCCCAAAGAGTACAAGGAGCTGAAAATCGGTGCACGTTCTAGCATGCTCTGGCAGAGCTGCACGGACGCGAAGTGTCCATATTTAAATACCGTCTTAGAGGAGGGGGGCATGTCCAACTTCTTCCCTGATGCCTTTTCTCCCTACTGCCTTCCGCCATGTTGCTTTCGCCATCTGTGCCTTCCTTCTCCTGCCCTATTGCTCCTCCTCCCTACCCCCACCCTTTGTGCTGCTTTGGTACCCCCCTGCTTTTCCACACCTCCTACCTCCCTCCAGATGTGTGACTTCCTCCCTCTGTTTTGCTTCCCCCCACCTCAGCCCTTCTTGTTGCTCGCCCCCACCGGCGTTTCAATTAAAAAAACAATCAAGTCATTTTCTAGGGGTATGAATGTGTGGTGTGCATACCTACAAAATGAAAAAAATCACTCTTTCATAGTGTCTTATTTAAGTTTATTTCCTTTAGCCATGCTTCACAGCATGGGGGAGGCTGTACAGCATGGCTGTAAACTATTGACATTGGTTTCATAGGTAGGACCTATTGGCTTTGCCGATAGAGGTGGACAAGCAACTGAAAGCTCAAGCCAGATGCCTGGCTCAGCTCAAGGTCACCTTGGACCCTCAAGGCTAAAACAAGCCAAGTTTTAATGTGGCTTTTGCCTGCCACCTTTACTCTGCCTATGGCACTAAGAATTTTAAATCTTTGCTGTAAAATAGGAGAGGAAAAAAGTTACCCATCTAGTGTCTCAATGGCACAATGTGAAATGAGTAAACCTAGAATTTTCCAGGCCTAATGAAATTGTATGTTCCTTGGAAATTATTTTACCGTGCTTTCTTTTTCTGCATTTCATTTGAGAATACTTAGAAATACATGAGTTCAGGGTGTGTGCTATATGAGCACCTTCCTTGTGTCTAATTTAACCAGACTATAATGTTGCTCCATGTAAGAATCTAGGCTACATATAGAGTGAACATGAGAATGACCTGGCTCTTAATTCACTAATGGCCTTGTTGTCAGGGCTGGAGATGCGTGGGGCATGCATACTTTTAATCCTTATGCTGCTAGACCTTTGCCCCAGTGCTAAGATTTTTTTTTTAGCATGCTTTGGGTAGTTCGTGCTTAGGCCTCCATAACATTTGGTCCACATAAGCTATCCACGTTCAATTTGCGTCCTTTTTTTCAACATCATGGGGATTGTAAAGGTACCCAGGGTTTGTGGATTCCCCTGGAGGGGACTACGAAATTAGCCAAAATATAGCGACATGTTGGGTTTTGGGGAAAAATGGGAAAAAAGTGCTGCAGAAGAAAGCGTCTGTTTTTTTACCTGCAAATTGCATCAACGAAGGGTCTTCGGTACTAAAATTACCATCTTCCGAGCTTTTAGGAACAGGCAGGCTTAATTCTGAAAACCAAATGTTTTAACACAGTTTTGGCATTTTACTGGGAGATAGCACATTTTTCCTAAAAACGCAGGTGCCCTCCCCATACACAACCAGGTTGTTTTGTGATAGAGAATTCTGATGTTTTGTACAATACATTTTGAGCCCTTCCCTGTCACAGGCACTTGGCCCACCCACACAAGTGAGCAAGAATTTTTATTGGGAAACCTGGGGGAATGCTGGGTGATAGGAAATTTGAGCCGGCCCAGTCAACCCACAACTGTCCCAGACAGAAATGTGAGGAAAAATTGTTTTTTGTCAATTAATCAAATTTACAAGGGCTTCTGGGTTAGTAAACATTGTGGGATCCACACAAAACATACCCCATACTACAGAGAGAGTATGCACTGACGGTAAAAATAAAAAAAACACCAGAACATTATTGCACACCTATCCACTAGTCAATCAGACGCATAATGGTTGGATCTGGCACAAGGGTACATACATTGTTCATAAAAAGACTCTATTCACCAATGTTTTTATGAAATAAAACCTGCAAAAGTCATTGTCAATTATTTCTATATCAGATCAGAAAACCACTGACTTACAGCTCGTGAGCTGTAAAGCAATGTCAAGGCACACGCCTTTCATGCATAACACACAGAAATCCATTCACACTGCCAACTGCGGGCCCAACACAATACTAGCAGTGAAATTCAGGGGCCCATCACTCACAAACACCAACAGGACTAACACACCAATCACACCACCAAGCACCCAAACATCAGACAACTGACAAACACACCTCAAGCAAGTCAGTACAAATACTGGCTGCCAGCCACCAACACACTGCCAGTCCATGCATACTGTCAGCCGAGCGCCAGTCCATAGATGCTGCCAGCAGGGCACCGGTCCACAAACACCGCCAGGCAAGCGCCACTCCACTTACACCACCATCTACATGCCAGCCACAAACTTTGCCAGCCAGAAGCCAGTCCACACACACAGCCAGCTAAATCCCCAGTTCAAATACACCATCAACCAAACGCCAGTCCACACACATCACCGGCCAAATGGCAGTACACACATAGCCAGCCAAACGCCAGTAAATGCATGCCATCAGCAGAACTCCAGTTCACACAGACACAGAAACCTTTCCTGGTGTCTAGTGGTTTTCTCCCCCCCACCTTAGGGCAGGTGGGCTTACAAATATGGCTGATCTGCCCGAAGGGAGTGCAGAAAATGGGCAACATTTTACCACAATAATGGAGAGCGACCCTTGCCTAAGGGGACACTCCCTGACATATCAATAACATCATCCCTTGTGTCTAGTGGCTTCCTGGCCCCCTTGGAGGCAGATGGGCCTAAACATATAACCAATCTGCCCCTGGGGGGACAGAAAATGGCCAAAATATTGCCTCCATAATGGGAAGTGACACTTGCCCAAGGGGCCGCTCCCTAAAATATACAAATATAAAACTCCTGGTGTCTAGTGGCTTTCTGCCTCCCTTGGGGACAGATGGGCCTAAACTTTTGGTCGATCTGACCCTGGGGGGGCAGAAAATGACCACAATATTGCCCCCATAATGGGAAGCGATTCTTGCCCAAGGTGCCACTCCCCAACATATAAATAAATACAATTCCTGGTGTCTAGTGGGTTTATGGGGGCAGTAGGGCCTAAAGAAATATGGCCTATCTGTCCCAGAGGGCAGCAAATGGCCAAAGCAATGCCCAATGTATTGGGAGCTACCCTTGCCCAAGAGGCCACTCCCCTACATGAAATTGGAACAAATTGTACCCAAAACAAATCCCTAGTGGGTGCATTCCTGCTGCACAATAGCCGCCCCACCCCGATCGCGCAGCAGGAATGCACTGCAAAGAGTCACCGGGGGAAAGGAAAAACTCTTTCCTTTCCTTCGGTACCTCTTTGCCCTCCCCAATCCCTCCCCAAAGGAAAACTCACCTTCCTCCTTGGACGCGCTGGAAGCCATTTGTGTGCAACGTCCCCGGCCTGCTCTGATGACGTTGGCGGTGGCGTGCATGCTGTCATCATCAGATCGCCAAGGATGAGGGGATGGGTGTGGCAGCACTGCCATCCCTGGTGGGGACCTATAGAGGGGCAGCCCATGGGGGGAGGGCCAGTGCTTCCCCCATGGGTGGGTGCTCTTAGCCGTCCTCGGCATACAAAAGGTTAAGTTCATGTTATAAAACTGTCCCTTTTATTAAATGTCTCTAAATGCACTTTTGTATATCTTTATAAGCTGTATGTTGCACAGTTTACATGCCCAACATTTTCTGGGTTTGGCTCGTGCACGGGCTATCTAGCGCCCAGTCAGACTCTTGGCTCGGCTCCGGCTTGGCTCTACCTGTTTATTTATTGGCTCACCCAGGTCTATTTACCAATGATGGTTAAATAGGGCCGCCCATTGTGCTAGACCTGACAACTTTTAACTAATTAGACAAACTACTCTCAAAATGAATGTTCAAAGCCATACACCAAAATGTATCTATTTATCCATTTGAAGGCAAAAAACATCTTGTCTTTTAATTGTCATTTGATGGAAACTTTTTCTTTATTTTGTTGTTGTGAGAGTGTTTATGACATCCCTGTTGTTTGTCCCTGAAAGGGAATGGGCCTATTGTACCCCTGCTGTTACTTCACTCATGCCCTCTAGTCCGTTTGCACTTCACTGACCGGCAATTAAGCATTCTGAGAGGGCAGTGATATTCACAAATAAGAGCAGGGCAGCAGCAGACACAGAAAGCATTTAAAAAAGCAAATGGGGGCATTTAAATGAATACTTTTAGGTTTGCTTTGCCTAGAGGCTGTCAGCCGTAGCCCAGCCCACAAAACCTGCCCAATGGGTGTTCCACGCCTGCCAACCAATACTGTATATAGTGGAGTGGGCTTGAAATTTAGGGCCTGATTTATATTTCAGCGGACACGACACACCGTGACAAATGCGACTGATATCCCATCCACTGTATTACAATTACATTATATCCTATGGCACTTGTAATACAGCGGACGGGATATCCATCACAAACGGAATATACTGTCCACTGAAATATAAAGCTTGTCTTTGTATGTTTTTAATAATTACGCACTCACCTGTGGAATGATAACATTTAGAGCACCTCGTATTGTACGGCAACATGATTTTTATAGTAATATTCACTTCTTCATTTGTCATATTTTTTTGATCCGTTTAATAGCACAATTAGAATATATGCTTAGCTAATCCCAAATATCTATTGTACTCACAACAATTTACAAAATAAATGTGCCCCATTGGATGCTTCATTTTGTTCTTTTAAAACAAAAATGATCTTTGTCTCTCATAACGGGTAATTAAACAAATTCACATCCAACATAACTCCAGGTTGCTGTTTAGCAAATATGATACTTAATGAATTAAAGACACAAAAGCATGTAGCACATAGTCTGTCAGCTGTTTTTACTATATCATATGTAGCACATAAACACATTTAACATTTAGTCAGTATGCATAGTTGTCATCATTGTGAACCACTTTGGACTTCTCGAATCAGTTTATGAGTTACATAATATTGCTGGTAGGGTTAGGTGAATAACTTTGCCAGAAATCAAAGCCTACCCAAACTGCAGCTGGGACACAGGACAGTCCGTCTGACCTGAAAGTAGGGGCCAATTCTCACAGATCTGAGGCCTGCAATCATGTTTTCTTTAATTACTCTACATTGCAGATAGGAGGTTTATTTGTCTTGTGACCTTTCTGATTGCTCCTCACATTCAGGTCATTTTGGTCGGCCGCTAAGTGGTAAACCATGGTGGCTTAAGCTACTGCCTTCATTGAGGTTTTTTTCCAATGGGGATGGCTTTGATGTCTCCCACACAGGCATTCTGACTTTATTTATTTTGCAATAGGTCTTCATCCCTTGTTTTTGTTGCCTGCAGTTGAGAAAGCACAAAGAGATCATGGTAGCTGTAAACAGGAATCCATTTCTCCTTTCCACAGACAGGAATGATACTTTTACAAGTTGCAGCTTGTGCCGTTTTTAGGAATATTATAGTTCTTTCTCTGTAAAGCACAAACTATATAGTGTGTAAATCTGCACACATAACATGCACTGTGCAATTAGTCAATTCACAATGGGAATTTTCTCAGAGTAGTTGCAGGTGCTCTTCACATGAGGTAAAAATTGATCATCTTTGTAAAAAAGATGGCAATAAGGATAGGATAAGTGAACCCACTGTAAAATAGGAAAACCAACATTAAAAGAATAAAAGAAAATTCTGCGAGCGAGGCACACATACATTGTCCAATAGTTCTGACAATATTGGCAAAACTATCCTCAACTTTTTCATATGTATTAAATATTAAATTACTTTTCTCAAAAGAGATCTGGAGATCTACTGGCATTAACAGCGACATTGTCTGATCACTTTTGCAGATGACAATTAGCAGCATCTTCCATTGTAATATTATTCGGAAGCGAAAGGAACAGGTGTTCTAAAGTGTGACTTGATGTAGCACTGCAATGAACAGGTCAAGAGAACAATCTCCAACTTAACTTCTGTCACTTTATGAACAGGAAGATCTTTATCAATTGCTCTGGCCTAGACACAATTTTCTTTCTTCTCATATTGTTCACCTGCAACTGGATGGAGCCTTCCTGGCAGGCACTAATAAGTCTGTCTGATCATCTAAATCTGCAATAAAATATGCTTTTACTGGGCCATCTCAAACCAACTTTGTTCATTCCCATATAGGTACAATGCAAGAGAACCATGTGGAGGCCTTGATGTGTGACTAGACTCACATTTAATGTTTGCATACACTCCACATTAGTGTTTCAGACTTTAGTCTTCAGAATATAGGCCCTTTTAATGAAAATATCTCTAGATGCTTCAAGAATTCTGAATGAGTTTCAGATAGCTGTGCATTGATTAAAATGTTTATGGGAAGCAATGCCATTTTTGTGAGTTTTACTACCATCAATCCATGGCAAAAGCTTGATTTTTATTCTTCAGTATTTTATTGGTATAATGCAGAACTGGCCATTTCTGTACAAAATGAAACTTAAGACCCTGCACCCCATCCATCATAGGGCCATTGGGTCAATTGATTTAGAAGTCCTACCCTATTTACCACAGGGAAACACCTACCTGTTAATCAGAGTTCCCAGAAACCTTTGCTTTTGGAATTTGTTTTTGAAAAGTAAAAGTAATGTCAGTAGGCACCATGTCATGGTGTCTCATCTGGCATTACATTTCTGAAGAAGGGCTCATGTAATATCAGTGAAAGCTCTTTCATTAGAGATTCCCTGCCTGAGTGGAGGGGCACCTAAAATATGGAGGAAGATCTGCCACACAGCAAGTGGAGGTGGTGCTTCAGAGTCATGGCAGGCCACTCACCATATGAGGCTTTATGTTTTTAGGGCCCTTTTTAGCTTTCAGGGTGGCTATGTAATGAGAGTTTTAAAGATGAAATTGTTTTATATGTTTCCCAGCATTACAAATAGTCATTTGAGAACCAAGCTCCCCCAATAGGAACACATTCCAGCTCTATTGAGTACTCTTCCTTCATGTGTAACAAAGGAACTGATGAGCTCTTGAATACTCTTCCGTTATGTCTAACAATGGAACTGGTGTGTTCTTGAAAAGTACCTTTTTTAATGGCTTCACTTTTTAATACTATTAGTGTGGAAATAAAATATCACCGTTCTTACATCAGCCATGTGGGTTTGAGGACAAAACATTTTCTAACTTAGCCACTACAGTAGTTGTATGTGAATTTCATAACCTCCTTTTATTCTCTTCAATCATAAATTGTTAATTTGTGTCCTTCTTGCACCATCATCGAAGAAAGACCTTGAACATTACTGCTATTCAATGTTTCATTATGTTTTGCATGCATCACACATTGTCTACAAAAAAGAACAAACACATGCATATTGTTAGAAACAATTATGTCTTAGAATCTAGAAGTTGTGATATACAACATATCAAGGATGATATCCTTGGAAGGAGATACATTTGAACCTATTGGGCACGATACATAAAATGTACATTGAAGTATGGAACTATATGTTCTTCAGAGTATTCCTTTACTAGTTTAAAAAATCTAATGAACCCTTAAATGATCTACTGAAAAAAAAATTGGGGAGAAAGGAAAAACACAGCATTTCCAAGTTGTTATGATGTAAACCTGCTTGCAAAGGAGGTTTTGGTTTACCCCAATTTAACAGACAATGCAAAGCTTTTTTGATTGAGATTTCTCATCCTGGGTTTCAGGATTCTGGAATAGAATCAACCAAATTATTAAGTAATATGAAGGTGTCCGTGCATTGTTTACCTCTGTCCTCACTAGTTGGATATAGCATTTGATTGAAGAGTGAGCAGATTAAGACAACATAGTCATTTTATATTCAGGATGCAGTGGCCTTACAGGGAGATCCAGTCTTACAAACTCATAAAAAGGTCTTGTGGTGGTGAAATGGAACCTCAAGAGGAATTAGGCAAATTATAGATGTATGGTTTCAGACTTATGCACTTCTACAGTTTTCCAAATTTAAATTCATACTAAGGAACATGTGTGCAATTGAGTGTTGAAATTTAATAGAACATATGTTTAAAATGTTATTTGAGAATATGCCACTGCTTTCAAATTTGTATATTTTAGGTAAAGAACAACTTGCAACTGCAACTTACTCCCATGATTTATTATCGTACATGTTTTCTGCTATAAATAGGAGGACACTTGCTTTTAGGAAAATCAGATAATTTTCTACTCTACTTCTCTTTTGAATGTAATTTTGCAGAATTAAATTGTAGGCAACTTTTAATTATTTAAAATGATGCGGGACCCATTGAAAACAAATACATTCAATTTATTGGAATCAGATTGATGCGGGTTAGTGCAACATCTAGGGAGACCTTATATTGTTTAATATTTATAGATTTCATCCTTGTTTTGAGATACTTTAATAGTTTGAAGCTGGTACAGTGTCCTCATCCATTACTAGCAAATATTGTCGGAGTTTAAAAATAATTTGAATATGACTCTAGGAAATCAATAATACTTTTTAGTAGTAGCTAATGGAATTATTCAAGCAAGGTGTAAAAGTAAATTTTCACAGTTAGAAATTGGGTTCCTGGTTGGGGTGTGAACCCTATTCAAGCAGTAACCACAATCCTGGTCAGGATAAGGCACCAGCAATCACCAAATTAAACTTTGCACACCCCCTAGTAGCTTGGCACAGAGCAGTCAGGTTCAACTTGAAGGCAATCTGTAAAGTATTTGTCCAACACTTCAAACACTATTATCAGTGAAAACACCACACAAAAAGATCCCACACCAGTTTAGAAAAATAGAGAATATTATGATAAATAAAACAATATCAAAACAACAAAAATCCAATAAGTAAAACTTGAGATATTGATTTTGAAAGAATAAACTTTAAAATAGTGCTTAGAAGCAATAAGCGCTTACTTGGGATATCTGGGTGTGCCAGACTGGGACAAAGACAAATGTTCAGGCTGACTGCGATGGGGCGGGGCCGAATACAGGGACCCAGTGAGGCCCATAGAGCAAATGTACCTTAATCCTGGTTGTGTCAACGTTGAGGATGTGTGGGGCAGATGAGACGATGCGACGAGCTGATCCACACAGTGGCAGAGATGCGCTGGTCCTGAACCGTGCAGCAGCAGCGATGTGTCGACTCCGATTAGCAGGGTGCTACGATTAACCCTGGGTGAAGTACTACGCTACGCTCGCGTAGTTTGCGAAGTTTGCGCTACTTCGCACTACGCAAATTGCACGTAGCACAGTGCAAACACGCGTAGCGGTCATTTTTTGCTTGCTCGCGGTCCTCAACGTCAAGTTGGCGACTGCGAGCTAGCAAAATGACATCCCGGCGACACTTTTTCCTCGTTCGCGATCAGCAACATCAAGTTGCCGATCGCGAGCGTGGAAAATAAACCTCCCGGCGAGATTCTCAACGCGGGGAGGTCAGATTTCTCATTGCGAGTGGTCACGTATGCTCGCGACCGCTCGCGATGAGAAACTACCAGTCCGCGTTGAGAAAGCTGCCGCTCGAGTACAAATCTACTCGAGCTGCAGAAAACGACCGCTTGCACTGTGCAAGATGCCGTTTGCAATGATTGCACAGTGCGGACAAGCATCCGGCACTGTGAAATCATCGCGAACAGCATTTCCTACCGCACTACGCAGTTCACGTAGTGCTACGCGTAGCTCGCGTAATGCGAAGTGCACTTCGCGTAGCTACGCGTAGCGCTACTACGCGAACTACGCCCAGGGTTAGCTACGACAGATGCAGAGGTTCGGCATCATCCTCGAGGCTAACTTCGACGGAGATGCGAGGACTCTGCGCCGGGATGAGCTTCACGCAGTGGTGGTTCAGAAGGCGATGCGTCAAGTCTGATCCACGCAGCAGCAGCGATGCATCAGTGTACATCAACACAGCAGAAGAAACATTAGCGATGAGCTGGTTCTGATCTGTGCAGCGGCAGCTATGCGTTGGTTTGCCAGAGGTTGCATTGGCACTGCTGAAGCAAGCACCTTAGGACCACTTCCAAGGGTTCAGGACCTGGGTGGCACCATTTGGCAGGGTGGATTCACAGATGGCAGAGTCCAGGTGCAGATGCAAGGTTGAAAGCCTGTTATGCCCCTGAGGCTTCAGATCAGGAGGCCATCCAACTAACCCTTGGAGTCCCTCTGGGTAGGGGAGATGCAGGTCTAGTCCTTCTGACTGCCAGGCAAGCAGGCAGCAGGCAGCAGGTCAGCACAGCAAAGCAGGAGTTCAGCAGAGTAGCAACCCAGCAGAGTGGCAGTCCTTTCAGCAGCAGAGCAGTCCTTCTTCCTGGCAGAGTATCCACAGATCCAGAAGTGTACAGGAGTGGTGGTGTCTGAGGTCCAGTTCTTATACCCAATGGTATTTTTGAAGTGGGGAGACTTCTTCAAAGAGATGCCTTTAAAGTTTGCAGATGCCATCCTTTCCAGCCCTGGCTACAGCCTCACTACAGGGGGGTATGCAGCCCTTTGTTTGTGGACAGGACATAGCCTATACAGGTGTAAGTGAGGCTGTTTCCTTCCTCCTATCCTGTCAGGACGGCCCAACAGGTCACACCTAGGCTGCAATTGTGTGTGACTGTCTAGGTGGAATATACAAAGCCAAGCTGTCACCCACGCCAGACATGTGATCAGAGACAAGATGCATGCACTAACTGGCTAAGGCAAGAAAATGCCCACTTTCTAAAAGTATGGCTGGTTCCAAACTGGGGTGGCATGGTGAGCAAAAGAATGATGGATTAAACCCAGATCTTTGTGACTGGGGATGAATGTTTGCATTGTTCAGCATTCCGTCCATCATTTGTTTCTTTTGCATTTGTCGCCCTAAGTGGGAAGGGTATGCCCAGACGCGGGTCCCGTGCTCACTACACCACTGGATTCAAGCTAGCCTGGCTGATGAAGGGTGATGCCCTGAAACCAGTCCCAGGATGCTTGTTTCCGGTCCAGGGAGGACCTGGCTTGGCAGTTTGGGCTGGACTGTTCCCACAAGAAACAGGGTCAAGATGGATTTGCATATCGCTGGGGCCAAACTGGGGTGGTGTGGTGAGCAAAAGAATGATGGATTTAACCCAGATCCTTGTGACTGGGGGTGAATGTTTGCATTGTCCAGCATTCCGTCCATCAATTGTTTCTTTTGCATATGTTGCCCTAAATGGGAAGGGTAACCCCAGACGTGGGTCCCGTGCTCACTAAACCATTGGATTCAAGCTAGCCTGGCTGATGAAGGGTGATGCCCTGAAACCGGTCGCAGGATGCTTGTTTCCGGTACAGGGAGGACCTGGCTTGGCAGTTCGGGCTGAACTGTTCCCATGAGGAACAGGGTCAAGACTGACTTGCATATGGCTGCGCCCAAAACTGGGGTGGCGTGGTGAGCAAAAGAACAATGGATTAAACCCAGATCTTTGTGACTGAGGGTGAAAGTTTGCATTGTTCAGCATTCCGTCCATCATTTGTTTCTTTTGCACTTTCTAAATGTGGCATTTTCAGAATGGCAATTTAAAATCTGACTTCAACATGAGTTGTGAATTTAAATTGTGAAACCATACATAGACCAGGATATATTAATTTTTTCATCCCTGCTAGTTCTAACGGAAAGAATGGGGAAACAACAATGATGCAGCGGAATAAATCAAAAAAAGGAGAAATTATTTCTGGAGGGAGAAATGAATTAATCCCTCTCAAGGACTTAAATTAATGTCCAATTACTTATTTTACTAAAAAAAAACACTCTCAGGAGTAGTCCAAAACAAATATTTTTATATATATACTTTTTTTGAATAGGACAATACAAACAATAATATATACACAAATTATATATACAAAAAAACGACAAAAACAATACATATATCTGAACAAAGACATCATTCCTTGTTACCCTTATTTGATATTTACGGATGCTGGAAAAATTCCAAACAATAATTAATGATAGCAATCCGTAAGAAAAAGAATATAGCCCTAAAAGATAATACACAACCGAGGGAAACTTTTCTAAACCCTCTCTCTAAATAGGGATGTGTAATAGTTTCTTTTCAATCCATTTAAACTTTTGCAGAGCTTCTCCAGATTGTGGAGTCGACGCGTTTCAGCCCATCTATTTTGGGCCTCATCAGGACTGGGGCACAAAGGAAACCTACAATAAACAAATTAACACTCTTAAATTGACCTATCTATCTATATATATGTACACATTTACACAAGTACAAGATGTATTTACACAGGGAATAGTATTTACGGGAAGCAAGATGGCGGCTGCGGGATTCGGCCGTAGGTGGTTCCCGAAGGTGGCAGTTTTAACATGAACTGCGGGCAATGTGGTGATAAAAATGCAAAACCCCAGACAAGTTATTGGATTCTCGGAACCCATTAGTATCTTACCTTGGCTTGCGGCTTTAGCAGAGCAGGCAGTGCGACTGATTTTGGGTTGCAGGTGTCTCGATCGCGCGCGCGCTGCCACGTCAGGACGTTGCTTCGTGGAGAATTCTCCGGCCGTGATGGGGCCGAAACCGGGCACCAGAGGGAGAGGGGCCCTCCAGCAAGCGGGCGCCCAAGCATCCCCTCAAACGAATTCAACGGAGGCAGAAGCGGCTCCAGTGACGGGGCAAGCAGGACGGAAGCAAAAGGTCCGGACAGAGAATCTCCCGGATGGGAAGGGGCTCAGCTCCCCAGCCCCAGCAACAGTGGGCCGGCGCTACTGTTCTGGATATGCTCAGAGGAGCTGGGAACAGCGCTACCGCACTGGACACGGAGCAGCGGATCCAGACTCAGGGACAAGGAAGCGGTCTGGATTCTCCACAGATCGGTAAGTCTCTGATGGGCTCAGGGATACCGGGGGGTCCCGTGGAGGTGGAGCTACACAGAGGGCTAGTGATTGGAAAGCCGGCAGAATCGGAGCAAGGGTCCCAGGAAGCCCCCAGTTCAAGACATTTGCAGCTCATTCAGCAGACAATACAGGAAGAGGTGAGAAACCCATTACAGAGCATAGAGCTGCAGCTTGAAGAGCAGAACGACAGGGGGGCTGATGGGGGTAGCTGGGCAGATGCAGGGACTGCAGGGCAAGATCATCCAGGCTGGCAGGAGCCAGCTCAAAGTAACCAAGTGCAAGAGCAAGTTGACCGAACTGGGAAGGGGAAGGGGAAGAATCTAGGAGCAAAGAAAAAGGCTACCACTAAGGTGCAAAATGTGTTAGCAGCGGGTCGAGGGAAGAACCCCTCTAAAAATAGTAATCAAAATCCAGGGAGGGAACGCAAGAAACCTCAGGACCCCACATGCCAGGAGTGAACGGGAGATGGACTCAGAGACCAATGACTCTGATTTCTTCTCACTATCAGACGCCACATGGTCAGATGAAGGGTCCGGGACAGGGTCTAACTCCGAGCAGAGTGAGACGGATAGTGTACCTGATACCTGTGGTATAGATGCAATTGCTACAGCCAGGAAGAACTCAAGAGCGGGAAGGATAGAGAAACAAAAGCAAAGGGATCTGAGGTGGGATTACTCTATGGGGGCCAATTGATTGGGAGTACCACTAAAACTTCTGGCGACGACCAACCCGTTATACCCCCTACATTGGAATCCATTCTGCAATGTGTGGTGGCGCATCAAGAGGAAGCCCGACAGGACAGTAGACGATCACAGGCAGCAGCGCGCAAACTACAGGGAGCAGTTAGGAAAATCGCCAAAACCTGCAACACCATCAGAGACCGGATGTCGGATTTGGAGACTAGAACAACCTCCCTGGAAATAGACATTGCATGATCTAAAGGGCAGGTGGAAGCCCATGAGAACCAACTAGTAGACATCCAATGGAAACTAGAGGAAAGTGAAAATCGTCAGACGTAATAACTTACGCTTTCTGGGAATTCCTGAAGGGAAAGAGGGATCCGACCCGCGAATGTACATGGTACAACTTTTGCAAAAATCATTTCTGGAAATGGAAGGCTGGGACTGGTCTCATGAAATTCAAAAGGCACATCGAGTCCCGTTTACTATCCGTCAGCCAGTCAGCTCAAACACCAAGCCCCGGGCGTTTCTGGTCTATTTCGGTAATTTCTTACTGAGAGAAATGGTGCTCGGGAAATCTAGACCAGATGCCCAATGTGCTGCGGAAGGATTTTCATTCTTTACAAGACCGGATTTCTGTCACATTACAGTCGAGCACCGCTGGCGCTTGCGTCAAATGATCAAACTCTTCCAGGAGAAAGGGGCACAAGCCTTCCTCTTAAATCCAGCTCTGCTGAAAGTGATCTGGAATGAGCGCACCAAATTTTTTACTTCAGAGATTAAAGCCAAAGAGTACTTAAATGCAGGAGGGGTATGACACTGAGACTTCGATTCTGACTCATTGATGACCCGGCTCTAAATGGTCTCAGTTTGAATATAACTTGGACTGAACTGTTATTTCTCTCCTTAACATCTCATTATGGGACTTTCTCCGGAGTGGGAATATAGGGGGTTCATTTAGAATATGTTTCATGGACTGGATGCTCTTCTTTTTTTTTTATCTCTTTTTTTTCCTCCCCTTTGTTGACTTTTTTTTTTCTTTGTCTTGTTTTTTTGTTTTTGTTGTCTCTTTTCTCACCTCCTCTCTCTCTATTTTCTCTTTTCTCTGGATATATCTGTCCTACAGGATGTAACAAGGTCCGTAAGAATTAAAAGGGAGTACAAAGGTTTTGACTTCATTGGGAGGGGAGAGGGGGGGGCAAAAAAAAAGAAAGGGGAAGGAGGGATAGAAAGGGAAGGGGGAGGGGAAGAAGAGGGAGAAAGAGGGTGGAAGAGGGAGGGGAAAGGAAAGGAAAGGGAGGAGGGGAAGGGGGGAAGAAAAAGAGGGAGAAAAAAGGGGAAAAAGGAATAAGGAATAAGGAAAACAAAAAAGGGGAAAGGTTTAATGGCTTCACTGGGGGGGGTCTGAGAAAACAAGTCACCCATACGGAAAATATATGCCACTATGAGGGAGAACCACCACTCATCCAACACAGACCGAGACAGGTCTGTTGCTTCACAGTTTGGGGTGGGGGGCAGGGAATCGGCAGGGGTGGGTGTGCTCAAGTGGGAGTGGGGGAGGGGAGCGTGGGGGGGAAGGGGGGTGAAACTCAGGAAAGCAATAAACCAGTGTAATTTAAGAAAAAAGACAGGAAGGAAGAAATGGTACAACAATCAAGTTGGGTGTTTCAAGAATTTTTGGGATGGGTAGATTATCTATTTGTTCTATAAATATCGGGGGACTAAATGATAGGGGAAAAAGAGATAGGGCAAATCAGATATTACGAACCTTGGGGGCGGATATCATCTGCCAACAAGAAACACATATTCCATGGCAGAAGAGAGGACTTAATGTAATCCAAGGATACATGCAAGTGATTTGCTCTTCTCAGTCCACCACAACTAGAGGTGTCTCAATTCATGTCTCCAATCGAATGCCACAAGTCGAACGTACATTATCTGACAAAGTGGGTCAGTGGGCTATTGCTTCATTAGCAAGGGGACTAACACTCTGCACGATTTACGGGTCGAATTTTGATGACCCTGATTTATTGAAAGAGCTTGAGTTAGAACTAGCCTCTTGGCCTTCCCCCCTTGTTATCTGCGGGGATTTTAATTTCCACTTGGACGTAGAAACATCATTCACGAAAAAATATCAAGGCAGGAAGCCACAGGTTTTTAAGGCACTCGAAGCATTGGTGGCAAGTCATGGGTTAGTCGATATGTGGTCTCTTAGGGGCATATTAACAACGGCCAGCGATAATTATCGCTGGCCGTGCTGAGCGACAAATTCCCTAACGCAGGCTATCTCTGGTATTTATCGCCCTGGTTGCGCGTTATTAACAACGCGTTTCCCCAGGGCGATAAAAATTCCAGAGATAGCGAGGTTATCGCCGTTTTGCAGGGAACATCGCTGGTTTTCCAGCGATGTTCCCTGCAAAGCGGCGATCATCTGCTGATACGACCCTGTGGTCGTATCAGCATAATCTACCCCCTATGTCTAACATAGGTAAGTCAGGATTTCAGCAGACGTTAGATTTTGGCGAAAACGGCCGTTTTCGCCAAAATCTAACGTCTTCTGAAATCCTATGGGCTGCCTTGTAAATATCGCGATGTGAACATCGGCGATATTTGCAAGGCAGTCCATCCGGGGTATGCCCAGTGACGCCCACTTTGCATCTCATTAGAGATGCAAAGGGGGGCGTCGGGAAAAGGGTGCTAACATGCGATTATGCATGTTAACACCCTCTTGTTGATAGGGCGATAGCTTTATCTCCGTTTTTCTGGCTTTTAAAGCCAGAAAAACGGAGATAAAGCCCTTGTAGATATGCCCCTTAGAAAGCCTGGGGATGTGGGTTACACATACTATTCGTGCCCCCATAAAAAATATGTCAGATTAGACTATTCTTATATCTTTGCCTCTCTTATAGAGGGTGCTAATATCAGGAAATTACCTAAAGTTTGATCAGATCATAACCCCTTAATGTTGGAATTACCGATACAGGGATTCGATCGGCTAACCACTAAATGGACATTAGATAGTAAATTATTGGTTACCGAAGGGTTTATAGAACAGATGAAATGAAATTAAATGAAAAAGAAATTTGTAGAGCGCGAAACTTTCACCCGAAGGTGTCAAGGCAGTAAATTCATCATTCATGAGTCAGAGGACTGTCCAGAAAGTCGTCAGAGATTAAACAGCCAGGTCTTTAACGCTTTTCTAAAAGCCAGCAGATTAGTTTCTTGTTTCAGCCCAAGTGGTAGGGAGTTCCACAGTTTCGTTGTGCCGACCACAAAGCTCCTTCCTCCCCAGGAGCATTTTTTAAACCTGGGAACAACCAGGTTGTGGGCCTGAGATGAGCGAAGATGGCGAACCGGAATATAAGGCTTTAAATTCTTTTTAAAGAAGCTGGGCCCTATGTCATGCGTGGCCTTAAAGGCAATGCATAAAGCCTTAAACTCAATTCGTCTCTTCACCGGTAGCCAATGCAATCCTTTAAGTGCCTGTGCGACATGTTTATGTCTTGGAATATTCAGCAAAAGACGTGCCGCTGCATTTTGCACAATCTGCAGTTTGGAAAGACACTTCTTACGCAGATTGATAGAGAGCCCATTACAGTAATCAGCTCTGGAAAGAACGAGAGCTGAAACCACCAATTTCCATAGCTCGGACGGAATAAATGGAAGAATCCTTCTCAGAAGTTTTAGTGTGTAGAAGGAATGGGATGTAACCTGGTTGACGTGGCTTTCAAAGGAAAGCATGGAATCAAACGTAACTCCCAGGTTTTTCACCTTATTCGTGGGGGTAGGTAATGGACCCATTTCCACCAGCCATAGAGCAGGGGACCAAAAATTAGTTTGGCCGCCAAAAAGTAGGACCTCGGTCTTACTAGAATTTAGTTTCAAACAATTGGAGGCCATCCATTCACCTATTTGATGAAGACAAGTGTGAAACTGTGCAGCTGTATCTTCAGGCGAAGCTATCACTGAAACTCCATTCTGGGTGTCGTCGGCGTATGATACTGCCGAGAAACCCAGGGACTTAATTAATCTGGCCAATGGTGCAACATAAATATTAAAAAGTATAGGGCTCAATGAAGAGCCCTGTGGCACTCCTCAAGGTAGCGTAAAATTCGGTGACTTAAAATTATCCAAAGCCACAAATTGCTCCCGGCCTGACAGATAAGATTCAAGTAATGCATACGCTTTTCCTATAATACCAATCTCCCTCAAGGTTTCCAACTGTTTTTGGTGGTTCACAGTGTCGAACGCAACAGAGAGGTCAAGCAGCACAAGTGCTGCATTACCTCCTGCGTCGATTGTCTGCCTGATCAGCTCAGAGGCTGTAATTAGAGCTAGTTCGGTGCTATGATCCTTCCTGAAACCATACTGAGTGGCATCCAAAAAAACATGCCTCTCTATATGTTCAGAAATAGCACCATTCATGGCTTTTTCTACCATCTTTGCCGGCAAGGGGAGTCTGGAAATTGGACGATAGTTGCTGGGGTCTGCCCCATCAAGATTAGGTTTCTTCAAGAGGGGGAGAACCGACGCCAAATGCAATGAAAGTAATTCTGGTACGAGATGGAAAATCTTTGGGGGGCAGGGGTCCATTGGGGACCCGGATTTAGTGGACCGCAAAAGGGGATGGACCCGAAAGTACTTTGAAATAAATAGGTATAACACGTCGAGAGAAATGGTATGGGATGCTTTTAAGGCGAGGCTTAGGGGGGAGATCATAAGTTTTGTAGGTTTTCGTAGGAGGCAGCAGAGGACAGAATTGCAACAATTAATGGAAGAACTGTCCAAATGCGAGGAAGAGCATACAGTAGCTATCGCGCAAAAACAAGAGGAACGAATAACTCAATTAGGATTTGAAACTTTAAGGATAAAATCTAAAATTAATGGGTTTTTTAGTAAATCTGTGGCTGAAATATATCAAACCCACGCTCGAGATAATTATGAGTATGGGGAGGCCACAGGAAAACATTTCGCACTACGTCTTAGACAAAGGGCAGCGGAAAATAACATCGTGAGGCTCAAAGGTAAGAACGGGATCGTGGCTACTGAACCCCAAGAAGTTCTTAAAATCTTTGCAGAGTTCTATAGGGAGCTGTATCGATCCAGGCATAATATACCGATGGCAACACAGCAGGAAACCGAGGCAAACCCCCCCTTTTCTTGCAGGAATTAGTGGAAGATATGAAAATAGGGGAAGTTAAAGAAGTTCTTCAAGGGATGGCTTCAGGGAAGGCAGCAGGGCCGGATGGTATCCCTATGGAAATCTATAAGGTTTTACAGACGGAGCTCGCCCCCTTCTTTTGGACTTGTTTATCGCTGTTCAGCAGAATGGAGTCCCGCCTCAGTCTTGGCAAGAGACTAATATCGTTCTTTTTTTAAAGAAAGGGAAAATGGCAGACGACCCGTCTTCATATAGACCTATAACCCTGATAAATGCTGACGAAAAGCTATATTCTAAAATTATTGCGTTTAGACTGGCTAGAATTATTACCCCTTTGGTAAGTCTGTGGCAGCATGGCTTTATACCAGGGAGAGGGACCATGGATCACATTTGTAGGAGAGTAGGATCTGCTTCACATGGGTACCCCCACTTTTTGCTGATGCTTCACTGTTTTTCGACTTTAGTCTGGCTGGGGCCCTGCTAATCAGAACCCCAGCCTAGCTGCTTCCTCTCTAAAATGGTTTCCATGTGCCTTAGGCACATCTCTGCTTGGAATCTGGAGTGCCCTTATAAGTCCCTAGTATATGGTATACTATGTACCCAGGGCATAGGTACCTCAGAGACCTACCAGGGGCTGCAGCATGTATTGTGACACCCCTGGAAGGCCATCCAAAATGACACCACAGGTCTGCTACTGCAGCCTGGGTAAGGTGGTGCATGCACCCCTTACTGTGATATAGGTTACCTATATCATTATATATGTACACACATATAAACCTATAAGTCACTCCTATGGCAGGCCTTATCAGTCCTGAAGGCAGAATGCTTGGTTCTTATGTGAGAGGGTGCCCCTGCATGAACAGAGCCCCTCCTCAGCGTTCGGAGACCCTTCTCTGATGCTGTTTGTAGTGCAGCCTGACCATATACTCTTAAGTGCATTATATCCTCGCGGTACAATGCTAACTTTGGACTGGCTGCACCGAAACATGTTGGGTTTGGTGTCAAACATCTTGGAATACTACCCCCCCCCCGCCAGTTCTGGTGGCGGGGGTAGCATTCCACCCTTCTAGAGGGAGTGACATGTACACACCGGGCTACCCGGTAACTTCTTTCCAGAGCCTTGGCATCACAAAATGGATGCCGCTGCCACAGACACGGGTCTAGCCTCCTGCTGCTGACTGAAACTCCGGCAGGGGAGGCCTGGACAATAGGTTTCCTGTCGAAGGGAGGTGTAACCACCTCCCCAGACAGGATAGTGTGTATTTGGGCTGGGCGGGAGCACCCTCTGGTGCTTTGAAGTCTTGCACTGGGGACACATTTGGTGTCCCTGTGCATATGCCAGTTCAAACCGGTTGCAGGGGCTACCTGCCCCTGCTCTGGCGCGAAACTGGACAAAGGGAAATGGGTGTAACCACCCCTCTTCCCTGACCCTCCCATAGGTGGGTCCCCAGAGTATGTCCAACCCCCTAACTTAGTATAAGTATGGGACCCCAGTCCTTAGGACTTTAGATTACCTTGGACGAAACTCTGACACTGAATCCTGGACCTTCGATGCTCTACCTGAAGATTAGAGGACTGAAGAATCTCCCTTGGGGTCAAGGAGTGACTCCCTGCTTGGCAGGCACCTAAGAAGCAATTGTCCAGTCTGCATCGCTGAAGCTCCCGCCAGACGCCGAGTCCCCAGCAAAGCTGAGGCCCATAGCTGTTGTGGGTAACGTGGAACCGTGACCCCTGGACACCGCGCACATTTGAAAGTGCATCCTCTTCTTGGTGTCCTACAAAGTTGTGCTTTGGGCTCCGAGTAGCCTCCGCCTCCAGCACCGACTGCACCAAAGATCACTGGCCTCCACTCCACGAGTGTCCTGTGAGCCAGCTCCAAGTGCGTCCACTCGAGGCTCCTTCGCGGTCGCTAGTCCGTTGGCTAGTGGGCCCTCCCGAAGGCAACTCGTCTTCTGCTTGGGCTTCCCTAGTTGCTCCAGACGTGCCCTGACTTACCCTCGCTGGGTGAGTCTCCCAGACCTTGCTGGTCTGCATCAACGTCCTTTCTTTATTTCCACATGACTTGCCGTTGCCAAGGCTTGTTGGGTCCAATCCGGTCGCCGACACCCCAGCAATTGACAGACGTCGTGGGACAGCTCAAATCCAGCTCCTGGTTGTCGTCGATGCCTCCTGGACCTCGTGGCTGAAGAGTCAAGATGACCGTCAACCTACCTGAAGCACCCGACCTCGGTGGGCATCTGCTCATCGCCTTCCTGGTCACTGGCTAGTGACCCAGACTTTGTCCCCTCTCCTTTCAGGTTCTTCAGATCTTGGATCCACCCTTGGATCCACCCGAACACTTTCAACTTGGTCGCCACGCAGCACTTTGCAGCAGATCGCCATTGAAAACGATGACGAAACCCGACCCCGAAAGACACCTATGCACCCGGCTCCCCTGGGTGAGGTAACTCGAGTACTCCGGTGCTCCCGTGGGTATAGACTCCAGAACCACCTAGTTCTAAAGGGGTTTGCTCCAAGTCCTCCTCTAAGTGTCCTTTTTCTTTCAAACTCCAACCGCGACATTCCCCATAGAAGTCAACGGCAGCTCGCGGCTGTGTTCTCACACTGCACGCGTCCCCCGTGGGTCCCCTGTGTCACTACCTTAGGTGGTTCCTTGAGGGCCAAGCACTTCTACAGGCTCTAGGCCTTGTGCCTAGCTCAGTCGTGGTTCTTATACCACTTTATTGATATATGGTTTGGTACGCCCCTAGGGCTCAAACGTGTATTTGTGCTATTACTGTTGATAACTGACTTATAACTTATGTACTTCGAACTCTAGTCTCATAAAGCGACTAGAGGGGTGTGTTTAGTAATAAATACATATATTTTGAATATATACCTGGTGTGGTCCTCTTTCATTTGGTCACTCAAGAGATTATACACTGGTAAAACAAGCTGCTTTACATTCCTTCAAGACTTAGCCTGAAGGCTGCTCTCCATAGCTACCACTAGGATAGCTTTCAATAAAGGTTGTCTTTAACCTATCTCCATAAGGGGTTGTTTGGACTGGTGCAAGGTGCCCACTATAATTAGTGGACAGCATATACCAGGCCAACATCTCACATTGGTGTGCAGCGTGTGGGATTCCAGCTTGCTATTGTTTTACCAGATAATCTAAATTGAATTGCTCAACTGAAAACTACTAAGGGTACCTTAGGTACATATAAATCAAGCTTAGGATACAGTAAGTTCTACTGAACTTAGAGTTGTGTGTTAAGGGATAGCACAGCCTTTCTACAACTCAAGAGAGTTTAGTAGGCCACACTAGAGTAGGTAGTGCATACACCACACCACACTAGTAATGTCTTCACTGCCAGGAACCAGTGAGCTCCTGCCATCCAGATATGACACCCTCACATTCTTGGAATTGAGGGAGTTGTGCAAAGTTAGGAAGTTGAAGACAGGCAAAAGTGCCAACACCCAACGTCTCCTAGAGATGCTTCTGCTAGATGACTTTAGAAGACCCATAAGGTCTGAAAGGGTAGGCAGAGAGGGTGGGGCAGAAGAAGAGGAGAGTCCAGGGATGAAAATACCCAGGACCCAACCTCTGAAACTGGCCAGGGGATGACAATGATCCTGACCTGGAAAGTGCAACTACTCCTGAGGAAGAGGAGGAGGCCCAGAATGACCTCCCCTCTAAGCCCCCCAGGAAGAGTTGAGAGTGTGCCCAGAAGGGCTAGATCTCCTTCTCAGGAGTCTAACCACTCTGACACCTCAGTAGGGACCTCTGTCTCCTCTCATGGGAGGGAATCCTCTCATGAGAGGAGAAAGAGACTGATTCAGTATGAGCAAGCCCAGCTTGAGCTCAGAAAACAGCAGCTGGCTATAGACAGGGAGTCCCTAGATCTCTATAGACAGAGAAAAAAGATGGGACTAGAGTCCCATGGTGGCAGCAATTTCCCCAGAGATAGGGAAAGGTCTTATGACCATAGGAACCTGAGCAAGATTGTCCCTCCCTACCAGAGTGGGGATGACATCCACAAATGGATAACTGCACTGGATAGGGCCTGTAAAGTACAGAGGGTCCCTCAGGAGCAGTGGGCAGCAATCTTGTGGCTCTCCTTTGCAGACAAAGGTAGAAATAAGCTCCTCTCTGTTTAGAGAAGAGGATGCTGACAATTACAAAATCTTGAAGAGTGCTCTGATTGATGGGTTTGGCCTAACAACTGAACAATACACGTTAAAGTTCAGAGATACCCAAAAAGCACAGACTCAATACTGGGTAGACTATGTGGATTGTTCTGCTAAGGCTCTGGAGGGTTGGTTGATGGGCAGTAAGGTATGTGACTTCACAGGATTGTACAATCTTATCATGAGGGAGCAGATTCTTAATAACTGTCAAAATCAGCTGTTGCATCAGTACCTGGTGGGCTCTGATCTCTCCCCAAGAATTGGGAAAGAAGGCAGACAAATGGGTCAGAACCAGGGTGAGGCAGAAAGTACAGAACCAAGGTGGTGACCCTAAGAAGCAAGATTCTAAAAACTCTGATAAGGGTGGGGAGAAGGGTAAAGACCAGAAGTCTTCACAAGGCCCCCAAAAATCTTCTTCAGGTGGGGATTCACAGTCTAACAAGGGAAAAGGCCAAAAGAAACCATGGTGCAAGGTCTGTAAGCAAAAGACCCACTGGACCAGTGATTGCACCAAGTCCAAAGACTCTATTCCAGCCCCCACCAATGCCCCTAAGGCACCTGTTCCCCCTAGTGCAGTTACAATTGGTGGTGGGAGTACACAGGCCAAGGGTTTAGTAGGGTTGACCCTGGGTAATGAGATGAGCTCTGGCCTAGTCAGAGAACTCACTCAGGCTGTCCTAGTCTGTGATGGAGGCATGGATGTGACCTCCTCTGTGAGTCCCAATAATCTGGGCAAGTACAGGCAACAGCCCTTAATCAATGGAAACGAGGCTTTGGCATTTAGGGACACAGGGGCAAGTGTCACCATGGTGACACAAGACCTTGTGGATCCTGGGCAGATTATACTTGGTGAAATGTACCAAGTGACCAATGCTAGCAATTTCAGAACAGACCATACTCTGGCAGTTGTTAACTTCTCCTGGGGAGGGGTAACTGGCCTTAAGAAGGTGGTGGTAAGTGCAGACCTACCAGTTGAATGCTTGCTTGGCAATGATCTTGAAGCTTCAGCTTGGGCAGAAGTGGAGCTCAGGACCCATGCAGAAATGCTGGGGATCCCTGCAGATGTGTTTGCTGTAACCAGGTCACAGAGCAAAATGTCTAACACTGAACAGGCCTTGGATCCTGGAAAAATGGACCAAGTGCCATCCAAGAGGAGGAGTAGTAGGGTTAAGGCAGTGCCTTCCCCCTTGGCTCAGAAGGAAGATCAGTCTCTTGAGGGGGATGATCTCAGTCCTGAGGAAGGAACTGTCCCAGAGGAGCTTGAACCTGACCAGGTTGAGTTCTTGGGGACAGGGGGCCCTTCCAGGGCAGATCTGAGCCAGGAGCAGCAGAGCTGCCCCTCTCTTGAACCCCTCAGACAGCAAAGTGCTGCTGAGGCTGCTGGGAATGCTAGTGGTCCCCATAAAGTATATTGGGATGATGGACTCTTGTACTCAGAGTGTAGAGACCCCAAGCCTGGTGCCACCAGTAGGTTGGTTATACCTCTGAAGTTCAGGGGCTTCCCATTGACCCTAGCCCATGATATTCCCCTAGCAGGTCACCTGGGCCAGAACAAGACTTGGGACAGACTTGTCCCTCACTTTCACTGGCCCCACATGTCTGAAGACACCAAGGAGTTTTGTCGCTCCTGTGTAACCTGCCAGGCCAGTGGCAAGGCAGGTGGCACTACAAAGGCCCCCCTGATACCACTACCTGTGGTGGGGGTGCCCTTTGAAAGGGTGGGGATTGACATTGTTGGTCCCATGGATCCCCAGACAGCATCTAGGCACAGGTTTATCCTGGTGGTAGTGGATCATGCCACCAGGTACCCAGAGGCTATTCCCCTTAGGACCACTACAGCACCTGTGGTGGCAAGGGCCCTCCTGGGAATTTTCTCAAGAGTGGGCTTCCCTAAGGAGGTTGTATCAGACAGGGGTGCAAACTTTATGTCTGGATACTTGAAAGCAATGTGGAAGGAGTGTGGAGTGACTTACAAGTTCACCACACCCTATCACCCACAATGCAATGGTTTAGTTGAGAGATTCAACAAAACCTTGAAGGGCATGATTAAAGGGCTCCCAGAGAAGCTTAGGCGAAGATGGGACATACTCTTGCCCTGCCTTTTATTTGCATACAGGGAGGTGCCTCAAAAGGGGGTTGGCTACAGCCCTTTTGAACTTTTGTTTGGTCACCCTGTCAGGGGTCCATTGTGCTTGGTGAAGGAAGGATGGGAGTTACCTCTCAAGCCCCCAAAGCAAGACATAGTGGACTATGTACTTGGTCTCCGCTCCACGATGGCTGAATACATGAAAAAGGCAACTAAGGAAAAAGGAACTGCAAAAAGCCTGGCATGACCAAAAGGCTGTACTGACTGTTTACCAGCCAGGACAGAAGGTGTGGGTGCTGAAGCCAGTGGCCCCAGCGGCTCTCGAAGACAAGTGGAGTGGACCCCATACCATTGTTGAACAGAAGGGTGAGGTTACCTATTTAGTAGACCTAGGAACACCCAGGAGTCCCCACAGGGTTCTCCATGTCAACAGATTGAAACCATATGTGGACAGGGCAGACATGGGCTTGCTCATGGCTACTGATGATGGACAGGAGGAAGAGAGTGACCCACTCCCTGACCTGCTCTCACAGAACCCTGATGATGGGTCAGTGGATGGTGTAGCCTTGGCAGGCAGCCTCACTGCTCAGCAGCAAACTGATTGCAGACAAGTGCTCAATCAGTACAGACATATGTTCTCTCTGACTCCAAGTCAGACCACCTGGTGCACTCATGAAGTGGACACTGGGGACAGTCTGCCTATTAAAAATAAGATTTATAGGCAACCTGACCATGTCAGGGACTGTATCAGGACAGAAGTCCAGAAAATGTTGGATTTGGGAGTTATTGAACCCTCAGATAGCCCTTGGGCTAGTCCAGTGGTCCTTGTGCCAAAACCTCACACCAGTGGTGGGAAAAGAGAGATGAGGTTTTGTGTGGACTACAGGGGTCTCAATGCAGTCACTAGGACTGATGCCCATCCAATACCTAGGGCAGATGAACTAATAGACACTTTGGCCTCAGCCAAGTATCTAAGCACATTTGACCTGACAGCTGGCTACTGGCAGATCAGGCTAGCTGATGATGCAAAGCCAAAAACAGCATTCTCAACCCCTAGTGGGCATTATCAATTTGTGGTAATGCCCTTTGGTCTGAAGAATGCACCTGCCACTTTTCAGAGGTTGGTGAATACAGTCCTTACAGGTCTGGAGGCCTACATTGCAGCATATCTAGATGATATTGCTGTCTTTAGCTCCACCTGGGAGGATCACCTGGTCCACCTCAGAAATGTTTTGGAGGCCCTGCAAAACGCAGGCCTCACTATCAAGGCCACCAAGTGCCAGATAGGGCAGAGTCAGGTTGTGTACCTGGGCCACCTTGTGGGTGGAGGCCAGGTTCAACCATTGCAGAGCAAAATCCAGACCATCATGGACTGGGTTGCTCCCACTACCCAGACTCAGGTGAGAGCCTTCTTAGGCTTGACTGGGTACTATAGGAGATTTGTCAAGGGGTATGTATCAATAGTGACACCCCTGAATGACTTAACTTCCAAGAAAATGCCCAAAAGGTTCAGTGGACAGCTAGCTGTTAAAAGGCATTTGATGACCTGAAGCAGGCCATGTGCACTGCTCCCATTCTCCAGAGTCCTGATTACTCCAAGAAGTTCATTGTCCAAACAGATGCATCTTAATTGGGGGTAGGGGCTGTACTGTCACAATTGAATGATGAAGGTCAGGATCAGCCAGTAGCTTTTATTAGCAGAAGGCTGACCCCTAGAGAGAAACGTTGGTCAGCCATAGAGAGGAGGCCTTTGCTGTGGTTTGGGCTCTGAAGAAGTTGAGGCCATACTTGTTTGGTACTCACTTCCTTGTTCAAACAGACCACAAGCCCCTCCTATGGCTAAAACAAATGAAGGGTGAAAACCCTAAACTGCTTAGGTGGTCCATTTCCCTACAGGGGATGGACTTTACAGTGGAACATAGACCTGGGAGTAACCATGCCAATGCAGATGGACTCTCTATGTACTTCCACTTAGAACATGAAGACTCAACTGGTCAAGGTTAGTTTAATGTCCCTACGTTTGGGGGGGGGTTGTGTAGGAGAGTAGGATCTGCTTCACATGGGTACCCCCACTTTTTGCTGATGCTTCACTGTTTTTCGACTTTAGTCTGGCTAGGGCCCTGCTAATCAGAACCCCAGCCTAGCTGCTTCCTCTCTAAAATGGTTTCCATGTGCCTTAGGCACATCTCTGCTTGAATCTGGAGTGCCCTTATAAGTCCCTAGTATATGGTATACTATGTACCCAGGGCATAGGTACCTCAGAGACCTACCAGGGGCTGCAGCATGTATTGTGACACCCCTGGAAGGCCATCCAAAATGACACCACAGGTCTGCTACTGCAGCCTGGGTAAGGTGGTGCATGCACTCCTTACTGTGATATAGGTTACCTATATCATTATATATGTACACACATATAAACCTATAAGTCACTCCTATGGCAGGCCTTATCAATCCTGAAGGCAGAGTGCTTGGTTCTTATGTGAGAGGGTGCCCTGCATGAGCAGAGCCCCTCTGCAGCGTTCGGAGACCCTTCTCTGATGCTGTTTGTAGTGCAGCCTGACCATATACTCTTAAGTACATTATATCCTCGCGGTACAATGCTAACTTTGGACTGGCTGCACCAAAACATGTCGTGTTTGGTGTCAAACATCTTGGAATACTACCCCCCCACCAGTTCTGGTGGCGGGGGTAGCATTCCACCCTTCTAGAGGGAGAGACATGTACACACCGGGCTACCCGGTAACTTCTTTCCAGAGCCTTGGCATCACAAAATGGATGCCGCTGCCACAGACACGGGTCTGGCATCCTGCTGCTGACTGAAACTCCGGCAGGGGAAGCCTGGACAATAGGTTTCCTGTCGAAGGGAGGTGTAACCACCTCCCCAGACAGGATAGTGTGTATTGGGGCTGGGCGGGAGCACCCTCTGGTGCTTTGAAGTCCTGCACTGGGGGCACATTTGGTGTCCCTGTGCATATGCCAGTTCAAACCGGTTGCAGGGGCTACCTGCCCCTGCTCTGGCGCGAAACTGGACAAAGGGAAATGGGTGTAACCACCCCTCTTCCCTGACCCTCCCATAGGTGGGTCCCCAGAGTATGTCCCACCCCCTAACTTAGTATAAGTATGGGACCCCAGTCCTTAGGACTTTAGATTACCCTGGACGAAACTCTGACACTGAATCCTGGACCTTCGACGCTCTACCTGAAGATTAGAGGACTGAAGAATCTCCCTTGGGGTCAAGGAGTGACTCCCTGCTTGGCAGGCACCTAAGAAGCAATTGTCCGGTCTGCATCGCTGAAGCTCCGCCGGACGCCGGAAGTCTTTGCATCACCAGAGGTGGATTTCCAGACTTCTCCAAGGCTGCCCTGAGTCCCCAGCAAAGCTGAGGCCAGTAGCTGTTGTGGGTAACGTGGAACCATGACCCCTGGACACCGCGCACATTTGCAAGTGCATCCTCTTCTTGGTCTTCCACGAAGTTGTGCTTTGGGAGCTGAGTAGCCCCCGCCTCCAGCACGGAGTGCACCGAAGATCACTGGCCTCCACTCCACGAGTGTCCTGTGAGCAAGCTCCAAGTGTGTCCACTCGAGGCTCCTTCGCGGTCGCTAGTCCGTTGGCTAGTGGGCCCTCCCGAAGGCAACTCTTCTTCTGCTTGGGCTTCCCTGGTTGCTCCAGAGGCGCCCTGACTTACCCGTGCTGGGTGAGTCCCCAGACCTTGCTGGTCTGCATCAACGTCCTTTCTTTATTTCCACGTGACTTGCCGTTGCCAAGGCTTGTTGGGTCCAATCCGGTCGCCGACACCCCAGCAATCGACAGACGTTGTGGGACAGCTCGAATCCAGCTCCTGGTTGTTGTTGACGCCTCCTGGACCTCATGGCTGAAGAGTCAAGACGACCTTCAACCTACCTGAAGCACCTGACCTTGGTGGGCATCTGCTCATCGCCTTCCTGGTCACTGGCTAGTGACCCAGACTCTGTCCCCTCTGCTTTCAGGTTCTTCAGATCTTCGATCCACCCTTGGATCCACCCAAACACTTTCGACTTGGTCGCCAGCAGCACTTTGCAGCAGATCGCCATTGAAAACGACGACGAAACCCGACCCCGAAAGACACCTATGCACCCGGCTCCCCTGGGTGAGGTAACTCGAGTACTCCGGTGCTCCCGTGGGTATAGAGTCCAGAACCACCTAGTTCTAAAGGGGTTTGCTCCAAGTCCTCCTCTAAGTGTCCTTTTTCTTTTAAACTCCAACCGCGACATTCCCCATAGAAGTCAACGGCAGCTCGCGGCTGTGTTCTCACACTGCACGCGTCCCCCGTGGGTCCCCTGTGTCACTACCTTAGGTGGTTCCTTGAGGGCCAAGCACTTCTACAGGCTCTAGGCCTTGTGTCTAGCTCAGTCGTGGTTCTTATACCACTTTATTGGTATATGGTTTGGTACGCCCCTAGGGCTCAAACGTGTATTTGTGCTATTACTGTTGATAACTGACTTATAACTTATGTACTTGAACTCTAGTCTCATAAAGCGACTAGAGGGTGTGTTTAGTAAAAAATACATATATTTTGAATATATACCTGGTGTGGTCCTCTTTCATTTGGTCACTCAAGAGATTATAGACTGGTAAAACAAGCTGCTTTACATTCCTTCAAGACTTAGCCTGAAGGCTGCTCTCCATAGCTACCACTAGGATAGCTTTCAATAAAGGTTGTCTTTAACCTATCTCCAATAAGGGGTTGTTTGGACTGGTGCAAGGTGCCCACTATAATTAGTGGACAGCATATACCAGGCCAACTTCTCACAACATTCGCCGGGCAATAGCATTGTTTGATATAGCGGAAGCTTCAGGGGAGCTTTCGAGCAGGTTGAATGGACATACATTTGGGACAATCTCAGAATTAAGGGTTTTGGTCCACGCATATTAACAGCTATAAAAGCTATGTCTATACAATCCTCTGCAAAGATTCAATTGATGGGTAGGGAAACAGAAAAGATTCCGATAGCTCGTGGAACAATACAGGGCTGCCCTTGCTCCCCAATCCTCTTCGCATTATATATTGACCCCTTTATAAATGCAATAATACAAGATCAAGATATTACACCTTTTGTGGTCAGGGGGTTTAAAACTAAGGTGTTAGCTTATGCCGACGATATAGCTGTTATTACCCCCGACCCAGAAGGTGCATTAGTAAGGATTGAAGAGTTGGTCTTAGAATTTGGCAGAGAGTCCGGGTACGGTTTGAATACAGACAAGACTAGGATAGTGTGTACTAAAAACACGGTTTGTCTGGATCTACGAAAGACTGAGGCCGCTACTTACCTAGGGATAGATATTTCGGCGGAGGTCAGTTCCATCTGGGATATAAATGCGGCACCTCTTATAGAGAAGATAGGTAGAGATCTAAGGAGAATAGATAACTTACATCTATCTATTATAGGAAGAAGCAACGTGATAAAAATGACGATGTTCCCTAAGGTCTTTTACTTACTCCGATGTATTCCACTGGAACCAGCAAGCACTTTCTTTAAGAGTTTAAATGGGATATTCTCACAATTTATATGGAACTATAGGAAGATTAGGAGATCCATGACATATTTGACATTACCGCAAGATAGGGGGGGTTGGCAGCCCCTTAGCCTCTATACTACTATTGGGCTATAATGTTGCAGCAGATGAGTATATTGTTTAAACACAAGGTAGAAACAACACTGCGAGGGCAGGATGAAACCCTTCCATCTATTTTCGAATTGGCCATTGGTGGGGCAGCACCAGGGATCATTTTGAGGCAGCTGGAGGGGAGCTATTGTAAGAAAACACGTTTTAAGCCTCTCAGAGCGGCCTGGAACGTCTAGCACAAAGTTTGTAAACATTTAGAAATCCCCAAAATACAAAGATACGTATCTCTGTGGCGGTCATCAATTTTTCCCGCACCATTATACGATGTAATGGGAAAAAGATGGGAACAGGCAGGAATCAATAGTATAGGAGACATGCTCGATATGAATGGGATCATCTCATTCACAGAAATCCAGGAGAGATATGGGGTGGAATCTAGCTCTCTTTTTAAATATGTCCAAATTAGGGAGATAATCAGACCCGTAATGTCACAGGTCATAAGCAAGGGCAGAATACAGCTATTAGAGCGTCTGGTTTATAAACAGACGTCTATTAAGGATTTTTATTCCATCATGCTTATGGCCAATGCTGATGACATACCAAGAATCGAAACCATATGGGCAGACAAACTGAGGAACTTGGATGTTGACCTAAGTAGATCACTCTTGTTATCTAAAACGGTGTTCTTACCCGCTAACCTAAATGCTCAACATTTTAAAACAGTTTTCAGTTTGTATTTTACACCGGCAAAATTATTCGCCTGGGGGAAAAGGGAAAATGACCTCTGTCCAAGGTGCGCAATAGGTCCCGCAGATATGGTGCACATGTTTTCCGAGTGTACTAAACTTAATGAATTAAAACAGGGGGTCGAAACATTTTTATTTAAAACTTTCTCACGGACAGTCCCACTGTCTCCAACTTTGATGTTATTAGGCTGCGATAAAACTTTACAGCTGGAACCAACACAAGTTTGTTTTTGCTTTATGGTAACTGCAATACTTCAGTATAATGATCGCAAAAAATGGAAAGATGTGGATCCCCCAACATGTCAAGCTTGGTACGCTAGATTGTTTTATGTATTTAATTTTGAGATGGGGTTATATAAATGTAAAGGCCGGAGGGCTAAGAAAAGGGGTCTACAAGTGTGGAGCCCGCTCATCGAACAATAGAATAGGTAGACTGTTCCGTACCTTGTTTTATATGTATGTACGTAAACGATACTTATTTTTGTTTTTGGTTTATTGTATTTTATGCTTTCCTGTGATGGGGAAAAATAAAACAAAGAAAAGAAAAAAAAAAGGGAATAGTATTTACACAGAAACTAAACTTTTACATATAAATGTACAGAAGGAAGCGAGCCCTCGCTTGGAAGACCAGGAAGTAATGAGAAAAGCCAAAAGGAAATTTAATAAAGTAAAATCCAATAACAACCACTGTGCAATAATGGTCATACCAGAAATACTACCATAAAGTGGGAAGAAAGGGGAAGAGGACGGAAGTGCTATCATACAAGTAAAAGTGTAAATAAACTCCTTAAAATAAAGCGTAAACATTCAAGTGAAATCTAAAGAATCAAAAAATTCATTCAGGGGCATGCTTGTGCGTGAGGCACCAACCATCACCAGATAGTGGAAAATGCTTTGTATCCAAAACGTGCTTTCTAAATAAAAAACATGTGTCGTTATGGGGAGGCCAACCGAGAGTTTATTATATGACACCAACCTTTTCAAGGACAGAGAAAAGGAGACTATCCGCTAAAGGAATTATTCTGTGGGGACAAAGGCGGAAACAACCGTTACAAAACGATACGGGAGAAAAATCGAAAAACGTGTATGGGTAAACCCATTGGGGAGAGTGGATACCTACTATTCTGTTTAAATCTGTGTCGGGGCAGCACATCCGGTTAATTATTAAACTTCGTGGCACCGCACAGATCACTTCCCAGGGTCGTATTGGATCTACACGTAACAAACGGGGGTATTAGCAAATTGCTTCATGTAAGGCTCTACGCAACAACAACTACAAGCTTAAACAACAGGCGATAGCGGAAAACCAATAAGGGCCTCATCAACTTACTTGTAAATCTTTGGCAAGTCACAATATTAATACACGCCGCAGAGAAAGGCTAGCCGTCTGCACCGGTACGGCTCAATTCCATGAGTCGCGTGACACGGGCGAGCACAGCGCTACGTTTTAATACGCTTAACGTGTGGACACCGAAAAAAGACTAAAGGTAATTTAAAAGACGCCAATCCAGCCGTGAAAGCTGCTATTGTCTTGTTGCACGGAAAACTTACCATACAAACAGATAAACAAATTTTAGTATCTTTTGATATCGAATCACTTTATACAAATATACCGCAGGACGAAGCATTACCATTCCGGCTGGGTTGCAAGTTAAAAATATCCCGGTAATCTTTGAATTTGATAAAACTTATTTATTAAAGTTTAGCGTTGTAGGTACGAAATGTTCTAGAGACTGGATTGCACTATCAGTTGAAACAGCTCTAAGAGTAAATGAAGAAGAACTAAAAGAGATTAAAGAGCTTGAAGAGGAAATCTTAGGTGACTCAACTATTACAGATGCAAAGGCCCTATTAGAGTCAGTTGAGAAAACCATTGCAGATTTCAAAATCCACGCCACCAATTAAAAAACAACAAAGGTCTCAAGGACGGAAAATGGGGTGTTCCAGCATTAGATATTGCACCTGGGAATCGATGGACAGATGCGGCATACCAGCTACTTTCATTTGCACTATTCTATGGCCTGAGGGCATGTAATGGGCGCAAGAAGTCTGATCTTCAAGCATTACATACCTATAACTGCGCTAATCACACCAGTTGGATTGATTACATATTGATCTTTCTCCCGCTGTGGAGTTCTTAAGTGAACAGCAAGTTTATAGACAGGAATGTTAGTGATCACAACACTGTTCATTGACTAACTTAATTAACCACCTGGCCCATGTTCCACTATCAGTCTCTACTGGTTTGAATCCAATGAATGACAGGCGCCGACTTAAATGGGCTAACATAGCACCTAAATCGGACATCCTGATGGCTATGAATAAGGCCCTTTTAGATGCCATAGTGACCTTAAATAGTACCTCAACTCCACAGGCTACAAATTACAATGTCACAATTACCTATAAGAAACTTTTTAAAACACTAGGGGCGTGATACTTGCAGAGAAATTCAGGGACTAAACAAACTGGGAAAGGAGTTAGTATATGGTCTAGTAAAGAGTGCAAAAAATTAACCGCGCCTAGCCCTAGAGGCTGGGAATACGGAGTGCATTAGACAAAAAATTACACTATACAAGCAGGCCCAGGCAAAAGCGCAGTAGTTGGGATACCCAGATCTGGGATGTTCTATATGAGGCAGGGGGGCAGAAAGGTAGAAGATTTTTGGGAAATTTCATCCACTCTGAGACTTGGTAAAAGCACTTCTCGATTTATTCAATATATCTTCTGGCTCAGGTGTAGGGGGTTGTCCCCCTGTAGACCTTAGGTTACAGCCAAATTCACCCTCTCTAATTCTAGAGCTAAGTGAAACTACATGCGCAATCAAGTGTGTTGCCCTGGGTAAAGCATAGAGACCTGATGGGGTCATAGTGGACCTTTTCTGTTGTGATCCTGAGAACTGGGCCTTATATATTAACAACCTGACGAATGCAATGTTAGGGGTGCAGAGATACAGATTAGCTGGAAGTCAGTCTATAAAAAGGGCTCCAGAACTTCACATTCAAATCACAGACCGATAAGCCTGATTGATGTAATTCACAAGGTTTTTGCAGGCAAATTTTGAACAAACTGAATGACTAGATAGCAGAGCATGAGTCTCTTTCGAACCTTCAAGCAGGATTTTGGACAGACACAAGTACTATTGACCAGGTTTTTCGGTTTATGACCATCTACTGGAAGATGGTGGTCCTTCAGAGATCACACTTATATTTGTTATTTGTGGACCTCAAATCTGATTTTGACCTTGTTCTCTGTCAAAAACTCTGGGAGGTTTTAAAACACAATGGGGTTCTCCCTGACCTGCTGAGTATTTTGATGTGTTTGCTTCGCAGCCTTTTGTGTGGAGAGAGGGTTGATAATAAATCATACTAAAACTACATTTATTACTATCAACCATCAAACCACACAAGTCTTTTAGAGGATCCAGCACTCATGAGAGAAGCAGCCTAGACAGAGTAACAGAATTTGATTATCTTGGTATTAGGCTCACTAGTAACATGCTATGGTCTACCCAGGTTAAGAAAAGTAGCATGAATTTATGTCACCATGTGTCTGGTATACAGAGATTGTTTTTGGGCCTCAAAAACAAGGCAATTCTCACCTGCACTTAGGGTTTATAGCACACAGGCAGGGGGAAGTGCCCTCTATGCAGCCGAGTTGTGGGGTTTTTCAGAACTGGCTAGTTTGGGTGCAGCCCTAAACAACTTTCTAAGATCGCTGGTAAGTCTCCCAAACAGTACACCCCTACTACCTTTACGGTGGGACTTGGGTGTCAAATCGATCATCCACAAAGCACAATTAAAACCTGTTCTGGCAGAGGCTAAAGTGCATGCCGGTCTAAGCAGACTACTTCAATGTTTTTAAAGAAATAGTCATACTTGATAAGAACTACAAAATACATTGGGTACACTCCATTAGGGACACTTTGCGCCAAATTGGCCTTGAAGAACACTGGAGAGATCATGGTTGCTCATTGAACCTCTCTTAGGATTCTCTCAAGCAGGCCTTCTGGGTGCATAAATGGGGCATAGAGATGAACAATAGGAACCAAGGAACCCTTGCCACAGCTTTTTAGACCTTAAAGCCCACACAGCCTGTGAACCTTAGGTTCCCTCATGGCACACTACCACTCCCATCTGTTTGTTCAAAATGGAAATCTAAAACAGTCCTGAGTGCTTCCGCCCAGAATGCCTGCAATCTGAAGAGAATGTACAACACTGTTTTTTTCCCTGGTTATGTACACCCAAGACCAAGAAAAAGTTCCTATTTGTAGACAGCTGGGGGTCAGTGGCACTGAGGATTTTGCGTGCTGAGACTAAAGAACCTAGGGGCCGATTCACAGAACTAATCTGAGATAAAATCCTAAACTTACTACTTTTGGTATTCACAGAAGGCATTTAGTAGTAGTAAAGTTAGGACTCCTAACTTTACTACTACTAAACTGAGATAAAATCCTAAACTTACTACTTTTGGTATTCACAGAAGGCATTTAGTAGTAGTAAAGTTAGGACTCCTAACTTTACTACTACTAAATGCCTTTTGTGACTACCGAAAATCTAAAGTTAGGATTTTGTCTCAGTTTAGTAGTAGTAAAGTTAGGAGTCCTAACGTTACTACTACTAAATGCCTTCTGTGAATACCAAAAGTAGTAAGTTTAGGATTTTATCTCAGATTAATTCTGTGAATCGGCCCCTATTGTCTGCGCCACTGTTAAATATCTTCACTGGAGCATAAGAGCCAAAGTACTGAGGTAATTTGTAGTAACTTTTCACCAGTCATAAATCATGGTGCTCCCGTCCTAACATGGTATTCCTGTTTAAAGCCATTACATTGGAATAATAGTTTCAAAGCTCTGAGGTTTGTACTCTTGCTCCCACATATGCGATGGTTAGAGTATTGGAAGGGAATGATCATTAATGATATCTTTTGGCTTTTCTTTGAGTGCCTAAACATGTAGCAGACGTGCTGGATTTTATGAGTTTCCAAATTGCTGTTATGTTTTATCCATGTTGATTTTACCTTTTTATATTGTTGCTCATTTACCAGGATTTATATCATGTTTTATATAACGCATTGTGGTTTTATAATGTGACTGTGTCTTTATTTATCTGTTTATTCGTAATAATTGTATAAATGTATGTTGGTTTTTCATACATTTATGGTCATAATACCGAATAAAGTATTTTCAATAATTAATTAAATTGTGGTTCAAGAGACACCAAACTTGGTGGTCTAATCTCTTTCCAATTGGAAATTACACTTATACAATGTAATAAGGTAATCCCAATGTTATTGTTTGGGAGAGATAGGCCTTGCAGTATTGAAAAACAAATGTAAGTGTTTTTCACTACCAAGACCTGTAAAATTTTAAAATACATGTCCTGCTTTTTAGATACATGGGACCCCGCTCTCTGGGCTGTTCAGGACCTGCCCTAGTGGTGACTTATATGTATATGTATTGAAAAGGGTAGGTTTAGGCCTGACAGGTTTAAATTGCCAGGTGGACATGGCAGTTTAAAACTACACACACTGGCTCTGCAATGGTATACCTGGGACATGTTCAAAGGGCTACTCAAGTGGGTGTCACAATCAGTGCTGCAGGACCACTATAAACACAAGACACCAGGAGGTGGCTGCGTGATTCATACATGTTTTTACTTCTACTTGAGGGACATTTTACTGAATAAACATGGCCTCTAATTCCTTCAATACATTTGATTTGGACACATTTCAAACTTCAGTATTGTTACAAGAAAGAAAGAGAATACCAGCAATCAAATCTCAGATGTGCAATTTTGTCTAAAAGCATTGTTCTCAATGTCAAGAAAAAGAACGTAAATTTGAACAAACATGCAGGAAATAATGCAAACAAAAACATATAAATATTCAATGTTCACCAGTCCTACAATTGAAAAAACCAGAACTGGTCTAATATGGATTTAGAAAATTAGTTTTTTTACTAAAATGTAATTTTAGTCCTCCATATTGATGTTTGTTGTGCTAAGATCCCCTGTGGGTAATGTCTACGCGTTTCAAACCCCAAATTTCTTTAAGGGTTCTCTTCAGGACAAGGGCTGGGTGAATTCTGAATGGTGAAAGTGCAGGGTTATACTTTTAAATTTACAGGAGGGGATGAGCAGCACTCTCCATTAAAATTGGCTTTTAAAGATACATGAATTAGACTGTTACCTTGGAGCATGAATTGGGAATATCAATTTCTTTAAACTTAATACGGCTTGTCAATGTTGTTGGGAAAGAAGATTTCGAAATGTTTTTGCATCACAGTGGACACCAGGTTTTCTACCGTTGGAACTGTTAAGGGACAAGTATAATGCCTCATGAGTTTAGAGTTCATTTGGTTCTATTGTCAACATAGAATCAAGGCCGGCGGAATATTGTTACCTTAGTTCATTTAGAGGTTTATCTCTGGCGGCAGGTACGGGGCAGAGAAGTTGTCTTAAATGACTATGTAGTATCTTTATAGATGCCAGCGTCTTTTAGGCGGCAGTGTCCGGGCGGAAGAGACCTTTTTGATTAACTGTCTTTCATGCTGAAAATGAAAAAAGAGCGGACCGAATGAGGCTAAGGATTTTTCATGAAGTTCAAAGCTTTGGAAAGAGACTTGCGGTGTGCTTCAACAGTAAGAGTGCTTCCTTGAGTTTCAATCACATATTTAGTGGAGTTAAACAGTCAGCTCGCACCTGAGCTTCAACCGTTACATCATGTCTTTGTGGTTTTGCTACATTGTGGCATACACGCTTTGAAGATGCGAGTCAATGAACAACCGCTCGGGCTTGATAACGGACTTTTCCACGCATTTTATATCTTGTGGCTGAACCTAATTTAAGACATGCTGGCTCGGCGGTAAACATAGCAAGGGAGGCACACTCGTTGTAATTAAGGCCATGCGAAGAACTTTAACTTTCTTGGCGAAATATAACAAACTTGCCTGCACTTGCTTTTCAACAGCATAAGGCTCTGTGTACCGCTTCCAGTGTTCCTTCCAACTCGTAAAAATGGCGATCTGCTTTCATGGTTATAAATAGAGGCAAGCTTAATCGAGCTCAGACAGAGTCCCACAAAGGACTGTAGGAGTTGTAGTGTGGACTATTGTGGCCTAGTTATCTTTATTGACACAAGGTGAAGTGGCAGTAGTGATGTAACTCCAGGTGAAGAAAACGAATCTCTATTGCAGTCTGTTTGTCACAGACATTTCATTAAGCTCTCTATGCACCGTATTAAATTTCATGATCAAGTATGCTTCTTTGCGCATGAGTCTGTTGTCCAGGTCCCCTCCTCTGGGGTCTGCTTGGATTACACTTAGCGCCGTCCAATGGAACTCTTTTTCTGTGTTGCCCATTTGAGTAAAGTGGTTGAACATAGGTGCTGCAGTAGTATTCGTCTTTATTCTGGACTTATGTTGGACAATGCAGTGTCTCACTTCTTGACTGGTCTTGCCGATGTAGATTTTGTTGCACAGGCAAATGACTCCATACACTACATTTTTAGTTTTACAGTTCAAGAATTCGTTGTGAATCCAGTTTATTCTACCATCAGTGAAGGTACATCCTTCAATAGTCTGGTTGCAGACACTGCATTGGCCACATTTATGGTGACCTTGTAGTGGCTTTAAGTTCCACGCTGCTAAAAGATCACTGCACTTATTTGGCTGGGTCACGCTCGCTCTTACAATTTGTGATCCCACACTTGGACATTGTTTCATGGCAAACATAGGGGGGTCGAATCCACTTTCTGAATTTTTACCGGTGCCAGTTACTACATATGATTTTCTTGAACTCTGTTGTGTGTGGGCAGAATGTTGACACACAGACCAATTTGGTGCTGGGTTCTTTTTTCTTTTTTGCAAGAAGACTTTCATGTGGAGTGAACCAAGCTCTCTTCATTGAATTTTTTAAAAGCTTGCCTGGATAACCTCTTTGTTTTAATTTTTCTTGCAGTATTTCTGAGTGGAAGAAGTAATCTTCTTTTCTTGTGCAGTTCCTGCGTATGCGCAGGAATTGACCATACGGCAGGTTGTCAAGCAGGTTCCTTGGATGGAAGCTTTTATAATGCAATGATTTATTTTTGTCTGTTCGTTTTCGGAACAAAGTTGTATAAAGGGTGTCATTGCATACCCGCACTTCAACATCCAGAAAAGTTAAGGTGGACTCTTTGACATGCTGAATTGGATGTCGGTGCATCTGTTATTGAGCCATTCGTGAACCTATTGAGTTGTTCTTCACTAGTAGCATTTAATTTACAGGCCCTGGGCACAAGTAGTGCACTTTACTAGGGACTTATGAGTAAATTAAATATGCTAATTGGGGATAAGACAATGTTACCATGTTTTAGGGAAAGAGAACAAACACTTTAGCACTGGTCAGCAGTAGTAAAGTGTGCAGAATCCTAAGGCCAGCAAAATCAAAGTCAGCAAAAACACGATGTCTGAAGGCAAAAGGTCAGAGGGAACCACGCCAAGGATGCCAGGTCTAACAGGTCCTAATATATACAAAACAAATTAGGAAACGAGGCACAAGTGTGACTCAGGGTCAAGATACTGTTAAAGAGCAGACAATGGGAGCGTTTAATGAAGGAGTGATAGCAATTGTTAGATTTGGGGGTCTCTAGTTGGCAGAGGTATGTACCTTTGTCCAAATAGGGACCCTTCAGTCTAGTCAGGGAAAGTAGGTACACTCCTGAAATAACCCCTGCTCACCCTCTTGGTAGCTTGGCACGAGCAGACAGGCTTAGTTCAGAGGTAGTGTGTAAAGCATTTGTGAACACATACAGTAATCAAGTGACAACACTACAAATGGACACCACACAAGTTATATATTTATAAAAATAGGTATACTTTATATAGATTTATCACAAGACCATAAACGACAAAAATAATCCACAATACTGTTAAGAATACTTAGTTCTGATCAAAAAGGCTGAATTCAAGGTTCTGTGCGAGTCGGTAGCCTCCTCCGGCCACGGCGATGTCGAGAACAAACAGAGTCTAACAAATCCAGCTGACCGCGTCGAGACGGGCCAACACAGCGTAGACAGACTCGGTCACAGTACCTTTTACTTGAAGCGGCAGGCACGGGCGTGCGAGCCGGATGGCTGTTTGTCGCGGTCGCGATGCAAAAATGGAAGCGTTGCAGGATGCGTTGTCCCTCGATGCGGTGCAGGCAGCGGCTCGTTGACGTCGTCGAGACGGAGTCGGTGAGACCAGGGCCGTGCGTTGCAGGGCGAGACGGTGCTTCGATGCGGTGCTGGCAGGTTGCGGTGCGGTGACGGAGCCGGATTCAGGAGCTGGCGTCGATCACTCCGGACAGCGGTGCGAGTCGGGCGGTGCGTCGCAAAGCGTGCGAGCGGTGCCCAACTCCGGTGCGGTCACAGGACTTGAACTCAGCAGCAGTGACCGTGTCGGTCGGACCAGTTCGATTCGGCGTAGCGAAGCGTTGCAGGACGCGTTGTCCCTCGATGCGGTGCAGGCAGCGGCTCGTTGACGGAGTCGGTGAGACCAGGGCCGTGCGTTGCAGGGCGAGACGGTGCTTTGATGCGGCGCTTACAGGACACCGAGTCGGTCGTGAGAGTCGGTCACAGCTCCCTACCTCTGCAGCCACTGAAACAGAGTTTCCAGCAGCAATTCACAAAGGGGGTGAAGTCCAATGGTCCTGGGACTTCGGTCAGGGGGCAAGCTCTCTTCCAAGCCCTTGGAGATCCTTCACAAGTTGATGAAAGTCACAGCAAAGCAAAAGTTCCTTTCTCCTTTCTTTGGCAGTCAGGCAAACCACTGCAGGCCAATCCCCAAGCAGCACTTCAGCTTAGGGATAGTCTTTCCTCAGTTTCTTCTTGGTTCCGCTCCTCAGCAAAGGTTTCTTCTTGTTCCCAAAAGTGATCTAATTTTCCTGGGGTCTGGGTGCCCCTCTTATACCCTGATTCTCTTTGTTCTCTGGAGGCAGAGAGGCCTCTGCCTAGTCCAAAACCAGTTCTGGTCAGTCCTGGAGCACTTTGTTTTTCTGACTCCTTCTTTCCTTTCAGAATGTGGGGCAGAGTGCTCAGCCGCCCGGCAGGAGGTGGAGCCAGCATTGTGGAAGGCAGGCACAGCCCTATTCAGACCCAGGTGCAACTCCTCCCTCCACTCTGGATGCAGATCTTTCTATTCAGCCCTGCGCTGACTCACCCTGTCTCCTGTAGCCACCCCCACCCCCAGCCCCTGTCACTCAATCTCCAGACAAGGAATACACAACCTAGCAGAGGCAGGCTTGGATAGTTAGGCAAGAAAATACCCACTTTCTAAAAGTGGTATTTTCAAACACAGAATGTTAAAACCAACTTCACAAAAAGATGTATTTTATCATCCTGAGTTCAGGCATACTAAGTTCGTTTTTCTACCATGTTCCCTGGGTCAGTTCTGACTATAAGGTGTAATAGTCAGTCTGCCCATTCTGGCCTATGGGGAGCAGGTAGCCTTGCAATAGTGAAAACGAAAACGGCTGTAATTCACTATTAGGACATGCCACACACACCAGGGCATGTCCTACCTTATACTTACAATGCACCCTGCCCTAGGGCCTACTTTAGGGGTGACCAACATGCAATAAAGGGAAGGTTTAGGGACTGGTAAGTGGGTGTACTCACCAAGTCGACATGGCAGCCCTAGGCTGCACACAGGCTCTGCGATGGCAGGCCTGAGACACATTTTACAAGCCGCTTCTGTGGGTGGCACAACCAGTGCTGCAAGCCCACCAGCGGCATTGGATTTACAAGCCCTGGGCACACTGAGTGCACTGTACTAGGGACTGACAAGTAAACCAATCATCCAATCATGGAGTCACTAATACATATATCAATTAACGATAGGGAGCACTTGCACTTTGGCACTGATTAGCAGCGGCAAAGTGCCCATGAGCATCTAGTCCAGCAAAAACATATCGGCAACAGTGGAGGCATTACGAAAAAATGGAAGGGAGACCCATGCCAAGGATGCCAGGTCTAACACGTGTCCCCTCCAGCTGAAATGTGGGGAGAACTATCCTACCCCTAGGGAGTTCTCATCGCTAAGGCGGAAAAATCTGGACAGTCCATCAGCATTGGCGTGTTCTGTACCAGGGCGGTGTTCCACCGTAAAGTCCATCCCCTGTAGGGAAATGGACCACCTCAACAGCTTTGGATTCTCACCCCTCATCTGCATCAACCATCTGAGGGGCCTGTGGTCTGTCTGAACCCGGAAGTGAGTCCCAAACAGGTATGGTCTCAGCTTCTTCAGTGCCCAGACCACAGCAAATGCCTCATGCTCAATAGCACTCCATCTCTGTTCCCGGGAAGTAACCTCCTACTGATGAAGGCTACAGGTTGGTCTAGGCCCTCCTCATTGATCTGTGATAGAACAGCCCCTACACCATGCTCTGAAGCGTCCGTCTGAACGATGAACTCATTGGAGAAGTTGGGTGCCTGGAGCACAGGCGCCGTGCACATGGCAGTCTTCAAGGTGTCAAAAGCTTTTGACAGGCGTCAGTCCAAATCACTTTCCTGGGCTGCTTCTTGGAAGTCAGCTCTGTCAAGGGGGCAACAATGCTGCCATACCCCTTGACGAATCTCCGGTAATACCCGGTGAGTCCTAGGAAGGCTCTCACCTCTGTCGGGGTCTTGGGGGCTCCCAAGCCAGAATGGTATCAATTTTCGGTTGGAGGGGCGCCACCTGGCCGCTCCCAACCTGGTGTCCCAAGTACACCACAGAACCCTGCCCAATCTGGCACTTGCTCGCCTTGATTGTGAGGCCTGCCCTCCGCAGCGCCATCAACACTTCCCAGAGGTGACGCAGATGTTCTTCCCAACGGGAACTGAACACTGCAATGTCATCCAGGTAGGCGGCACTGAAATCCTCCAGTCCAACCAACACCTGGTTGACCAACCTCTGAAAGGTGGCAGGGGCATTCTTCATCCCAAAGGGCATCACCCGGAACTGGTAGTGCCCATCTGGTGTGGAGAATGCTGACCTCTCTTTGCCCCATCAGTCAAGGCGATCTGCCAGTACCCAGACGTTAAGTCAAACGTGCTGAGGTACCGCGCAGCCCCTAACCGATCTATGAGCTCATCAGCTCTGGGGATGGGGTGGGCGTCAGTCCTGGTGACGGAATTGAGTCCCCTGTAGTCCACACAGAACCGGAGTTCTGGTGTGGCACCAGGCGCGGTAGCCTTTGGAACCAAGACCACTGGGCTGGCCCAAGGGCTGTTAGAGGACTCAATCACCCCTAGCGCAAACATCTTGGAGACCTCCTCCTTGATGCAGGCTCTGACCCTGTCAGTCACCCTGTAAGCCTTGTGCTTCACAGGAAGACTGTCCCCAGTGTCCACATCATGGACGCACCAATGAGTGACGCTGGGAACCAGGGAGAACAGGTCAGGGAACTGTCCCAACAGCTGGCGACAGTCACCCTGCTGCTCAGGTGTCAGGGAGGTAGAGAGGTTTACTCCCTCCACTGATCCATCTTGCTCTCGGGCTGACAGGAGGTCAGGAAGAGGCTCGGTCTCCTCCTCCATTCCATCATCTGTAGCTAAGAGCATGCCCACTTGGGACCTCTCCAAGTGGGGCTTTAAGCGGTTCACATGCAGGACCCACAAGGGGTTCCTGGGAGACTGCAAGTCCACCAAATAGGTAACTGGACTCTTGCGCTCCACCACCGTAAAAGGGCCGGTCCACCTGTCCTGGAGCGCACAGGGATCCACAGGGGCCATGACCCACACTTTCTGACCAGGCTGAAGCTCTACCAGAGTGGCATTCTGGTCGTACCACCGCTTCATCTCCTCCTGGCTGGCTTCCAGATTTGCCTCAGCAAGTTCTCTGAAACGCCTAGTCTGGTTCCTGAAGGCCAGCATGTAACTGTATACATCCTGGGGAGGTTTCCTGGGAGATTGCTCCCAGCCTTCCTTGACCAAACTCAGAGGTCCTCGCACCGGGTGTCCATAGAGGAGCTCAAAGGGACTGAACCCTAGAGACTTCTGTGGCACCTCCCGGTATGCAAACAACAGGCATGGTAAGAGGACGTCCCATTTACGCCTCATGGGTTCTTCCAGACCCATAATCATGCCCTTGAGGGTCCGGTTGAATCTCTCAACCAGCCCATTTCCTTGAGGGTGGTAAGGAGTGGTGAACTTGTAAGTTACACCGCACTCCTGCCACAGGGACTTCATGTACTTGGACACGAAGTTGGTACCTCTGTCAGACACCACCTCTTGAGGGAATCCCACACGTGAGAAAATTCCCATCAGTGCCCGTCCCACCACGGGGGCCGTCACTGTCCTCAGAGGGATGGCTTCAGGGTACCGGGTGGCATGGTCCACCAAGACCAGGATAAACCTGTTGCCCATGGCTGTCTTGGGGTCCAGTGGCCCCACAATGTCAATACCCACCCGTTCAAAGGGGGTGCTGACCACAGGGAATGGCTGGAGAGGAGCCTTGTGCTTCCTCCCACTCTTTCCACTTGCCTGGCAAGTCTGGCATGTCCTGCAGTGAGTGGCGGCACTCCTGCGCATCTGGGGCCAATAGAAATGGGTAACAAGCCTGTCAAAGGTCTTGTCCTGCCCCAGATGTCCCGCTAACGGTACATCATGAGCCAACCCCAGTAGGAAGGCTCTGAAGCGCTGGGGTACCACCAGCACACGGGCTGACCCAGGCTCAGCAACCTTAGGCTCGGAATACAGGAGACCATTCTCCCAGTAAACCCAATGTGATCCAGACTGATCACCTGCTGCCTGGTCTGTGGCCTGTTGCCTCAGACCCACGAGAGAAGGGCATGTGTTCTGCTCCTCGCAGAACTCTTCCCTGGAGGGTCCTCCTTCTTGCTGCCAATGGGTCAGCTCAGGTAGGTCCCCCAGTTCAGCTACCTGTTCCCCTGTAGGCTCCAGGGCATCCCCCTCAGGGTCTGCCTCCTCCTGGACCGTGGGAACTTCGGGGGCCGGTTTCCCGTGCCCCTGCCTCCTCTCTCTCCGGCAGGCACCTGGGCCTCCCTCTCAGGCTCCAGGTCCTCTTGAACACCTTTGCTGCCATTGACCGGGTGGTCACACATGCCCAATCAGGCAAGCCCAACATTTCTAAATGCGCACTCCGCTCCACCTTAGCCCAAGGTGAGCTCTCCAAATCGTTCCCTAACAAACAGTCAACAGGCATGGCTGGCCTCACAGCTACTTGAAGAGTACCCGAGACCCCCACTCAAAGGGAACCTGAGCCACCTTGCAGTGACTCTCTGTGTTGTCAGCGGCAACAACCGGATAGAATGCATCAGGGATAACCTGCTCTTTAGACACCAGGTGACACTTGACAGCTGTCACACTGGCTCCTGTGTCTCTCAGAGCCTCCAACCTATGGCCATTGATGGTCACCCACTGCCTGTATTTCTTAGTGTTCTCAGGCAGCGGGGTCCTAGGGACCATCTCAGAGTCTCCTAATGAGACAAGGGAAAACACTGTGGGATCCCCCCACCTTGGGCACCCAACTCCTCCCCCAGGGCTACACTAGCCAACTGCCGGGGGACTGCACTGGTGGGTGCTGGTTTTCCATACAAAGGGCAACGAGGATCGTTTGCCTTGTGGCCAGGGGCGCCACACTTGTAACATACCAGTGGTCCCTGGTGAACAGGGGGCCTGTCGGGGCCACTGGCTTCTTCTCAGGGGAGGCTGGGAACCTTTCCCTTGGTTCCCTTGGGGTTTACTTTGGGGCCCTTTTTGGAACTCCTTCTGTTTACCCTTGTCCCCCCCACTCTTCTGCTGGGGACCCTGCCCACCCTTGGCGGAGTCTCCCAAGTGACCCTTGTGGACCCGGGTACTCACCCAGCGGTCCGCCTCCTCAGCAAGCTGCCTAGGGTTAGTCAGCTTACTATCAATCAGGTGCTGGCGTAGCTCAGGAAAACAATTACCGGACAAGTGCTCCCAGGCAATTAAATCAAAGAGCGCCTGAAAATCAGTCGCTTTGCTACCCTTTACCCAACCATCCAAGGCTCTGCAAAAGAAGGTCACATATTCAACCCAGGTACTGCTTTCAATCTTACTACAGTTCCTGAACCTTTGCCTATAAAGCTCAGGGGTCAAACCATACCTAGTCATTAAGGCATCCTTCATGTGGCTGTACGAATTATAGACTTCAGAGGGCAAATCCAACAAGGTATCCCGCCCTTCACTGAGGAACCGTCCCCACAACCCCGCTCCCCAATCCTTCTCAGGGACCCGGTGGGAAGACATGGCTACCTCATAGGCTTTGAACCACTGCCCTATGTCATCATTTTTAAAAAATTCCTTAACCACATCTTTTGGAATATACACCCTAGCTTCCACAGGCACAGGCGGTACACTGCCACCAGAGGGAGTAATCTCTAAGCTCTTGGCCTTCAATTCCAACTCCCTCAAAACTTTCTCATGTTCAAACTGCATTTTCTTTTCCTCTAGGGCTAATTTCCTAGTTTGCTTTTCGAATTCTAGCTGCCCATTCAGCTTGAGCTTGGTCAGCTCCATTTCGTGCATCCTACTCTCTTTCCTGTCCTCCAACTCCTCTGGAGACAGTCCTCTGGCAGAAACACTGCTACCTACTGGGGAAGGTGGTCTTTTATCCCCTAGACCCAATAGCCCCTCCAGCTGCCCTTCTGCATTCTCAGCCCCCTCCACAGGGGCACTCCTTGATTCGACCCAGGCCCTCAGCGCCTTTTGAAGGTCCTCCTTCCTGGAGAGTCCGGTCATGGACACTTTAAACTTCTTGCAGAATTGCCTGAGCTGCTTAAGGGTGTAGCATTCTAGCCTCTCTTCTTCCCAATCACACTCGACAGAGGCTACTGATGCTGGTTTCTCCATCGTGACTGAACTTGGCATTTGCAAAAATAGGAAATCCCAGAAAAAATGCTATATAAGTATGTGGTTGCGTTTTGGTCTGCACTCACTAAGTAGTGTTCACCAATCACTGTACATGAGTCACAAATGCAAGTCCAGAATCCTCACCGCTGACCACCAATGTTAGATTTGGGGGTCTCTAGTTGGCAGAGGTATGTACCTTTGTCCAAATAGGGACCCTTGAGTCTAGTCAGGGAAAGTAGGTACACTCCTGAAATAACCCCTGCTCACCCTCTTGGTAGCTTGGCACGAGCAGACAGGCTTAGTTCAGAGGCAGTGTGTAAAGCATTTGTGAACACATACAGTAATCAAGTGACAACACTACAAATGGACACCACACAGGTTATATATTTATAAAAATAGGTATACTTTATATAGATTTATCACAAGACCATAAACGACAAAAATAATCCACAATACTGTTAAGAATACTTAGTTCTGATCAAAAAGGCTGAATTCAAGGTTCTGTGCGAGTCGGTAGCCTCCTCCGGCCACGGCGATGTCGAGAACAAACAGAGTCTAACAAATCCAGCTGACCGCGTCGAGACGGGCCAACACAGCGTAGACAGACTCGGTCACAGTACCTTTTACTTGAAGCGGCAGGCACGGGCGTGCGAGCCGGATGGCTGTTCGTCGCGGTCGCGATGCAAAAATGGAAGCGTTGCAGGACGCGTTGTCCCTCGATGCGGTGCAGGCAGCGGCTCGTTGACGTCGTCGAGACGGAGTCGGTGAGACCAGGGCCGTGCGTTGCAGGGCGAGACGGTGCTTCGATGCGGTGCTGGCAGGTTGCGGTGCGGCGACGGAGCCGGATTCAGGAGCTGGCGTAGATCAGTCCGGACAACGGTGCGAGTCGGGCGGTGCGTCGCAAAGCGTGCGAGTGGTGCCCAACTCCGGTGCGGTCACAGGACTTGAACTCAGCAGCAGTGACCGTGTCGGTCGGACCAGTTCGATTCGGCGTAGCGAAGCATTGCAGGACGCGTTGTCCCTCGATGCGGTGCAGGCAGCGGCTCGTTGACGGAGTCGGTGAGACCAGGGCCGTGCGTTGCAGGGCGAGACGGTGCTTCGATGCGGTGCTTACAGGACACCGAGTCGGTCGTGAGAGTCGGTCACAGCTCCCTACCTCTGCAGCCACTGAAACAGAGTTTCCAGCAGCAATTCACAAAGGGGGTGAAGTCCAATGGTCCTGGGACTTCGGTCAGGGGGCAAGCTCTCTTCCAAGCCCTTGGAGATCCTTCACAAGTTGATGAAAGTCACAGCAAAGCAAAAGTTCCTTTCTCCTTTCTTTGGCAGTCAGGCAAACCACTGCAGGCCAATCCCCCAAGCAGCACTTCAGCTTAGGGATAGTCTCTCCTCAGTTTCTTCTTGGTTCCGCTCCTCAGCAAAGGTTTCTTCTTGTTCCCAAAAGTGATCTAATTTTCCTGGGGTCTGGGTGCCCCTCTTATACCCTGATTCTCTTTGTTCTCTGGAGGCAGAGAGGCCTCTGCCTAGTCCGAAACCAGTTCTGGTCAGTCCTGGAGCACTTTGTTTTTCTGACTCCATCTTTCCTTTCAGAATGTGGGGCAGGGTGCTCAGCCGCCCGGCAGGAGGTGGAGCCAGCATTGTGGAAGGCCGGCACAGCCCTATTCAGACCCAGGTGCAACTCCTCCCTCCACTCTGGATGCAGATCTTTCTATTCAGCCCTGCGCTGACTCACCCTGTCTCCTGTAGCCACCCCCAGCCCCTGTCACTCAATCTCCAGACAAGGAATACACAACCTAGCAGAGGCAGGCTTGGATAGTTAGGCAAGAAAATACCCACTTTCTAAAAGTGGTATTTTCAAACACAGAATGTTAAAACCAACTTCACAAAAAGATGTATTTTATCATCCTGAGTTCAGGCATACTAAATTCGTTTTTCTACCATGTTCCCTGGGTCAGTTCTGACTATAAGGTGTAATAGTCAGTCTGCCCATTCTGGCCTATGGGGAGCAGGTAGCCTTGCAATAGTGAAAAACGAAAACGGCTGTAATTCACTATTAGGACATGCCACACACACCAGGGCATGTCCTACCTTATACTTACAATGCACCCTGCCCTAGGGCCTACTTTAGGGGTGACCAACATGCAGTAAAGGGAAGGTTTAGGGACTGGTAAGTGGGTGTACTCACCAAGTCGACATGGCAGCCCTAGGCTGCACACAGGCTCTGCGATGGCAGGCCTGAGACACATTTTACAAGCCGCTTCTGTGGGTGGCACAACCAGTGCTGCAAGTCCACCAGCGGCATTGGATTTACAAGCCCTGGGCACACTGAGTGCACTGTACTAGGGACTGACAAGTAAACCAATCATCCAATCATGGAGTCACTAATACATATATCAATTAACGATAGGGAGCACTTGCACTTTGGCACTGATTAGCAGCGGCAAAGTGCCCATGAGCATCTAGTCCAGCAAAAACATATCGGCAACAGTGGAGGCATTACGAAAAAATGGAAGGGAGACCCACGCCAAGGATGCCAGGTCTAACAGCAATATATGTGATATGTAATCTTTTTTAGTTGCTGTGTGTGTTTTCCTTCTTACAGCACACCAGCCATTTTTAGGTCAAGCCTAGACAGCACATGCGCTGTCTGGAAGATCTGTTGTATGTACTTTGTGGGCTCTGGAGATTAGCCCCAGGAATTGTCTGCTTCCGCTTTTGCTTAGGGACTCTTTTTTCTGTTCAACTGTCTCTATTTAACTGTCTTGATAGAAAAATGACCAGTAGAGGTCAGTAAAATACCAGTTTGATTTCTGCTTGTTCAACTGCCTCTATTGAACTGTCTTGATAGAAAACTACAGTTAGAGGTTAGTAAAATACCAAAAGCGCTTTCTGCTTAGGGACTTTTTTTTATTTTTCCTATCAACTGCCTCTATTTAACTTTCTTGATAGAAAACGACCAGCAGAGAGCAGTAAAATACCAGAATCACTTTAGCATTCCCTAGATTCCAAGCCATAGAAACGTGTCTTCCACGAGCACCCGTAGACAATAATTTTTTTTTCAAATCTTGTATTTTCAGTGACATGACCACCGAAGGCCCTGATTTTATATTAAAAACCGAGCTTTGGACAATACCATTTCCCGCTGACAGACAGTATTTCTCTCCATGTGTTCCCATACCTGGTGTGTTCCACAGTTTGGTGCTTACTTTCCCTCCATGTTAAAGAACAGTAGATGTTTAAGCACCCAGGCTAATGTGCTGCATAGCTAAATACATATAAGGTCCCAAAGGCGAGACCGATTGCATTGCAAATGCTTGTTTGAACTGGAACAATTTTTCTGGATTTTAGCATAAATATATTACGTTTGTCTTGTTAATTTAATTAGTATTATATACCGATGGGTTTTCTTCTTTGGAAATGTACACACATCTATGCTATGAGCCTCAAGTTACACCTTATAGATGATTCATTATGTAATTATTATCATGCATACACACTGCCATTTAGTCCACGGTATTGTTGCTGACACATTACATTGAATTGAAGGTTGTGCAATTGAAGTGCAATCAAACAAAGACTTAGTGAGAGGGATACTGTTTTTATATCTGGAGTTGCAGATCACCGTCTCTGCAGTCATTTTTCACGAAAGAAGATCATAATATCAACTTTCTCATGTCAGTTGGGTAGCTCATGACAGCAGTGCCTGTAATGGACATGAGTTGGGTTTGTTTCCCTAATTTTAAAAAAAACATAATTGTCATAAACAAAAAAACTAACCAAGAGTGTATTGCTGTAGGATTATAATGTTACAGGTTTTTTTTTTCCATTCCACCTTTCAAATGCCAGGATCAGTGACCAGAGTTGCTGGTTTATATCTTCCTTCTGATGCATTCAACACATATAACATAAATAATGTTATAGGTAGTGATCCAGCGCTGACTAATATAAATTCTTCTCTTTTGGACATGACATCCAGGTGAAAATCATTCACAACAACTATACCATATGACATTGGGGCCCATAACACCGCATATCATACACTCACCCAGTTATTCCCTGGATCACATCCACTTTCACTAAAGAGAAGAACGAATTGCTGGAAGAACGGAATACCTTATTAGAGTTAACAGAATATTACCTTAAACAACCATGTTTATTCAGTTTTAATCCTGTCGGTTCTAAAACATCAAGGTATTCCGCTTTTTGGTCGATGGACCAACTAGTAGAATAAGTTGATGGCGATTAAGACCAGCTCAATCATTTAAAACCCTAATACATGTTAAATTCATTAAATGAACTAAAGAACCACAGACTCAGAATTAATTAGAAATAGATTTTATCTAAATTCAGTTTGCATGAGTGAGATTCTTAGTTTATTAATCACTTTAATACACTTCAATAGCATATAAGAAATACATTTTATAAGAATTATAATGCATACCCATTTGTTGCAGTTTGGAAAAGATTCACCAAAAGCAGATCACAGCATGGAACTCCCAAAACTGACTGACTGTCCCGCTAAAGGCCTCCTCGACGGACCTCCCTTACAGGTTTCCCGCATCGGTCTCGTTCCTTTTCCCAGTCAAGTTTTAGAGTTTAAAGGACTAATTTTATAAAGAAAAACAGCCTATAGAAAATAGCAGCAGCTCCATCCGCATCAACGCTTAGTGCTCCAAAGAAAAATATGCAGGAATATCAGCAGCGAGCCTTTTTCTTAAAAGTAGGTCCTCTTGTACCCTATTACTAGCTTACTAAACAAAAAGTTGCAACCTTTGGGGGCGAGAATCACGCTAATTGGTCCATTGGAGGGGTGGCAAGAATCACCTCATTGCCCTCCTTGTTCAAAACGGTTCTAAAATTGTTTCGAGGATTTTACTCTCTCACGACCTTTGGGTAAAAGCAGTCCCAATTGACAGCCCGCAATGTTACTTCTTGATGGTCACAATTTGATCAGTCCATTGTTAATTCATTTGGGTTCATCTTCCATTCTCACGGATACGTGCTGAGTCTTTCTTGGCATTCTCCTCATGTTAGGTCAGCCTGACCTTGACACTTCTCACTCTGGGCTTGAGCTGCACCCACGTGGTTTAGCTCTATGGCTTTCTTCCGCTTAGAGGCCATCTTTGTTTCTGCGCATGACCTCATCTGCCTCGGCAGCCATTTTCGCAGCATGAATTTGCAGGCACGAACAAACTATCATAATAACAAACATAATCATAATTAAAATAAAGAAAATAAGCCTTTCTGTTTCCCACCCGTCATTCTAAGTACCCAAGTTAGGTGTTACCTAGCAGAAGCGACATTTAGAGGCATTTTTACTTACCATCCGCATTCTTTGCCACAATACAATTTTACTACATAGCACAAATCATACGATTTTGCTCTAATTAGTACGCAAACCACTATATTAATATTATTTTACTTTACAATTTGTAAATAAGTTAATTTTGCACATAAACAGCAGTTACCATTTGTGTAAATGTTTATAAAAAGTGCAGATTGTTGGTTAATTTATCAAACAATTAATATCGTTAAATTATTATCCTTATTATGGGGTGTTAAAAATTTATTTTATTTACCTTGCTCCATCAATCCCCCCTTTGGTGATTTTTAATATCCCCACAAAAACCCATGTTACACAATTTTTCAGATAAAATGTTTCTTGTCCACTTGCTTCTGTTAGTTCACACATCAGTGTCCTTCTCATCTTGTCTTTTTGTTCTTTTATATATGTTTTCTTTTAGTTCTTCTAGTTCTATTTCTCCCATTTCTCGTTCTCTTTCTTTATTTATCTTATTTTCTCTTTTTATCTTATTTTCTCTTTTTCTCCTTTTAATACATACATAAGCTAATTTCACTAATAACACCACTAATATTACTACTGTTGCTGATATTAGGACTTTCCCTATAATAGAACCACCTATTTGAGTGAACCATTTCTGTATTGAGGAAAAACTCTTGCCAAGTTTCTCCCAGGCACCTTCAACCTCCAGTGGAGCAATCTCTTTGTGCAAATCAGTAATATTCTTTATATACTTCTGTATATTTTCACTTTTATCTGGAATGTAAGTGCAACAATGTTGGACTTTCAGCATTCCACAGACTCCACCCTCTTTTGCTAAAAGAATGTCAAGGGCAAGTCGATTTTGCATCACCATAGCTCTCATGGCAACCATCTCGGTATTTATCATCAAGAACCCTCCAGCAGTATTCGTTGATAAACGATCTACTACTGTGGACAGTTTCCGAATATTAAATGCATTCAAAGATGTACCCACTGCTGGTATCAATGCTCCAAAAATGTCACCAACTATTTCTGAAAAACTTTCCCTTGTCCTACGTGTTAATGTTTCACCCATTTTGTTTATTCCTTTTTCTCCTCTCTCCACATGAAAAATCTTTGGAAAGACCAGGCCTAAATAACATGACTCATACCAATGGTCCGGCAACCTATAATAAGCTCTATTTCCGCAAATATAATAGATCCCTGGAAATATTGGATCTTTCCCTCCTTTGAATCCCCATCCTCCTAAAATTTTGTAAGTGTCTCGTCATTCACTGGAACCCACGAAATAGTTATCATACATAGTCTTATTTCTACTAATACACAACTTTCCCTGTTGGGGCCAATCCAAAGTCATAGCTGCATTTGTCTCTCTCTTATCATGATTTTTCTCTTCAATCCCCCAAAGGGGTGTTTTTGTCTCTTCTTCTATTACTTTTCTTTGAAACTTAACTCTTCTGTTTTCTACCATCTCTAAAAATACCTTTTCCTCTTTCTTTAATTCACAGGTAATATTGTGCCTAACTACATACTCTAATGTTAAATCTTTATTTTCTAGGAAAAATTCACCATACATTCTTGCTTCTTTCACCTTGTTCAGTTCAGGGATTATAGGAACTTTCGCAAAAACCTTATTTATGTCAGTATAATAATATTCTAATCTACCTGTTTTATAAAATAAACTAGCTAGAACACTACATGTTATCCCATACGTCAAAGGAAGGTGATGATATGTCGCAGGTAATTGCATACAAACATAACAATCCCTTACATCCATTGTTTCTACATACTCCTATAACAATTTTGTGAAAACATTCTTAGAAAAATCAGTTAAGGACCTATCCTTATGCAACTCGATACTATCTATTAGTGTTGCTGTGTTCTGTGTGTTAGCTTCTTTGTCCTTTTTCGTGTTATTCCCTAATATGGATGTTTCCTCTGCAGCTAACCTAATTGGAATTGGGATTGCTAAAATAAGCCATATAAACATTAATAAACCTGTACAAAAGAAACACATTCTACACCATCTACGTAAAAACTCACACCTAGATTTTCTATTCTCTGTGTCTACCATTCTGTTCTATTACCTAGCTATATATATATATATATGTACAGAAAATGTGTCACCACACCTCAGAATGACGTATCAGCCACTCTACCCTTTTACTTTGTCTCGTTTGGTACTTTCTTCAGTTCTTTTCAGAACTCTTCCTTGTCTCATTCAGGTTTTAATGTCCAGTCCGGGTTTCTCTTTACCTTTTCAGACTTGTTGCACTTCACTCTCACCCATTGCTTTGCAGCTTTCTTCTGGGCTCTCGTGAGTGTTATCTTCTTCTTTAATGTCAGTCAATGCGATGTATAGCCACTCAGGTGACTTATTTTTCAAATTAGGTTTCTTCACTCTTTTTATTTTCTGCAATTGTTTTCCACTTTGTTTTCCTTGTTCCTTTTGACTTGTTATCTCATTTACTTGTTCTGCATTATTTCTATTTAAGTTTATTATCTTGTATCTCAGTCTTTTGACTTCGTGGGGCCAATTGTCTCCTTTTCTTGGCCTTTTTGGTTCCCTTTCCTTTTCCTCTCGTTCAGTTCTCCAAGTCCTCTTTCTTGGTCCTAGTCTCTGTTTTCTCTCTTCTTCACTTTCTTCTGATTCTGTTTCAGATCTTATTTCACTTCCTCTTATTTTGAACTTTATGATTTCGCCTTCATTGTCTAAATCTGAACCTTCTTGTGTCTTTTCTGTTGGGACACTTGTTTCTATCCCTCCTCGAGTTTCTTCCGAATTCTTGTTAATCTCTCTGTCTGTTTTTAAATTTCCCTGTTGTTCTTCAATTTGTTGGTCTGTCCCTATTGCTCCTCGGGGTTCTTCCGATTCTTCTTCTATCTCTCTATCTGAATCTAACCCTCCCTCAACTAATTCGACAATCTTTGAAGGAAATCTACCATAACTTGTGCTTGGCTGATCATTGTCACTGTCTCTTGGTTCAGTTTCTTCGTTTATAATGTCAGTTCTCCATTTATTCTTTTGCTTTTCATCACAATCTGACTGGTCTTTTTCAGATGCCGAACTGGTATCTGATATTTCCAGATGTCGACTTACAGGTCGACCTTCAAATTCTGGAACTTTTGTTACTTCAGATTCTTCTTCTGTTGTCAAACTTGTACCTGGGTCTTCCAGATGTCGACTTACAGGTCGAGCTTCAGGATCTGGAACCCTGCTTGTTTCAACTTCTGCATCGGATGCTGAACTGGTATCAGATATCTCCAGATGTCGACTTACAGGTCGAGCTTCAGGATCTGGAACTCTGATAGTGTGGCTGGCATGCACCCAGTTTTTCACTCCAGCACATTTGACAGCAGTTGTTGTCACCAGGATCACGTGACATGGCTTATCCCAGCGAGGAACCAAACAGTTTCTTCTTCTGTGGACTTTTATGCGGACCCAGTCTCCTGGACTCAAATCATGAGCTGGTTTTCTTTCAAGAGTGGTCGCATCCGGTCCAACCTGATGAAACACAGAATGTACCACATCAGCCAATCCTTTGCAATAATCCAATACGAGATCATCAGTTATAGTCAGCAGTTTGTTGACAGGTACATGTGCTTGTCTCATTGCTCGTCCCATGATTATTTCATGAGGACTTAGACCTGTTTTTCTGTCAGGTATGCTTCTGATAGTCATCAGTACCAATGGTAGGGCATCAGGCCATTTGAGTCCTGTGGCTTGACACATTTTCCCTAACCTATTCTTTATTGTTCCATTCACTTGTTCTACTACTCCAGAAGCCTCTGGTCTGTAAGCACAGTGCAATTTCTGTTGAATGTCAAGAGCTTCACATATCAGTTGAATTAGTTCATTTTGAAAATGTGTTCCTCTAGCTGTTTCAATCGTTACTGGAAAACCATATCTTGGAATGAATTCTCTCAGCAGGAGCTTAGCTACAGTAACTCCATCATTCCTTCTTGTCGGATAGGCTTCCACCCAACGAGAAAACAAACAAACGACCACAAGAACATACTTCAGTCTATTGCTTGGGAGCATTTCAATAACGTCTAGTTGCATTCTAGTAAAAGGACCTCCTTCCCGCCCTATTGTTCCTAGACTCACTACTGTTTTTCTTCCTGGATTTATCTGTTGGCAGGTAAGACATCTTTGACAAAGACTCTCAGCTACAGCTCTGAATTTTGGATTATACCAGGTTTGTCTGAAAAGTCGGATCATGGCATCCCTTCCAATATGAGCTTGTCCATGGTACATCCGTGCCATGTTAGAAATCATGCTATCAGGCATAACTGGTCTTTCATCTCTATAGACCCAAACGTCATCTTCCTCCCTTTTTCTGCATCCTGCTTTTATCCAACCATCTTTCTCCTCATTGTTTGCTTCTTCCTGTAATTGTCTTACTTCATCCCATGTTTCAACAATGTTAGTAAACAGCAAGGGACATGAAACATTCTCTCTTTCTCTCCTCCTGTTTAGTGATACCATATTTCTGGCACAATATTGGGCTATTTCGTCGGCATACCTATTACCCACGGTAATGTAATCTGCCTCATTTTTGTGTGCAGCACACTTCACCACTGCGATCTGTTTAGGCAGCTGTATCGCCTCAAGCAATTTCTTCACAAACTCACCATTTCTAATCGGAGTTCCTGCAGACGTCAAGAAACCTCTCTGAGACCAGATCTGTCCGAAATCGTGGACCACTCCGAAGCCATACTGGCTATCTGTGATCACCGTAATTTGAACATTCTTTCCCAGTTTGCACGCCTGAATCAGAGCAATCAGCTCAGCCACTTGGGCTGAACGTATCCCTCTCAGACAAGATGCTTCCATTATTGCAGCTACTGTACACACAGCATATGCCGCACTCAAAACTCCTTCACTCGTCCTCAGACACGAACCATCCACAAACATCACATAATCTGATTCTTTTAAGGGCTCATCTTTTATATCCGGCCTAGGTTTCGTACAGAATTCAAGCACGTCCAGGCATTTATGATCGACTTCATCTTTGTCTCCTACACTCTCTTCATCTGGCAATGATGTTGAAGGATTCACACTTGTGCATCTGTCAATGGTTACATTGTCTGCACTCAAAATCACCTTTTCATACCTAGTCAGCCGACTATGTGTCATGTATTGGGTTTTGGTTCTTGTCAAAAGAATTTCAACAGAATGTGGAACATATACTCTCAATGGATATCCCATCACAATGCCTTCACTCTGTTCCAGACTTACACAAGTAGCAGCTACTGCTTTCAGACAGCCAGGCAACGCTTTTGCTACCGGGTCTAAAACAGCTGAAAAATATGCAATAGGTCTTTTCATCTTTCCATGTCTTTGCACTAAAACTGAAAGTGCACATCCATCTCTCTCACTACAATACAGCTCAAATTCTTTTTCATAATCAGGCATTCCCAGTGCCGGTGCTTCACATAACCTTGTTTTTAGTTCTTTGAAGGCTTTCATTTCTTCCTCATTCAATTCAAACGGATCTTTGACATCCTTTTTTGTTAATCGCTGTAAAGGTTTTGCAATCAATGAAAATCCACTTTGCCACTGTCGACAATACCCAACCATTCCAAGGAACATTCTCACCTCTCTCTGTGTCATTGGAGCTCTCATTCCTCTGATAATCTTTATTCTCTCTGTCGTTACCGTCCGCATCCCTTTCTCAATCTTGTGACTTAGGTATTGAACTTCCTGCTTACAAAATTGTAATTTAGACGGAGACACTTTGGGGCCGATTCCGATTCGGGCCGGAAAACATACCGACCGACTCGGTACGGGAATATAGTCCGACCGACACGTACCGGCGTTGCCCGACCTGGGAAGTACGATGAAATGCATGTGAATCACGACCGACTCGTACGGAACACAAGCCGAACGACCGAACCGGACGGAAACAAGCTATCCGGCCGGGAAACCACGTGAATAGAACCGACCGACACGCACCAGGAATCAACCCGAACGAAACGTACCCGCGAACTCCGACCCGCGCAGTACGATGCAATGCGTGGAAAAACAGACCGAGTCGCACGGAGCGCAAGCCGAACGACCGACGCGCATACAAAAGCCAGCCGAAGGAGGCCAATACTCGGCGACCGACGCGTACGCCGCACAAGAAACCCTGCAGAAACACAGCATGGACGTCTCAGAGAAGCTCGCACGAGACAACGGCAGCGTCCTACTCGGTCAGAAGAACGTCTCCTACATGCACAAAAAATACTAAGGAAGGAGGAGAAGGTGCGGGCCATCCTACCACCGTGAGCTTATATGGACTATCAAACATCCCAGAGCCTGGTGAGTACACAACAAATATACACAATATTGTGTGACAATACACACACATCACTGTCAAGGGGATAGTCAAACCATGCACCCTTAGCAAATACACAGCAATCAAAAGATAATCACCCCAAGATTTGTCTGTCAGTCAGATAAACACAATACATGCCATCTCATAGTGACATGTAACTGTGTCAAGATATGTACAAACATAACTACAAATACAGCAAGGCAGTGGCACAAATGCAACCAACAAACACAGTTAGACATTTTGCCACCACTAGAACACCACCTCACAGGGAAGCTCACTCAAAGGAAGCAATTCTGTGTATGCTGGTGAAGTCAATATAGCCGATAGCATGATGGGAGTTGTAGTCACAGATATTGGTCACACTCACAATTGGCCCATCAACACCACTCTGAACCATGCTCACATCACAGGGAGTGGAAAACAACTGACAAGATGGCTGACACTGGGTACTGCTGTGGGGAGCACAAGGCCCTGCTGGGAACTGTGCACCAACCAACAGCAGGACACCACTGACTGACATCCTGAAAGCCAACTTGCACTCCCTGCAATGGAAGCACGTTCCATGGTGGGATATCTGGCTGGGTGGGAAGGAGGACTGACAGCTCTGACCATAGTCACCAGCAGCTTTTCTCACACACCCCCTTAACACAAACTCCACACAACTCACCTGGGAGAATGCATTGCCTCACACTCTAATGAAATATCCCACAAAGAACAACCACACTGGGTTATGCTGTGTGAAGCACAGGGACACTCTTGGGACTTGTAGCCAAACAAACGCCAGGACAACACTGTCAGCCATCCTGTCAGCACAGGCACACTACCCCACAGGGAAGCAGAGTCAAAAGGAAGGAAGTATGGGCATGCTGGGAAAGGGGGTAGGCAATAGCATGATGGGAGTGGTAGTCACAGCTCAACATCCCCCACCCACATGGCCCAGCAAGCTCACACTGAAGCATGCACACCTCACAGCCAGTGAAAAGCCACTTCAAAGATGTCTGACACTGGCCTCAGCTGTGGGGAGCACAAGGCCCTGCTGGGACCTGTGCACCAACAAACAGCAGGACACCACTGTCAGCCATCTTGCCATTGCTGTCACACTCACACACTGTGAACTCCACTCAAAAGGAAGGAAGTATGGGCATGCTGGGAAGGGGGGTATAGGCCATAGCATGATGGGAGTTGTAGTCACAGATATTGGTCACCCTCACAATTGGCCCATCAACACCACTCTTAACCATGCTCACATCACAGGGAGTGGAAAACAACTGACAAGATGGCTGACATTGGGTACTGCTGTGGGGAGCACAAGCCCCTGCTGGGACCTGGGCACCAACCAACAGCAGGACACCACTGACTGACATCCTGAAAGCCAACTTGCACTCCCTGCAATGGAAGCACGTTTCATGGTGGGATATCTGGCTGGGTGGGAAGGAGGACTGACAGCTCTGACCATAGTCACCAGCAGCTTTTCTCACACACCCCCTTAACACATACTCCACACAACTCACCTGGGAGAATGCATTGCCTCACACTCTAATTAAATATCCCACAAAGAACAACCACACTGGGTTATGCTGTGTGAAGCACAGGGACACTCTTGGGACTTGTAGCCAAACAAACGCCAGGACAACACTGTCAGCCATCCTGTCAGCACAGGCACACTACCCCACAGGGAAGCAGAGTCAAAAGGAAGGAAGTATGGGCATGCTGGGAGGGGGGTGTAGGCAATAGCATGATGGGAGTGGTAGTCACAGCTCAACATCCCCCACCCACATGGCCCAGCAAGCTCACACTGAAGCATGCACACCTCACAGCCAGTGAAAAGCCACTTCAAAGATGTCTGACACTGGCCTCAGCTGTGGGGAGCACAAGGCCTTGCTGGGAACTGGGCACCAACCAACAGCAGGACACCACTGTCATCCATCTTGCCATTGCTGTCACACTCACACACAGTGAAGTCCACTCAAAAGGAAGGAAGTATGGGCATGCTGGGAAGGGGGGTGTAGGCCATAGCATGATGGGAGTTGTAGTCACAGATATTGGTCACCCTCACAATTGGCCCATCAACACCACTCTGAACCATGCTCACATCACAGGGAGTGGAAAACAACTGACAAGATGGTTGACACTGGGTACTGCTGTGGGGAGCACAAGCCCCTGCTGGGAACTGTGCAACAACAAACAGCAGGACACCACTGTCAGCCATCTTGCCATTGCTGTCACACTCACACACAGTGAAGTCCACTCAAAAGGAAGGAAGTATGGGCATGCTGGGAAGGGGGGTGTAGGCCATAGCATGATGGGAGTTGTAGTCACAGATATTGGTCACCCTCACAATTGGCCCATCAACACCACTCTGAACCATGCTCACATCACAGGGAGTGGAAAACAACTGACAAGATGGCTGACACTGGGTACTGCTGTGGGGAGCACAAGCCCCTTCTGGGAACTGGGCACCAACCAACAGCAGGACACCACTGACTGCCATCCTGAAAGCCAACTTGCACTCCCTGCAATGGAAGCACGTACCATGGTGGGATAACTGGGCTGGGGGGAGAAGGAGGGCCGGATGTCCACCAAATACCACCAATGCTGGCCATGCACACACCTCAACATTCACATAGAAAAGCTTCAGGTTGGCAGGACAATGTGCTACACCAATATCAACCTCTGACTGTGACAACTTAGGACAATGCAATGTACAGGCCCGCATCCAGAGGTACAGTCACAACAGTCAGGTGTGTGAACCATTGATGCCCGTAGAAACATAACATACATTGTGTGTCTCTTCCAAAAACAGGTGATGATGGGGACACAGCAGCAGAGGATACGGAGTCCCTGTCCCAGGCTCCGGGGGACACTGAGCTCACTGGTGTGGAACAGCCTCTGCACTCCTCGGATGGCGAAGACCTACCTGGCCCCTCCGGTGCGAGTCATCATGCAGCACCAGCAGGACCAACATCTGCACCCCCTGCACCCACCCCTCCAACAACTGCCAACACACAGACCACCCCTGCCAACACAGACAGACCAAGGACCACCGATGACAACAGCACAGGGACCCCGGCCCAACGTGGAGCAACGGACAACGACCCCAGTAACAACCCCCAAGTGGGCCTACGGTCACCTGTGCGTGCCACCACAGGTCCCGCATGTGTCGCCAGGGGTGGTGGGAGGGGTGGTAGACATAGGTTGCTGTTTGCAGAGGGGCCTGGACTGCATGAAGACCCACAACTGGCACGCATTGCTGAGGCGTACCAGAATAGCACCGGAGAGGTCAGCCAGGTAGTGGGGATCCTCAAGGACATTCAACAGCAGCAGGCTGCCCATCATGCCCGCTTGGACTCACACATGTCCTGTGTGGAGACACACATGTCCCGTGTGGAGACACACATGTCTGGCATGGAGTCCAAGTGGGACACATTGGAAGAACTGACAGCGGTGCATAGGGACATATTGACATGCCTCCGCCAGATTAGCACCAACATGGCCACACCTCCCTGTGTGCCCACAACATCTGGTGCTGCAACTGCCACAGGGAGGGAGGAGGACTCTGGCAGAGAGTCCTCTGCACTGCAGCAGCCTGCATGTGAGGGTCCCCCCCGGAAGAAGAGGGGTCGTCCGAGGAAGGAAAACTGAGAGGCCGATGGTCATGTACATCCCCCAGGAACCCAACACCTGTTCTGGAAATTCTCCTTTGTGTGCAAACTGTTTACCCTGTCGAATGCAACACAACTCTCCCACATGACATGGGGAGCTTAAGTTGGCCCAATGTATCAGATGACTGTGGACTTTACTCAGGACATTTCTGCTACCAAGCCTTCCAACTCATCTGGGAACTTTGGATTCCAATCCCAATGTACAGCACCCACCATCCTGTGCACTATCCTCACACATGTATGTAAATAAGCTCACTAATACACCATACTTGCCTCTGTTGTGATTCCAATGTGGTTTTTGTCATGTAGATGGTGATCTGCTAAATGACACTGTGCATGCTAACTGCTACAGCAAGTTCAACACCGTCATGTGAGTCATGGCGACGTGACACATATGAGGGAGACACACCACTAGGGCTACACAACACATACACACCAGGGCCATCAGACTCATCCCTACACTGATGTTGCCAGGAAATACAGTGGAATGCACAGACACCACACCTATTCACAGTCTGTGTTAACTAGCCCACAGGTGCAGTAAGCACATGTCAGTCAGATGTGTGACCACAGACAACGCACAACCCAAAGTGAAGCACAGGTTTATTACAGATTTGCAACATGTTGTTTCCACTACAGATGCAAGGTAATCCTACGTGGCAGTGGCCACACAGTCAACAAGTGTAGAAGAAATAAAGTCCAGGGGTGTGTGGCACATCACCTGTAGGGAAATGACTGCTTCCACCCTGGAAGTTGAATCATGGTGTCGGGGGATCACAGTTCACCAAACAACTCTAAAAGTACCCTGTGAAGGACAGACATGACACACAGTCAAAAGCACGGAAGAACAGAACAGAACTGCAATACTCATGGCCAATACATGTCACAAGATACTCACAGAAAACCAAGTTAGCATGTCAACACTGTTGGGGAGTACAGACTACCTGTAAGGACACATCGCTGCACGCTTCCAGTCAAGTAGCACATGGCCACACTCAAACAGCACCAGAGCACCACCAACACATATCACGCAAACACACATCATTGACATGACATCTCTGGATACTCACATTCAGCTGAAGAAGTTGGTGATGAGCTGTGTGCGGACATCACCATCATCATCATCACTGGCATCGTGGCCCAGGCCAGGATCCTCCACAGGTGGCGGATGTTGGTCATCGTCATCCAGGATGAGAGGCAACTCCTTCTGCACTGCCAGGTTGTGTAGCATGCAGCAGACGATGACAATCTTGCACACCTTTGCTGGGGCATATGGGAGGGCCCCTCCTGTCTTGTCCAGGCAGCGGAAGCGGCTCTTCAGGAGACCAAATGTCCACTCGATCACTCTCCTGGTCCGACCATGTGCCTCATTGTAGCGCATCTGGGCTGGTGTCACAGGGTTCCTGAGGGGTGCCAGCAACCACGGCATGTTGGGGTATCCGGAGTCACCTACAGACAGACAATTGCACATTAGCAGAGTTGGAAAAGAGGGCGGAATACAACATAGCAGAACACACACAATGGTACAAAGTCAGTACACACCGACAAGCCAGGCACGCTGGTTCTGCATCTGTGACATCATCCTCGGGATGCGACTACTCCTCATCACGTAGGCATCGTGTACCGAACCAGGCAAATGGGCACACACATGTGAGATGCTCATATCTGCAAGACATACCACCAGAGCATTGATCGAATGATAATGTTTCCTGTTCCTGTATGCCTGCTCATGTGCCTGTGGTGGTACCAAAGCCACATGTGTCCCATCAATGGAGCCAATGACATGTGGCATCCTCCCCAGGGCATAGAAGTCACTCTTGACGTCAGTGAGTTGTTGACGTGTAGGGAAATAGATGTACTGGTTCAGGCATCTCAACATTGCCTCCAAAACATCGCGTAGCACACAGCTGAACATAGTCTGTGACATCCCACCAGCAGTCGCCACAGTGTGTTGAAAAGTACCGGTGGCAAAGAAGTGTAGGGCTGCCATCACCTTCACCTTGGGGGTCAGCGCTGTAGGGTACGGCCGGCCAGGTTGCAAATGTGGGGCCAAGCGCACTGCCAAATCCTCAATCAGCTGCCTGGTGAAGCGGTACAGTCGGATGCTGTCACGTTCCGCCATCGTTGCCAGGTCAGGGAATAGTCTATGGACAGCTGGTGCCCTGCAGTGCAAAGGTGAAGAAAGAAAGATTGTCAGTCACCCCACATATGTGCCATTCACCATACTCAATTTCACATGATACATCATTACGAGACACAAGTACTTGATGTGTGTGCCGTTCTGTATGGACATATATGGCACCTACATGGACATCATCTAACATCTCAGTTCAACATGTGTTGACAACAGGTTCCAGGTTGTGCTATGGGAAACCATTAGGTTGTGTCACAGTACCCATTTACTGCTGTCACGTTCCACACACACACCACAGTGACATGTCTGGACAGATGCGCCACAGGCATCACAGCTCATTGACAGGTAGATTCCCAGTGACCCTGTCTTGCCACATGGACACTGGCATGACATGGCGTATTATGTACACGTCAGAAAAACAAACATGACTCCCACAGGTAGTGGCCCCTGTTGCTTCCGCAGGACAGACATGGACGTCTGTGACACACACACGCACAACATCAAAGTCCATGCACAAACAACGTTGATGTGGAGACTGTCTCTCATTGTGCACATGGAATCAGAGACATCGGAAACACAACATGCACACAGACTGTGGAGGGCCATCACTATTGTGGCAATGGGTCACCCTGTGACGTACATGCCTTCCCACATGGGACTCTGGGGGTATGTGACATGTCATACACATACACAACCTGGAAATGTGACCATGCCACATGCTCCGAAATGAACAGTTGCACATCACAGTGGTCATGTGCACAACACACAAAGGATCCTGTCCCCATGAACACGTGCACAGCCTGGGAGTGGCCGCCCCCAAGTGCCACCCCAAAAACTACATGTTTATCCCCATACACAGAAAAGGTAATGCAGCCTTACATGCCTTAGGATACAGTGTGGACTGGGTGTGGTGTTGTAGGTGTGCCCCTGAGTCCCTGGCAAGTATATGTGGCTGGCATACGTTCACCAGTGACAAGCATGGTGACATATGCGAGTGACCTGTACAGGGACGCGTTGTACAGCAATGGACCGATCGGTGTGCACGCACTGGCCATTGCATCTGTTGTGAGCGGGTACGCGTTGTTTTCCGGAATACGCGTTGTACAGCAATGGACCGATCGGTGTGCACGCACTGGCCATTGCATCTGTTGTGAGCGGGTACGCGTTGTTTCCCGGAATACGCGTTGTACAGCAATGGACCGATCGGTGTGCACGCACTGGCCACTGCATCTGTTGTGAGCGGGTACGCGTTGTTTCCCGGAATACGCTTTGTACAGCAATGGACCGATCGGTGTGCACGCACTGGGCATTGAATCTGTTGTGAGCGGGTACGCGTTGTACAGCAATGGACCGATCGGTGTGCACGCACTGGCCATTGCATCTGTTGTGAGCGGGTACGCGTTGTTTCCCGGAATACGCGTTGTACAGCAATGGACCGATCGGTGTGCACGCACTGGCCATTGCATCTGTTGTGAGCGGGTACGCGTTGTTTCCCGGAATACGCGTTGTACAGCAATGGACCGATCGGTGTGCACGCACTGGCCATTGAATCTGTTGTGAGCGGGTACGCGTTGTACAGCAATGGACCGATCGGTGTGCACGCACTGGCCATTGAATCTGTTGTGAGCGGGTACGCGTTGTACAGCAATGGACCGATCGGTGTGCACGCACTGGCCATTGAATCTGTTGTGAGCGGGTACGCGTTGTACAGCAATGGACCGATCGGTGTGCACGCACTGGCCATTGCATCTGTTGTGAGCGGGTACGCGTTGTACAGCAATGGACCGATCGGTGTGCACGCACTGGCCATTGCATCTGTTGTGAGCGGGTATGCGTTGTACAGCAATGGACCGATCGGTGTGCACGCACTTACCATTGCATCTGTTGTGAGCGGGTACGCGTTGTACAGCAATGGACCGATCGGTGTGCACGCACTGGCCATTGCATCTGTTGTGAGCGGGTACGCGTTGTACAGCAATGGACCGATCGGAGTGCACGCACTGGCCATTGCATTTGATGTGAGCGTGTATGCATTGTCTTTTGAAATACGCGTTGTACAGCAATGGTCCGGACGGTGCGCATGCATTGGCTAGGGCCTGGCATGGCAACGGACGCGTTTTCGAAGCTGGAACGAGTCTGATGCAGTGAATTCAGTTGGCCAGCCACAACAATGTTGCAAAAACATGGGTGTCATGAAGTTTAAATTTTGAAGGATGCTGTGGGCGTGTATAAGTGGTGCAATTCCATGGATTGGCCAGATTCAGAAGATGCAAACGACTTGGACCTATCACTTTGGACACATGGGACTGTATCTGCCTCTGCAGCACACATATAATGCTGGCTGTTCCCCAGAGAGCTCACTTGCCTGCACTACATGCTCCAGGACGACATCTGCCACCAACACTGCTGCTGTCTCTGCATCCTCTGGCTACTGCAATGGCACGTACTGTGGAGAGAGCCCCAGCCTTCAGCCTTGAGGAGAACCAGGCCCTGCTGGACAGCCTCCTTCCACAGTACAGCAAGCTGTATGGGAAACCAGGGGAGCAGGTGAGTGTGCTGTCCACTGCCTTACTAATTGTGCATGTTGTCTGACTAGCAAGACTTACAGTGTGCACACCACTGGCTAGCATGCTCACTGAGTAGTTCTCACCCCCAAAGTGTGTAGTTACATGCACTGAACAGGTACAGTGCAGTAACAGTGCATTCCAACAAGGTTTTACTTCCCAGACAATGATACCATGTAGTAACTGCTGGCAAACTGTTCATAGCCATCGTTGCACTGCCTGTGTACATCATATGCCCCTGTGATTGAGACATGTATATCCAACTGTGTGATGCACGTATATGTTGCATGTGTAGTAATGGCATTTTCATTTTGTCATCCTCACAGGTTGATGCCCACCAGAAGCAGGAAATCTGGCTGACCATCGCCCGGGCAGTAAGATCCGTGGGGGTCTACAAGCGCCGGATCCGCAACTGCCAGAAGAGGTGGCAGGACCTTCGGGGCTGGACCCGGAGGATCGCAAGGGTCCAGCTGAAGCTGTCGCCTCCTCGCAGGAGGGGCGGACACCGGACCCTGACCCCCACATGCTCAGGATCCTGGCGGTGGTCTTCCCTGACCTGGATGGGCAGCTGAAGGCCAGACAGCAGCAAGGAGGGGGTGAGTCCATGACTGCACTGTGCACTTTGTCTGACATGCTATGTGCCCTCCTCTGGCCTGGTTAAACTTCCACAGTACATCAGTCTTGTGGTCCAGGACCCATGTCCCTCAATTGTGACATGCCCACTCCTCATCTGATACGCATATGTGTGGCCCTTACAGTCAGGAAATTGTGTCACTTGGGTACTGTGTCATTGCATTTTGCTTCGCTCAAGGTGGGGGACAGCATTTGTTCCCGTGACTATGTTGTGGGATTCATGGGTGGGTCAATTGCTTACACAATGCCTAAGTTCTGACATGTAATCTGGGTGTAACTTTGATATGTGGTCCACTTGCTGATCTGAATCACCACATGTCCCTGGGGTATTTGGCACACCCCCATGCTGCGGGTGGGAACAATGTTTGGGCCTCAGGAGTATGTATATCAAGTGTGTCACACATGCTTAGCCACCTGCCTACTGTCCAGGGCTCATCCCTCTTTCAGGTGGAGCAGGACAGTCATGCCTACTCCAGGGCATACAATACACTCTGTACTCCCACTCCCGTGTATCAGCTGACATGTTGTGATCAGTGAAATGTTCCCTCAGGTGTCTGCCTCTGTGTCATTGTGCCGTGGCTTCGTTGTCAGGACTACTGGGATGTTTATCGTTTAGGGCTCAGCATGCCATCTGAGATGTGACCATGAGAGACAATACTTCTGTGACTCATAGGTGTTTGATCACTTGACTGTGCACACAGGTGTATGCGACTGTGAACTTCAGGCAGCTGTTTTACATTCACAGCAGACTGTGAGGTGCTCAGGTTGATAGAGTTGTGTTTCATGTCTCCCATATGTCCAATTGGCATGACGTGGCCAAATAAGAGTTCAGATGATGTGGTTTGTGGGGGATGGACATGTGCACTTGTCAGCTACATAACTTGCATTCCCCATTTCCTAGGATTGTGACACAGTGCAGACTGTTGTTGGCTGGCTGCCATGCCCATGTGACTGGAGACAGTGATGTATGACTTTGCAGGCATGCCTGTGCCATGGCATTTAACTTCCTAAGAGTGATCCTGCAGGGGAGTTACATGTGCAACATGCACCCCATTGTGGCATTGACTATCCGGACATGGGTGTATCATGGTGTCTGGTGCTGGTATGCATCACATGCATTTCTAATTAGACTCTGGCCATCCCTTTACCCGGACACCTGTACTAACTCAGTGGCAAGAGATGTGATGTGTGCATGTTCACATACTTCACCGTGTTCTCTGCAATGTCCAACAACTGTGTACGTGGTGCTTGTGTCCACACTGGGGTATTACCATCCAACAGGCACCAGACAGATGGGTGCAAGGGCAGGAGGGGTGTGAGTGCCATGGTTGACCATCAGACTGACAATTGGCTTCTCCTAATCTGTGTGAGGACTTTTGGCAATGTTCAACTGAGGATGCCAGGCCTTGCTCTGTAATGTGCTGTACTTACTGTGGTGTGTGCGGTCAGTGCAGGTGACTGATGTTTGTCTGTTTCCCTAATTGTTTGCATATACATCCACGGCCACAGGAGGGGACAGCTCCATGGACCAGGAGGAGCTGCAGAGCCAGACTGGGTCAGCAGGCGATGAGTGGTCGGAGGGACCCAGTGGCACGGAGGGCGAGGGGAGCCACACCGAGGAGTCCTCAGCACCATCCACCTCAGCTGAGGACCACAGCAGCTTGGAGGATGACTCCCTTGTGGAGGCGGGTGTCAGCAGCCACCACACCCCAGCTAGTATGTCTGGCCCCGCCACCACCACCACCACCACCACCGCCCTCCCATTGGCTCCCATTCCAGAGGTCCGTGGAGGCTCCCGTGTACGGGAGCGTGTCTCCTTCGTGCCAGGCACCGCACCCCCTGCCCCTGTGTCCCCTGCTGTCCTGAGTGAGGAGTCTGTGTACCTACTTCGGCAGCTCCATGTAGGGCAGACAGCAATGCTGAGTGTCCTCCATGCACACACCACTCTGTTGACACAGCTGGTGTCGTTCATGGAGGGCATCTCGACGGGCATGTCTGCCCTACAGAGGAGCAATAGGTCCATGGACTCCTCCCTGACGGCAGCAGTGTCCCTCCTCCAACAGTCCATCACCCCTCCTACCTCTGCCCCATCCACACTTCCTGGCACCCTACCTGTCCCAAGCACATGCACACCTGCACAATCACCCAAACACACAGACACGAGCAGCACAGAAACACACAGAACAAGGGCAAAACGTGCACACAAGCATCCTCAGGGGACTGATACCACACCCACAGGGGATGGGGAACAGACACACACAGGCATCCACACTCACTCCGCAGTCCTCAAAATCCTCTCCCTCCAAGACCCCTTCCCTTGTCTCACCTGCAACCCCACCTACAAAGCAGCTCTTCCTCTGTGACCTCGGCCTCTTCCCCTCCGATCCCGCTGATCCAGCATACAGGGGGAAGAGGAAGTCCACCCACACAGAGGGGAGTGCACCTCGCCCCCGGACACCCTCCCCCAGGCGCAGACAGCCTGAGGCCCCCACCCGCAGGTCCCCCGGTCCCGAAAGAGCAAGACCCCGCCACCGCCCTGCAGCTCAACCACACAGTCTCCTTCCTCCATCCCTCAGTCACCCACAACACAGGTTCCCCCACCACACCCTGTCCCAGGTTCCCCCACCCACAGATACACCATCCCCAAAATGATGCGGCCTTCTCCTCCTACCACTTGCTCTTCCAGCCCCACACCCCCCACTGCACATGTTTGTGCCACTGGTGTGGAGACCGTGTCCTCCCCCTCTGTCCTGCCCACCTTACCTGAACCCCATTCTACTCCCCCGGAGATGGGCACTGCAGTGGAGTCCACTACCACCCCGTCTGACTTGGGCACTGCAGTGGGGAACCTGTCCACTCCATCTGGCCGGACCACTGCAGTCGTGCCGGCACCCACACCATCTGACTCATGCCCCCCAGTTGTGCCGGCACACACCATGTCAGACACCTCCACTGCAGTTGTCAGTGACTCTCCACCACCAGCCACCCCTTCCCTGCCTCCTTCTGGTGAGCCCTGATCCTGTCCCTGCGGTGCCTGGCCTGCCCCCCGTATACCCCTCCGAGGGGAATGTCCCTGCTCCATATCAGTGCAGGCAAGCAGAGGGTGACATCTGCCACTGTCACCCTGTTCGGACTGAACTGTTGGACTGGCCATTGGCCTTTGTATTTTTGCAGGACTTTCATTTTTCAGACACATATGCTGAATAAAGCTCCTTTCTGTTCTCTGGTGGTTTTGCTTCAGATGTACTTGATGTTGATGATGCTAACCATGCCCTTGCTGCAGTGATGGTGATATTTGGTATCATGAAAATGAAGTGTTACTGTGCAGGCCCCCATGTGGTCCAGGGGAAATGTGTCCTATCCTGGTGTGTAGCCATGTCATCCTTTGCAGCAATATGAGTGTGTCATGTTTTCAATATTTGCAAATGTGATTTCCTACATTTATTTGCAATATCACATCTGTAGCTTACACCCCTGCACATCAGTTGTGCTTGCCATTGTTCAATTTGTCTGTTTCCCTGACCGTGTGACCATCTCCACTGGACATGCAAGTTTGGGCATCAATGGGGAAGGACTCATCTGTGTTATCAGTGCAACTTGCTATACATGTGTGTTGGATCTGTGCAGATGATTTCGATGACACTCCCATGACCAGGCTGATGTGACGAGAGCCTTCATTTTGTGCTCATTGTTGACTGAGTGACCAAGTGTACTGCTGATATGATAGAGCCCTGCAGAGACAACGTATGGCACAGCTTTCCTTACACAGGAGTGGAGTCCCCTCATGGCAGTGTGTAATTCCGTGACATTGCCTGAGTGTGTGTTGTGTGAGCATGTCTGTGTGTGTTCACTTCCATTTTGCAACGCAGGCTGGGATCCCTAGTGATGTTCCTGTTTGTGATGCTTGCTGAGTTGACCTATGTTCCCCCAAATCTTCGCCCTGGGTTCTCTGTGATGTGGGTGCATGGCACATTACTGGTCATCAGGGTGTCATCCATAGGTGTGTTTGCTGTCAGGGCTGAGTTTGTGGGCAAACGCAGATGAGACACAGTCAGGATTCCCCTTGGCACTTGTTGGTTACACAAGTCATGTAATTTACATTTGGTGTTACCTTTCAGTGATTGTGACACGTTGTGTGTGTGACTGCTGCCACTCCTCAGGGTCAGAGCTGCAATGTTGGAAGTTGTCTATGTGTGTTCTTGGTGGGTGACCTTGGCTTCTTCATTGGTGTGTGACTGTGGCCGGGATCCCATTGGTTGGTGTGGATTTGACGTCATGCCCATGTACAGCGTACTGTGCAGTGTGTCAGACATTCACAAGTCTTGTTGACTGGCCATGTTTGATGGGTATCTCCACCTTAGTTCCCCCCACCACCCCTGGGATTGTCATGGGTGCATGTGCAATGTCACCAGTCCATGTGAGCTTCACTGCTGCAGATTGGTGGAGGTCAAGGTGTGTGGTGTTGAGTGTGTGCAAATGAGAGTTGTTGCACGGCTAGACCCCTACCTCCATGTTGGCCTTGGCTGACAGGCCGTGATGATTGATTTGTGCTTGTGTAGGTGTGATGGTAGTTAGTTGCTCAGGAAACATGACTGTGGTTCACTGTGTGTACGACATCTACCTTTGTCATCACAGTGGGATTATCATGCAGGCCAGTGTCACCACAATGTGGGGTCCCTGGGGGTAGTGCTGTGGTGGGTCTGTCTCTTGCTGTGTTAGTTGCTGTTCATACAAGCTTGTGTGACATTTGTAATTTGTGCTCCCTCTCATCTAACAATGCCTGATTGCCCACATAGGGGAATCCGATCCATGAGTTACTTTTGTGTGGCACTGTATACACATCTGTGTAATAGGGATTCAGGCCTCCTCATGTGTTGTGTGGTTGCCTGGGGACACTGGCACACCCCCCATCACCTGTTGTGTTTGATATGCAGTGTGAGTCTGCCTGTTTGTGTTTGTGCATTTGCACCACTGCATTGGCATTTCTTTAGTGTGCCATTGGCTGTATGTTGTTTGGTGGGTTTCCCCTGCTGTCCCAGGGACTCCTAGGTCATCAGTCAGCACAATGATCATGGTTTGTATGTCCTATTGCTGCCATGGAATGGTATTTGTTCACCTGACATCTACAGTCTCCACAGGATATCTACATTTGTGTGTCCATTGGTGCTGATGTGTGGGTCTGCATTATGATGGTCACTTCTGTCATTGTGTAATTCGTGAATGTTGACAATGTGAGCCCCCATGGGTGAGGTTTGTCTGCACATGGACAAAGCGATGTTTCATTGGCACTGTACTGTTTGCCTCACCCAATCTATGTTGCTATGGGACACAAGCACTACTATGCCACTGATGTGTTTGTTGTTGTGTGACCAGGAATCATCCATGCAGTTTGGCATTTGCAGCTTTTCACATGACAACACTTACATTTTGGTCACTGTGGTGATGGGGCTTTAGACCCCATTGCCACAATGTTCAAACTGTGCTTCAGCTATGGACCCCACACTTACCTTTTGGTCACTGTGGTGATGGGGCTTTAGACCCCATTGCCACAATGTTCAAAATGTGCTTCAGCTATGGACCCCACACTTACCTTTTGGTCACTGTGATGATGGGGTGTTAGACCCCATTGCCACAATGTTCAAAATGTGCTTCAGCTATGGACCCCACACTTACCTTTTGGTCACTGTGGTGATGGGGCTTTAGACCCCATTGCCACAATGTTCAAAATGTGCTTCAGCTATGGACCCCACACTTACCTTTTGGTCACTGTGATGATGGGGTGTTAGACCCCATTGCCACAATGTTCAAAATGTGCTTCAGCTATGGACCCCACACTTACATTTTGGTCACTGTGGTGATGGGGTGTTAGTCCCCATTGCCACAATGTTCAAAATGTGCTTCAGCTATGGACCCCACACTTACCTTTTGGTCACTGTGGTGATGGGGCTTTAGACCCCATTGCCACAATGTTCAAAATGTGCTTCAGCTATGGACCCCACACTTACCTTTTGGTCACTGTGATGATGGGGTATTAGACCCCATTACCACAGTGGTCATGGTCTGCTTGCATTGTGGAGGCCACACACATTTATGTGTGACACATGTGATAGGGGGTCACATTGTATGTTCAATGTCATGTTCAGTGTTGTAGGCATTTGACACAGACTACACACGCTTGTCATGGTGTTGGGGGATGTATTTTTCAGACATTCCTTATGTTGGAGTATGCTGGTTGTGTCATGCATTACCCGTCCTATGAGTAGGGGTTGTGTGGGTGGTAGGCATCCAGGCCCCCATGAGTAGGGGTGGTGGTAGTGGTAGGCATCCATCCCCCTATGAGCGGGGATGGTAGTAGTGACAGGCATCCAGGCCCCCATGAGTAGGGGTGGTGGTAGTGGCAGGCATCCAGGCCCCCATGAGTAGGGGTGGTGGTAGTGGTAGGCATCCATCCCCCTATGAGTGGGGATGGTAGTAGTGACAGGCATCCAGGCCCCCCTGAGTAGGGGTGGTGGGAGTGGTAGGCATCCATCCCCCTATGAGTGGGGATGGTAGTAGCGACAGGCATCCAGGCCCCCATGAGTAGGGGTGGTGGTAGTGGTAGGCATCCATCCCCCTATGAGTGGGGATGGTAATAGTGACAGGCATCCAGGCCCCCATGAGTAGGGGTGGTGGTAGTGGTAGGCATCCATCCCCCTATGAGTGGGGATGGTAGTAGTGACAGACATCTAGGCCCCCATGAGTAGGGGTGGTGGTAGTGGCAGGCATCCAGGCCCCCATGAGTAGGGGTGGTGGTAGTGGTAGGCATCCATACCCCTATGAGTGGGGATGGTAGTAGTGACAGGCATCCAGGCCCCCCTGAGTAGGGGTAGTGGGAGTGGTAGGCATCCATCCCCCTATGAGTGGGGATGGTATTAGTGGCAGGCATCCATCCCCCTATGAGTGGGGATGGTATTAGTGGTAGGCATCCATCCCCCTATGGGTGTGTATGGCATTGGTGATAGCCATCCCGCCCCTATGGTTCTGCTGGTGCTGGTGTTCGTCATTTGTGCATCCCTATGTCTGTGTGACATATTTCGGGTACGTGTCGTTTGTTTGTGTTGTGGGTGTTTGACTTACCGTCTGCGCCGTACGCGTCCGTACTGGTCCCGGTAATAGATGTAGAGTATTGGTAGGACCTGCGCGATGGGATTCATGGTTGGGTCGTCTCGTTCGGGTTTCTCGTGGCTTCGACTCGTACTCGTCGCTGGCTTGTTCGTCTCGTCGCCGTTGATCGTCTTGTGGCGCGAATCGGAGCTTATGTACAGCTCTCCCGGATGCTCAAACGTGCCGGACGTAGCGACGGGTTCGGCGCGTACGGAAGGCGCATCGTACTAGTCCGGCCGGAAGGTGCTGTGTATTTGCTTCCATGCGACTCGAATCGGCGTTTACGGATCCGGCTCGGGCGGGGAACAGGAGCTGATATGGGTAAGTACAGCTCGCTCGGAATCTGGGCTGTTGTGCGCATCGTACTTGTTCGTTCGGACGAGTGTTCGAATCGGTCGGGAAACACGCGTTCGGCTTGTATTTTTTCCGGACAAATACTGTTAGGTGCGCTTCCGGCCGAGATCGGAATCGACCCCTTTGTGTCCTCCTTCGGCTAAGTGGTTCAATAAAGCAATTGTGTCGGTAACACATGCTTCTTTGGTCTTTGATGCCACTCACAGGTCATCAGTGTACTGAACCATCACAGATTTTTCAGGCATTCTTAAATCTTCTAAGGATTTCTTTAGGATCTGATTAAATATTGAGGGGCTTTCCGTATACCCTTGAGGAATTCGGCACCGTGCCAAAATATGCTCTCCGAACCGGAACGCAAATAATGGCTGGCTATCTGGATGTAATGGAATAGAGAAAAATGCATGGCACAAATCAATAACTGTGTATCATTCTTCATCATGTGGAATCTGATACAGTATTACAGCGGGGTTTGGCACAATTAGACAACAAGGAATAACGATTTTATTTATTTTTCGTAAATCTTGCACTATCCTATATGTCCCATTTGGCTTTTTCAGCCCCATTATAGGTGAATTACATGGACTGCTCATTATTTGTTTCAAAATTCCCTGTTCAATCATTTTATTAACTACGGGTGTTATTCCTTCAATAATTTCTGGTGTCAATTTATACTGTGGAGTATTTGGGTAATTTGTTCCTTCTCTTACAGTAATTTTTACAGGGTCTACTCCTCTCATTAACCCAATGTCTTCGCCTGTAAAATCCCATACATCAGATCTGACTGTTTCTTTTAACTCAATTGGGATTTTCTCCACATCAAACACAGGAAACATGTAATTTACTCCTGGCTCTAGTTCTGCCATTGTCATTTTATATAGTACATCTTCATCTGGTGTCTGAAATGCAATACCATCCGGGGTACAATAAATGGTGCAATTCATTTTACAAAGCAGATCGCGTCCTAGCAAGTTTACAGGACTGCAATCACACACCACAAATCAGTGCATTTCTCTGAATGGTCCAACTTTCACCTCTACTGGTTTGGTAAGAGGCGCTTTAATCTGCTGGCTTGAAACACCTACGACTTGGATATATTCACCTGAGAGAGGAAGGTTTGGAATTTCCACTGATCTAACAGTAGAACGGGTAGCTCCAGTGTCCACAAGGAATGTAACATTTACACCATTCACTTCTCCATCCACAAATGGACCTGACTGATCTACCTCTAGAGTTGCGCCAAGCACACACTCTTCCTCCTCTCCTAGGCACCGTCATAAACTTTCATCCGATTCATTTCCATCCTGTCGTAACCAATACTGCGATATTGCAGCTGCGTGCGGCAATTTTGTTACCTGCTCTCCTCCGTAGAATCCTGTCTCTGCACTGTTTCTCTGGGGGTTTACACTCTTGGGAAGAGGTGGTTGTGGCACCTGACTCTGTTGAGTAACTACCTGCGGTTGTTGTAGCTGTTGGTAACTCACCTCACTCTGCACCTGTGGATTTAATGATTGATTTTCCGTATTAACTTTTGGAGGAAATTTACACTCGTTTCTCCAATGCCCTAATTTCCCGCAGTTATGACAAGGCCATTTCTTTTAGCTTCTTCTATACTCATTTGGCCTTTTCCCTTACCTATATTTGGTTTAGATTTGACCTGTCCTGCATCACCAGTTTGATTACTCATTTGAGCTTCTTGTTTTTCTGCAACTTTTACTTGTGCCCACATCGCTTTTTCTTTTAGTTTACGCTGTCTACACTCAATGTCATCACTACAATATTTGGCATACCTTAATACCTCATCTACAGTGCTATTCTGCCAACACAACATATGCTGCTTAATCATTTCACTTATCTCGGGTTTCAGTCCATATACAAATCTATATACAAAATGACTCATGTCCTTTTCACTTAAAGTCTCATAACCGCTGTACTGTTTGAAAACCAAAAGTAGCCTTTCATAGTAGGCATGTACAGATTCCTTACTCTCCTGTGTAGTTCTGTCAATCTTTACCCAATCAGTTTCTTTGGGTGAAATTTTGTTTTTCAAAAATGTAATGACCTGATCATATTTTCTCATTACTTCGGGACCTGGCGCTCCAGTTTTTGCATCTCTAGGATATTCTACTGTTGGCCAATCAATGGTAATCTTACATTCTGTCCATAAATCTGCTGGTACTACAATGTCAAACAATCCATCCAAATCTACCCACAACACCTTTGAAACTTTGACAAACCTTTCCACTTGTCTATACCATTCTACAGGTTTTTCTCTCAATTTTGGAAAGTCATTTGTAAATGACAATATATCTTGGACGATGGAACATGTACATAGCTACCTCCTGGAGTTTCTCTCATTGGATACTCCCGTACGATTGATTCCCTGTCTTTCACCGTAAAAGCCAAAGACGCTTGGTCGGTTGTTTCCTCTTTTCTTTTGGTCCACCTGCTCCTCCATCTGTCCACATCTCCCCATTTTCTCAACAAAACGATCAGTTCTTTTATCTGGGTTAATCGTCCTGATGTGTTCAGATTTTCTATATCTTTCTCACAAAAATCTACCCTATATGGTTTCTGCAAACTCCTGACTTTTACAAATTCTACTCCTAGTTCATTTGCTGTCTCTTCCAATTTTTCATGTAAATTTCTAGCTCTCCAAGTAATACTCTTGCATAAAAACATGATCTCTTCATCCTGATATGATTTCAATTTTTCTGTACCAATAGTCCCTAAAATCAACTCTTCCATGTCTATTTTTAGTCTGATTACATCCAATGGTTGCGGTTCTGTATCTTTCTTTTGCAAATTTCTCATCCATTCATTTAATTCTTCTGGAGTCGGACCTACAGGTGTACTATTTATTTCTATCCAATTTTTGTTTCTCTCTGGCGTTTCAGATCTCACTCTCATTTACTGTCAAGTTAGTAGGCGGACTCGGTCTATATGAGCTGACCAAATCTCTTGTCTCTCTAGTTTCTGTAATTATCCCTTCTCTCATTCTTTGCATATTCGAGTTCATTGGGATGGTTAAGGAATGCTCATCTATTCTTTGGTTGTCAAAAACTGGTATTACGAGTCCTATTGTCACTGGCACAGTCACAGCTTCCATGTTCATTGTTAACTCTCTTATTTTCTCAGTCAATTCTCTTGTGGTTTTTGCTAACTCAGCTGCATTACCACTGTCAGACTTCTCACTGTGTGGAGTTTCTAACTGTTCATTTGGCCTATTTATATCATATCTTCGTTCTGGGCTTTTATTCCTCCCAGTTTCTATTGGCGGTGCATTGGGTGTCACCACCGCAGAATTCTGTTGATATGGAGGTGGTTTTCTGTTTAAAATATCTTCCAGCAATTCATCCTCTGTTTCGCTACCTCCATAACCGTACCTCTCTGTAGTTGTATGTTTCTTTTTCTCTGTACCCTTCCTTCCTGCAACCTCTTCAACTGTTATGGCTGGAAACAAACCATCTGTCATATTAGCATATCTCCAACGTCTCATCCTGTCTTCATGATTCACTCCCCATACTCTTCCATGAACTAAACTATAATTCTTTGCACCTCTGTGTCTTTCTCTTTCGTACATCTCGTCTTCCCATTCACCTAACGCTTCAAACTGTGTCGGTCTAGGTCTTGGCTCAAGTTTCATCATTTTCTCTCTCAAATTCCGAAGTACAGCTGTGCTAAATGAACCATTTTCTGGAAAAGCCAATACTCCATCATTCTGAGTATATTTTGTCCAATTCTCTAACCAAATGCAAGTATGATAACCATATTTCAGCATCATATGAGAAGCTGGCGTTTTCGGCGGAGGAATTACTTGTCCTTCTCTAGTTACTACTTTCTTGTCTTTCTTGAAAAAGTTTTTAATTTTCGCCATCCATGACGGTTTTTCTCTACAATACTCGTAATAAGCCATATTTCACGATTCTTCCTTTCTGACAAAACTCACAACTCTGTTCTGTTTACTGTGTGCTATTCGGACCTATCCAAGCGCGTCTCACACTAACGCACCAATCCGAAGACTGTACGTCACTCTCTACGGACCTATCCCAGCGCGTCTCACACTAACGCACCAATCAGGACGTTCTTCGTGTTTCCCAGCACTGGCCAATCCCAGCGCGGTCTTTTGTCAACGTCAGTTCTACTCCTGACCCCTCCTTTACAAAAATTATCGGCAGTTCTTTTCTTGACTAAATCTTATTAGTTACAACGTAAAACACATTTCCATTGCCTGTTTTCGCTAAACAAAAGAGATAGCTTACTCTATCTTGCAAGAATACTGATTTGTTCGATAAGTGTAGCACTCCCCTCTACCTTACCCTTCTTTCAAGCAAGGGGCAAACCCGTTTCTCTGGGGATAAAACACATGTGGAGACTACACTGCTCCTGAGAATTAAGGCCAGAGTTTCACAAGAAAACCGGCTGCTATTTCACTCATACACGTTTTGTACATAAAATGTCCCTATCATAACACAACCTGTGTTATCACCAATTTGAAAATCAGACAATGCACTATTCCATGTGACTTCTCTTGCCACATGTGTCCACTTCCCACTTTCCGGAAGCTTCAAAATTTCCGACTTACATATAACATGATACAATTTGACATGAAGTGTTAGACATGAAATAATCAATAATCAATAACCAATAATCACCAAACTAATCTATAGTAACCATAACTCTGCTACCAAGAAATCTGATCCAGCGCGGCTAATATAAATTCTTCTCTTTTGGACATGACATCCAGGTGAAAATCATTCACAACAACTATACCATATGACGGTGGGGCCCATAACACCGCATATCATACACTCACCCAGTTATTCCCTGGATCACATCCACTTTCACTAAAGAGAAGAACGAATTGCTGGAAGAACGGAATACCTTATTAGAGTTAACAGAATATTACCTTAAACAACGATGTTTATTCAGTTTTAATCCTGTCGGTTCTAAAACATCAAGGTATTCCGCTTTTTGGTCGATGGACCAACTAGTAGAATAAGTTGATGGCGATTAAGACCAGCTCAATCATTTAAAACCCTAATACATGTTAAATTCTTTAAATGAACTAAAGAACCACAGACTCAGAATTAATTAGAAATAGATTTTATCTAAATTCAGTTTGCATGAGTGAGATTCTTAGTTTATTAATCACTTTAATACACTTCAATAGCATATAAGAAATACATTTTATAAAGAATTATAATGCATACCCATTTGTTGCTGTTTGGAAAAGATTCACCAAAAGCAGATCACAGCATGGAACTCCCAAAACTGACTGACTGTCCCGCTAAAGGCCTCCTCGACGGACCTCCCTTACAGGTTTCCCGCATCGGTCTCGTTCCATTTCCCAGTCAAGTTTTAGAGTTCAAAGGACTAATTTTATAAAGAAAAACAGCCTATAGAAAATAGCAGCAGCTCCATCCGCATCAACGCTTAGTGTTCCAAAGAAAAATATGCAGAAATGGCGACGCGAAAAAGGAATATCAGCAGCGAGCCTTTTTCTTAAGAGTAGGTCCTCTTATACCCTATTACTAGCTTACTAAACAAAAAGTTGCAACCTTTGGGGGCGAGAATCACGCTAATTGGTCCATTGGAGGGGTGGCAAGAATCACCTCATTGCCCTCCTTGTTCAAACCGGTTCTAAAATTGTTTCGAGGATTTTACTCTCTCACGACCTTTGGGTAAAAGCAGTCCCAATTGACAGCCCGCAATGTTACTTTTTGATGGTCACAATTTGATCAGTCCATTGTTAATTCATTTGGGTTCATCTTCCATTCTCACGGATACGTGCTGAGTCTTTCTTGGCATTCTCCTCATGTTAGGTCAGCCTGACCTTGACACTTCTCACTCTGGGCTTGAGCTGCACCCACGTGGTTTAGCTCTATGGCTTTCTTCTGCTTAGAGGCCATCTTTGTTTCTGCGCATGACCTCATCTGCCTCGGCAGCCATTTTCGCAGCATGGCCTAGCAGGCCCGAACGAACTATCATAAGAACAAACATAATCATAATTAAAATAAAGAAAATAAGCCTTTCTGTTTCCCACCCGTCATTCTAAGTACCCAAGTTAGGTGTTACCTAGCAGAAGCGACATTTAAAGCCATTTTTACTTACCATCCGCATTCTTTGCCACAATACAATTTTACTACATAGCACAAATCATGCGATTTTGCTCTAATTAGTACGCAAACCACTATATTAATATTATTTTACTTTACAATTTGTAAATAAGTTAGTTTTGCACATAAACAGCAGTTACCATTTGTGTAAATGTTTATAAAAAGTTCAGATTGTTGGTTAATTTATCAAACAATTAATATCGTTAAATTATTATCCTTATTATGGGGTGTTAAAAATTTATTTTATTTACCTTGCTCCATCAGTAGGGAAGGCAAATTCTAAAGAGCCACTATTCAGAAAGAATGCCTTTAATCTTTTTAGGCTCCATAATATGCCAACACATGCTGACTATCTGTTAAGGCTAGAAGGGGTCATAACCAACTCTTCATGCTAGAATTGTTAATCTTGTGGGTGTGGGAGCTAAGGATAAGATGTATGGTTCTCACTACAACACAGTTGTAACTATGTGGCCCTTGATAAAAAGACAGAAACACTACTAGGACCACTTTCTCTAGATGGTAACGAAGACCTGAAAAGATCCCATCACCGCCAGTGATTTCATGGAGGTCTTTTCTCCATGAAAACAGTGGCGGTGAGGAAAGAAAGGGGGCCCTGTGCCTCACGCCCTGTGGATGCACACAGGGGGGTACAACATGTGCCCCCCTGTGTACATGCACAGACGTTCCAGCATGGCATGTACTTTTCAGTCCATGCCGTGCTGGAACTTCCTTTGACGTTCCTATGGCGGTGCCTATTTTATAGGCTCCGCCATGGGAACAGCAAAGGAAATGCCTGCTAATGACTAAAAAAGTCATTATAGGGCGGGCAGTCCTCATGGATAGTCGCTCAACTGCACCAAAGTTGTAAACAGGCCCTTAGTGATGTGCAAATGATAATCATTTGCTGAAACCCAATTTCCATACATTGTGGTTTGTGCGCTACATAGTTTTAGCAGTAAAACTGCATGTCTGAGCAAATTTAGTGGTCATTTCAATGGATAATGTGCTGTCTGTATATGAGAGTGTTCCAAAATGACCCACTGGCTAAATTCCACACTGTTACCACTAAAGGGGCATATTTCATTTGCTACATTTTCTGAGATGCTTGGATTTTTCACAATCCTTATAACTTCAGTGATGTAACATTAAATGATAGCATTCCCATTTGCGACCCACTGGGAAGCGCAGTAAGTGCTCAGATCAAAACACTTTCATACATGCCGTTTTGCGATTTCCTAATTGCGAATCACAAGGATTCGCAAAACGGTTTCTACATACATCTGGCCATAAGTTACATCCTGGATCCATTTGTATTAGAAAATTCTTAAACAATTTGCTTGAAGAAAGTTTAGCTGAAATACAGCATGCAACTCTGAAGTATCTTAAACTTTCAGTTCTGTCAGAGACAACGCAATGTAACAACCTTATGTGTATAGCCAACTTATGTGTCAGCACATTATTTCCTACAATGGATAAATATTGGCACATGTACAAGTACAACATACAGGGTTTCTTTCTACCTCCAAAGATCAGTGCGCAATATGCATTTCAGGGTTGATTAAAAATTAATGCAATAATAAACTCTATGCACAATATGAAAATTCTTATCTAGCGCCATACCAAAACTGGCGACTCTGCAACAACGTGCCTGTCATCGGCAAAATGATAATTGTAGCAGACGTCCTACTATGTATACAAGGTGAAAGCCATGCAACATCTCCCTCAAGTCAAGAAGCCTTGTACCAAAAAAATGTAAACCATATGTTTCTGATTAGCCGTTTTTCTTTTCCTAAAATGATCTCACAGAAAACATATGTCTTTCATTTCATGTGCTACATGTACTGATGCAATTTGAAGGAAATTTTATTCTGACAAAAGCGGTGTGAAAGTTTTGGAAATGCTGAAGCTCTGTTTAGAGGTCCCGTATTTGTTAAAAGAGCCTGTTAAAGAACTTTGGTGAAGTAGTGCTTTGTCTGGAGAAGAAGTCTATTCACTCCACAGTCACTCGTAGGCTTTTTAAGAGACATCTAACCATTATGAACGCAAAAATAAATTAACAATAGCAGGCAGATGTAATCAGCCTTCTGGGTCTTGCCCTATACATATTGGCCACCATAGATGGCTTGTCAAAGTATGTCTTTGTAGAGCCGCTGCAAAACAAGACTTTTCCTAGAGTCACTGCTCCTTTAAGGCCTTATTCATCAAAGGAGAAGCTCCTCAAAAACTATAAATAGATGTTGGATTTTTTGGGGGGTGTTAAGGAATACATTTCAGTGATTAATACAACACTTGATTCATCATTTTATTACGCACACCAAGGTGAAAGGTGCAGTGAGAAAGCATTTTACAGAATCCTACAGTCAAAGAATTAGAGATATTTCATGGCTTAAAGAACACACATCTGCTTTGTAGATGCATTTACAGATGTTTAAAATTCAATTAATATTGTACCATAAAAGCCCCACCCTTAGCAGTAAAGCAGCACAATTCATTAGAAGTATTGAGAACTATCTACGGTGATCTGTTTACGGCAAAAGTAAAGGACCCCTTTTTAAAAGGTTGTGATCCTGTTAAGGTGTTTAAGCTGAATGTAATTTTTCAAAAGGTTATCAACAGTCTTTTATTAATTTAATATTTATAGTACCAATGCTGAGATTAAAGAAAGTCTGACTACAGATTACGATAGTGAAGAGGTTACCGGTAACATTTACAGAGAAGCATTTTAAAAAGTACCACATAGTGTCTGCATGGTTGAAAATATTCTAAAATGGTGGGGTAAAGGGGCAAATAAACAAGCTTCAGTCAAGTAAGTGGGATGTCCTGAGAAAATGAGCAGATGAGTATTAGCTAGCTCTATACGTGTGAGTGTAAATGTGAGTTTAGGGCTCCCCAAAAAATAATGAAAATATGGAGTAAGCGTTGTTTCATATCATCATGTTTTCCAGTGCTTTGAAGGAGGACATGTTGCCTGACAATCATATTTATAATTGTACTGTAAATAAGCTAAACCTGTGTACTTGAAAGGGGAGGCTGCCTTCACCGAAATCCAGAATCCCTGAACCAGGGATACAAACAAGAACAGAAGCTAAGTTTACAATTAAGCTGAACAGAAGGTTGGTGTAGTGACCAGGGTCAGGGGGCACTAGGATCCTGCACCTGCATGCTGGGAGGGACAGGAACCGGACACCACTTCCGGTCAGGGAGTGGGGAGGCATTCCTGGACAGCGAGGGCACGAGCAAGGACGTGCATGTGAGCGCAGCAACCACACAAAGAATAAAGAACAGACTGTAAGAATCCTTACCTGTCTCTGCGTGAATTCTGTGGACACGACAACTGGTGACGAGGGTGGGATAAGGAGTCACCACCAGAAGCGCGTGCCTCGCCCACGACGTCCAAACGGAGCCAGGAGCCCACCCTGGTCCGCCGATCAACGAGACGTGGAATCGCGATGTCGAGAGTTCACCCGACTACAGAAGACGAAACCAGGAGCCTACCCTGCTCCGTCGGGCCCCAAAGAAAGAAGACGCGAAATTGGGAGCCCACCCCAATTCCAAGATAAACGGAGCCAGGAGCCCACCCTGGTCCGTGTACGAGCGCCTACAGCGACATCGGGAGCCCACCCCGGCCGCATCAAGAAAGGTGAGGTGAGGGGAAAGCAAAAAAAAGGCACCTGATCGTGGAGAAAGCTGCCCGCCGACTGAAAGAGAGCCCCGAGGCTCCCGCGTGGAGATTTGAACTGAAATCTCGCGAGAACTCGGCGGCCATCTTGGAGTCAGGCGGGACAGCCAATGAGGAGCTGAAGAAGACCAGGCAGCCATCTTAGAGTCAGGCCATTCAACAGATAGCAAATCTCGCCGCTACAGAAGTCCCGGCGGCCATCTTAGAGTCAGGCGGGACATCCAATGAGAGGCTAGAGAAGGCCAGGTGGCCATTTTAAAGTCAGGCAATAACATAAAGCCATAGAAAAGAAGAAAAAAGGTGGAAATAAAAGGAAATTGCAACACAAAGAGGAAACAAAGAACAAAGTACAACAAAAGAAGACGGACACACAAAGAAAGGAAGGAATAACAACAAAATGACTGACGCAAGTGACAAGAATAGCGCGCAAGCAATATTTCGCAGACCACTACCATTCAGCCTATCGGAACCACAGACAGGCATCAGGTGGGAAAGATGGATTAGGCAATTCGAAAGGTACATGCGCGCCACTGATATCGCAGAAGCAAAACATGTGGATCTATTTCTAAATTTCGTCGGGGATGAAGTGGAAGACCTGCTAATAACATTTCCCACAGAGGAAAGAGCTACATACAAGGGACTGATAAAGTGCCTCACTGACAAATTTGACCCGCAAAGAGACAGACTTCGAAAGGTACACCTTCAACACCGCATGTCAAAGAGCAGAGGAGTCCGTCGACGACTTCGCAACAAGGCTGCGAAAACTGGTCATGTATTGCGAGTTCGAGAAGTTCGACAACGAACAAGCAATATCACTGCGCATCATTGAAGGCTGTCAGTCAGTGGAGTTCCGGGCATGAATTCTGAAAGAGCCATCCTCACTAGAGAAAATACTGACCATGGCTCGAGCGGAAGCCAGAGCAACGACGCATGCCAGACAGATGGAACTCGGAAAAGAAAGAAGAGTGGAGCAAGCAAACCGTCTAACTGGAAACTGCAAAAGGAGAGATGCCACACCGCCACCACCAAGAAGGAAGCATGAAAAAACATGCTATAGGTGCGGGCTCGAGTTTCCACATGTCGGCGCATGCCCGGCCATGGGCCACAAATGCAGGAAATGCAACAGGGAAAATCATTTTGCAAGCGCCTGCATGAGTGGTCACTTTAAAAGTGAGCGAGGACGACCGGCTAGACCACGGACGGTGCCTAGCAGGTACGCAAGGCACATGAAAACAACAAATCGCAGCTCCTCAGCTGAATCAGAACAAGCAGCCGCGCCAGAAGTGGTGGAACGGCTATATCTGATGTCGGATGCCCCAGTGGAAGATCAAATACCAGAACACATCAATCTCGTAGAGAAACATCAGATCAAGAAGACAGCGACAGTAGACATTGAAGTAGGGAGACACAATACACGTTTCGCGCTAGATAGTGGGGCTACATGCAACATCATGTGCATGTCAGAGTATGAGAAGATGAAAGTGAAGCCGCCACTATCACCGTCCACTGTCGATGTATTCACCTGGGGCTCGAGGAAACCAGTAGCAAACATGGGGAAGTTTACAGAGACATTGACTTACAAAGAAAGATCAAGCAGAGAGGAAATACATGTCCTACGGGGAGACCTTCCAGCACCCTGCCTGCTAAGCAACATCACAGCGCAGGTGATGGGACTCCTAGCAATGACATACAGCATGTCAGAAAGACGGAACATCTTGCGAGAACATCCGGCCATACTACAAGGGCTAGGAAAACTAAAAGAAAGACAAATAACTTTGCATATCAATGAGGCGATAAAACCCGTGGCCCAACATCACCGACGAGTGCCCATACACTTGCAACCACAGGTGGAGGAAGAAATACAAAGCCTGCTGACCCAGGACATCATAGAGCCTGCAGACGGGCCGACCCCCTGGGTGTCGCCAATAGTGGCAGTACCAAAAAAGAACACCTCAAAGATTCGCATATGTGTGGACATGAGAGTACCCAACACAGCAATTGAGAGGGAAAGACACCCTGGACCCCACCTTAATGACAGGATTAGCTGTCTCACGGGCGCATGCCGGTTCTTGAAACTAGACCTGTGCAAAGGATATCAGCAGTTGGAGCTCGACCCGCAATCACCGTACATCACCACGTTCTCAACACACATGGGCCTGTTTCGTTACAAACGACTCAGTTTTGGCATATCATCGGCAGCGGAGATATTCCAAGAAATCATACGGCAAGTAATAAGGCCAGTAAAAAACAGTTTGAACTACAGTGACGACATCCTAGTATTTGGTCGGTCAGATGACGAACATGACAAGGCCTTACGTGAAGTCTGCAGACAGCTGGAACACGCAGGACTAACTCTAAATGAAGACAAGTGCGAACTGGGGAGGAATGAGCTGGTATTTTTCGGGCACATTTTCTCAAGGAATGGAATGAGGCCAGACCCCAGCAAGGTAGAAACACTGGAAAAGGCAAGTCCTCCAACAGACGTCGCAGAAGTAAAGTCATTTCTGGGTCTTGCCAGCTACTGTGCTCGGTACATAAAAGACTTTGCCACAGTGAGCACACCGCTGAGGGACATAACAAAGCAGAGTCAAAAATTCATCTGGACACAAGAATGCAGTCAGGCATTTGAGGCCATCAGACATGCCGTGGTGGCTGTGGATCATCTTGCATACTTTGACCCATTGCTATGCACCGAGCTAACAGTGGACGCCAGCCTGGTAGGATTAGGAGCAATCCTAGCACAACACGTGCCGGGTAGAGATTCGCCCAGGAAAATTGTCGCATATGCCAGCAAAAGCTTGTCCGACATAGAAAGGGCATACTCCCAGCCAGAGAAGGAAAGCCTAGCTGTGGTATGGGCGTGTGAACACTACCACATGTTCATCTACGGAAAACCATTTACCATCATAACAGACCATCAGGCCCTAGTGATAATATACAGCAATCCAAACGCAAAGATACCGTCCGCATTGAACGATGGGGCATAAGACTGATGGATTATGACTTCAAGATCGTGCACAAGCCAGGGAAGGAACACAACCCGGCTGATTACATGTCACGGCACCCCTTGCCGCAGGCACAAGAAAGCGCATCAATGCCTGAGGAATACCTCAATTTTGTGCTAAAACAGAACACCCCTGCACCAATAACACTAACACAGCTAGTGCAAGAAACAGCAAGGGACGCCACAATGCAGGCAGTCAAAATGACGAGTCGACAGCAAAGATGGAGACACATCAACAACAACAGTGCCTTGGGAGAAGGACTTAACAAGGAAGAAATGCTGGCATTCAAAAAGATAAATGAAGAACTATCAGAAACTGAAAAAGGAATAATAATGAGTGGAATAAGGATAGTCATGCCAAGTGCACTATGTCGGCAGACTGTAAACTTGGCTCATGAATCCCACAGAGGAATGGTAGCAACAAAAAAGATGCTTCGGGAGAAGGTATGGTTCCCTGGGCTAGATAGACTGGTGGAGGACACCATCTTAAATTGCCACACATGCCAAATAACAGGACGACCAGCAAAACCGGAACAGCTACAGATGTCGGAGCTTCCAGAGGCAGTGTGGACAACGTTGGCAGCAGAATTCTATGGGCCACTGGACATGGGAAACTACTTGCTCGTGGTCATTGACGAATACTCCAGATTCCCCATAGTGCGACATGTCTCATCAACATCAGCGACCGCGACGTTGCCAGTACTGGATGACATATTTGCAGCCTGGGGTTCCCCACAGACCTTAAAGACAGACAATGGTCCTCCCTTCTCAGGGGAGGGATTTCGCAAGTTCATGGACTACTTAGGCATTCACCGTCGGAAAATAACGCCTCTGTGGCCACAAGCGAATGGCATGGTGGAGAGGTTCATGGGGAACATAAAGAAGGCAGTCCAAAGAGCAAAGTTGGCGCAGATCTCCATACGACAAGCACTCTGTCAAATACTAAGAGACTATCGAAACACTCCCCACAGCTCCACGGGACGATGTCCAGCCGAACTAGTGCTGGGAAGGATAAGTAGAACGAGACTACCACAACTAGAGGCAAAACCGCCACTGGAGCACAGCAGTATCGCTGTCAGAGACCAGGAGGCGAAGGAAATGATGAAAACATATGCAGACGCTAGGAGACATGCCACCTCGTCGCACCTTAAGCAAGGGGACTCAGTGGTGGTGCGTCAGCGGCAAGTGAGAAAATCGGACAGTGCATTTTCAAGTGAACCGCTAACGATAACAAGCGTCAAGGGGTCAATGATTACAGCTGCGTCTGGCCCATACCGAATCACCAGGAATAAGTCTCACTTCAAGGTTCTAAAGAACATGGATGGAAACGGGGAGGACACAGCAGCAGAGAACAGTGACATACATGAAAGAGAGGAAGTTATGGACGAGAACGGAAGAAGGACATACAACGGTGAGAGACAAGAAGAGGGATCACAGAAGGGAACGGAAGGAACATGTCCGAAAAGAGTGAGCAAAAGGCCAACAAGACTGATCGAAGAAATGTAATGATGGGGATAAGGACTCTCTCTCTCTCTCTCTCTCTCTTTCTCTCTCTCTCTCTCTCTCTCTCTCTCTCTCTCTCTATCTATCTCTCTATCTCTCTATCTCTCTCTCTCTCTCTCCCTTTCCTCTCATCATTTTCTTTCGACGGAAGGGGGAGATGTAGGGACCAGGGTCAGGGGGCACTAGGACCCTGCACCCGCATGCTGGGAGGGACAGGAACCGGACACCACTTCCGGTCAGGGAGTGGGGAGGCATTCCTGGACAGCGAGGGCACTAGCAAGGACGTGCATGTGAGTGCAGCAACCACACAAAGAATAAAGAACAGACTGTAAGAATCCTTACCTGTCTCTGCGTAAATTCTGTGGACCCGACAGTTGGGTTACTCCAAGCAGAATCCCGCACCTGGAATACATTTTTTAGAACATAGGATAAGTTTCAATTTAGCATGAAAAGAAGGTTGAGTTATTTCACATGGAGTTTTTACCCCACTGTTGCAACTGTGATCGAATCCATTCGAAAGGTCCCTAACCATCATCGATACGTATTCAGATATTCAGCTCTATGTATATGACTTCAGGAACTAGATGTGTATTAGAGCTCCCCATCTTGATACAGGGTATATTTGTGCAGTTAAATGAAGCAGGGTTTTAGGAACAGCACAGGACTTTACCACTCATCCCTACATGCCGCGGTATTAAATGAGGGTTCTATACTCTTTATCTATATAGCAATATTAGCAGATCTGCAGAGGCTTAGTGTAGGTGCTCCCCCTTCACACATGGTTAAATGGACTTATTCCTAATTGGGACATTTAACTTGTCCATAAGTCCCTAGTATATGGTGTATTACGTGCACCCAGGGACTGGCAGTTAAATGCTACTTTGGACTTAGCACGCATTATGCCATCCACTACAATGGCAGTGCAAACATGGCTACAGGCCTACGCTGTGTAGCTGCACAACTGCTGTTCCAAACCTGCAGTTCAACCTGTTAAAATGACCCTTAAATATTAGTAAGTCACCATATGTAAGCCTTGTAGCCCACGAGGTAGGGCAAACACAAGGAGATGATGGACGGAGCGCTGAAACTTTTGAGACACTCACCCCCAGTCACAGATCTGGGTTGAATCCATCATCGTTCTTTAGCTCACTTCGCCACAAGGTAGGGCACATGGTATTTACATTTTTTTACTGTGCAGACCTCGTGGCTGGCCAAACTCAGACTCACATCCACCTCCAATCCCAATTCCCGGAACCTCAGCATCACCATTCATCACAAACTGGACATGTCCGCACAGGCTAATGCCATCACAGCCACTTGCTTCCACACCCCGAAGCTGCTAATGAAGATCTTCAAATGGCTCCAGAGCAACACGAGGGAAACTGTTACAGAGGCCCTCATCACCTGCAGACTGGAATACGGAAACGTCCTATATGCTGAAATCACAAAGCAACTCACCAAAAGACTACAGACCATACAGAACATCCTCAACCATCCTTTCAGGGCTCACATAACACCACACCTAAGAGAGCTCCACTGCCTTTCTGTAAACAAGCGCACACAGTTCAAGCTCCTCATCCACACATTCAAAGCTCTACACAATACAGGACCAGGCTACCTGTACAATTGCATCTCCTTCCACCAACCAGCCAGACTCCTACTCATATGCATTGCATGCATTCACAGAGAGCCAGAGGTTGAGCCTTGTCATAAATATGTCCCAAAGCATGGAATGACCTCCAACCACACATCCCAGATTCCTCCTCTCTTCTTGAACTCTGCAAGAAGCTGAAGAATGTGGCTCTTTGAGTAACATGTCCTCGGGCAAAGTCTATACACCTGCTAAGTTCCAGGATACTGTCAGGTGTGACAGCCCTCTTTACAAATACTCAAAAAATAACATAATAAATGAAGGAAATCCACTCAAACAGAACAAGCTTTAAAGGGAGTGGATAATTATGATCCTTGCCAAAGTCTGCATCCTGTGGGACAGGGAAGCCTAGCACAGGATACAGTCAGAGTTTATCAGTACGATTGGGAGAGATAATTCCTCAAACTACTTTGGTGAAGACAGGGAGACTTTGGACCCTGCCAATGTCTCAATTAATATTCTGACAACCAGATTAATAAGAAAAGTTTCTTTCCAGAGTAAAATGTGACTAAAAGAGAAGATGGCCCATATATTTTTACAGTATTTTTACAGTACGTGAGTGGTAAGCGTGTAACTTGCTGAGCCCTCTTGAGACGTTGTCTGGAATATAATGCAACAAATGGGATACTGTTCTGCATGTCACTCGCAAGGGAACAGATAAAGGATTGTCGGCCAGATTAATCAAAATGTCACGCAACACAATACAATGTAACGCAACGCAGCAGGACAACTTGCTGTGCTGCGCTGCATGACAAGGAGAGAGCAGGAATGCGCCAAATCTACTAAGATATGATGCATTCCTGCTCTCTCCTTTTGCTGGTGCACTGAGTGCTGCCTAGCGGCAAGGCAGGCACCCTTGAGCCATGGTGCAAGGATGCCTGTGTTACAGGCAGGATTGTTTTTGTGCATCAAGGGACACTTTCCTGCACAAAAACAATCCTTATAGGCATTTTCCTCTTTCTATGTGTTATGTAGAAAGAGTAAAAAACTGCGCACAATTAAGAGACTTTTCCTTGTTATGGTATGGAAGGCATACCATTTTTAAGCAATCCCAGGTTCACTACTATTAGTGAATCTGAGATTACATTAAAATACATAAGTGGATGCCTGGGAAAGCCTCTGCTCCACCCATAGATCTCCTTTCCAGTGCAGAGAAACTCAAGGCAGTGATTTGAGTTACTCTGGATTTAGTAAGCCACACAAAGTCATGCAAGGTGGCTATGCGCGTCTTAGTAAATCCCACTGAAGGGCTCGCGTTGCCTTGCATCACCTTGCATGACTGAAGGAAGTGGCCCAATTCGGGTCACTCGGGTCACTAATGACCACCTCTCAGCCTTCCATACCAAATGAAGAGTCGGTAAGACAGTAGAGAATACAAAACAATAACTGTTTATTCAGAATACACTCAGAGCGGAGCCCAGTCTGCCCAGTCGCTAGGAGTGCTGCAGAGGGACTGAAATCAACAAGCATAAAGATACATTTAGAACATTTCGTAACTGGGCTAGAACACGCCCATAATGGAATTATCCAGGCAGGTGCTGCAAAGCAATGGAAATGAGAAAAAAACAATCTCAGTGCTCATATCTCATACAAAGTAACAAAGTCCAAGGTTACTTCAGTCGGCCCCGTCACCAGACAAGTGGGAGAAGGCCTCTATCTAGTGAGAAAGGTATGCGCTAATAAGAACAGTCTATTCATTAGTGAAGCAAAATCCAACCTTGGAGAAATGAAACCTAGCAGAAGCCTTTTCTCAGAAATAGCAAAGGATTAGTTTTGATCATGATTTAAAATGGCGTCTGAATAGAAAATGGTGCAGCGAATGCTAACTTACGTAGGATAATGCGCAAGCAGACACATTTCTATTCTAATAGACCCTCCTTTTAGCATGAGCTAAAACATTTTTCAGCAGCAATAAGAAAAATGCAAAAGTCAGGAAAACAAAAGACCATAAGAATAACTTCTTATGAATATTCCATATTCTCAGTATCGGGGAGGGAGACTGTAAGGAGGGAAGAAGTCTCAAAAATGCCCTCATCTATCTGCATTAGGTCGTCTATCTCTTTCTGCACCATAATTGCAGCATTGGTATCATGAATCGATATTTTTCTATCAGGAGTGAGAAGGGTGGTACAATAAGAGCAACAGAAGGGAAGGCACTGAATAAGGGCACAACAAAACACCAATATCACAATCAAGTAAATTACCTTTTCAAGAATCCAACCCCAGCCACCAAAAAGGGACCAACTCCAATTTCCACTTTCCATTCCCTTGACATTCTTGAGGATGTCTAATATGTGTTTAGTAATGTTCTTTTCCATATTTTTGATCCCGACTACACACTGATCGCCCACTACCGCGCATACACCACCACTCTTGGCTAGAATAAAATCCATTGCGTATCTAGTCTGTTCAAAATATATTCACATACTCTCCAACTGAGTAGTGATGTTGCGTGAAGCTACCTTGGTAGTGTTAGATAATATTTGCAACTTGCACCCAAAATATTCTCTGGGTTTCTCACCCCGGGCCATAGAGGTACCACCCAAAGTGAAGATAGAAGAAAGGATGTATCCAAAGTTATTCCATTACTATAGTTATTCACCTCTGTATCAGTCACTCCCTCACAGAATTCATTGGTCAGAGTCATTTTAACCCAGCGGACATTAGGCTTAGCGTACTTACAGGGCACACCTAAGGGCAACATCATCCCAGGAGCGACAGTGTCGGTACCATTATGAACATTAGAATAAGTACCGTTAGACAAAAAATAAAAACCTGTATGTGCATAAATCGGTCCTTCATAGTCTACTGCAGCATATCTGGTGCTCATTCCAAACGCACTTGGATCCTTGTCATTCACCAGGGGCATTGTATTTTTGCACAGCACTATCCCCGAACAATTGATATACAAAGAAGTGCCCATACTATTCACGATAGGGCAACAAGCAGGATAATAACTAGCCTCCCGGGTAACTATCAATTCTTTATAGTGCCAACACACCAATGTGTCATTCTGTTCTTCCATGTAAAAGTTGTCGCAATATGTGTTGTTATCACAACCTGGATAACCCATTTCCAGTGGCCTTCTATAATATAGACAAGGACCTGGATAGCCAAAACCAAAAACTCCTTTCACTTCAGTAAACTGCTCTGGACGAGTGTAGGTATAGTTCACAAGAGATAATGGGTACGCAGTCCATAAACTAGTGACAGACTCAGTGGGGTAACAAGCGGTCCCTTCTCCGAAAAATCTCTTATGTGTATCTAGAAACACATTGCTCGGGGCTGTCCTTTTCTTTCTTGGTGGGGAAATATTTTTAACCTTAGCACACAGAGACACATCCTGACCATTTTCCAAAACCCATGACACCCCACACAATATGATCAGCAATAAAACCACAAGAACAACACATGTCATTTTCTTCTTACGGGTCCACACCACATTATGCGGGGCAACAAGAATCACTGGCTGCTCTTGCTCAGCAACCAACCTACCAAAGGGATGCAAAACGAATGATGAAATGGGGGCAAAGTGCAAATGAAATATACAAGTTCCCAGTGTCCGTCGGAGCCTCACTGGTACAGACTCCTATTGTCTATCAATACGTTGGCACTCTTGAGCACCGGCGGTGGAGCTTGCTCTGTCCTAAGCTTGTATCCCACGTCGATCCCGATGGTATACCTCCACAGCATACTTAGGTCTTCCCTATCTAACGTTCAAACAACTAACTAAAATAAGCAAAAGATCCTCTACCAAGCTTTAATAAATCTCTGTTTGTACTATAACTCAGTACAGCCTATCTTACACAGTCCATCCCTAATCTCTCTTCTCCTTGGATGCACTTTCCCTCAGCTGAGGGCGCAAATTGCACATGGTAGCCCCAGGCACTGTAGGATCGGCGAACAACGGCTCCTGGATAGCTCGTATTTTCGGAGGAACAGCCGTATTCAACACATCATCATTTTCCTTATCCGTCTTTGTCCAAATTAGTTGGGTATCACTGAATGGGACAAACCAAGGCACTTGCTCACACTCGGAGTCCCTGATGCCGTCCTTGACACACTGATCATAGGGTAGAGGTAGCGGAACCTTCTGAAAATGGGATGGCGTGCACCCGGCCAGCAAGCTTTACAGCAGTACGTGTCCCTAACAGGACCTGTTCAGGCCCCTTCCATTGTGGCTCCAAACTTTTCTTTCGCTAAAATTCCGGAGCAGCACAAAGTCACCAGGCTGAATGTCATGGCCCGGTCCCTCTGGTGTAGATGGCAAGGACTCCCGCACCTGTTGGTGAATAGAAAGTAAACTTTCTGTTTATTGGCCAAGATAATCGATCAACACAGGATACTCAATATCCGAAAACCTGCGAGGACGCGGGACACCCCAGACATTTGCTGGGCATCCAAACACGACCTCATACTGTGACAATCCTATTCTAGAATGAGCTGTTGTTCTTGTTGACAAAAGTGCTAATGGTAAAGCATCTGGCCACTGTAACCCTGTCGTCTCCTGAATTTTTGCCAATTTCAGCTTGAGAGTACCATTGTACTTCTCAACCAAACCTGCTGACTGCGGATGATTGGCAGCATGAAATTTCTGTTTCACATGAAGACCCTCACAAATCAATTGAATCACTTTTGAATTAAAATGACTTCCATTGTCACTCCAGATCACTCGGGGCAAGCTGAAACGAGGAAAGAACTCCTTCAGGAGTACCTTTGCAGTCGTAATGGCTGTATTGTCTTTCGTGGGGTAAGCCTCAACCCAGTTGCTGAATGCACATACAACCACCAAAACATATTTCGAATTATTACATCTCTGTAACTCAATGTAGTCCGTTTGAAGGACTTCAAAAGGGAAGGTGGGTGGTGCAAAATTACCAGGCGGTGTAGGGGTACTCTACCCAGGATTATGCATCATGCATATCATGCAGTACTTCACTAAGTGTGCAGCTGTCTTAGAGATATTGTCATTTTGCCATACAGGATCTAATAATTTACAAATGCCTTTAGCACTAATATGAGCTGGACCATGGGCCATAGTAACCACAGGAAGAACATATGCATCTGGTAACATCCATCTCTGTTTCCCTGATTTATCAATCCAACACCCTTCTTCATTCAACTGTGCTGTATTTTCTTGCCACATCGCTAATTCTTCCATCATGGCTTCACTCTGTATTTCCTTTACACTTTCAAGGGTATCTTCAAACATGTCAACCTCAGGGACCCACCTAGCTGGACCTGCTACAAACATTCTTTTCATCTTTTTCCTTAGCTGCCTGATCTGCAAAAGCATTTCCTCTACCTATATCATCAATGACCTTCCAGTGGGCGCTACACTTCACAATTGCCAATTTCTTGGGGAATGTCAAAGCAGACACAAGCCTCAATATGAGGTGCCCATGTTGGATTTTGGTGCCATGAAAGGTAAGGAACCCTCTCTACGCCCACAGTCGCCCAAAATATGCGCGACCCCGAAGGCATACTGGCTGTCAGTATAAATATTGACAACCAGTCCCTTGTTAATTCACAAGCTCGAATAAGGGCAGCTAACTCGGCAGCTTGAGCTGAGTGATAAGGGACCTGTGATGTCTCTACTACTGTGCGCAGTGTGGTAATAGCATAGGCTGCAGTAGTGGTGCCATCTGGTAATTTAAAACAAGAGCCATCGACATATAGTTCCCCTTGTGAATCAGATAAGGGAACATCAGTCAAGTCTACCCATCCTTTTGTCTCTTCCTCCGTTTGGAAGATGCAATCATGTTTATCAACTTCATCACTCTCGGAAGGGAGGGGTAGTAACGTGGCTGAGTTCAGAGTAGCACATCTTTTAATTGTCATATGTTTAGCAAACAATGTCAGTTCATAGCTGGTAAGACATGCACTGGTGAGGTGCTGTGTCTTTGTCTTATTCAAAAGCGTGTCCACAGCATGGGGTACCATGACTGTGAGGTCAGGATCAAGTACGAGTCCAGCCGATTGTCTGATTGAAGTGGCCACAGCCGCGACCGCTCTTAGACAACTCGGGAGGGCTCTCGCAACTGGATTAAAGCACAGCAAAGAAATAAGCACACGGCCGTTGCTTATCCACAAATTTTTGTGTTAAAACAGGAAGCGCACAGCCGGCCATCTCATGGACGTATAACACAAATGGTTTACTGTAGTTACGTGTACCAAACATGGGAGCCGAATAAAGCGCAGTTTTCAATTGCTCCAAAGACTGCTGACATTCAGGCGTCCAAGGCAAAGGCTCATGCACTTCTTTAGTTGTTAATGTTAATGTAAGCAAGGGTTTGATTAGTAGGGAGTAATTAGGTATCCACTGGCGACAGTAGGAAGTGATACCTATAAAAGCGCGCACATCTTTCTGAGTTTGTGGAATGGGCATTCTAACAATGGTACTGATATGCTCCGGGGTCAACCTCCTACCCTCCTTTGACAGTAGGTGACCTAAATAGGTGACCTCCTGTCGACAATACTGAAATTTAGAAAGGGAAAACTTATGGCCATGATGAGATAAATGTAACAACAGTTTAACTGTACTGTCTTTACAACCTTGTTCTGTGTCGGAAGCGATGAGCAAGGTATCAACATACTGCACCAATACATTACCTGAGGGAAGCGAAAGGGAATCCAACTGACTCTTTAAAGCTTGACTATAAATACTCGGACTCTCTGTATAGCCCTGAGGAGTTCGACAAAACCTAAAGCTCCTACCAGCTAGGGTGAACCCAAACAGATATCTACTTTCCGGATGAATAGGAATACTGAAGAATACATTTTTCAAATCAATAGCAGAAAACAATTTAGCAGTTGAAGGAATCATTGTCAAAAGGGTGGTAATATCAGGAACCACCAGAAACTGGGGGACCACAATCTTGTTAACTTCGCGCAGGTCAATCACAAAACAATAACATCCTCCTGATCATCAGTGGAACCTGAGGGTGCCCGTTTAAGAATCGGAAGAATAGGACTATTACAAATATTGGCAGAAGTCTCTTCAACTACACCCTTTTGTATCAAATCCTGAATAATCTGTGGAAGGGCTCGTTCTCCCGCCTGAGGTATCTTATACTGAGGAATACGAGGCAAAATAGCATTGTCTTTGACCTGTATCGAAACTGGTGATATATGCAATAGTCCTACATCTGTATCACCTGTCGCCCATAGAGTGGATGGTACATTAGCAAATTCAATGGGAAGAGGGTGCCCCCTTGCTGCCCCTGATTGTGCCCGTTTTTTTCTTTCTGTGCCCCCTTGCTGCCCCTGATTGTGCTCGTTTTTTTTCCTTTCTGTGCCCCCTTGCTGGCCCTGATTGTGCTCGTTTTTCCTTTCTGTGCCCCCTTGCTGCCCCTGATTGTGCCCGTTTTTTCCTTTCTGTGCCCCCTTGCTGCCCCTGATTGTGCTCGTTTTTTTCCTTTCTGTGCCCCCTTGCTGCCCCTGATTGTGCTCGTTTTTTTCCTTTCTGTGCCCCCTTGATGCCCTGATTGTGCTCGTTTTCCCTTCTGTGCCTGTTTCCTGCCGCTGCGCCCTGCGGCCCCGCCCCTCACTGCCCATTCGCTGCCCCATTCCCTGCTCCTCCCTCCCACCTCCCCATTTATGGCGGCCGCTGCGCGGCCGCGCCGCTGGCGCGCCGAAGGCGCGCCTAAGGCAAGCCCGTTTGCGCCCGTCCACGCCGTGACCGCGCCCAGCGCCAGACCCCCTGGTCCGGGCATCCCCGCGCCCGCCACATCAACAGACGCCGATACGACGCCAGCACCCTCCACGCACTCAACCCCGGAAAAGATCACGCCTGCTACCAGGCCACCCCGAAGCGCACCCAAGGGCCCTTCACCTTCCGGAACTGCAGCTTCGCCAGCACCCGCCCCGCCAAACCACCGCCCAGGAAAGAACCCAACTACCTCAGATGCATCCTCCTCAACACCCGCTCCGCCCGCAAACACGCCATCGAACTCTGGGACCTTCTCGACTCAACCTCCCCAGAAGTCGCATTCCTGACGGAGACCTGGCTGAATCCCGCTTCAGCCCCCGACATCGCCATTGCCATCCCGGACGGATACGAGATCACCCGCAGGGACTGCACCAACGGAGTCGGAGGAGGCATCGCCATCGTCCACAGGAACACCCTCAGAGTCTCAACAAACACCGACGACACCCTCAGCACCGCCGAACACATGCACTTCCAGATCCACACCGATCCCAACACCACCCTCAGAGGAACCCTCATCTACAGACCCCCCGGACCCCGACCACAGTTCAGCGATTCCATAGCTGACTTCGTCAGCACACACGCCATCGCCTCCACGGACTACATCCTCCTCGGGGACCTGAACTTCCACCTCGAGAACAACAAGGACACCAACTCCACCACCCTGATCGACAACCTCGCCACCCTCGGACAGCTCGTGACTACACCCACCCACGCCGCCGGCCACACGCTAGACTCCATCTTTTCCGCAAGCCCACACTTCTCCTTCAACCACACCTCCGAACCCCACTGGACTGACCACCACTGCATCCACTTCACCTACAGGAAGCCCACCACGCACCACCGCACCGAACAAATGCCTCGCCGCTGCTGGAGCAGAGTCATGGAAGACCAGCTAACCACAACCCTCGCCCTGAGCCCACCCACCGAACCCTCCGACCCCGACACCGCCGCCCGCAACCTCAGACAGTGGATTGACGACTGCGCCAACACCCTCGCCCCGCTCAAGAATCCGCCCAACAGCCACACCAGCAAGAAAGCCACCTGGTTCACCGAAGACCTCCAGGCCTCCAAACGAACATGCCGAAAACTGGAGAAGATCTGGCTCCACGAACGGACAGCGGACAGCTACGCCGCCCACAAGAACGCCACCCGCAGTCACCATCACCTCATCAGATCCGCCAAAAGGGCCTCACTCAAAGACCGCCTAGACAACAACGCACACAACAGCAAAGAGCTCTTCAACATCGTGAAGGAACTCTCCAACCCCAGCTCCAACACCAACGACATCCAGCCATCGCGAGACCTGTGCGACTCACTGGCCACCTTCTTCCACCGCAAAATCGCCGACATCCACGACAGCTTCAACACCACGACCGCCCCGGCAACCACCGAGACCACTGCCCCCACAACCACCAACCGCCTGCTCTCCTGGACCAACATCAACGACGAGGACACCAGCGAGATCATGAACACCATCCACTCCGGTTCACCGCTAGACCCGTGCCCTCACCACATCTTCAACAAAGCCAGTACAGCCATCGCGCCCCATCTCCGGAAAATAATCAACATCTCCTTCGAGACAGCAACCTTCCCGGAAAGCTGGAAGCACGCCGAGATCACCGCCTTACTCAAGAAACCCAAGGCAGACCCCAAGGACCTCAAGAACTTCCGACCCATCTCTCTGCTCCCGTTCCCCGCGAAGGTCACCGAGAAAATCGTCAACAAACAACTGACCCGCTACCTCGAGGAGAACAACATCCTGGACCCTTCCCAGTCCGGCTTCCGCAGCAACCACAGTACCGAAACCGCCCTCATCGCCGCCACCGATGACATCAGGACCCTGCTAGACAACGGAGAAACAGCAGCCCTCATCCTCCTGGACCTATCAGCCGCCTTCGACACGGTCTGCCACCACACACTACGAACACGCCTTCACGACGCCGGGATCCAAGAGAAGGCCCTGGACTGGACCACATCCTTCCTTTCCGGCAGAACACAAAGCGTCCGCCTCGCCCCCTTCCGATCCAAGGCCACCAAGATCATCTGCGGCGTACCCCAAGGCTCCTCCCTCAGCCCAACGCTGTTCAACATCTACATGGCACCCCTCGCCCACGTCGCCCGACAGCACAACCTCAACATCATCTCCTATGCCGATGACACCCAGCTGATCCTCTCCCTCACCAAAGACCCTCACACCGCCAAAGCCCACCTCCACGAAGGAATGAAGGCCGTCGCCGAATGGATGAGGACCAGCCGCCTGAAGCTGAACTCGGACAAGACGGAGGTCCTCATCCTTGGTTCCAACCCTTCAGCATGGGACGACTCCTGGTGGCCAACATCACTGGGAACAGCCCCGCCACCCACCGACCACGTACGCAACCTAGGGGTCATCCTCGACCCCACCCTCTCCATGACTAAGCAGGTCAACGCCGTTTCCTCATCCTGCTTCAACATCCTCCGAATGCGCCGCAGGATCTTCAAGTGGATTCCCACCGAAACAAGAAAAACAGTCACCCAGGCCCTCGTCACCAGCAGGCTGGACTACGGAAACGCCCTCTACGCAGGAACGACGGCTAAGCTCCTGAGACGGCTGCAACGCATCCAGAACGCCTCTGCACGTCTTATCCTCGACATCCCCCGACGCAGCCACATCACACCCCACCTGAGAGACCTGCACTGGCTCCCTGTCAACAAGAGGATAACCTTCAAGCTCCTCACCCACGCACACAAAGCACTCCACAACTCCGGACCAGCCTACCTCAACAGACGACTCAGCTTCTACACCCCCACCCGCCAGCTCCGCTCGACCAGCCTCGCCCTCGCCACAGTCCCCCGCATCCGGAAAACGACCGCCGGCGGCAGATCCTTCTCCCACCTCGCCGCCAAGACCTGGAACACCCTCCCCACCAACCTCTGACAGACCCAAGACCTACTGGCCTTCAGAAGACTCCTCAAGACCTGGCTCTTCGATCAGTAGCAGCACCACCCCCCTCTTCCCCCAGCGCCTTGAGACCCTCGCGGGTATGTAGTGCGCTTTATAAGTGACATGATTGATTGATTGATTGAGACAGACACTGTTTAGTACTCACATTTGGGCCCATCGTCATATAAACACCTTCCGGGGAACAATAAATAGTAGCATGCAATTTCTTCAATAAATCCAAACCCATCAAATTTTCACCACAATTGGTCAACAAAAACGGGGAATCCACAGTAAAAGGGCCAACAGTCAATGCTAGGGGTCATGAAATGGGACTTACAACCGGTACACCTGAAAAACCTACCGAAACATTATTATGGCCAGACAGAGCCACCCCAGGGACCATATGCCAAGAAACAGAACTCTTTGTTGCACCTGTGTTCACCAAAAATTCCTTAGACAAGCCTTGCAAATCCGCAGTGACAAAAGGACCATACTGATCTACAGGTATCGAAACTGGTCCCTCACTCTGTCCCTGGCTATCCTAGCTGTAAGACATCCCTGTCACCTCATCCGTCTAGAAGGACCACCGCGTCCTCTAACATTCCCCCTAAACGCTTGCTGTCTTCAACTCCTTATGCTTTTTATCTGTCTTCTCCTTCTCCTCTTGGTCACGGTGTTCATAATATTGAGCCATATTCAAAATAACAGAGGGGGAAGAGGTGGACCAAGTACTCTCAGAAGCCTGCAAACGAGTCGCAATTTCAGGAAGCAGATTAGAAACAAATCAATCAACAAACAACCAAACTCCTCCCTCAATAGACATTTCCTGCCCAATATAATCCAAAAACGTATCTTCAAACCGAGTGAAAAAATCAGACACACTTTCATCCTTTTTCTGTCGACAAGCCGTCAACTTATCCCAACTTACTTTCTTCAGCGGAATAAGAGAATGCATATATGTAATAATACGACAAGGCAAAACAAGTATCTCAGCTCCAGGCTTATCACCTGGCTTCCTTTCCTGATCCCATCCCTTAATCTGGTCCCCGGTCACCCAACTCCGCAACATGCAGGGCCGGACTGGCCGTAGGGGGCACTGGGCGTTTCCCCGGTGGGCCACCAGGGTGGGGGCCGGTTTTGGGCCCCTGGGGGGCTGTTTTTGTTACCGCGAGTCGGCAATATCGGCCTCCTGTAACAAAATCGTCCGAAACCGGCCCTCGCAAACAGTTCGGCTGCACCCCCCAGCCCCCAGGGGGGGCCGGCCGATCAGTTTGCCAGGGCCGGTTTCGGTTTCCAGTCCGGCCTTGGCAACATGATCCTGAGTATGAACTTGTCTGCAAATATCAACCGGAACAAGAAGACCAAAAAACATTTCAATATCAGCAAGAGCCATGACAGTAGAAGAGGCAGCTTCAGTCAACTCTTTATAATAAGCAGTAGGATTTTTCCTCAGATCAGGCAAATGAGAATTAAGGGATAAAACCTCACTTCTTTTCCACTGTGTATAAACCCATTGTTCCTGAAAACGGGCCGCCACACCCGGTCTGGTGACAGTACCCCGCTGATCCGTTAACTCTGGTATTTCTGGGTGATATATAGGATGAACCTCTTGCATCGGAAACTGAGACACCGGGGTAGGACTCTTCTCATGCAACCTACCCCTATAAGCAATTAACGTTGTAACATTCCCGAAAACGTGGCCGGGCTCCAAACTGCTAGCATACGCACGATCTCTAATATCATATAGAATTTGAAATGCATCATTCCCAAAGTGTTGCTGCCAAAGACTAATCAATGTAGCAGACATATGCTTAAGAGCATGCTGCTGTACAAAGGGCTCAAAATCTCGCATAACTGCCCAAACATCCTCCACAATATAAATGGGAGTATGACCCCACTGCGCAGCCTGATTAGCTATTACTTGTTTTTCTTCATCCCCAACCCCAGACCGCACTAATTGGCCCATTCGCTCCTTAAATTTCGTCCAAACTCTATCCTCAAATCCACGTACTGGCGTCTGAACACTCAAAATTGTCGGGGATGAAGAACCATGGATTGAGAAACAACAGCAGTGACAGCTACAATCGTTGCTGGTACTTGTACCGGAGGAGAGAGAACAGAAGATACAGGAGTCGAGACAGTAGGTGTGCTAATATTCATAGTTGCCAAAGATGGCGAAGGCAAAGAAGGAGCAGAGGGTGCCATAGCCAAAGCCGTTGAAACAACAGTTGTAGATACGAGAGCAGTTGGCGCAGATACGACAGGCTGCTGCGACTGTAAGGGAACAGCGGGGTATATCCTTTGCGGAGCACATGGAGGCAGGGGTCGAGTGTATAGCAATTCCTCCACAAAAGTATCTGTTTCCTCTTGGGCCAAATAAGATTTATCAATATGCAACCGAAACCTCCTATCTTTACGTTCGACTCCTGCCTCTTGCTTTTCTCTATCACATGCTACAGCTTTTTGAGTCAGTGTTTGCATCTTCCCCTTCCGTGCATTTTTTTCCATCTTCAATCGTCTCTGTCTAGCTACTTTCTGCCATGTTCTGCGGGAATCAAACATAGACTGTCAACTTCATCTTTTAAATAACTGTTCCTGTAAAAACCCAATCTTTTGTTCATCAAAAGTGCCCGTCAATGGCCACTGTAACTCGGCATTGTCCCTCGTATATTTGTGCCATAATGTACTAAACATAATAGGGCCAAGACCCTGCTTCATATACATATCAAAATTAGGATTGCCTTCTGGAGGCTTCTTCTAATCGAGCATCTGCAGAAAAACAACGACAACACAAAGAGAAAAACGTACTAATTCCAGGCATTTTTTAAAAGAAAACAAGTTTGCTATTTTATGCCTGGCAAAGCAATTGCAAATGCTTTTATCATAGACGGTCCTCAGACAGGACCAAACTCAAACCACAATGGTACCATATCCACAAAGAACCAAAATAAACTCACCTGATATGAGTAGCACAAAACAAACCAATTCTCCACTGCCGACTCTTCAGACAAAACGGTCATATCCAAGGGTTTCGCCATTCAGGACTCCAGTCGGGATGACCACTGGGCGAGGCACCGTCCAGCAGGACAGAAGGGGCAGCTGCGAGTAACAAAAACTCTTCATGCAGGGATCCCTGAACCGTCAGTCCGACCTGACGATAGCCTCAACCTCCCCCTGTTCGCGGAAGGGGATGGATCAATCACCCGAAGGTTTTCCTGTTCGGGCGCAAACTGAAGGAAGTAGCCCGATTCGGGTCACTAATGACCACCTCTCAGCCTTCCATACCAAATGAAGAGTCGGTCAGACAGTAGAGAATACAAACCAATAACTGTTTATTCAGAATACACTCAGGGCGGAGCCCAGTCTGCCCAGTCGCTAGGAGTGCTGCAGAGGGACTGAAATCAACAAGCATAAAGATACATTTAGTACATTTCGTAACTGGGCTAGAACACGCCCATAATGGAATTTTCCAGGAAGGTGCTGCAAAGCAATGGAACGAGAAGAAAAACAATCTCAGTGCTCATATCTCATACAAAGTAACAAAGTCCAAGGTTACTTCAGTCGGCCCTGTCACCAGACAAGTGGGAGAAGGCCTCTAACTAGTGAGAAATGTATGCGCTAATAAGAACAGTCTATTCATTAGTGAAGCAAAATTCAACCTTGGGGAAATGAAACCTAGCAGAAGCCTTTTCTCAGAAATAGCAAACGATTAGTTTCGATCATGATTTAAAATGGCGTCTGAATAAAAAAATGGTGCCGCGAATGCTAGTTTACATAGGATAATGCGCAAGCAGACACATTTTTATTCTAACATGACACAACAACAATGCAAGTCCTTTGTAAATCTGGGCCCAAGTTTATAACTCAATACTTCATTTCCAAAAGGATGTATACACACTGGTGATATGTCAGAGAGAGATTATGCAATAACCTTCATCCCATGCATGAAAAGAGGCTCAAACATTTGCCCATGGGAGAAAGAAGACACTGGGCCTGAAGGCAAAACTAAAGGCAGAAATAACATCAAGGAACTTATTTTCATGGAGTCAGAGTGGCTAAAATGAAACAGTTTTCCATCAGATGAGAAAAGCCAGTTAAAGAATTCTTGATGCTTGCAAGAGAAACAGGAATAATATTTGAAGGAAGAAAGCAGGCATAAAGCCTTAGCTCTTGAAAAATGTGCAAAAGGCAGTGAGGAGATATTCTGACTGGATGGACCTTGTTGTCTATATCCCATTATATGTTCTGTGTTTCACAGCTTGTTTAGATGAGTGTGGCAGAGACAATATGCAGATCTGTGCAATCACTGGCAAATCAAACGGTTTCACTTTTCCAGTGCTTTTTGATTATCAGAATTGGCTTTGCCAATGCAGCACAGACACTGGCAAAGCCAATAGCAGTGAGTGGCCATCTTGCCTTGTTGTTTTCTATATTTTCAATTTGCCCACCACTTTGCGCCAAGACACAGCGTGCTTTCAAGACATGATGATGATCTTGGAAACATAGAAAACAGTGTTCCAAGATGCTTGGCCATAACTATTGACTTTACTAACAATTGTAAAATTGCTTCGCAAGTACTGGCAAAGCTAATATTGGCAGAGAGCCACCATGAAACATGAATTGCCATTCTTCAGAAAGGGCCACCACATTGCATCTATAGTCATTGTGAAGTATAGAAAATACGTTGCTAAGATGGCTGGTCACCACTATTGGCTTTGCCAATGGGGTAGAATTGTACAAAGCATTAGCAAATCCAATAGCGGTACAGCTTCACATCAATGAAGATATTTGTCCCGTTACACAGCTACACAATAGAATTGCTTTTCACTTACAGGAAGCCGTTGAGAAAGAACTAGAAACCATGTTAAAGCATGACATCATTGAGCGCTCTACTGGCCTGAAACCGTGGGTTTCACCCATTGTGGTGGTGCTAAAAAAGGACAGTGGTGGTTCAGTGCACATTTGTGAGGATATGCGACAGGCCAACAAAGCAATTGAAAGATAAAGACATCCAGGTCCACACATTGCGGACATGATCACACATATGAATGGCGCTAAAGTCTTTTCCCACCTTGATTTGAACAAAGGTTACCATCAACTTGAAGTGGAAGAAAACTGTAGGTTCATTACTACTTTTTCAATGCATATTGGTTTGTTCAGATATAAAATACTCAGTTTTAGTGTGTCATCAGCTGCAGAAATCTTTCAAGATATAATTTGTTGAGTAATTCAGCATGCCGCACATGATGATATACTGGTGTTTGGGGCTACACAAAAGGAACATTACAAAGCACTCACTCAAGTATGCTGTCTGCTTGCTGATGCAGGTCTCACACTAAATTCTGAGGCGTGTGAATTTCACAAAAACAGACTTAAATTCTTTAGGGGATTTTTTCTCTGAAAAGAGGATGACTCCTAACACCAAAAAGGTACACAAATTGCCATCTACTTGTCCTCTAGAAGACGTGACCATGCTGCGATACTTTCTTAGGCATGGCCAGCTACTGCTCCAGATACATTTGTGACTTTGTCATGGTGAGTGCCCCTTTAAGAGAACTAACAAAGCAAGATGTTCCGTTTGAATGGACATCTGAATGTGACTGACGTTTCAAGACAATAAAACACGCAATTGAAAATGCAACTGGAATGGCTTACTTTGATCCCAAATTGCATACTGAAATTGTGGTGGATGCAAGCCCGGTGAGGTTGTCAGTGATCCTTGTCCATTATAATGGACAGCCTGAGGATCAGAGACACATTGTGGTCTATGCTAACCGGAGTCTTTCTCAGACTGAACTTGCTTATTCTCAACCGTAGAAAGAATGCTTAGCTTTAGTATGGTCATGGGAACACTTCCATGTGTTTCTGTACAGAAAGCATGTCACCATTGTCACAGATCATCAAGCATTGCTCACCATTTTTGGAAATCCAAAATTCAAGATGCCCCCTCACATTGAGAGGTGGGGGTTGCATCTGCAGGCGAATGATTACACTTTTATGCACTAACCATGAAAAGATCAAAACCCCACAGACTACTTTTGATGAGTGCCACTACATGTCATAGCACAAAGTCTACATGGGGTTGAGGCCTACATCAATTTCATAATAAAATCAAGTGTGCCTGCAGCTCTTTCTATTGAACAGATTCTGACAGCTGCCAATACTGGCAAAGACATGCTTACTCTCAAGGAAATCATTAAAGCACAATCATATAGGAGGAAGCCTCTTATAGATGATGTTGAATACCAAAAATGTAAAAAGATTGTGAAGAACGTTCTATTATACATGATAGTGTCATACTAAGAGTGGCAAGAATAGCTATCCCTGAAAGCCTGAGGCAAAACGTTATTGAACTGGCACACGAAGGACATTGTGGCATTGCTGCAACTGAGGGCACTCTCAAGGATCGCGTGTGGTTTCTGCATCTTGACAAATGAGTTGAAAGGGAGCTTAACGCTTGTCATCTGTGCAACTGCCTATCTCCCAAAACTACTCGGCACCCATTGAACATGTCTAGTCTACACAAACAAGCTTGGGAGTGGCTTGCAGTTGACTTCTTTGACCCCTCAACAATGGACACCATCTCATGGTAGTTGTCAATGAGTACTCACGTTTTTCTCTAGTGGAAGACTTATCATCAACCACCCATGACAGAGTCATCGAGAGGCTAGATGACTTTCACTAGATGGGGTGTTTCCTCCATTCTCAAGTCAGACTATGGTCCATCCTTCAATAGCAGAGAGTTCAAAGACTTTCTTAATCATTTGAACATCAAACGTCAGAAAAGTACACATTTCTGGCCACAGGTAAATGGCGTTTATGAGTACTTTGAAAAGGGTGGTACAACGTTCTGCACTGGAAGGCATTGGCCTCAAGTATGCTTTACGCCCAGTCCTTCGTGCCTCCCCTTCCACCCATCATTCTACAACTGTAGAAAGCCCTGTCACCTTGCTGTTTGAGAGAGCTCTTGGAATGAAGATACCACAATGGACCACCAGCCGGTCAATATGGTGAGATTTGTGCCACTGACTCCTCTCGCAAATGCAAAATGAAGGCTTATGCTGATATGCTCCAACACATTTGAGACACGGTTTTCAAGAAAGGAGACCAAGTTCTTGTTAGACAACAGCAGACAGGCAAGACGGACGTTGTGGCGAGCAAGAGTTGTATGATAACTGCCCAACAACCTGGAAAATCCATAACCAGAGACTCGTCACACGTTAAGACTTTTCCTCGATGTTTGTCAGCTCCCAACCTCACGAGTGAGGCAAGTCCACCTGACTGCCCAAGTCAAGCATGCCAGATAAAGGCAAGCCTCCTCTATCTCATACAACTAGATCTGGAAGGCTGGTGCATGTATCTCAACAACTCGTCGAGGAGTTGTAATGTGTATATATTTGTTAGTACTTTTTATTCAACAAAGGGAGAGATGTTGTGCCCTGTGTTTATGTGTATGAAAACTCTCGTGTTCCTTGGCAGACTCCTTACAAGTATTGTGTAATCTGATGGGTGTGGCTGGGTGTGGTTAATGAAGTTTGTGGTGGAGTGCGTTTAGTAAATGGTTGCATGAATACAGACATGTGAACCACAGCTCCGGGTGTGGTGTGGTCTGTTACATGCTCCCCGGCTCTGCAGGACGGTACAGATGAGAGTAGTGGCTCTGTGAAATAATGCACCTTCTGCAGCGGTCTCCGTTTGCCATCAATGGTCGTTCCAATACCAGTGGGTTTACTCAGCTGTTAATTCTTCCGAAGTTGGTTGAGCAATGTAACAACAAACATATGTTGCATGTTAGTAACGAGAAGAGTCCATCGCAGGGATGAATGTGTGCTGTACAAATAATCAAAATATATTTATGTTATTTTGGTAACTGCCTTTGCTTCAAAAACCCGCCTGAGTTTGGCAGGTTATTGAGGGGTGTGGGGGCAATTAAAAGTTGTATCAGTCTCAGCAGAAGTATTAGCTGCTGCTAAAACCATTGTTAAAGGGTTATAAAGCATAGCTGCTATCCCAAAGCATGCCTGATAACTGTAAAAAGGGCAAAAAATCTATGTCCTGAACTAAAACCCAGAATTCCCGGTGAATGAAAATAATTTATTCTCATTAATCTTCCTAAAATATGCATGCATCCTTAAGGGATATGCGTTTTAAATCGCATTCTAAACCTTCAATAAAATCAGCAATTATGAATAACTTTAATGCAAAGCAGTACGATTCCATCATGGAGCGGCAGAAAAATCTATGCAAGAATCAATTACCTGGATTTTTCTTCCTCTGCCAGCAGGAGGACATGCTCTCAAATTCAAGCATCATTCTAAAATTACTAGGTAGGTTTGTGTACTTGCCCATTTTATTCTAATCTGTGATACCGTCCATGAGTCTAACCTAAAAAAATAAAATATAATGTGTTCTTTTGGTAATTCAATGAGCTTCATATTTTTAACTAAATTACCTTTAAAGCAATTATATTAGTTCCTCTTGGCTCTATGCCAATAATAATCTCATTGGCCAGGTGCCACGCGTGATAATTTATCATTTTTGGTGATTTACTTTTTCAGCAGCTTCTCTTCTCTTCCATGTCCACGTGCCATCATACATTTCTCTATCAAAATGGACCTGATATTTTTTTCTGTGCTTTAGCACTACAAAGTGAGCTATTTCTGTCATGGTGGCATTTCAGAAACAGAGGTACATGTAATAATAATATTACACCCTTTCGATTTTGAAGCTTGAACTGCTGGAATTAAATTTGTTTCATGAAGAGCATGTCAGCGTGCTCCTTAAATTATGACAATTACCCTGTGGGATATAGTACAAATAAACACATTTTTATTGAGCTAAATTATCTTCCTTGCTTCTTCTGTAGCATGAAAATAAAAAAACACTAATTGATCAATGTTTTGAACGCGGTTTGTATCCAAATGTAAATGATCTTATAGCTGGATTATGAATCATTTCTATTGAAATACTAACGACTGAATGACCAGTTGTAGTTAATGGTGCTAAATTGTAAAAAAGGCAATCAATATTTTAATATTACAAACGAATATGTGCATGTATTGGTAAGTAAATTAGTTGCCAAAATGGTGTCAGAAGTGTACAAGTATCAAATTAAGTCCTCCCTTTGGAGAAGCAAATATTCGAAATTGGTTGATGTCTGCTGATGTCTGCTGAGTATTATATTTAAGAATAATGACAGACAGCCCATAGCTGACCTTCACCATAGAGGTTGTTTGCTTCCTCTTTGGTAGCACGCCCACTGCTGTTTCTCAATATGATTTGGAGCCCCGCTGTTTTAAGTATTGTATTTTCTCTTATTTAACATATAGAATTTGCCCTGAAAAGGACATGAATATAAAGTGACATATTATAGTTTAAAATGGAGGGTGGACAGAACTCACAGAGTTGCACCCCACGGAATTCCGCGGAGTTACATGAAAACCCCATGAGATTCTGTGGAGTTTTGCAAATTGGCGGAATTCGGCACGTTGCGATGCTCCAACGGCACCACTCGGCGTGTAAGAGGGTGCCGCTTCTTGAGTTGACTTTCTGACAGCAAACGAACGCGACATGTCCAGTCACAGGGATCACAGAACCACCTGCCTAAAGAATATTAATTAGGCAGGTCTGTATTTTTCTTATGTTGTGTCACTATATCACTGTGTGAATTGCTGCATAAATAGTATTCAAATGAATGCATTTCTTTGCTAGTTAATTAAAAGCATTCCCAAACATTTTTTAACAGTCATTCATTTGTACCAGAGTTGACACTGAAACAATCTTAAATTGTTTTTATTAAGACAGACATAATAAAAAAAGTAAAGGTTACAGGTATCATCACTAAAATGTCACAGTGACAAACAAACAATTTGTATCAAGAAAGCAGGTCAGTACTTTCCTCCTACCTTCCTGGGTTTGGCTTCAAACCCATGGATGGTGCTCTTCAAGGAACAGGCGACCACAGTCCCTGTGTCTGCATTCCAAACAAGGAAACTTTTTTTAAGCAGCATGTGTTCCTAACAGGAACTGATGCTGCTTTAAAACAAAATACCTCAAAATTTACGGGCAGTGCTCTGCAGGACCACTGCTTGCGCCTCCTGCGGTTCCCTGAGGACAGTGTTCATAAAGGGAGGAGAATTAGTTACAACCTCTTTTGAGATGTCAATATCTGATTGCGATTGCAATTACTATTGTAGTTATGAGGGCATGCCCCTTTCATTCAACCCCTCTTTGTGAAAAGGAATGGATCATAAAACCCATTTTGTGAATCAGAAAGACTTTTGCGGTTCACAAAATTGGTTAAGTAAATAAAGAAAGCTATTTTGCTGTTGCAAACCCTGTGGTTTTGCGAATTGTAGAGTTTTCAGTTGCAAAATGGCTTTGTTAATTGGGCTTCAGTTTTTCATTTCTGTACAGATCTAAGAGTGCTTTCTCAATCAAATAAGAGTGCAGGCACAAACCCAAGGGCCACCATCTGTATCCAATACAGACCATTTATCAATAGAAAGACATCAAGTGATGTTTGACCATGAATATTACTCTTCTTCATCTTTGCTATATGTAGCATTTGTGATGGACAGAACAGATGAACCAAGTGACCTGCACTCCATTAGTTTGATAATGAAATGGAGACTTACTCAGAAGTTCACTCCATCAAGCCATTTCAATTTTCAACAGGACACCTCGAATATTTCCCAAAGCTTCATGTATTTTATTTCATGTATGTCATGGTTTCTACTGTAGTTACAATGGCACATGCTCAGGTTCCCTGATCAATGTTGCATAAGCATGTGAATCTGCAGCTACTCTAATTATGTGCACTTGCTGAACATTTGACTGCTACATACACCTATATGTGTCTGTGTGAGCTCAGTATGAATCACCTTAACATTCCCCCTATTTTTAAATTGTGTTACAATAATCTCCTGCCTGCATGATCTATAAGGGTTATGTTCATTATCCCCCTATAAAACAAGTCGATTTATTTGTCGTGTAAATATCCCAAACCATCCCACCAGCAGCTTTGATCTACCGCCCTATCGTTAGTGTTCGAACTGTCTGTTTGGCATGGGGAAACGGAAAGGGACTGAGGCTGGACTGGGGGGCACTCTAAAAAGAGATCTAAGAAACGGTCCCAGGTTTTAGGTCTTGTCACTGAGAATGAAGGGGTGCAAGGGCAGAATGTACTAGACCGTATAGAAGATATTGTCGCAGAGTGTGAGGGGCTGCTTACGACACCTGCTTCTACTATTTACACCGTTGTTAAGCCCCCCGCACCTGATACTTTGGTTCCTCACTCACATACCACTACTGGGCCCATCAAAAAAGGGTACGGTAACATACCCAATCTATTTAAGAAAGCTGCAATTAAAAATCATACGACGTCACCCCCGGAAGCTCGGGATGAATGTATTTGTAGCCATTTGGGTCCCACTAATGAAGCCTGCACCGCTGCTTGTGCCATCTCAACAGACATCCCTCTGAGCAACTGCTTTGCCCCTCTCGTAGAGAAATTGTCTGCCAGTGATATACATAGTGACCCAGAGTATCCTGGCGTAACTGAAAGCGAGCTAAATACAATTTCCTCTCAGGGAGAAAAGGCGGCCGCTAATAACTCAGCAACCTTCACTATAGATATCCAGAGGGAAATAGCAACCCTAAAAGGGTCTGTCGAGGCTTTGACCGCCTTAGTGACAAAACTCCATCTTAAATTAGAAGAATGCTGCAGACTCCAGCCTTCATTAACAGCACTGACCTCTAATACACATGCTAATCCAAGGACAGACCTCGTACCCTATTCCCACATGCAAACAGGCCACATTGTGACGAATGCTAGCTTAGTGCCCCAGTCTGGCCCACTTGTTTGCAAGGATAGGGCATTTGGCACACCCCTGTCTGCCTATGGCAGGCTTCAGGTGGGCAAAGGATGGGAACAAGGGGATGCATTACGGGACACTATTGGACATAAAACTCGGAAAGAACGAGCACCCCAAAATTTGAACACAGGGTGGAGGAGGGCACCTGCACAACTCCCACTAGTTTATTCTAAGCATACTGCTCCCCTGCCCACAACTACATCCACAATGTATATGACACACATCCCCAAGGTCGACAACAACTGCTATAAGCATGAGGATGGTGAAGCCCTAAAAAATAAAGCTATACACTGGCTGAGACATATTAGGGGTTGTAGATCGATAATAAGGGACAACATAGTGCAGGCCAAAAGATGTGTCCTTAAATATAGTGCAGTCGATGCAATAGAGCTCATTCTAGTTAGTAACCACCTAGTACACAACTTAGTTGCTCTAGAAGCTAGGACCTATCCACCTCCCACTACTAACATCAGGTTGAAGCTAAGTATCCCCACCACGTCTGAAAGGGCTAAAGCTGCCTCCCGGCCTCAAGGGGACTACCCCATCTCAACTCTTTCTCAGAATGATTGACTTCATCCACTTTCTGTTAGTAAAACCCTGTATAGATCAAGCATAGAACACCCCCACACTCCTTTATTAGTATATCCTCATGAAGAGGGCCTCCCCCATGACATCGAGAGCATGACACCTAATCCACAGCTAACCCCAGCTCCATTAACTTTGCTTGAGACGAGAGTGCACCTGCAAGCTAGTGGCCAAGATGCACCTAGACAACCTCCATCAAAACCAGCTGTTCCAACTGCCTTATTAATTCACCCGGCTTCTGGCCTGTTAATAACTAGCGGGACAATGAGAATAGTGTCATGGAACGTTGCAGGCATAAGGGGGAAGTTGGATCACCCCCACTGGCTTGAGTTTATCAATCAACACGAGATCTGCCTGCTGCAGGAAACATGGAGCTCGTCGCCTGTATTTATTCCTGGGTTTTAAACATTCCATAAACCAGCTATTACCTCTAAGCATGGCCGGCCGTCAGGTGGGCTTCTGATATTAACAATATTTTGTGACATCAAGGAACTGGCCATTGATAGCCCAGATATCCTTGGGGTCAGGCTAGGCAGTGGAAAGGGCAAATTTATTGATATGTATAATGTTTATGCCAGAAGCACTAGAGGAGGAAGCTCTCCAACTCTTCAATCCCTGGACAATCTGCTGGAGGCCAGGAAGATAGCCATCCGCTAATAGTTGGGGGTGACTTTAATGTCACTTTTGAGCCACTTGACTGGGTTGATTCTAATGAGGGGAGTGAGCAGGATAAAGTATGGATGGTACCGCCCTTAGAGCTCCCTCCAATCAAAAAATGGTCGCAAGCAGCATTACAGCTAAATGCCATAACCTTGGAGTATAGGTTAAGGGCTACCAACGGGAGAACCAGCTCTGACAAGGGGGGGGGGGTGACCTTCAGAGGACCAAATGGGGCACGCAGGATTTATTACTTACTTGTGGATCTCACCCGATGGCCCATAGTCAGGGATATGGCCATTGTTCCGTCTTGTGACAGTGACCATGATCCCCTTAGCATGATTATCGAGCATCCATGGGACGAAAAGGTGAGGGTCTCTCCAACTCCTCTAAGAACCAAGGAGGTAATCCACACTAATGACAAACATCGACTCAAATGGCCTGCTATTATGGTAGATGAATCAAAGACCAATTTAATCAAAAATGACATAGTAAGGCATTTGGAGTCCTTGTCTGTAGTGAACGAGGATCTGACTACTCGACCCAGAAGCAGTTCCCTGCATACAGATTTGTTTGAGCACCTGGCCAGCACCTACTTTGTTTACAGTAACAAGTGTAGACCAAAGCAGGGGAGAATAACTGGAACAAACCTGTGGTTCAACAAAGAGTGCAGGGCACTGAGAGGGAGATTATCTGGAGTTATTAAAAATAGGGACATTTCTGTTATACATGAAGTCAGAAAGGAATATAAGCAGGCACAACACAAAGCCAAGAGGAAATGGTACGAGAGGAGATGGGAAGATCTTGGGGAGGCCAGCCGACACCCAGATAGCAGGATGTTCTGTTCACTTGTGGCTAAGGGCAACTTTGAAAGATCACCTCCCCTGGCCAATAACATCCCAGCTGTGGAATGGTATAAGCACTTCAGTGACCTGTACTCCATTATAGATACACAAGGTAGACCCCAGATGCCCATTGACTTAGGCCACCAGCAGTTAGCCTTTCGTTCACAAGGGAGGAGATCCTGTCCTCATTGGACGCAATCTCACATGCCAAAGCCCCGGGCCCGGATGGTATTCCTGGCGACCTCTTTCACTCGGATAGGGAAAATTGGGCTTCTTACTTCATGTCACTAGCTAACGACATAGCCGACGGTGGGAGGATTCATGGAAAGGGGCCGAAGTGATACCGATTTTTAAGAAAGGGGATAGGTCGAAGCCCTCCAACTACCGCCCAATCAGCCTGATCGACTGTGCCCAAAAGGTCTTCTGCCGCTCGCTCCTAGTTAAGATCCAGGATTGGATGGATGAGAATCACATCCTCTCTCCACTCCAAGCGGGGTTCCGGCGGAGGACTGGCACTACGACCAGGTGTTTCGTCTTGTTTTACTATATTGGAAGGTAGTTGTGTTGGGCAAGGGCAGCCTATATCTTGCCTTTATAGATTTAAAAACAGCCTTCGACCTTGTACCCAGGGACTCACTTTGGCGGGTACTCAGGGATTTGGGGATTCCATTGTCAATTCTGGAACTCCTGATCAGACTACATGAAGAGAACTTTGCCCGTGTGAGATTGGGGGATCAGGGACAAAACACAGAGCCCTTGAGAATCCAGCGGGGGGTCCGCCAGGGCTGTGTCCAAGCCCCTACACTTTTCTCCCTATATGTTAACCAAGTTGCCGAGCTATTGTGTTCCATCCCAGCCGATGCCCCGTCATTAGCAAACCACAAAATCCCTACACTCTTATTTGCTGATGACACACTTCTGGTCTCAAAAACACCAATGGGCCTCCAAAAACTATTAAATCACTTTAAAGTTTTCTGTGATGAAAGGGGTCTGGTTATCAATACCGATAAAACCAAATTAATGATGTTGAACCCCCACAAGACCTTTAAAGGGAATTTGCCCTTGGATAACATTCCGCTTGAGAGGGTTAGCTCTTTTGACTACCTGAGCATCAAGTTGTCTGAGGGAATGGCGTGGAAGAACCACCTGAAGAAGGCATCTTTGAAATTCTCTCAGATCACTGGAGCTCTAAGGCAGGAGCATCGTCTGCCATACACCAAGCCAGTAGCACCTGCCCTTAAACTGTATACCTGTAAGGCTGTGAGCAGTGCTCTTTATGGGGCGGAGCTATGGGGCACAACAAATGTAAGTGACCTCACAGTAGTGGAAAATAAGTTCCTCAGAAACCTGGTATCGCTCCCCCAAAGGATCTCCCTCTTAAACTTGATCTGGGCATCAAGTCGATTAATGACCTGGTGAGACTTCGCCCATTGCTCTTTTTGCATAGACTGGCCACCATTCCAGAATTAGCATAGTATGCTGCAGCCTTCAGTGAGGTTTCAGCCTTAGACACTAACAAAAAGATTAGCTGGATCAAGTATGTAGATAACCTTCGGATTAGCATTGGCTTGCCACAACAGGTTATAGGCCCCCCACCGACCTATACTAGGGACCACGTAAAGCAACTCTATTGGGCATGGGTTGATCAGAATAAATTTGTACAATCCAAACAGGGTTCCTTAGCTGATACCTTTATGGACTCGAAACCCAACTGTTCCCTAGAAAGTTTCTTTGATGTCATCAAGGTCCCAGCCGATAGGAAATTGTACATCCAGTTTAGGCATGGCAGTCTACCTATTAATGCCTTTACTAACTCTTGGATGACTAATAAAACTCGATCCAAGGGCTGTCCTTCTTGTGCTTGTCCATACGAATCAACTGGCCATGTCCTTTTTGCCTGTCCAGCTTACGCGAAACCAAGGAGTAAATGGTTAGCTACTGTGTGCAGACAACTAGGGACCCAAAACTCAGAGGAGGCCATGCGCATCTTAAAATCAGATGCCAGACCTGTTTGCCTGCACAACAGCGACATTTTTAGGTCAATGCTGGGCGATTAGAAGGAAGGCATTGTTGGAATCCTTCCCTGGTCCTGACAGATAAAATGGCAATCGTGATGACCCGGCAAGCGAGGATTAATTTGTAATCTGAAATGTATGTTTTTAAAATTGTATAAATCTGTTTTATGTAACTATTTTATGTACAGTAGGATTGTTACTGCTGGATCTCGTATAAGGGCGTTAACAAGGGGCAAAAGGGGAGATAATGCATTGTTTATTTCGTTGGGGTTAACAATCTGATGATTGTCTTATGTAATTACTGCTAATGCACCAGCACTTTATTTATGTGGCCCCCTTCCCCTGCCCCATATGGCCGGCGACAACATAATTATGATATGTCATTTTATTATGTACACTAGAGTACCTTCCATCATTCACTTGCGCATTTTTCTCCATGACTGTTTTATAGTTAAGAACGTTTTAACTCGATTTGTGTGGCTGTACCCTTTTATGGTTTTTTATCAACCGAAATAAAGTGAATTTGATGATGATGATGAGTCAGAAAGACTTTTGTGGTTTACAAAATTTGTTCAGTAAATAAAGAAAGCTATTTTGCTGTTGCAAACCCTGTGATTTTGCGAATTGTAAGCTTTTCAGTTGCAAAATGGCCTTGTTAATTGGGCTTCAGTCTTTCATTTCTGTACAGATCTAAGAGTGCTTTCTCAATCAAATAAGAGTGCAGGCACCATCCCAAGGGCCACCATCTGTATCCAATACAGACCATTTATCAATAGAAAGACATCAAGTGATGTTTGACCATGAATATTACTCTTCTTCATTACTCTTCATCTTTGCTATATGTAGCATTTGTGATGGACAGAACAGATGAACCAAGTGACCTGCACTCCATTAGTTTTATAATGAAATGGAGACTTACTCAGAAGTTCACTCCATCAAGCCATTTCAATTTTCAACAGGACACCTCGAATATTTCCCAAAGCTTCATGTATTTTATTTCATGTATGTCATGGTTTCTACTGTAGTTACAATGGCACATGCTCAGGTTCCCTGATCAATGTTGCATAAGCATGTGAATCTGCAGCTACTCTAATTATGTGCACTTGCTGAACATTTGACTGCTACATACACCTATATGTGTCTGTGTGAGCTCAGTATGAATCACCTTAACATTCCCCCTATTTTTAAATTGTGTTACAACAATCTCCTGCCTGCATGATCTATAAGGGTTATGTTCATTATCCCCCTATAAAACAAGTCGATTTTTATGCATGCCTAGTATCAATAGACATAGACTTTAGTCGTACCATTGCATCACTTTGCATTTCGACATACGACCCTGAGGCCATCATAAAAGCAATGCAAAGTGAATGACACTGTATGGGTTTATTCCAGATCCTGGGTGCATATATGGAAAAAAATGCCTGTCTTGTTTCATTTTACACTTCTCCGCCTCTAGTCTGATGGTGTCCTAGCTGTGGTTGCGGGAAGAGCCACTGGAGGTGAATGTGTAAGTCAGACAGGCAGGGATGCTGGTTGTGACATCATTGTGAATGATATAGCAGGTTTTGAAAATAGTGCTGACTAGTAAGGGGAGCAGGTAGCGTTTCTTCAGGTTTGTGAAATGATGTGGTCATATTTATTGGATGTGATGTCCATTGCCCTGTAAGATACCTGTGAGAAATTGTGTTATTGGTTGACTGAGGTGTGAGCCCTGGTCAAGCAATAGCCACAGTCCCTTGCAGGGAGTACCACAAAAAGTCACTGAATTAACCTGTGCTTAAAAATGGGTAGCTTTGCATAAAAAGCAGTCAGGCTTAATTTAGATGCAATGCGTAAAGTATTCATGCAGCACACAAACAGTAATTAAGTGAAAACACAACCCAAGAAAAATCCTACACCAATTTAGAAACATACAGTACATTTTAATAACTTGTTTGACACCCAAACAACAAAGGTCCAATAAGTAGAACTGAAGTTATGAATTTGTAAAGTATTTAGAAAAAACTAGCAGCTAAAAGATCAAAGTGCCAACTGTGAACATCTAGTCGCACGAGACCAGGTCAAAGTTGGAAAACGTGACTGACTGTGATGGAGCACAGTTCAGATACAAGAAATTGATTGGGCCCAGTCAGCACTTACCTTGGGACTTAGAAGACATTTTGAGAAAAATATTCTGAGAAGGCAAAGTTCAGCGAGACAAGGCTATAGGCAGCGTCTGAGGAAGAAGCATCATCATCCTGACTCCAAGATGGCTTCAGTGACAATGTGGAGGTGATAATACCTGTGTGTGAAGGAAAGGCACCACCTGTTCAGTTGCAAGTGGGGCTGTGCCCAGCTTTGCCCCCCATCCTGACAGCAGATGGCTCATTCAGGCAACCTAATCATTTGACTGATGATAGGCTGCAGGCACAAATGGCTATGGGCAGGAGAATCCCATCTTTTGAAAAGTGTCATTTTTAAATTTGTAATATTAAATCCGATTTTACCGTTAAAGAGGATTTTCTTATTACAATTTCATAAGTACCAAACATGAACGGCTTACCTGATCCCAGTCAAATGTTAGCCTTAATTAAATGTAATATGGCAATCCAATGTTGTCTTATGGGACAGGTAGGCCTCACAGTAGTGAAAAACAAATTCAGGAGTTTTTCACTACCAGGCAGGGTGACCAATTGGCATGGATGCAAATTCAGGATGGTGAGTGTAAAAATTCAGGACAAAAATTAGTTACAAAAGGTACGTTTTACAGACACATCAGAGGAGGCCGCGCAATAATATATAAGTACGTCAATAGACAACCAACATAAGTTCAAGTCAAAATAAGTTTATATTAGGTTGTGACAATCGTGCACTTCACGTTTTTTCCTATGTACAAAACAACAAATTCCATTGGGAAGCAGCAAAAACATCCATGTAATACATTAGACAGAACACTGAGCACTCTCACAGTTCAAATGTTCCATATAGTTGAACATCACCAACCTCAAAAGTGTTCCAACCATAATAGTCAACAATCATAGTATAGAAACAAAAAACAATTTACACTCATCCAGCACAGTTCAAATATTCTATACAGCTGGTTTATGTTCTTTAGTTTGTATAACACATTGGAGTGTTGAGCAAACATAAGAGGCAGATTTCACAATTCTAACCCTGAACCATGAATGATAGTGCCAGATGCATCACTCTGTTGCTGAACATAGACTTAGAGTTCACAGAGTGTATCACTACTAGAGAGTGTGGAAAAGAGAGAGAAATGATGGTGAGAAAGGAGAGAAGGCTATAGGCTGAGAGGGAGAGATAGACGGTTGTAACAGTGAGAGTGAACAGTGAGAAAAGAATAAAGCAAGCAAGAGCCTGCCAGCTGAGAGAAAGAACAGATTGTGAAAAGAGAAAAGACGACAAAGGAAGAATATGGAGGTCAGAGCTTTCAATCCCAATTCTAATGCACCATAACTTTGAAAATATGGTGCTACTCTCCTCTTTCCCTTTCATGCAACGCAGCACAACAACTTCACTTACTGCACTGTGTTGTAGGAAATGTTAGCAAATATATCCCTCAAGGATTTGGCACAGGTGTCAATACTTAAATTTTGTCATGGACCTTGTAAGGTACTCAGCTGCTGTTTGGCTAGGGTCCCACTACAGAACTGACATATACATACACACAGACAGACAGAAAATCACTGTTGATTAAGAAAATGCTATTTTGTAAAGAATGGAGGAGAAATCAATCCAAGGTTCCTGTCCCGGAGCAGTTGTCTGGCATGTCACAGTGTGACACTAGAAGATTCTGGGATTAGAGTACATCGATCATGTTCTGTGTGTCACTTCTACTTGTGCTCTTTGTTTTCCATTTACTGGAAATGTTGAAAAATACACTGATTACAATAACATTAAATCCCTCCGTTCATAGACTATGCCTTCCCACCAGCCATCCCACAATTAGCTGCTGAAGTGCTTTTACCTCAGGGCCTGGGGCACTACACAGGCTGCAGGAATGATAGCTAGGCCCCTGGCAGGACTGGCTTTAGTGCTGGTGCCAGATGGTGTGAGAATATTTGGCGTGCCCCACCCCCAAAGACCTCCTTCTTCAAGGATTCAATCAGTACCACCCTCCAATGGTGTCCCTCATCTCTACATATACCCGTTCTCATGCATACTTAATTTCTGTCACCTTCTGCTTATTCCAAATATGTAGGTTAGAGTAGGGTGTTGGAGTGTTATATCACACACATATACAGACACAATGGCTATCTATCTTGTCCAAATACCGTGAGAAAAGAGATGTCCTGTAAAAGGAGACACATCTTCAACTAAAAGTCCAAATGATCTCCCAAGTGACCAGAGAAAATAGCATACAATCAACAGCAAACGGTCACTATTACAAAAAAAAAAGTGTCACATGTAAAGCATCCGGAACCTCTGTAAATTATAGTCAACAACGAACCATCAATTATGCGAACAGTGGATGTGTAAAAGGCAAAGCATCAGATACCTTGGTAATTAAGTGTCCATAGCAGGCGTGTGATCCTCCAAAGTTGGATCGGATACGGATCATTTTAGTTGAGGACGTGTCTCCTTTACAGGACATCTCTTTTCTTGCCATATTTGGAAGAGATAGATATTGACATCCAGCGTCATTTTGAGTAGTGCGAGGCCATTACCGATAGTGCCTCTTCCAAACTGAATACTTTTTTTGCTCTTTCTCCTAACCAGCAAGTTCTAAGTAAGCCTTGAAAAAGTCACTGTGTGACGAAACAAGTGTTGGCTGTCATCCATGTATTGAAAACTGGAAGAACTTGACCTGTGGGACAAAATAAAGAAAACTTCTTTCTTCAAGATGAATCCTTACTGTTGGATCTTATTTATATTTGAAACACTTGAAATTGAGTATTGTGGTATTTTGTTCTGACTGTTAGATATTAATTGAACTTTCACTTTGTCCTGTTTTCCTCTTAAGTCCTATTTTAAGTATAGAGGAATTTCATGAAGACATTCCAGGTGGCCAGAATTTCCTCATTCAATTTCTGCAGCAAATAAAAGACTTTTGGGTACACCGAGTGGAGGTTTGTTGGTACTTTTGAGATGGAGCTCTGGTATATAAATATTGAATCTCCTATCAGACTAAAAATATTCTGACACTATGGGTAGCATGTGTAACAAACATGCAAACTCACTTGATTAATATCTACATTCCCCCTTTAGAAGCCGGGGATAGGAAAAAACTAGCCACTATCCAAAAACATTTTGACAGGTGACTTCAATAACAACTCAAATTCCAACCAGGGCAAAAAGTTCTCCTGGGGATAGTATTGACCCATAATCATCCATCCCGGTCGCAATCATTAATGATAGAAATGTCATCTGTCTGGGTAGACTGGTTAGTTTTTCAGTCATGGACCTGGGGCTTCGCGATATAAATGGTAGACATATGAATGATCAACCTGCCAAGCCATCTTTTAAAACAATATCCAGAGCATCAGTTATAGATTATATACTTTTACACGTTACCAACTTTGATATTTTACTGGATTTTCAAACCAGAGGGTGATCACAACCCACAGTATTTCACCCTAAGTATCGATACTGTCGAATTTAGAGCAGGTATACATTCTGGCAAGGAAGATCTTACACTGAAGATAGGGAAAAGAATAGTTTGGAACCACAGGTATAGGCAGCCTCAAGATAAGATCTGGGACCAACTATTTTTATTAGCTTCCAATCAATCATAAAAACTCAACCAGGAAGCTTAGAAGCCATACTGATCTCTCATCATCCTTCTTGCACAAATCTTTGATTTCCTAGAGACAGCTGCCTCAATAAGTACCTATAAGGAGAATCATAAAAGCCCAATGTAGCTTGTAGGAAGGTGGGTTATAAGTAGGTGCAGGTATCTCCCTATAGCTACCAATAATATCACAATCCAGTCAAGGTCCAGTCAAGTCTCAATAAATTAATCCTTTCTCAACCGTTGGTAGCTTGGCATTTGAGTAGTCAGGCTTAACTTAGGAGACAGGTATGTAAAGCATTTAGTATCACCAAAACAGTAAATAAGTAAAGGACTCAATACAACAAAAATCCAACACCAATTTATAAAAATAAATAACATTTTATCTTTACAATGACACCAAAGTAACAAAAGGCCAATGTAGGGAACCAGCGATATAATTTTTTAAAGCTTAAATTAAAAAATGTGCTTTCTAGCGCCAAAATGTGGAAAGCGCCGACCGGGACTATATGGTCACGATGGACCGGGACAAAGTCATAGTTTCAGGCTAACCGCGATTTAGAGCAGTTGGATACAATGAGCAGTTGGGCCTGGTCAAGCTTTTACCGTCTGACTTAGTCACTTTTTTGGAGCTTTTGGTTGTGTTTTTTTTTATAGAGTAGAAAATGATGCCCCTATGTTTTGCAGATCTTGTGGTTGTTTTGCTACTGATGATCCTGACATTTTTGATGAACTTATGTTTAATTGGTTTTGCAACTGTGATATTTTTTCAAAAGGTGTTAGTCATATTTCTCTATTCTTTTATTAGAGGGAATGACAAAATGGAAACCTTTGCTCCAAATTGCATGTTCATGTATTACAGAATATTTATAATCCATTTAACGTGTCGAATGGATAATTACCTACCCTAGGGGAAAGAGAGGTGTGTTAATCTTTAATTTAGTCTAGTGCATTAACTTCCCAATATTTAAATTATTGTTTTGCTAACACATTACCTTTATATACACCTTATCAGGGGTGGGTGGGGGAGATAACTAGCACTAATCATTACCGTTTATGGAGCATGGCACATGAACCATGATGCCTTCTTCCGGGTAGGGTAGCATGAAATAATTATTCCCAATTGTTTAATATTTTCAAAGTTTTATGTTGACTAAAAATAGTTCAGCAATACAGTGTAAAAGCCTTTTACTGAGTCCAATCTCATGCAAAACCTGTGCAAAGATTTTCTCATAACCCTGTGCATGTGAAAAGTCTCACACTACAGCCTGATGTTCACTTAAGAAGGGTGCACGGAAAGCACTGTCATTTCTATGGTGAATTATTTTATAGAATTTGATGTTTTAATTTTTCAGGAAGACCATTTTAATTCCAGGGGGCCCTATATTGGTCAGCTGAGCCTGCTGCGTTGTACACTGAACATCAACTCCACAGATGATGTCCTCAATGTCACTGCCATAAGGAGAAGTGGGAGGAGGTTAGAAGATCTATACTTCTAGAAGACTGGCAAATAATGTAATGCAGGCTGTTTTATTTCTTCATAAAACATTGTGTATTTGCTATCTGTTTACATGTCTAATACCTACCAATGCTAATATTGTACTGATTTTTAATAAAATAGCATTGTATATTTTATGGTCCAGGTTACTGTCAAACAAAGATTTGTAAAATATATATTTGTGGTTGTCTTAGATGCTCAAAGTACGGATCCCACATATCTAAATTTACCCTGCAGAGTATCTGGCAGAACTGAGTTCATCGTCATGTGGGGCCATTATCATGATCTTTGCCCATCTATGCCCATGCGAGGGTCTCTATTTTCCGAGCTCTGTAGATCTACAGACTAGCGATGCAGTTCTTTTTGCCAGTGTGTGTGTGTGTGTGCGTGTGTGCGTGCGTGCATGCGTGCATGCGTGTGTGTGTGTGTGTGTATATATATCCATTTGAAAATGCTCCTTCTGGGAACCTCCGCCCGTGGAAGGTGGCACGCTAACCGGCGGAGCAAGCCAGTGAATAATCGTGCATTTCACAAAGTTAGTACAGCGAGCACTCAGGCAAAACCGATGATACTACAGCAAAAAAAGGGATTTATTTCTTCATAAACCCTCCGTGACGCTTTTGACCGGTAAACGGTCTTGATCACACAGCGAAGTGCAACACAAAAATGGCTTTACATACATTAAAGTAAAAACCAACATAGGACTTCAAACTGTGTACAGACAGTGAAAACAGTGGCCATTTTGAAACATGTTCTAACTTATAACATTCAATTGAATTTTGTATTGTCTAAACCATTGAGAATGCATGATGCTTACAGAATTATACAGCTGTACACACCCAAATGTCATTTGTGCCTAAGATGTCAACATGTAGTAGCAAATCTCACATATAAAGTAGATACTGTGAATACTTCATTCGGGAACATGCCTTCCAACCATGGTAATAATAGTGTAAAATCTGCAAGAGTGGCAACCAGCAAACACTGAAAACTTCATTCTGAATAGTAAAGAAAGGGGCGAAAAAACCTAGAATCGGCATAGCGCCTGTAAGTACCCCCAGTCAAAAGGTGATACTCCAATCAAAAGAGCTATATGACTCGACCATGTACAGAAGGCAGCAAAGTGATGGCATGGCACATATGGTGGCTACTGACAGGAACATGTTTGGAGGCCCCCAGATGTTAAAAGAACAGTGCATAATGATTTAAATCCCTAAGGAACCATAAACAGTGCACATGAAATACAATGAAACATAAAATTAAAACAAGTGTGAGATTTCTTATCTGGAGGATGTGATACACCTGATAGATGTTATGAAGAAAAGGGTAGGGAGCCCAAAACGTTGCACCAGATCAATTCCAGGGCCCCTTCCTTTCCACCTAAAAAGATAGACATAACGACAGGTAAGTTCTGTGATAAAGTATTCTCAAAAGTAAATTGACATAATGTTCAAACTATCGGCATAAGATACTACATGAACATATAGTATACAAAAATACATGGTCACTATACCAGGCAAATGCTAGAATACTCAAGAGGCAATGGAAACTGAAGAAGCAGAGAAATAGAGAGAAAAAGAGAGGACTTGAGGAAACTGAAGGCAGGAGAGAGGACAGGGGGAGGTAATAGCAGCTATTCCTCCTGAATATATATAGCCATCTCTTCATCGATGTTATGACCTCCCGGATAGCGGGTCCCAAGGCTGATGATGTGCTTTGATTCCCTTTTCCTGAGTTGGAGTACCCTATTGCCTCCTCTGATGTTAATATTAACTTGTTCAATGGCATAGTAACTGAGTTTAGAGCAATCATAAAAATGATGCGTTTCTAACTGCCTCGCAATTGGATAGTGTTGATCTTTATTCGTGTTGGCCCTCATATGCTCCAGTACCCTCTTCTTCGCCATGAGTGTTGTACTCCCCATGTATTTGAGATTACAGGGGCATTCCAATATGTATACAACAAAAGTAGAGCTGCATGTCAGAAACTGCTTGACGGACATACTGGTGCCATTGCTGGGGTTGCAATATTCTTTTTTCATATGGCAGCTGCAACAAGCTTTGCAGTGGTTGCATGCAAAAAAGCCCTGTAGGTTGATACCCCTCCTCTGATCTGTGGAAGTGATGTCACTGTGTACCAAAATGTCTCGGAGGCTACTTCCTCTTCTATAGGTGATTCTTGGCCTGTCAGGGAGGGTGGCACCTATGATGGGGTCTTTAGTGAGCATGTCCCAATTCTTGGCTAGAATTTTCTGAATCTCTCTGGAGTTCCCATTGTAGGTAAGAATAACCCTGGTTTTGTTATTCTCGTCACTGGGTTTCATATCAGAAATACTGTCTTCTAAGGTCTTGCTTCTGTTGACCCCTTTCACTTTTTCCACAACCCTCCGGAGTACCCACTTGGGATATCCCCTTTCAATAAATCTGGAGATCATGATTTGTTGTTCATCCTCAAAAGCAGAGTCAGAATTGCAGTTTCGTTTGGCCCTCAAGAGTTCCCCATAGGGGATACTCCAATTCAGATTGTCAGGGTGGCTACTTATGGCATGCATAAAGTATTACCCGCAGTGGTCTTTCTAAATAATCTCGTATGGATCTCATTGTTAATAATTTCCACCTTAGTGTCAAGATACACCACTTCCTTCCTGCCCACATTCATAGTTAGCTTGAGATTATATTTATTGGAATTCAGCCTACACACAAAGTCACTAGCTTCGTTTTTGGTACCTTTCCAAATTAGAAACAGGTCATCGATATACCTGAGCCATAGAACCACTTTGCTAAAATCATCCTCAAAAGAGGTGTCCCTCCTGACTTCTTCCTCCCATACGCCCAGGAACAGGTTCGCAAAACTAGGGGCGAAGCCGTTCCCATCGCGGTTCTTAAGATCTATTTATATATCTTGCCATTGAACATGAAAAAATTAGTGTTGAAGGCAATATCTGATCATGTCAAGGAGCATGTGAGTGTGTTCCATGTGCCAAAGGGGTCTTCTGGAGAGATACTTGGCACAAGAAGATGTCCCTTGTTCATGCTCAATGATAGTATACAGGGAGTTTACATCCATGGTGATAAGAATAAAGTCATTTTGCCACTGTAAATTGCAGATTTTATTCAGAAAGTCCTTGGTATCCCTAATATGTGAAGGTAGGGTAATGACTTGGTCTCTAAGGAAGTGATCAACATATCTGGAAACATTCTCCAGTGCACTGCCTCTAGAGGACACGAGGGGTCTGCCTGGAGGATTTGATTTTTCTTTATGTATTTTCGGTAGGAGGTATGTAGATATATAATTCATTTCTTTTACATTATATTATTTTTAATCTATTATTATGAATTGTATATATATATATCTACATACCTCCTACCGAAAATACATAAAGAAAAACAAGTTTTCTCCATGTTAATTAACATAGGAAACTTTAGACCAAGCTACAGCCCGAACTGCTGAACGGAATTACACCAAATTTAGCAAAAAAAGGTAGGTCTTGGTTCAGAAAGCGTTCTTTTTTTTAAATGGTGTAAATCCGTTCAGTAGTTCCTAAGAAATTCAAAAATAAAAAATATCGTTATCTGGTGGCCGAGGAGGATTCGCGAACCCTCCCGAGCACGAGCTTCATTTTGATTGGCTGTCAACACTCCAAACCAAGAAGTGTTGGCAGCCATCTTGTGACTTGGTAAAACAGAGTCACAAGAAAACAGTAAAAAAAAGATAAAAAACAAGAAAAGGGGGCAGGGTAGAAACACCCTGACCCCCTAGGCCTGCTCTGGGGCTCCCACAGGGACCCCCAGGCCCAAAAAAATCATTTAAAAAAGAAATCTTTAGAATTCGCGCTGGGTGCGCAAATCCCACAGAAAAATTACAAAAAACGAAGCGCGGTCTCCGGCGCTTTGTTTTAATCAGCCCCTGGGTGGGGCAGGTCCCGGGGGCAATCAAAAAATAGAGTGCAGGGGCCTGCAGGGGCCCCCGCAGCCCTGGGGACTGCCACCTCCCCGAGGCTTTTTTTTTTTTTAAATTAAAGGCATGGGGGGCTCCTGCCCCCCCCATGCTGCCCCGGGGACCGCCACCTCCCTGGGGCATTGCTATTATGTGTGGGGGGCCTCATAGGCCCTCCAAGCCCTGGGGACCGCCACCCCCCTGGGGCATTTACACTTTAAGCTCGGGGGTCCGTTGCCGACCCCCGGGGACCACCACCTCCCAGGGGCTTTGCACACGAAGGGAGGGGGGCCGCACGGCGCCCCTCCTGGAGCCCTTTATGGCCCTGGGGACTGCCACCCCCCCAGGGCCGTCTCCAGCACTGTCCCAGGGTGCCCACCCCCGGGACATTGCAGTTTGCTCCCGCCCTGTCATTGCAAACGATGCTTCGCTTCATGGTAGCGAGAGCAGAAAACCTGCTCACGCTTCCATGAAGCGAAGCAGATTGCTTTTGGACAAGGGGAGCTGCAAGTCAGCAGCTTCCCTTGTTCAAAAGCAATGCCGGCTCCCGCAGGAGGCGGGAAGCTGGCTGGGACCGCAGGGGCATTGGGGCTTCCCCCGCAGTCCACAACGTGTGCCCAGGCTTGGTGGATGGGGTCCCCGGGGCCAATAGACGCCCAGGGAAGGGAAGCCACGTGGGCCCCCCCCATAGATAAAATAATAATACATTTAAAAAAAGAATGAGGCGAAGCCCCGGGGGATGAGGACCCCGGGGCCAATAATGGCCTCAGGAGGGGGGCTGCACGGCCCCCCTCCTTAAAAATAAGTTTTATAAAATAAATTAAATATGTGGACATGCCCCAGGGGATGGGGTCTCCAGGGCCAAAATCGGCCATGGAAGGGGGGGCCACACAGCTTGCCGGAGGCCCCGCCCCTCCCTGCACCACTGTGCAAACACGCCTCCTGGTGCGTTCTGGATTGGGGGATTAAGCCTCCTTGAATACTAAGGGTCCTTAGGGCCTCTTGGTGCACTGCTGGTGGGGCGATGAGGTCCCTTTGTGTCCTGAGGACTTCAGGACTAAAGTGGACTTTATCCCCCAAGCAGCAGTGCGCCAGGAGCTGCGTTTGCAGAGTGGTGTAAAAAGGGGGCATGGCCTTGGACCACCGCTCAGCAATCCAGCTGTGGGGGGCTTATCAGAGATAACAGAAGGGCTAGTTGGCCCCCACGGACCCTCAGGCGGCAAGGGGACTTCATCCCCCAACCAAGAGCATGCCAGGAGGTGCATTTGCAGAGTGGTGGAGAAAGGGGGCGTGGCCTCTGTCCACCTCTCAGCAATCCCACTGTGTGGGGCTTACTGGAGGTAACAGGTAGGCTAGTTGGCCCCTAAGGACCCCCAGCTGCGATGGGGACTTCAATCCCCATCCAAGAGCATGCCAGGGAGCACGTTTGCAGAGTGGTGGGCAAAGGGGGCGTGGCCTGCTATGAGAACTTAGAAATCCTGCTGTGTGGGACTTACTGGAGGTAATAGAAGGGGTAGTTGGCCCCCAAGAATGTCCTTGGGGGCCAACTACCCCTCCTGTTACCTCCAGTAAGTCCCATACAGTGGGATTGCTAAGACGTCTTCAGAGGCCACACACCCCTTTCTCCACCACTTTGCAAACGCGCCTCCTGGAACACTACTGGTTGGGGGATGAAGTCCACTTTTCTCCTGAGAAGCCTTCCTGGTACCTCCTGTAAGTCCTACGCAGTGGAATTCCTGAGCGCTGGTCGGAGGCCCAGCCCCCTTTCTTCACCACTCTGCAAACGCGACTACTAGTTAAAGAAGCATTTGGAATGTAATAGGTCTCGCATTTGCGAAAGTTACGACTATTGGCATTGTAAATGTAAAAAGTTTTTTACTAATGTTTTTTCGAGTGGGGTAGATGTACGTTGTGTGTAGTGGAATTATGCAGTATGTTGTGCAGTGAAATTATGTGGATAGAAAGTATGTGGTATTTAGTGTATAGGAATTATGTAGAGTGAGATTATGTGTTATGGAGAGTAAATATGTGGTATGGTAGTCTGTGTTGTGGAGTGGTAACCTCAGGTTTAGTCTTCCTCGTTTCCATAGAAGCTAAACTATAAACTCGATGAGACAAAAAAAAGAAGGAACTACTGAGGAGCACTTCTGGACGTAGTCGGAGGTATGAGCAGGGCCACTGGAATTATGCGCTGTTTGGCTGCACCGACTTTCGCACAATTATACATTTTCCGCATTTGCCACATAATCCATCATCTGCTGCATAATCTGCAGACTTGAACAAAAAAAACCTTGTTCCTAGCTTAAACTGCTCAAACGCTACCAAAAATGCAGCGACAAGTGTTACAGTGTGGTGGAAGGCCCTTTGCAAACCTAGAATGGTCACCTAATACTTATTGCTAAATGTGGGTATTAAATTGGTACTAATAGTGTGCAAACCACTCTTGCTTCTTTCTGCACCTCTTTTGCCTCTTTCTGCATTGCTGTTGCTTTTTTCTGCACCTTTCTTTTTTTTCTGTACTTCTTTTGCCTCTTTCTGCTCATCTCTTCCACTTTCTGCACCTCTCTTGCTTCTTTCTGCACCTCTGTTGCCTCTTTCTGCACCTCACTTGCTTCTTCCTGTACCCCTCTTGCCTCTTTCTGCACCCTTCTTCCCTCTTTTTTGTACCTCTCTTGCCTCTTTCTGCACTTCTGTTCCCTCTTTCTGCACCTCTCCTGCCTGTTTCTGAACCTATCTTGCCTCTTTCTACACTTCTATTGCCTATTTCTGCACCTGTGTTGCTTCTTTCTGCACCCTTCTTGCCTCTTTCTGCACCCCTCGTCCCTCTTTCTGCACCTCTCTTGCCTCAGTCTGCCCACTTGTTCCCTCTTTCTACTCCCCTTTTGCCTGTTTCTGCAACTCTCTTGCCTCTTTCTGCAGTTCTCTTGCCTCCTTCTGCACCTCACTTGGCTCTTTCTGCAGTTCTCTTTCTTTCTGCACCCCTCCTACCTCTTTCTGTACCCCTCTTGCCTCTTTGTGCCCTCTCCTACCCCTTTCTGCACCCCTCTTGCCTCTTTCTGCACCCTTCGTGCCTCTTTCAGCACCTCTGTTGCTTGTTTCTGCAGGTCTCTTCCTTCTTTCTGCACCCCTCCTGCCTCTTTCTGTACCCCTCTTGCCTCTTTGTGCACCTCTCCTACCCCTTTCTGCACCCCTCTTGCCTCTTTCTGCACCTCTGTTGGTTCTTTCTGCACTGCTCTTGGTTCTTTCTGCACCTCTTTTGCAAATGTCTGCATCCCTCTTGCCTATTGCTGCACCCCTCTTCCCTCTTTGTCCACCTCTCTTGCTTATTTCTGCACTTCTCTTGCTTCTTTCTGCACTCTCTTGCAAATGTCTGCACCTCTCTTGCAAATTTCTGTATCCCTCCTGCCTCTTTCTGTACCTTTCTTGCCTGCTTCTGCACTTCTCTTGCCTCTTTCTGCACCTCTGTTGCTTCTTTCTCCACTTCTCTTGCATCTTTCTGCACCCCTCTTGCCTCTTTCAGCACCTCTGTTGCTTCTTTCTGCACTTCTCTTGCTTCTTTCTGCACTCCTTTTGCGTCTTTCTACACCTCTGTTGGTTCTTTCTGCACTGCTCTTGGTTCTTTCTGCACCTCTTTTGCAAATTTCTGCATCCCTCTTGCCTATTTCTGCACCCCTCTTCCCTCTTTGTCCACCTCTCTTGCTTCTTTCTGCACTTCTCTTGCTTCTTTCTGCATTGTCTTGCTTCTTTCTGCACCTCTCTTGCAAATTTCTGTATCCCTCTTGCCTCTTTCTGCACCTTTCTTGCCTGCTTCTGCACTTGTCTTGCCTCTTTCTGCACCTCTGTTGCTTCTTTCTGCACTTCTCTTGCCTCTTTCTGTACCCCTCTTGCCTCTTTCAGCACCTCTGTTGCTTTCTACAGCCTTCTTCCTTCTTTCTACACCTCTCTTGCCTCTTTCTGCACCCCTGTTCCCTTTTTCTGCACCTCTCTTGCCTGTTTCTGCAACTCTCTTGCCTCTTTCTGCAGTTCTCTTGTCTCCTTCTGCACCTCTGTTGCTTCTTTCTGCACTTCTCTTGCCTCTTTCTGCACCCCTCTTGCCTCCTTCTGCACCTCTGTTGGTTCTTTCTGTACTGCTCCTGCTTCTTTCTGCAGCTCTCTTGCAAATTTCTGTGCCCCTCTTGCCTCTTTCTGCACCCCTCTTCCCTCTTTCTGCAGCTCTCTTGCCTCTGTCTGCACCCCTGTTCCTGCTTTCTGCACCTCTGTTGGTTCTTTCTGCACATCTTTTGCTTCTTTCTGCACCTTTCTTCCTCTTTCTGGACTTCTGTTGCCTCTTTCTGTATTTCTCTCCCATCTTTCTGAACCTTTCTTCCTCTTTCTGCACCTCTCTTGCCACTTTCTGCACTTCTCTTGCTTCTTTTTGCGCCTTTCTTCCTCTTTCTGCACATGTCCTACCCTTCTAGGCATAGTTAGTAATTAGCATTTAAAAAAACCTTAGAAATTCACTGAAAAAAACACAGGTTTCAGGGACGTTATAGTTAGGGATTAGCATTTAAAAAACCTTAGAAATTCACTGAAAAAACCGCAGGTTTCAGGGATATTATAGTTAGGGATTAGCATTTAAAAAACCTTAGAAATTCATTGAAAAAACCAAAGGTTTCAGGGACGTTATAGTTAGTCAGACATTTCACTCGTACAAAACCAGAGAAATTCGTGAGTTATAGTTACCTGAGCTAACTATAACTCGCGCCCCCGCAATGCACTGCTGATGATGTCACACATTACGTCACTCATGACATGGTCAATGACATCACTGATGACATCTCAAATGATATCAATGATGACATCACTGATGACATAATCCAGTGACTATGAGTGTTTCTAAAAAGTTGACGAATGTTATACATATATAGATATATATGCCATGGTGTATTGAAGAATGAGCGGGTGTGTGTGTGTTTGTGTGTTTATATAAGTATATATCTATATATAGTATTAAATGCTAGTGGAATTTATTTAATTTACATTATATTAAACTATTTAGCATTTACTACTTTAAACTCTATTTATATTAAAAAATCAACAACTCTGTATATTTTTGGATGGTGTTAGTGTCAAAAATATTTTTTTCAATATTTTTGTACATACTATTAAAAGTATAGGAGCATGATATTGTGGTAGGCGATATCTTTGACGCAATATTTTTGTCCTCTTCACCTACTATGACAAACAAAACTCATCTTCTAAGTCCTCACCTCTTTCAGGTCAATATGTAGTCTTCTCCCCAAAGCCTCGCAATCAGGTTGTGTAGTTGTAACTATTCAGCTACCTCAGGGATGGGTCTTTTGCAAAGAATGTACTGCTGCTGTAGATAGCAGAATCTGGATTCTACTATATGTGAGACAAAATATAAGTGGAAATTCATGTTTTTCTTGTGTATACAATCACACTTATTTATTAGTAATCCTTTTATTTCTTTTTTCTTTTTTATAGAGCAGAACATCAAGAACATAGCGATAACAATGATAATAAAGAACAGGGAAACATAATTAGATCAACACATACCAAATATGGATAAAAACAATACGCTAAAAGTGCGAAATAAGTGGAGCAAGCATATTGCATCAGTGATTAACAGCATACCCATTTTTCACAGTAGTAGCAATAATAATGCAGCTTTGAAGATATACCATTTATTCTCATAAACGGGCTAAAGTGCTAAATTATTAAAGTGCTAAAGTGCAAAGGTGCTAATATGCTGGAACTACCAGAGAGCAAAACCCCCTGACCCCAGAGCATTGTTCCCCCTTTTCCCCCAGCCTTAAAATTTAGATGATCCTGAATTTGTCGAGATAAGACTGCTAGTCTGAAAGGGTTTCCAAGTTCCTAAAATACTTCCAGGTTTCATTAAACTTTTTGGAAGCACCCACCCACATCGCATAGGCTTCCTCAAAAATCTTCATCCGTTTCATTTTATTTAACCACTTCTCATAAGTGGGTGCTTCCACCGACTTCCAATTCTGCAGAATTAGAGAGCGGGCAACAAGGGAGGAGATGAATAGAAAGGTCTCCTCTGCTTTTGTCAAATTATCCCTAAATTTACTGATTCCAAAAAGGGCAACCTCGGCCTCTAACTGTACCCTCTTCTTAGTCACCCGATTTAAGGCCGAATAAATCTCACCCCAAAAAGGCCCTAGTCTAGGGCACATTAAGAAAATATGAAGCCAGGCCCCTTCACCTTCTGCCTGACAGCGGAAGCATCTATTTTCAACTTCTGGGTATTTTTTATTAAGGGCTTTGGGTGTAAAGTATGCCAGCCACCGGGACAGAAAGGCCATTCTTTTGAAATTAGCAGCTCTCAAGGCCTTGCTCCCTAACTGGCATATGACTTGCCACTCATGACTAGAGAAGGTACATTGAGTTTCCCGAGTTACCCTTTCTAAATGTTTCTCAACCAATAAAGATTGACCATGATTGCACAGTAGACGATACCAGTTCCCCACCCCTCTTAACTTTGCTCCAAAAAGGGCAGTCACCAGCTCAGACGAGGCATCACTAAACGAGAAGTTATGTCTATTTAGAAAATGTAGGATCTGTAAATATTCGAAAAAAACTGGCTTTCTCCGGTCCCTACTCCTAATCTGTACCTCTTGTCAGGTAATTACTCTGTTCTGAATTGAGAAATGCCCTATCTCTTCTAGCCCACAGTTCTTCCAATTTCTAAGGTGGGTAGATTGAATTTGGAGGCCCAGGTTTTTACATTCACCTAGTTTTAGATAATAAAACCCAGAGGAACCAGCATATTTAAAAAAGGATTGAAGTCTAATGGGTAATCCTTCAAAGTCTTATATCTCATCCTCTTGGGGAGTTTAGAAGTTTTTAAGAATAATGGGATCTGAGCCCCGGCTTCCTGCACCATTTTATCCCCCAAAAAATTGTCTTTTAAACCATTTGAAGCCAGAAAACGGGATGTTAAATCTAAAAAAGCTGCTTCATAGTATGTACGTACATGTGGTAATGCCAGTCCACCCTGATCGATGACTAGTTGTACCGCCGAGAGTTTAACCCTCGGTGTCTTCTTCCCCCAAACAAATTGTCTAAACATTGTTTCCAGCTCCTTAAAGTAGCTGGTATTAATTTTAATAGGTATATTTATAAAAAGGAAAACAAGTAAAGGGAGTATGGACATCTTAATAAGGGATACTCAGCCTATCAATGTTAGAGGTAGTAGCAACCAATTGTCCAGCAGCTTCTTAATTTTACCCTGCATAGCTACATAGTTCAGCTTATATAAGTGTTGATGTTGATCAGAGACATAGATCCCCAAATAACGTTTCGGGTCGGGTTTAGCGGCTTGGTGCTTAAGATTAGCTGGAAGAAAATTCCTATCAGAATTTAAAACTAGAATTTCTGTTTTGTTTTGATTTATTTTCTGGCCCCCAATCAATTCAAATTTACTAAATTCTGTTAAGGTCTGTTCCAAATTCTGGCAATCGGGACTAAGATATAGACTAATATCGGCCTCGAACAACTTTAGTTTGGACATACCCAAAATTGGAGCATTAATTGCTACATTGTCTCAAATTTGGATAGCTAGGGGTTCAATAAAAAACGTAAATAATAAAGGGGAAAGCGGACACCCTTGTCTGGTCCCCCGGTTTATTTTTACTGTCCCCACACGGTGTGTGTTAATTACCACCTGTGCCTGAGCCCCCTGATAGATGTTCCGGAGCATTTTAATAACCTGAGGAGGAATTCCGAACCTGCCAAGACCATAAAAAAGGGTATTCCAGTTTACCAGGTCGAACGCCTTTTCGGCGTCGACCATCATCATGCAAGCCGGAGTGAAGTTAGTATTGCAATAATCAAGAGCTTGAATTAAAAATTCAGTATTCGAGGACATCGACCTCCCGGCAATAAATCCAGACTGATCTTTATGGATTACTTCCTGTGCTGCTAGTATAAAACGCTTCGCCCAAGTCTTCATTAAGATCTTGTAATCAGCATTAAGGAGGCTGATAGGTCTATAGGAATCAACATCCTTAGGGTTCTTGCCCTTTTTCACAAAGCTGACCACGATCGCCTCTTTGAAAGGCGAAGGCACCGCGACACCATTTTTAATATGATTGAATAGCTTTGTCAAGACGGGGGTCAACTCCTTTGCGAATACCTTATAAAATTCTGTGGGCAGCCCATCGTCTCCACAGGCTTTCGCTCCAGCAGTTGAATTCAGGGCTGCCAGAATTTCAGCACTTGATATATCTTGTTGTATCTGTTCCACAAGGGAATTAGACAGTCTCAGGAGATTTACGCCATCAAAATAATTCTGTATGGCATCTTGCCCAACTGGATATTCCGTTGTATAGAGCTGTTGGTAATGCTCCATGAAAGCCAGAGCGATCTCATCCCTATTTGTCACTACAGATCCGGTCTTCGGATCCACCACCTCTGAGATTAAGGCAGCTTCCTGTCAGGTTTTAGTGGACCCGGCTAGCAATTTGCCCACCATTTGGCTTTCTTCATATACCCGTTGTTGGAAAGTTCGGGAACTGCTAATTTCTTCTAATATAAAGAATTCCCTCAGCGCCTGTTTAGCATTTTCAAGCTGATTTTGTTGAGATGCATTTCTCAGGTTCTGAGCTCTTTCAACTGCCTGCTGGAGTTCTGCTATTTTAACCCGACGTATTTTCGACTGGGCGGCCGAGTAGGTGAGCATTTGTCCGCGCACAGCTGCCTTGAACCCCCCCCATACTGAGAATGGTTCAGCCGTCCCCTCATTAATCCTAAAATATTCAAGAATCCATTCTCTTAAACCTTCAACCCATTGTTGATCTTGAAGAAGAAGACGATCCATCTGCCACCTGGATCTCTCCCTCCTCCCCTCTTCGATTTCTAGGTCAAGCTTAATGTAAGAATGGTCAGAGAATGAGTTAGCCCCGATTTCTGCCTTTAAGATATTTAATGACCGAGATGTTAGAAAAAAATCAATACGAGATGCCGTCTGGAATTGACGAGAATAGCATGTAAAACTACTTATGGCCGGATTAGCATTACAAAGCAAACACAAGGAGATGATGGACGGAGTGCTGAAACTTTTCAAACTCTCACCCCCAGTCACAGATCTGGGTTGAATCCATCATCATTCTTTAGCTCACTTTCCCACCCCAGTTCAGACACAACTATATGCAAATCAGTCTTGACTCTGTGCCTCATGGGAACAGTCCAGACCGAACTGCCAAGCCATGTCTTCCCTGGACTGGAATCAAGCAACCTGGGACCGGTTTCGGGCTAACAGCCCTCGTCAGCCAGGCTAGCTTGAATTCAGTGGCAAAGTGAGCAAGGGACCCACGTCTGGGCATACCCTGCCAACTTAGGGCGAACAAAGCAAACACAAGGAGATGATGGACGGAGTGCTGAAACTTTTCAAACACTCATCCCCAGTCACAGATCTGGGTTGAATCCATCATCATTCTTTAGCTCACTTTGCCACGCCAGTTCAGACACAGCTATATGCAAATCAGTCTTGACCCTGTGCCTCATGGGAACAGTCCAGACCGAACTGCCAAGCCATGTCTTCCCTGGACCGGAATCAAGCAACCTGGGACCGGTTTCGGGCTAACAGCCCTCATCAGCCAGTCTAGCTTGAATCCAGTGGCAAAGTGAGCAAGGGACCCACGTCTGGGCATACCCTGCCAACTTAGGGCAAACAAAGCAAACACAAGGAGATGATGGACGGAGTGCTGAAACTTTTCAAACACTCACCCCTAGTCACAGATCTGGGTTGAATCCATCATCATTCTTTAGCTCACTTTGCCACCCCAGTTCAGACACAGCTATATGTAAATCAGTCTTGACCCTGTGCCTCATGGGAACAGTCCAGACCGAACTGCCAAGCCATGTCTTCCCTGGACCAGAATCAAGCAGCCTGGGACCGGTTTCGGGCTAACAGCCCTCGTCAGCCAGGCTAGCTTGAATCCAGTGGCAAAAAGAGCAAGGGACCCACGTCTGGGCATACCCTGCCAACTTAGGGCGAACAAAGCAAACACAAGGAGATGATGGACGGAGTGCTGAAACTTTTCAAACACTCACCCCCAGTCACAGATCTGGGTTGAATCCATCATCATTCTTTAGCTCCCTCGCCCTAATTTGACAGGGTATGCCCAGACGTGGGTCCCTTGCTCACTTTGCCACTAGATTCAAGTTAGCCTGGCTGATGGGGGCTGTTAGCCTGAAACCGGTCCCAGGATGCTTGTTTCCAGTCCAGGGAAGACATGGCTTGGCAGTTCGGGCTGGACTGTTTCCATGAGGCACAGGGCCAAGACTGATTTGCATATAGCTGTGTCTGAACTGGGGTGGCAAAGTGAGCTAAAGAACGATGATGGATTCAACCCAGATCTGTGACGGGGGGTGAGTGTCTGAAAAGTTTCAGCGCTCCGTCCATCATCTCCTTGTGTTTGCTTTGTTCGGATTAGCATTACGCCATGGATCCATCAGCTGATAGTCATGTATTATAACCTCGAAGATTTTTTTTGTGTTTGGCTTAAGTTGTTTTTTATTTTTGGTAGAAGTATCTTTTTTTAAGTCCTGGATATAATTAAAATCCCCACCAAAAATGATCTGACCGGGGGCTCCCCTAAGCAACTCATTAATCTTTGCCAACACAGAAGCATCATCCAATATCGGACCGTAGTAATTAACGAAGTTCAAAATACTCCCATTTAATTTCACCACTACCCATAACCATCTTCCCTGGGGATCTCTCCGAACTTGCACAAATTCCCAAGACATGTTTCTAGAAAAGTAAATAGCTACACCTCTGATTGTTAACCCATCTGATGCAAAAAAAAGCGTCTGAAAATGCTCTCGGCAGAAAGAGCTTAGGTGAATTTGACTTAAGATGTGTTTCTTGGAGAAAAAGAACTAGGGGCATAAAGGAGGCCAGCCATCTTATAAGCCCTCCGTATTTTTGTTTGCTAAGCATACCATTCACATTTACTGACAAAATACTACATTTACTAGCCTTATCTATTAATTAAATAACCATGATATTCGATCAGATTCAAAACCCTGTTTTCTCCTCTTTGTTCCCTTTGCCACTGCTCTTTTTACTGCTATTAGCCCCCCCGCCTCTCCCCCCGTAACCCCCCCCACCAGAAATGTGGAAAACCCCCACCAGCCACATCTCTCCCTCCCCTGATACACAATGGGGTGCCTTGTTACCGCACCCTAGGTGACTCTCTCTCCTCCCCCCGACCCTGGAGATCCTTAACATTTAATTCAATACAGAATCATTTTCCAGATGAAATCTCTTTCAGCAGACCCTGGGCTTCTTCTATTGAAGAGAACATATAAAATTTCCCTTTAATAAGGACTCGATTTATTAGTAAATCTTCTCTGCAGATTCCTGGAGAATGCTTTTGACTGAGTTTGTTATTCTTGCTGACACAGAGAGCTTTTTAGTAACACTCTCGATAAAATATCTCAGACCACACAACAAAATGACGCTCACAGAATAGGATGTATCTTCCTACTCATGTCTACCTGTTCAGTGTGTGTAGGGGGGGGCAATTGTATGTGGACCTTATCAACAACACCTATTGCATTTGAGAAAGAGGCTATAATGTAGAAATTCGACTTTACTCTTTGAATCTCAGTATATTGAATACAATCTACTCATTGACTTTTGTTGATCCATGACTCATGCAATGCCCAGATGCCCTGAACAGAGAACCATGGGCAGTGCCCCCTGCAATGACCAATGTCTTTATTAAATGATCCACATGAAAGCAGGTTCAATATGTAAATGACCCTGTAATAAAACTACCCAGCTCCTTTGCCTGTGAGGCTGCAGATGTACATTTGTGCAGTTCAGGTGGTTCTACAGGTTTTGCATCAGGATCAAAGCAACCTTGATGCTAATAGGCAGTAGTTTGGCTGACACATTTGCATGCTTGTCACTAATTTTCACCTCTTCTTAGGAAGTGCATACATTTTAATGTGTGAATATTCACCTAGCCTCGCTACTTCTCGATATTATCATTTTGAATACTGTTTTGAAGTTAGAATGTCCCTTCTGTGCTATGCATTGCAAACCTTAACAATCGTTAATTAATTATTCATAAAATCCTTTGTTCATAGGTCCTGCCATTTACAATTCATAGGCTCATTAATTTGCTGCTACAAATGGAGGGTGGACCTCGATGCCCCAGAGGACAATTCTACCGTACTCCAAAGAGTAGAAGAAGGCAGCTAACGATCATGCATCTAATAAAACATCATACAGTTGCCTTCTATCGTTGCTGAACTTTTTGTCTGATGAAGAAAGTGATTAGATGTTGTCAATGAAAGGAAATGCATATATTGTTTGCATCTGATAAAGAAAGCAATACAAACTGGTTCTTGGCCGACATTTTATGATATATATTGGTCGAAATCATGTCCAATATTAGCATTTTCTTTCTCGTACAATCTGAGCAAATGCAAACATCACGCCCGTGCAGAATTCTCTTAAGAAGGTGCATATTAATATCGTAAAAATCAAAAAGAGAATATGATTGAGCTCCAAGTGCAACAGGGAAATTGCCTTTTCTTATTCCAAGCACTACTAAGTGAATATATGCGTCAAACCACATGTTTGTAATTTCCTTAAAAACATGATTTGGGAGTTATTGTGCTAGATATTCTGATTTTGCTGTGGAAGTGATTAATGAAGTGTAGACTAAAGTGGCCTACATCTGTTTGTGAATAGTATGAGCTCGCTCAAACAAGAGGGTGCTTTTAATGAAGAAATTGGATACTTGGCGCACATGCAGTTAAAAGCCATCTGTTTCCAATGCGCTGTGCGTGTTTTTGCATAAAAGCAGTGTTATCACCTCACGACATCGCCGACGGTAATTATATAATGCTATATTTTCATTAGAATGGAAATGATCAATTTGTTCTTAATTGCTTTAAAAATAAAATAAATCTTGTTGTAGCCCAGCAGAGTCTTTTTCTTTACCTACATAACATTTAGATGAATGTATTGAATACAGAGGTGTGGTTTATCTGAATTTGTAACTGGGTGAATGAATGGTTGATGACAAGTCGCTACCACATACTATCAATTCACAGGACGAATACAAATTTGAACTTGCTTTACACTGACATTGACACAGTTAATAGAGCGGCCTTATTTAAAGTGTATGTGTACTTTTGTTGTATTTTGTTGTAAAAGCTGTACGTTGTTTTTTATTATGTCAGAAAGTACGAGCCGATACCACAGAATGCTTCGCACGCCTAGACAAAACTACACACATACTGAATACATACTTGGACAAATATATGGACATATATGCAGGTATGTGATCATTGGACGGATGACTTATTAGAAGATTAGGTGTACCAATGAGAGACTAGATGGCTGAGAGTCAGTGGGTGAAGTCAGTGTTGTAACAATCGGTAGGTAGCTGGATGTGGGTGCATAGCAGGATGAATGCAGCTTTTGAATATCTAATGCTTCACATATTAGTTGGATAATTTCATTCTGGAAATGCGTTCCTCTATCTGTTTCTATCGTTACTGGAAAGCCATATCTAGGAATGAATTCTCTCAGCAGGAGCTTAGCTACAGTAACTCCATCATTCCTTCTTGTCGGATAGGCCTCCACCCAACGAGAAAACAAACAGACGACCACCAGGACATACCTCAATCTGTTACTCGGGGGCATTTAAAAAAAAAAACAATTGCATTCTGGTAAAAGGACCTCCTTCACGTCCTATTGTTCCCAAACTCACTACTGTCTTCCTTCCAGGATTTATCTGTTGGCATATAAGGCATCTTTAGCAAAGGCTTTCAGCTATAGCCCTAAACTTTGGGTTGTACCAGGTCTGTTTGAAAAGTCTGATCATGGCATCCCTACCTATGTGTGCCTGTCCATGGTACATCCGTGCCATGTTAGAGATCATGCTATCAGGCATAACTGGCCTTTCATCCCTGTAAACCCAAACTTCATCTTCCTCTCTCCGTCTGCAACCTGATTTTATCCAAACGTCTTTTTCCTCATCACTCGCCTCTTCCTGCAATTGTTTCACCTCTTCCCATGTTTCAACTGGGATAGTAAACAGCAAGGGACATGAAACAATTTCCTTTTCCCTTCTCCGATTTATTGAAGTCATATTTCTGGCACAATATTGAGCTAATTCATCAGCAAAATTGTTACCTACAGCAATGTAATCAGTTCCATTTTTGTGAGCAGTGCATTTTACCACCGCAATCTGTTTAGGCAGCTGTATCGCCTCAAGCAACTTCTTCACAAACTCACCATTCCTAATAGGAGACCCTGAGGAAGTCAGGAATCCCCTCTGGGACCAGATCTGTCCGAAGTCATGGACCACTCCGAAGCCATACTGGCTATCCGTGATCCCAGTAATTCGGAAATTCCTTCCCAGTTTGCAAGCTCGAATCAGAGCAATCAGCTCAGCAACTTGGGCTGAACGTATTCCTCTCAAACAAGATGCTTCCATTATGGTTGCCACCGTACATACAGCATACGCAGCACTTAAAACTCCTTCATTTGTCCTCAGGCACGATCCATCCACAAACATCACATAATCTGACTCTTTTAGAGGTTCATCTCTGATGTCAGGTCGGGGCTTTGTGCAAAATTCAAGCACATCCAAACAGTTATGATCAATCTCATCTTTGACCTCTGCATTTACTGCATCTGGCAGTAAGGTGGAAGGATTCACACTCGTGCATCTTACAATGGTTACATTGTCTGCTCCCAAGATCACTTTTTCATACCTAGTCAGCCGACTATGTGTCATGAATTGTGTTTTTGTTCTGGTCAGAAGGATTTCAACTGAATGTGAGACATATACTCTCAAAGGATATCCCATCACAATGCCTTCACTCTGTTCCAGACTCACACAAGTAGCAGCCACTGCTTTCAGACATCCAGGCAACGCTTTTGCTACCGGATCTAAAATAGCTGAAAAATAAGCTATTGGTCGTCTCATTCTTCCATGCCTCTGCACTAATACTGAAAGTGCACATCCGTCTCTCTCACTACAATACAACTCAAATTCTTTCTCATAATCAGGCATTCCCAATGCTGGTGCTTCACACAAACTTGTTCTCAGTTCCTCGAAAGCCTTCATTTCCTCCTCATCCAGCGCAATCGGATCTTTGACATCACTCTTTGTCAATCGCTGTAAAGGTTTTGCAATCAATGAAAATCCACTTATCCACTGTCGGCAATAACCAACCATTCCAAGGAACATTCTCACCTCTCTTTGTGTCATTGGGGCTCTCATTCCTTTAATAATCCTTATTCTTTCTGTTGTCACTTTTCTTATCCCTTTCTCAATCTTATGACCTAAGTACTGTACTTCCTGTTGACAGAATTGCAGTTTTGATGGGGACACCTTGTGTCCTCCTTCTGCTAAATGATTCAGTAAAGCAATTGTGTCCGTAACACATGCTTCTCTGGTCTTTGATGCCACCAATAGGTCATCGATATATTGGACCATCACAGATTTTTCAGGCATTTTCAAATTTTCTAAGGATTTCTTCAGAATTTGATTAAAAATAGAAGGATTTTCAGTATACCCTTGAGGAATTCGACACCATGCCAAAATACGTTCTCCAAACCGAAACGCAAATAATGGCTGGCTGTCAGGATGCAATGGAATAGAGAAAAATGCATGGCACAAATCAACAACTGTGTACCATTCTGCATCATGAGGGATTTGATACAGTATTACAGCAGGGTTTGGCACAATTAGGCAGCAAGGAATAACAATTTTGTTCACTTTTCTCAAATCCTGTACTATTCTATATGTTCCATTTGGCTTTTTAAATCCCATTATAGGAGAATTACATGGACTGCTCATTATTTCTCTCAAAATTCCTTGTTCAATCATTTTATTAATTACAGGTGTTATTCCTTCAATAATTTCTGGCGTTAGTTTGTACTGCGGGGTGTTTGGGTAATTTGTTCCTTCTTTTACAGTAATTTTTATAGGATCAACTTCTCTCATTAGTCCAATATCTTCACCTGTGAAATCCCACACATCAGACCTGACTGTTCCTTTCAATTCAGTAGCGATTTTCTCTACATCAAACACAGGAAACATATCATTCATTCCTGGTTCTAGTTCTGCCATTGTCATTTTATACAGAACATCATCATCTGGTGTCTGGAAAGCAATACCATCTGGAGTACAGTAGATGGTACAATTCATTTTGCAAAGCAGATCGCGTCCTAATAAATTTACAGGACTGCAATCACACACCACAAAGCGGTGCATATCTTTGTATGGGCCAATTTCTACCTCCACTGGTTTTGTAAAAGGGGTTTTAATTTGCCTGTTTGAAACACCTACAACTTGGATGTATTCTCCTGAGAGAGGAAGGTTTGGAATTTCCACTGATCTAACAGTAGAACGGGTAGCACCAGTGTCCACAAGGAATGTAACATTTACACCATTCACTTTTCCATCCTCAAATGGACCTGACTGATCTACCTCTAGAGTTGCGCCAAGCACGAACTCCTCTTCCTCTCCTAGGCACCGTCATAAACTTTCATCCGATTTATCTCCATCCTGCCGTAACAAATATTGTGAAACAGCAGCTGCGCGCGGCAATTTTGTTACCTGCTCTCCTCCGTAGAATCCTGTCTCTGTACTGTATCTTTGAGGATTTACACTCTTTGGAAGAGGTGGTTGCGGCACCTGACACTGTTGAGTAACTACCTGCGGCTGTTGCGGCTGTTGGTAACTCACCTCATTCTGCACCTGTGGATTTAATGGTTGATTCTCGGTATTAACTCTCGGAGGTAATTTACACTCATTTCTCCAGTGCCCTAATTTTCCGCAATTATGACATGGCCATTTCTTTTTGGCTTCCTCTATACTCATCTGACCTTTTCCCTTACCAATATTCGGTCTGGACTTGGTCTGTCCTGCGTCACTAGACTGATTATTCATCTGAGCTTCTTGCTGTTCTGCAACCTTTACTTGTGCCCCCATTGCCTTTTCCTTGAGTTTACGCTGTCTGGCCTCAATATCATCACTGCAATATTTTGCATACCGTAGTACCTCATCTACTGTGCTAGTCTGCCAACATAACATATGCTGCTTAATCATTTCACTTATCTCAGGTTTCAAACCATACACAAATCGATACACAAAATGACTCATGTCTTTTTCACTCAAATTCTCGTATCCACTATACTGTTTAAAAGCCAAGAGCAACCTTTCATAATAGGCATGCACAGATTCCTTATTCTCCTGAGTTGTTCTATCAATCTTTACCCAGTCCGTTTCTTTTGATGGAATCTTATTTTTCAGGAATGTAATTGCCTGTTCATATTTTCTCATTACTTCTGAACTTGGGGCTCCTGTTTTTGCATCTCTAGGATATTCTTCCTTCAGCCAGTCAATTGTAATTTTACACTCTGTCCATAAATCCGCAGGAACAACAATCTCAAACAATCCATCCAGATCTTCCCACAATACTTTTGAAACCTTTACAAACCTTTCTACTTGCCTATACAATTCTATAGGCTTTTCTCTCAATCTTGGAAAATCATTTGTAAATGACAATATATCTTGTCTGGACCATGGGACGTGTACATAACCTCCTCCTGGAATTTCTCTCATTGGACATTCTACTACCGTTGGTTCTTTTTCTTTTACTGGAAAAGCCAATGATGCTTTATCAGTTGTTCCCTCTTTTCTCCTTATCCACCTACTTCTCCACTTGTCTTCATCTCCCCATTTTCTCAGTAAAACAATTAGTTCTTTTATCTGTGTTAGTCGTCCTGAAGTGTTCAGATTTTCTATGTCCTTTTCACTAAAATCTACCCTGTACGGTTTCTGCAATCCCCTACTTTTTGCAAAATCTACTCCTAGTTCATTCACTGTCTCTTCCAATTGATGCTTTTACACATAAACATTAATTCATCATCTTGATAGGACTTCAATCGATCTGTACCAATAGTCCCTAGAATCAATTCCTTCATATCTATCTTTAATCTGACCACATCCAAAGGTTGTGGTTCGGCATCTTTTTCAGCAAGCTCCTCACCCAATCATTTAATTCCTCTGCAGTCGGACCCACAGGGGTTTTAATTAATTCTACCCTGTTTACACTTTTCTCCAGGGTTTCAGTTGCTGACTCAGCTCCTATAGGAATCTTATTTATCGGACTCTCATTAATTGTCAAATTTACAGGTGGACTTGACCTAAATGGACCAACAGAATCTCTTGTCTCTCTATTTTCTGGAATTATCCCTTCTTTTACTTTTTGCATACTAGAATTTAATGGAATTATTAAGGAATGTTCATCTATCTTTTGATTTTCAAATACTGGGATTACTGGCCCTATAGTTACTGGCACAGTCACAGCTTCCATATTCTTTGTCAGTTCTCTTATCTTTTCAGTCAACTCTCTTGTGGTTCTGGCTAGTTCGGGCGTATTACCATTATCATGTTTCACAGTCTGTGGTGTTTCTAGTCTATTAAATGGACTATTTATTTCAGAAAATTGTTCAGGGCTTTGATCTTTTACAGTTCCCATTGGCGGTGCATTTGGTGTCACCACCACAGAATCCTGTTAATATGGAGGGGTCTTTTATTTAAAATGTCCTCCAGCAACTCATCCTCTGTGTCGCTAACTCCATACCCATATTTCTCTGGTACTGTATGCTTCATTTTTCTCCGTACACTTTTTCCCTCTAAATTCTTCAACTGTTCTGGCAGGAAACATACCATCCGTCATGTTACCATACTGCCATAGTCTCATCCTGTCTTCATGACTCAAACCCCATACTCTTCCATGAATAAAATTATAATTCTTTGCACCTCTGTATCTTTCCCTTTCATACATCTCATCTTCCCATTCACCTAAGGCTTCAAACTGTGTCGGTCTAGGTCTCGGTTCAAGTCTCATCATTTTTTCTCTCAAATTTCGAAGTACAGCTGTGCTGAATGAACCATTTTCCGGAAATGCCAATACTCCATTGTCTTTGGTATATTTCGCCCAATTTTCCAACCAAATGCAAGTATGATAGCCATATTTCACCATCATATAAGATGCTGGTGTTTTCGGCGGAGGAAGTTCTTCTCCTTCCCTAGTCACAACCTTTTTATCTTTCTTAAAAAGATTCTTAAGCTTCGCAAACCATGACGGTTTCTCTCTAACACGTTCATTGTAATAAGCCATATTTCACTGTTGTTTTGCCGAAGCTAATTCACACAATTCTTCACCAATCGGTTCTTTCTACCGCTCGGCTATTCTGACCTATCCCAGCGCGTCTCACACCAACACACCAATCAGAAAGCTCTACGTCACTTTCACACTAACCTATTCCAGCGCGTCTCACACTAACGCACCAATCAGGAAACCCTTCGTTCTTCCACAACTGGCCAATACCAGCGCGGTTCTTGTTGACGTCAGTTCTACTCCTGCTTTTACTGACCTCTCCTTTACAAAAATTATTGGCACTTTTCTTAACTTTTCTTTTCAACTAAATCGATTAGTTACAACATAAAGCACATTACCATTGTCTGTTTCTCTAAACAAAAGAGATAGTTTATTCCCACTTACAAGAATACTGTTTCGTTCGATAAGTGTAGCACTTCTCTCTACCTTACCCTTCTCTCAAGCAAGAGGTAAACCCGTTTCTCTGGGGATAAAACACACGTGGAGACTACACTGCTCCTGAGAATTAAGGCCAAAGTTTCACAAGAAAACCTGTTGCTATTTCACTCAAATGCGATTCATACGTGAAATTTCCCTAACATAACACAGTCTTGTGTTATCACCAAATTTGAAATCAGACAATGTACAATTCCATGTGACTTCTCTTGCCACACGTGTCCACTTCCTACTTCCCGGAAGCTTCAAAATTCTGACTACACATAACGTAATACAAACTCAACATAGAGTGTTAGACATGAAAAATCGATAATCAATAATCACCAAACTAATCTATAGTAAGCATCCTCTGCTACCAAGAAATCAGATCCAGCGCGGCTAAAATAATTTTTTCCTTATGACACTAACCCAGAAAACAACTACTCAACCTTAATCACATAAAACCTATGTCGGTGGGGCCCATAACACCGCATACATACATTCACTCAATTTTCTGGATCAAACGCTAAGGAAAATGAGCTGCTGGACAAACGGGATCCCTTATTAAAATGACAGAATTATAGCCTACACATTATATACATTAACTTAGAATCCTGTCGGTTCTAAACATCAAGGTACTTCGCTATTCGGTTGATGGACCAACTAGTAGAATCAGTTGATGGCGATTAAGTCCAGCTCAATCACAATTAAAACCTTTAACATTTATTATTCACAATTTTATTTAAAGAACCACAGACTCATTTAGAGTTAGCATATAATTTTATCTAAATTCTTTGAGCAAATAAGTAAAGTTCATAATGAGGCAAATACATTTAAAAATATCAATAAGCATTTAAGTAAACTTTTGAGAATAGAGACGGAAAATACTCATTACCCTTGGCCATAGGGCGATGACAAGAATGGTTCACCAGGAAAGAAAGATGAACCGCAGGTCACAGGATGGGACTCCCAAAACTGACTGACTGTCCCGCTAACCTCCTCGGACGCAATCTCCTCCCGGGCAACTCCCGCGACGGTCTCGTTCCTTCCCCAGTCAAAGTTCGAAGTCCAAAGTGACAGAGTCTCTCGCAGCATCAGGATAGAAGAAGCGAACTATACACAACGTAAGAGCAGACTCCCTTATACCCTATTCTCTGGCTCACTACACTTAAAAGTTGCAATCTTTAGGGGCAGAAATCACGCTAATTGGTCCATTGGAGGGGTGGTGATGGTCACCTCATCGCCCTCCTTGTTCGAACCGGTTTGGGGACAATAACGCATACAGTAATTCTCGTGATCAACAATGTCCAAAGGTAATTCAATTTGTTAATGTATTTTTGTAACAATTCCGATGGTCACACATTAGTTCATCCTCTGTCGCTCAATTCTCTCATCCGTTCCCATGCATATATGCTGAACTCTTGGCACGATCCTTGTTGCAGGTCAGACTGGCCTTGACATCTCTCACTCCGGGCACAGGCCGCATACACGTGACTGGAGCATTCACTCTGCTCATGCGCGGGGGCCATTTTATTCAGCGCACGCAATCTCGTCCTTTCCAGTGGCCATTTTCGAAGCACGGTCTAGCAGGCCCGAACGAAACTAATATAAGAACAAACACAACAGAAATTAAACATGGAAAATAAGCCTTTCTGTTTACCACCCGCCATTCTAAAGACCCGTGTTAGGTATTACCTAGCAGAAGCGACATTTAAAGCCATTTTGCTTACCATCTGCATTCTTTGCCACGGTACAATTTTACTACGCAACACAAATCATGCAATTTACTCTATTTACTATGCAAATCACAATACTAATATTATTTTGCTTCACATTTGTAAATAAATTAGATTTTGCAATGCCAGCAAGTTGCCCACGTGTAATGTTTAATAAAAGATGCATTTGTTGATTAGTTCATGCTTTTCAAACGATTAGTATCATTAATCGTTATGGGGTCATTAACTTCCAAGGGGTACAAAAAAATATTTTGTTTCCCCTGCTCCATCAGTGAGCATGGATGGACAAATGCTTGCTTATTGGTAAATAGATGGGCTTGGTTGTTGGTGGGTAGATACATGCCTGGGTGGATGACATGTATACGTGTAATAGGTGGGTGGACAGTGAATGATTATGGGTGTGTGGATAGCCGGGTGAAAAGGTTTTCTTCTTTACTCCTGTCACTCCTCAAAACAATAATTTGATCTGCCAATTGTTTTTTGTCTTTGAGTGAGAGTAATACACAGAAGGGGTAGCTTATATACAGCAGTAGTGAATGCCTATTTCCCACACACCATAAATCTTGCACTTTGGCTGCACTTGTTGCACCCTTGTAGCATTCTGTCCCCCCTGCAGAGTTACTGGCTTAAGTGTTAATAGATGTCACTAATTAACATGAAAATTAGTTAACTTAGTAGCTGAATATGCAATGATAAATGTAAAATGTAATGCCAAATGACAAGCTTTTGAAATGTGCTGATATGCAATAGGTAGTCAAAGTTATTGATATAGGCCATAGAAAAAATAAAAAGCAAGTTTCTTTAACTAAAAGCAAACCTAATATTGGTGAAATATGAGCAACATGAATTAGAAGCATGACCTTAAATAGACATGCTTAGAAATGTTTGTCATAACTGCAGAATGTTCCGGTTTAATAAATGCATTACTTTATAAGCAACATTTAATTCTTAAATGTCAAGATAAATAAGATAGTTATGCATTATAGACAATAATTCTTGTTCATATTAAATGGAATGCATTACATAACAATGGTTTTGTCTCTTAGTTAGTATAGTTCATTGCTCTCCAGTAAAACAAAATGTGATGTAGAAGGCCTACCTGTGCTCAAATTCCTATGGGAACTAAGGCTTATGGTTCCAAAATGTTTGTAGCTAACTTTGTGATAACTTTACAAGCCGCCATGTATTTTTCTTGAGAACGGAGGAGTTGAACTTGCTCAATGATGAGAGATACCACTTGATTGGCCCATGGATAAAGGAGCCAATACAATTTCTGCAATATGTATTTATGTATTTTACATTAGTGTGTGTTCCTAGGTAGAGGGTCACTGCTTTGTCTTTTCTCTTTCTTTCCCTTGCTAGACCTTCGACGGTTGAAGTTGCTGCTGTTTTCCTACTGCCCTGTTATTCCCATCTAATTTTGACAGATTGTTACTGCACCTGTATGCTGTTTTATTTTGAATTTACTGAAGTTTGGCTGAGTTTCATGAACTACTCTTTATGGGAGGTTCTGCTGCTTTAGTTTCACTTTGAGCTTTATTCTCCTCTGATCTCACTCTTTTCCTTTTGAATCCGAACTCTTCATGGGTTCCACAAATCTAAACTATAATCCTGGGGCCACATGCATCAAAGTTAGGAATTGCGATTCCTACACATTCCTTATTTGCGACTCGCAAATTGCGAATCGCCAATAAGGAATTGTTTCCCATTCATTCCTATGGGCCTAGAGGCCCATAGGAATCAATGGGAATTGCATGTGCAATTTGCGAGTACCAAATAGGTACTCGCAAATTACGCATGCAATTTCAAGGTGCAAGGGTGCCAAAAGGACACCCTGATGCACCCCTGAAATTGCAATTTAAAAACATGTTGCACACACACATGCCCCAAGGGCATGTATTTGTGCATCATAGAACTTTGAAAAATGCACTTTTGTGCATTTTTCAAAGTTCTCGCAAATTACCATCAACTTTGAGTTGATGGTAATTTGCATTTCTTAAATGCGAAATCGCATTTTTTTTTTGTTGAATTGCATTTTTGTGATTTCCTAAATGCAATCGCAATTTAAGTAATCGCAAATTTAGCGATTACTTAAATAGCAATTTTTGCATTTGGGATGATGCATCTCAAATGCAAAAATTGCGGTCGCAAAGGGGCAGATTCTGCGAATCTACCCCTTTGTGACCGCAATTTCCAATGATGCATGTGCCCCCTGATCTTTAGTATAGGGAATTAGTACTTTTATGGAACGCGCTTAATTTATTATTTGATGTTTGAGCCTAACCATTCTTTTTGATGAAATTTCTGTACACTTATTTGATTTACAGACTAATCGAAATAAAAATGCTAAAAATAACTTAATAAGAATAAAGGTTTTAAAAAAAAACGTATCCAAACTCTCATCATCGACTGAACTTAAAACTATTACTGTAATTTACGTTTATGATGCCTGGTTTGCTCTTTGAGTCAATACAATATTCAGGGATCCATCACCGAAGGACAAAAAGTTTCTGAGAAGAGAGAAAAAGATTCATTTTTGGGGCCCAGTTCGCACTGTCAGTTTTCTGGTACCATAGTATGGTTTAATATCATGAGCAAAGAGCTACAAAAAATTACCCAAGATTAGAATAAAATGCCTGGATCCTGACATCCAATGCCTGCAGTTTGACGAGCTGACAAGGTGTGATTTTCGAAGGTGGATGCTGTTTTGGAGGTGTGAGCATTTTGGGTGATTCGATATATATTGTAATTGTTTTTACTGTTCTAATATTGCATTGGGAGTGAATGGGTTGATGAATAGATATGTTTTTTGTTTTTATGTAAAGGGATTGAAGAGTTTCAGACTCAGCGTGGTCCTAGGACAAAAAAAAGATATTTAGACGAGTGTAGAATACACTTGAATAAGCCATCGTCAAATGGTATTTCTTGTTTGCAGAAGTTTTTTGTGATGTAGAGTGTGAGGTACCATCATCTAAATAATTGAGATAGAAGTACTAATAATCTGTTGTGGTTGTCTAATATTGATTGATGTTAGCAGAACCTGATTGGGCAAAGGGTGACGCTGCATTGATTAGGGTGATTTTGCGATGGTCGAGATTTCACTTGCAAATGTGAAGTTCTTCTTGTATGATAAAAGTCAGAAGGTGGAAAAACCTTAATATTCCAGTTGTTGAATTAGTACCATTTTCTTTAGTAGAGCAGACAAGAATCACTTTATGTTTTTCTAGGGAAATTGTAAAGGAGGGTGAAATGCTGTGAGGAGTGAGGTCATACATCATAGTATTTCGCGCTGAGATTGGTTAGTTGGTGTGCTTTCGCGCTGCTATTAGTTGGTGACGTCAAGGTGCTGTACTGTGATAGATCAGTGTTTATGTGAATTTCGCATTTGTCAATAGGATTTTGATAGAAAAACAACTGTAACATGATAGAAGTAGAAATGTTGACGTTTATGAAACAGAAATGAAACATTGAACTGTGAATTGCTAATTTTTACAAATTTTTAAAACGGGAGACTTTTTAAAGGATTTATAACTTTTTTTGAGAGGCGATGTTTCAGTTCCGATATGGGAAGGTGAAGAATTTCTACTGAAATGCCAGAAAAAGGGAAGAAGAAGAATACCCAGGGGAAAGATAAAGAGGAAAAAGTAAATGAGACAGATAGTGATTCAGGGGATGAGATATTAGAAGAAATATTGGCTGCATGACCCCCGCCTTATGCGACTCCAGTCGATTGTTCTGGAAGTAGTGCCACAATGAGGAGTACAATAGCAACTGATCCTGTAGAACCTAGAGTGATACAAGTAGACAAATCTTACAGATTGCCCCACTACAATTTGTTCAGCCACATATTGTTCCTCCACCCATGGAGAATCCACCTGTAATGAATGATCCGGTGCGAGTACCACAAATAGCACCTATAACGACAATACCTAGACAAGTTACAAATGCCTCAGCAAATGTCAACCTGACTCCAGAGCACAGTGATTTATAGGAGGTTTATCTATAACAGGCTTCACAAAATTCACAGATTGATGTATGCAGACCACCTCAAACGGTTAGAACACTAAGAGATGGGGAATGATTGTGTTTAAGACACCAATAAACCAGGTGGAAACTAGCTTGTTAGAAGATGGACTTTTTCCACCATGGTTTGAGGAAGCTGTAGGGATTAAAAAGACAGAGAGAACGGTGCAAGTGGGTAGCCCAGAACCTGAAAAATAGAAACCATTAAACATTCCCAGATTAAAAATCGAGCTGGAAGAATTTATATGGGGATGTTTGGACTTAGTATACTGTAAGTATGTGTAGGAAGGTAGGATCCTTCTGCATGGTTACCCCCACTTTTTGCCTGGTGCTATGCTGTTTCTGACTAGTCTGACCGGGATCCTGCTAATCAGGACCACAGGCTCTCTGCTTTCTCCCCTAAATTGTTATGGTAAGTACTTAGGTACATCCCAGATTGGATACTGGGGTACCCTTATAAGTCCCTAGTATATGATACTAAGGTACCCAGGGCATAGGTACCACAGGGGTCCCCCATGGGCTGAAGCATGTATTATGCCACCCATGAGGGACCACACAAACTGTAACTACAGGCTTGCCATTGCAGCCTGTGTAAGCTGGTGCTAGCACCACTTACGAAAGATATAGGTTTCCCAAAATCTTAGGTCACTGCACTTAAAACCTATAAGTCACCCCTAAAGCAGACCTTTCCAATCCTGAAGGAAGGGTGCTTTGTTCTAAGTGTGAGGGTGCCCCTGCATGAGCAGGACACCCCTACAGCCTTTGGAGTCTATTCTCCCGGGTTGTAGGTGAGACAGCCATATAACATATAGAGGGGCACCGCGTCATTACGCGATGACCATCTCAAAACTGGCTGTAACAACCCTGTCATGTTCATGTTGGAATCATACCTCCACACCGAAAACGTGTGGGAGGTATGATTCCAAGCACTGTAAAGGCCCTCCGTTAGGTCATCAGTGCTCCCGGTACCAGTCTTCTAGACCCGGGCAGCACAACATGGCTGCTGCCGACCAGAGACACGATTCTGCCCTCCTGCTGCTGAGCCAAGCTCGAGCAGGGGAAGGCAGAACAATAGGTATCCTGTCACAGGGAGTTGTGACCACCTCTCAGACAGGGTTTAGTGTATTGGGGCCGGGTGGGAGCGCTTGCCAGCGCCATTCAGTCTGCTTGAGGGGCACATTTGGTGCCCTCCTTGCATAGTCCAGTTCAAACCAGCTCAGGGAGCCTTTGGCTCCCGCTCTGGCACGAAACTGGACAAAGGACATGGGAGTATCGTCCCCACTGTCCAACCCCTCCCCTGGTGTGAACCATGAATTGTCCCAACCCTTTCCTTAGGGTACTTGAGGGCTTACCTGAGGGTGGGTCCCTTGATTCAACGTGGGACATGATTCAATTCAGACACCACTTCAACTTCGAACGTCTGGGCACTCTGGACATCGCTCGCTGGACTTCGCTCTGGGCATAAAGGCTGCAACCGGGAAGACTCCTGCTGCACCTGATCTCTTCGCCGTGCTCGTCTGCTGCAACGTTCATGACTGTGCTCCATACAGGAAACATTCCAAGGCCTGTGGGCATCCAAGACACCTGAAGGAATTTCCCTTGAAGTGAAGAAGTCACTTCCCTGCATCTGCAGGCACCGGAACTAAGCAGACCAGTCTGCTGATCATGGGCTCCCACAGACTCCGAAAGGCTCAGCAACACAGGTGGTGGATCTCCACATCCCTCTAGGCCTGCCCTGTCCTCTCACCATGTTTGAGGCCAGTATCCCTCATCAGAGCGGGAGGAACTGAACCCCTGTGCACTGTGTCAACTTGATGTTGCAAAGGCTTGTTGGCTTCCTTCCATCAAGATCTTCGGGCTGCAAGTAGCCCTAACCTCAAGCATCTCCAGTGACCAGAATCTTTGACCACACCGCATTGCTTGCACCATGGGCCCACTTCTTTGGTAAGCTGCTCGAGGTCCTCTTGCAACACCAGTGCCTCCGGCCTGACTCCTATGCTTGTTATGAGTCTCCTGGACCTTGCTGGTCCTGACATTGCACCTTCTTCAACTTCCATGTTCGTTGCAGTTGCCAAGGCTTGTTGGTGCTCCCACCGGACACAACCCCTCAACTCTCTACATCCGATGTGGGACAGCTCGTGCACGGCCCCTGGTCTTCCACAGCATCGCCTGGTCCACACAGCTGCAGTTCCAAGGTCACAGTCAGCTCTCCTGCAACATCCAACATCAGTGGGCATTCACCTTCCGTACCTCCTGGTCACTCCTGAGTGACATTGACTCTGTCCCCTCTGCTTTCAGGTTCTTCACATCTTGAATCCACCTTTGGGTTTCACCGGACACTTTCACCTTCTCCAGCAGAGGCATCTTTCTGAAGTCCTCCTTTGGATTTGATGGCGGTTTCCGACGCCACTTCACACCTATGCACCCGGCTTCCCTGGTGCAAGTATCCTGGTTCCTAAGGTATCCATGGGTGGGGTGGCTCTCCAACCTCTTGTCTTCCAAGGGGTTTCTTCATGGTCCACTGGGAAGGGTCCTCTTTCTTTAAAATTGCAACCACGACTTACACGTTGATTTGTACGGAGAACGCGGTTGTGTTCCTACACTGCACACAACCTCTGTGGGGCTCCTAGATACTCACCTTGGGTGGTTTCTTGGGTCCCCGGCACTTCTACGTCCTCTGAGTATTGTCTTGACTCGAGTCGTGGTTCACATACCACTATTTTAGTATATGGTTTGGTCTCTCCCTCGGGCCCACTGTGCCTTCTGTGCTACTTACCTGTTTCTATTGCAAAGTATTGTGTGCATTGGGTATATCTCCAGTTAGGAGATGTCTGTATGTGTTAGTGAGTGTATTATAATAAATACATATTTTTATAAATGCACTTTGTGGATCTTTTTCACTTAATCTATACCTATAAGATTATGTTCTGGGAAAACAAGCTGCTTTACACTCCTTCTGGACTAAGCCTAAAGGCTGCTCTCCACAGCTACCACTTAGAGAGCTTGCTAAGGTTGTCTAAGACCACTAAAATCACCATAAGGGTTGTCTGGATCAGTGCAAGGTGTCCACTTACATAAGTGTACATTATATACTGAGCCAGCCTCTCACAGTACGCATCAAGAGAAATAATTGGTTTACCTGTGTAAAGAAATTACAAGATGAGCAGCAACAACTCATGATAAACTGAGTTGGCAGTGAAATATGCAGTTGATATTTCAAAAAATTCTCCTTATCAGAAGACTTACAGGCTGCAATTAGATGATGCAGCAATTGAAATAATGCATTATTCAGGAATGCGGTTACTCATCACTGAATTAATAAAATGTATTAATAAATGGAGTGACTTAAAAAAATTACAAAACAAATGGGCAAGAAAACATGAGAAGAAAAAGAAGCAGCCAGAATTAGGAAAGGGAAGAAAGGAGCCAAGTGATGCAGAAGTTTCAGCTTATCTACTGAGGGAAATAGCGGGAGAAGTGTATGTTTATGTTCCTTGAAGCAGAGGTGATCTTGCAGCTTTGATAAACAATTTCCCCAAATTAAGAAACAAACCTGTGCAGTGGTATAGACAAGTTGATCGATATGTGAAAATTTCAAAAGTATTGTGGACTGATTTGGATACATTCTTTGACACTGTGGTGCCAAGTGATTTGTGGGCTGAGTGTAAGACTACTGTACAATGGCCGTGTGACAAGTCAGCGAGAGATGCATGCACTAATGCTCCTTCTCCTGTAGTTATGGAGAAATATGAAGCAGTGATTACTTTCCAGAAAGGCAGAGTGTCTTCAAAATACTTAGGGCCTGATTACGAGTCTGGCGGACTTGTGGCTGCAAGACTAGTGGTGGCGCAGGAGTGGCGGTCCACCATTTTGCCAATTCCGACTTTGTAAGTCGTATCGGCGGTTGACCGCCAGCTGCGCCAGGAAATAGTCATTCCCTGGCGGTGTCGCAGGAGCACGAGAACGCATTATGCTGAGCAGGGACTGCCGCAGTCCTGCTCAGCATATTTTGAGTTCCTAGACAGCCAGCCTTTTCATGGCAGAGCCCCGTCATGAAAAGGCTGGCGGTGCAGGAACAAAGGGGACCCTTTAGGGCCCCCCATATCCCCCCACCATGGGGATACATTCAGGGGGGAACAACATGGCCCCCCTGTCTGTATTCTCCACAGTTACAGCACGGCATGGACATCACGGACCATGCCGTGCTAGAACTTTTTGGCTGTTCCCATTGCGGTGCCTGTTTTTAAGGCACCGCCATGGGAAAGGCCAAAGGACAGCAGACCGTATTACGAGTTGTACTTTTACAACTCGTAATACGGCCGACGGTCCATGTGCGGGTTTTGCGCAGCGGAGCTGGTGGTAAGCCAGCGCAGCTACGCCAAACTCATAATCGGCTCTTAGATTGGTTGAAAATTAATCGAACAACATAAGAAGCAAAAGAGTCAGTTCATTAGTATTATGATCATCTGGTTCAGGTGTTTCAGCAGCACAGTGGAAGAGAATACCCTGAAGAGAAGGACTTGGGGATTTTATATCTCAGTTTGTTTTTGGATTGAGACACGAGATCAGTTCGCATATAACCCAGAGTATAATTTGCTGGTAGAATAAATCACTTGATGAGACCCTGAGGTACGCTAAATATTGCAGCGACAAATTTGAAATGAAACAGAAAAAGACTAAAGAGAAATTTATGTTGGCTCAAACAAAATTGGCTCAGAAAGGTTTCCAGAATTATTATTTTACAGGGAATCAAGGAGGCATGCAAGGTGTTGTTGTTTCACAGACTTGTTTTCAGGGGAATCCAGGAGGATTTTGTGGTTCCTCAGGTAGGGGACTACCTTTTGACCCATGTTCAGGAATGGAGGTTGCAGCACAAAGAAAATGACTCCTTGTCACATCTGTCAAAAGGTCAGGCAATGGAAGAGAGTGTTGATTTAATCCTGATAATGCAAATGGAAATGTGCCAATGCAGAGAGGAGTACAGATGCAGAATATGCAAGTCCAACCGATACAGGTGCCCTTGGAAAACAAGTCTTGATGAGGCAGGTCCCACAGGCTTAAATGATCACACAGATTATGGGAAACCCGAGATTTAATTTGAACTAGATGCCAAAGGCAAATGCGAATTCTTTACAAGATATAAAGCAAAATGAATTCCAACAATTTTCAAATGCAAATCAGAATGCTTTACAGCAATTTCTAGTTTTCGAGAATGATGATCCAGGTTCAGATACTTCTCAATGTTAATGCCTGAAGGGGGAGGAAAATTGCATGCTTGGTGCAGTCTTAGAGGTAGACGAGAGTGTCCCATTTGTAGGAGGCAAGGTGAACGGCCACTCCGTATCATTTCTTATAGATACTGGTGCTACCAGATACACTGTTAGAAATGTGGAACTCCCAGACCTACCCTTTTGGGAAAGAAGATCCAAATTATAGGAGTTTCAAACAAACACATTGCTAGTCAGGTTTCAGAGAAGGTCCGAGTAACAATAGGCTTATATGAAGAAAATCACCAATTTGTTTTCTGTGACACAAGTCATGTAAGCTTGTCAGGGAGAGATTTATTGTGCAAATTAAATTGTACAGTCTAGTGTACACCAGAAGGTGTCGGGTTTCAAGCTCATGATGAGAATGTTGAATTTAAAATGGTTCAACAAAAGACATCTGTATGCTTGGTTCCATTAATGACAATTGAAGAATTGCCCACTGATCTTAGGAAAACTGTGAACCCAGAAGTATGGGACCTCACATGAAAGACATTGGATTGATTAAAGGAATGGAACTGGTTCAGACTACCATAAACGCAGATGTGGTGTTTCCAAGAACACTATTGTTCCATCTGACTTCAGAAACAATTGCAGGAATTACGCCTGTAATAGAAGACATGCCAGAAAGGAATTCTGAGGGAATTGATTGTTAGTCCATGTAACTCTCTGATCATGGGTTTGCAGAAACCCAACGGAAAATATAGAATTGTTCAGGATCTTAGGAAGATTAATGAGATAGTTGTCCCATGTTGACCCGTGGTACTGAATCCAGCCACAATATTATTCCAGATTCCTTGTACTGCTGAATGCTATACTGTCATTCATCTTTGCCAGGCTTTCTTTTTAGTGCCATTGCATGAGAATAGCCAGTTTCTTTTTTCATTTGTGTTTCAGGAGAGAGTTTTGGCGTGGTGCCAAGTCCCACAAGGGAATACAGAAATTAAATAAATCTTTAATTAAATTCTGAAAAAGAATCTGGAGGCATTACAGATGTCCTACATATAAGTACTCGTGCAGTATATTGATGACCTACTTGTGGCATCAGACACATGCGAAGCCTGTAAACATGATACTATTACATTATTGAATCACCTGACTGAGAACCCACATAAGGTGTCTCCAGGTAAACTGAAGTACAATGTTTGGTAAACATAATTGAGATGGGAACTAGAAAGTGTAACCAGAGAGAGTGGAAGCTATTCTTCAGATGAATCCACCTCCAACACTGAAAGAAATCAGTATGTTTTTGGGAATGGTTGGCTCCTGTAGACAGTGGATAGTAGACCTGGGCAATGAACTCCACTCCACTCGCGGAGTTTGTACGCATTCCGTGAAAAACACAGAATTCAGGCAAAAACTAACACAGTCAGCTCCTAAACTGCACCCACAAATGCTTTGATAAAGCAACTTTACATGCTAAAAAAGCATATAACCAATTCACAAAAGTAAACTTTGAAAATGAAAAATATCAGGCAATGAGAGAGGTGATGATTTTGGGGTCCCCCCTAACCTAGGGGGAGGACCAAGCAGATGCCTTGAACTCAAAGAGCATATCATGCTGAACGATTCAGTGGTGGTCCCATCCTCTTAGGACCACCCCAAGCACAGTTATGGGCAAAAATACAATCCCAATCAAAGGCCCTGCAAAGCATTATGGGACGAGATTAGCAGTGGGCAGTGAATATTATAGTATCCAATATCAAAATAATTCTACAAAGAGCTGCAGTTCAACTAGTCGTTACTAGGTGTCCCTCACGAGTCAAATGCAAAAGCATTGAAATTATTACATCAAGCTGCAGTTCAACTAGTCGTTGCTAGGTGTCCCTCAAGTCAAATGCTTTTGCATTTGACTCATGAGGACACCTAGAAACGACTAGTGGAACTGCAGCTTCATGAAAGGGTTTAAATGCTTTTGCATTTGACTCGTGAGGGACACCTAGTAACGACTAGTGGAACTGCAGCTTGATGTAATAATGTCAATGCTTTTGCATTTGACTCGTGAGGGACACCTAGTAACGACTAGTTGAACTGCAGCTCTTTGTAGAATTATTTTGATATTGGATACTATAATATTCACTGCCCACTGCTAATCTCGTCCCATAATGCTTTGCAGGGCCCTTGGTTGGGATTGTATTTTTGCCCATAACTGTGCTTGGGGTGGTCCTAAGAGGATGGGACCACCACCGAATCATTCAGCAAGATGTGCTCTTTGTTTTCAAGGCATCTGCTTGGTTCTCTCCCTAGGTTAGGGAGGATCCCAAAATCATCAACTCTCTCAATGCTTACTAAATTTTCATTTTCACTTTTGTGGAATGACTATATGCATTTTAGCATGTAAAGACAGAGATACTTGTTATTTTGCCAAAAGTATATGAGGTTTCTGTTTTATTAATTGGGAGTCCGACGAAACGGAGCAAATGAAGTTGTTTAGTAGTACTCTGCAAATTACGCCCACACCTAGTGGATACCAAACTTTTCCTTAATGACAAAGCCTTTACTGGGGCTGACACTTAAGAATGTGTCTGATCCGCTTCCATGTCGTGGCCAAGCATTAGGAATACCAGATTACAGTAAATAATTCTTTCTATTTTGCAGTGAGAGGGAGGACTGCACTCTCTCAGTGCTAACACAGATGCATGGTGATACTCTGAAACCTGTGGCCTACTTTTCAACCATCCATGACCCCATTGCTGCAGGTCTCCCCGGCTGTGGCAGTGAGCACTAGTCTGGAAAAGAGTGAAAGCATAGTGATTGGATATCCAGTAACAATAATGGTCCCTCCCTCCGTGGATGTTCTATTGACTCGAACAAAAACGCAGTACATGACCCATAATGGGCTCACAAAGTACAAGCAGCAAATCTTGTTTTCCGAAAGTGTGATGACAAAAACGTGTCAGTCAGTCATAAATACTTTATTCGGTTAATTTAAAACCATACAAAGTTGACATATACATTATTAAATATGTTAAAAAGAATAAAAATGAAGATACATGAAAGTTTAAAAACACAAAATCATTTACATAAAACACCACTAAAACCAAATTTTACATCATTCACGTCAGGAAAAAAAAGAGTTAGCAGCACTATATATGAATGCACCATAATAACTAAATATCCTTTTCCTGACTGTAAGGGCACCAGACAAAAACTTGCAACCTCAAAACAGACCAAATACATCAAGGTTGGTTTAACTTGCACAAAATGGTTTTCTCTTACTAAAGGAACAATGAAGCATTGCCTCAGACTCTGGTAAAAGTCACAGAAAAATATAAAATGCACAGTATCTTGCTGGGAGAAGTTCTCAAAGGGCAAGGTTTCAACTCCCCCATTTTATGGAAACCTTTAGGAACAGCTAGAAGCCAGGGTATTGAGTTAAGCCTAAACCTAGTCCATAAGAAACGGTGATGAAGATTATTACCTCTCACCAAATATTGCTCACCTAATGGGCCTGTCATCTGTGGGATATATGATCTCACCAATGGTTTGGAGCGCTCCCTACCCTCTCTTTCTGTCTTCCTAAATGAGAGTAACAAACTCTTTAACTGCGGCAGATCCCTTTTCCTCAGAGTTTTAGGATTATCAAATAGCTCTGAATGACCAACATTCACCAGCATATTTTTGACATATTTCAGCCAAGGGATACAAAGCACTCCCTCAAGTGACCTACAGTCATGTCATCAATCACTGACTGATTAAGGACAAGTGCAGGATTAGCCTAGTTTCTGAATTGGCGCGTTACAGGAGCCAGTGCAATAAGATCTGAAAGGTACCCTATACCTAATTCTTCATGTACCATAAAGGATGAAGTGCATATGGGAACCGCCAGGAGCACTCGCAAAAAATTGTTTTTTATTATTTGAAACTCCCTGGCATCTTTGTACCCCCACATGTCACACTAATAGCTTGCCATTGGGATACATTTTTCTTGGTAGACCTTAACCAGCAAACACAAGGAAATGATGGACTAAGCGCTGAAACTTTTCAGACACTCACCCCCAGTTACAGATCTGGGTTTAATCCATCATCGTTCTTTAGCTCACTTTGCCACCCCAGTTCAGACACAGCTATATGGAAATCAGTCTCGACTCTGTGCCTCATGGGAACAGTCCATCCCGAACTGCCAAGCCATGTCTTCCCTGGACCGGAAACAAGCATCCTGGGACCGGTTTCGGGCAAACAGCCCTCATCAGCCAGGCTAGCTTGAATCCAGTGGCAAAGTGAGCAAGGGACCCACGTATGGGCATACCCTGCCAACTTAGGGCGAACAAAGCAAACACAAGGAGATGATGGACGGAGCGCTGAAACTTTTCAGACACTCACCCCCAGTCACAGATCTGGGTTTAATCCATCATCGTTCTTTAGCTCACTTTGCCACCCCAGTTCAGACACAGCTATATAGAGAACCACCAGGGTACATGCAATCAAGACCGCACCATCTGCATACAATAATGCAGGTATTAGTTTAGTTCCCACCCTAGGAATGTCCCAACAGACAGCTATTAACACATCACCCAGTTGATTTATATAAAGGGTAAATATCAGAGGGGCCAAGACACACCCCTGTCTAACCCCCCCTGTGAACAATCCAAGGTGTGGACAAAATAACCATCCTCGTTGTACCTTACAGAGCCTGAGAGGTTAGTATGAAGACTGTGTATGAAGGCCACTAGGTTAACCTCTACACCCATCTCAAGTAAGGGCCAGAGCTTAAATCTATTTACTTGATCAAAGGCCGAGGTGAGGTCTATGAAAGCCATAAAGAGGCACCCCTCTTTGGCTATGGTGTATTTACCAACAATCATCTGAAAATTGATACACTGGTCCAATGTCCCTCTCCCCTGCCTAAAACCACATCGGAGGTCCAAAATTACATTAGTACTGTCTAATCAGGTTGTTAATCTATCCAGCCATACCCTTCTCATGATTTTTCCCGCTGAATCAATGAGGGAGATGGGACAATAACATTGCGGGTCATCACTCGATCTCTTCTTAAATATAGTTAAGATGATCGATTTAGACCAAGATAAGGGACAGCCTTTCTTACAAGCCGCATTAAATACATGCACCAAGATCCTGGCAAAGCGTTTGGGGGTCAGCCTTCTAAAGGTCAGTGAGGACCCACGTCAGGGCCCGGAGCTTTCCCCCTGCCATATCTAGGATGGCCTCACATACCTCCCCTTCACATAAAGTGGAAGGAGAAATATCTTTACCAGGCATACTAGGCGATATCACCCCACCCCCGAGACCCCACTGAACAACTCCTGAAAGTATGAAACCCATCTATTGGGGGTGACATTACAGTCCAACCTGGAATTCCCAGACAGAGAAGAATTGTCTGATAACATTTTCTTAAACTTTGGCACTGTTATGTAGGACACTGGGCTACAATAACTTCTGCCAGGCTTGATCCATAATTTCTATCTTAAGCGATAGGGTCACTGATTTATATGCTTTCCTGCATGCCCTTATATTATTCTCATCCCTTGGCATTTGTTTCAGGGCAGCCAACAGGTTTCTATGTGCCCTGGAACAATTGCTGTCAAATCATGTGTCCTCCCCACTTTTGCCATTTCTTACCCGGGTCATAAGATTGGACAAAATCTGCCCACTTAACCTATTAAAGGCATTCAAGACCTCTGCTTCCTGCGTGGCATTCTCTGAGCACAAGGTAATATCTGCCCCATTCGCTGAATAGAGATTCTCTAAAAAGACCTCAGGGATCACCCTATCCCACTTAAGTCTCCGTGCCTGGTCCTTGGGGTTGATGTCATGATTGGAGGGGCCTTTCCCTTTAATTCCTTCCAATTCTAGCCCCTAGGCTAGAGCTAACAGTATAGGAATATGACCAATGAAGTTGTTCCATTCGGCCTTCATACGCTTGACTAAAGAGGAAAGAGGGGTCGATGCAACAATAAAATCAATGATGTGGCAGCTCCTGCCTGTAAATGATGGTATGACTTTACCCTCTTCTAACTGGTCAATACAATGCAGATTATTACTCACCATGATGTCCCCCAGTAAGTCACCCTGGGAAGTATGTTCAAAATGCGGGGCTAACATCAAAGGACACTTCATCTAGAACACAATCTTGTTGGCACAGATAAGTATTAAGATCACCAATACCTAAAACCTGAAATGGCAATTTCTTCTTCTCCCCAAAGCCTTCCAAACAACATTTTAAATGGGCAAGATGTTCTGTCGATACGCTACTTTCAAATGAGTTATGGAAATTTACCACCGTAAGGACGGGTTGTTCTTGAATACCAGCTCTACTGCCAACAGGTTAGGAGAGCCTGTATCCAGCAGGGCAGAGGTACAAGGGATTTTGAGGGAAACTAAAGTGAGAAGGCTGCCCTTTGCTTGCCCCGATGATGAGGGCAACGCAGCATCAAAAAAGGAAGAAAATCCATCTATGTAAAAAGAGTTTTCCAAATCCCACATTTCTTGCATGGCCACAATATGCGTGCCAACTAAGGCATCCAGCCACATAATATCACCCCTTTTGGCTCTTAGCTTCATGATGTTCCTACTCATAATCGTTAACAAGGGTTTCTGCATGTAAGAGAGTTGAGGCTTAAAAATACGCACACGCTGCCTCCCCTGTTCACTTTGGTAGGTGAGACTTTCTTGAGGTGGGCCCAGACAATCTGTAGTGATCTTACCTGATTGTCATTAAGAATCATCTGGGTGTCATCGTGTTCTTCATTCTAGAGCGTTGGTTCTCTGGGTTCCTTGGTGTCAGTTGCTGTGTGATCCGTGTGGTTAGGACGTACATTTGTATTGGCTTACTTCTACGTGCTCAATAAATCCTCCTTCATCAACTTCTACCAGTGTACTTCCGTTATTACACTGGCGACGATCTTGAAACGGACCCCGCCAGCCTACAGACATCCTAACACATCCAGCAAGTCTCTTCCGGATCATCTTCACTGAGCGAGTTCCCGAGGTTCATTTCTACAGCCAGGTACTGCGCAACGCTTTCTGCCACCTCTTCAAACCTCCCTGCGCTTCAGCTCCCTAATAGACTTTTGGCACAATAACTTTTAATAAATGAAAGCGAACGCTCGTGCCAATAACTTTTAGACAAGAAGTCTTCGAACATCTACCGGATCTTGACGGTTCTGAATCCGACGGTCTCAATGAGTTCGAGATTTGCTTGAAGAAGTTGGACAAGCATTTCTTACCCAAAGTGAGCACAGTTCTAGAGCGCTACCACTTTGGAAAAAGGACACAACAACCTAAGGAGACTGTAGAGATGTATGTGTCTCAATTACGTAAACTCGCCTCCACTTGCAAGTTTGAAGGTGCACTAGAAGAATGTGTACGCGATCAATTCATGCTTGATGTGCCATAGAAAAAGTAAATGACGAACTGTGGCAGAAGGACGACCCTAAGCTTGATGAGGTCATCACTATCGCAAAACGAATCGAACACTCCTTAGCCTGTGTTGAGGTCATAAAAAAAGAAAATGGCTCCACAACTAGTTCAGATGGGAAAATTCAAGCTATCTCACATGCCAAATCCTCAAAAGGCGTGGAACTTCATACTATGAAACCCATTTCCAGGCGTTTCGAGCCACAATTGTCATGGCAAAGAAAACCTTTTCCCGGAAGGTGCTACCGTTGTGACAATATTGGCCATCTAGCTGATGATAAGTCTTGTCCTGCCATAAACGCAAAATGTACAAATTGTGGGAAGGTTGGACACTTAGCCAAAGCTTGCAGACTTCATAAGAATAAAAAAAAAAACGAGTTAAAGAAGTTTGGATACAAAACGAATCCGAATCTAGTTCTGATGATCTACACTGTGGTGAGATTTTGTCACAAGTTACTCAAGTTAAGTGCTCAAGTCCTGTCGACAGTGTCCTAATAAATGGCCACCCTGTCAAAATGCTCTTCGACTCAGGGGCTAAGATCACCAAGTCCTTTTACGACGTCTTCCTTACGGGGAAAGTGAAAGTATTCAAGCCCGACATCCTACCCCTTGCTTATGGAGGACAACCCATTAAGTTGTTTGGCTACTTCGAAGGTCACATTGAGTTCAAGAACAGACTTACAGCAGGGAAGATATATATCTCCTCCAAAGGAGATAGTATAGTGAGTTGGATTCATCAGGCTGATCTCGGAGTCATGTTAATTCCTGGTGGCAATCCTTGTATAGTCTTGAGAGGAGAACCTGTTGACCCTCTTAAAGGGGTACCTTCGTCCTCTCATGCTTCTTCCTGTACACGCGAGCTCACTGAAGTCGTACAAGTGGACAGTCTTCGCACAGAATTTAAGCAAGTCTTTTGTGAACGCTTGGGCTGTTTATCCAACTACACCCACAAGATCATCTTGAAACCCGACGCCATCCCTGTAACTTGCAAGGTGCGTAATGTACCTTTGGCTCTGAGAGATTCCATGGAAAACGAATTAAAAAAATTACTCAAGGAAGGCATCATTGTCGAATCTGAGGCAAGTGATTGGCTAGCCCCCGTGGTACTTGCCCGAAAGGCCTCAGGTGAGGTTAGGCTTTGCGTAGACTTGCGCTCTCTAAATCGTGCTGTCATAGCTGACAGATACCCTCTCCCCAACATCGCAGAGATGCTGACGCAATTGGCTGGGGCAGAAGTCTTCTCTACACTTGACCTCAGGGCCGCGTACCATCAAATTAAGATTGACCCTGAGTCACAGAATCTCACAGCCTTCATAACGCCGTTCGGCACATATAAATTTACTAGGCTTCCTTTTGGACTCAATTCAGCAGCATCAGTATTCCAGAGGGCCATGGAAGATGTCTTGCAGGGTCTTCCTGGCGTTAAAATTGATCAGGATGACGTCCTAGTTCATGGCCCATCTCAAAGTACTCATGATGAGAGACTCAAGGCAGTACTGGGTCATTTCAAATCACGTGGTTTGACACTACATGAAAATAAGTGCAAATTCAATCTTGATGAGATTGACTACTTAGGTCACAAACTGTCTAAGAAGGGAGTCAAGCCCAAGGACAAGTTAGTGAAAACTATTGATGATCTTCCTGTACCGCAAACCAGAGACAGAGCTAGTCACCTTCCTAGGGATGGCAGAATACTACAACAAATTTGTTCCTCAATTTGCTTTTCGTACCTACACCCTCAGATCTCTTCTCAAAAAAGGTGTGAGATTTACTTGGTCACCGGAGTGCCAAAATGAATTCGACGATGTGAAGAAGGCTTTGGGTGAGGCTCCTTCACTTCATAGCTTTGATACCTCTGCATCCTCCATACTCATCACTGACGCCAGCTCAAAGGGACTCGGGGCTGTTCTCAAACAAGTTAAAGGTGGACACGAGACGACTATAATGTTCCTGTCAAGAGCTCTCGTAGGACCTGAGCTACAATATTCAGTGATAGAAAAGGAAACACTCTGCATATTCTGGGCGATTATAAAACTTAAAAAGTTTCTCTGGGGAAGCTCCTTCACAGTTCAGTCCAACCACAAACCCTTGAAAGACCTATTTACAAAAAAGAGTCTCGATGCTGTGTTCTCGAGAATCATCAAATGGATTGTAGCCTTGCAAGACTACGACTTTGTTGTCCATCACATACCTGGTGCACAAAACAAAGTATCTGACTGTTTGTCCCGCCTTGTTACAAATGACTCAGTTAACAGGAGTGATAGGTCGGGAGAGACATGTGATGATGATGATGATTATAAAGTCTGTGAAGTCACGAGTGGTGTTTTGAGTGAAAGTGAGTGGAAATCCTCCTTGGCTAATGATCCCATCATTCTTAAAGTTTGTGAGTTGGTGACTGAAGGTTGGAAGGGCATAAAAGGCCTTGATGAGGAGACGAAGAAATTCTGGAATGTACGGCATGAGTTGTCTGTCTCTTCAGGCCTACTTCGGAGAGGTACTAGGCTAGTTCCACCTCTTTCCCTCAGGGAGAAAATTGCTCAACAAGCCCATCAGGGACACCAGGGGATCTCTAAAACAAAAGAGAGAATTTGTTTGCACTTCTGGTGGCCCGGAATAGATCTATTAGTTGAACGCATGGTGAAAGACTGTCAAGAATGCAATGCCTCTGACAACATTTATTAAACTAGAGCCTATGGCTGTACGAGAGGGCCCCACTCGTTGCTGGCAAGAAGTAGCTCTAGATCTTCTAGGCCCCGTTCCTAGTAACTCTGGTCAGTCATTTGTCTTAGTCTTAATTGATCTTTTCTCAAGGTGGCCGGAGATTAAAATCTGCCAGAGTATCGAGACTAAGGATGTCATTAAACTTCTAGACAAGGTCTTTTCTCGTGAGGGACTTCCCGATTGTCTCCTTACTGACAATGGGGTTCAGCTAGTTTCAAAGGAGATGGAGATTTATCTTACAGAGAAAGGGATCAGACACAAACGCTGCGCCCTCTACCATCCCGAAATTAACGGTATGTTAGAGAGGTTCAACCGTGTGTTGAAGGACTCCATTCAGCTGGCCAAATCCCAAAACAAAGATTGGAAAGCAGAAATCCAAGAAAGAGTAATGGTTTATCGCCTTACTCCCCATTCGACCACATCCATGGTTCCCTTTGAACTTTGCCGTGGTAGGAAACCTAATACCAGTATGTTTCAATCATGGATGAGAGGTGGGAGTAGAGGGTCTCAGGACATTGGTACAGCCCCTGGTTCAGCTTCTTGGCAAGCCAGTCAGGAATTGAAAGTCGCTAAGAGGAAGACATACTTTGACTCTAGACATGCCGTCACACACACTCGCGTGCATGTGGGTGACTTAGTGCGAGTTCGTCTTCCGCAAAGGTATTCTGGTGCTTCAAAATTTTCCTTACCTTATGTTGTTAAAAAAGTTTTCCTAAATGCTGTCAAGTTAAGTGATGGTCGCATCTGGAATCTTAATAGGATTGCTCCTGCACCTAACCTGTTTGTCTCTCGCAGTGATCCTCCTGATGTTTTGCCGAAGTTAAGAAAGAGTGTGCGACTTGGATAGCTCCCAATGAAACTAAATGACTTTGTTTTGCATTAACGCATCGCGTTATGGGTTCTTTCCTCATTCTGTTCCCCTTTTCTCTTTTCTACCCTGTTCTCTCTCTCTCTCTCTCTCTCCTCTTCAAACTCTTTTCTCCTTTTTTTTTTCTTTCTTCTGAAAGGGGGAAGATGTGTAGTGATCTTACCTGATTGTCATTAAGAATCATCTGGGTGTCATGGTGTTCTTCATTCTAGAGCGTTGGTTCTCTGGGTTCCTTGGTGTCAGTTGCTGTGAGATCCGTGTGGGTAGGACGTACATTTGTATTGGCTTACTTCTACGTGCTCAATAAATCCTCCTTCATCAACTTCTACCAGTGTACTTCCGTTATTACACAATCGTTATCCTTCATCCCAGACAGAGGCGCAAACCTGTTCTCATGCATTATTTCCCTAAACTGGTCGGCGGTCCCTGCACCTCACATCCAAGATTAGGAAAGGCAATCCTTTGTCAACAAAATGGGGGAGAGTGGGGGCAGAAATGGTGAAAGGGAAGGACCCTGATCACTGAGGCCTTGTTATGGTAATAAATGTACCTTGTATTAGATCTTTTCCAAACCTATGATGTTTGAAATTCACTACAGCACAATCCCATTCAATATTTTTCCCTTTACAACCTACACACCCAACTCTTCTTGCCATGATTATGTGGGGTGATGAATGGGACCCATTCACTGAGTGTTTCACCTTGTCCATGAGTTTTGCTGTTTTTTCCCTTGAACCAGCTTTAATAGGGGGCACGCCTGTTAAAACCCATACTAGTAGCACTGATTCAGGGGTAAGTTGTAACACATTAGTACTGCCCCCCCAAAATGTAGGCAACATTATGGAGTTAGCGGGTTTCTGCTCCTTAGCTATACTCAGCTGTACCACCCTCTGACCACTTAGTATACTAGCATGTGGGACACAAAGGGCCTCATCCCTCTTCCCCTGCAAGGATGGCAGCTCACTCGACACAGATGACAAAGTGTGACTGGGCCCTTCTGTCAACACCTGTGAACCTTTGCGCCGGCTCCCCCTTGCGATTCACTAAACATTCCCTCTTCACTCATGCTGGGCCCTTGGGGTACAATGGGTGAAGCCGCAGTATTGACAATCCCCTTTTAAACACAAGGGCTGAGGTTTGGGTGAGAAGACAGCTTTGGCTTGTTCCCATCGAGGCTCGCTAGTAACGGTGCCAACAACCATTTTAACAATACTTAGGGGTCATCGCCCAAATCCAGATTTGCAGACACCCCATTGTGTGTTACCTTTGCCTTCTCCCCCCCTCTTTTGTATACTGGGGGTTTAGCAGGGAAAGAGTTAATCATTTCAGAAGAATCCTCAATTACAGCAGGCTGCAAACTAGCAGGCAAAGGAATTGACCCTGGCGGCGGGGATTCATCCACCACAGAAACACTTTGAGAAGTCACACCCAAATTGATCCTGGCTATCTTTTCATCAGTTCAAATTCTTTAGTAATAACCCCCACCGCGTGAACCAGAAAGGAGTCAATAGTGGTAATTGTGTGACCTCTATGGGCACCCGTCCCCATCTTTCTTTTCCCCATATCAATTATGCTATACACTAGCTATCAAGCTTAATTACCTTGCGAACCAAGGGGGGGGCCTAGCCCAACTTCTCAAGACTGCTGATGAACACAGACAGGCCCGTCCCTGGCACGGGCTTCGTGCGGGAGTCTCACAAGGCTGCAGCACACTTTTAAGTGTGAGGAAGAAGTCCCAGGTGGTAAGAGGGATTATGGGCATTGGAGTCTCACAGAAGTGACCAGGTCTGCCGCGGCTCTACCCCGACAGCTTCTAGGCAGCAAATGCAGCACATTTAGTCCCAGGGGCGGTGGGGCTGCAGCACGCTTTATTCACAAGGATAAAGGCCCAGGTGGTAAGAGGGATTATGGGTATTGGAGTCCTCCAGCTGTGATCAGGACTGCCACAGTTTCCCCCCGACAGCTTCAAGCCAGAAAAATGCGGCAAATTCAGCACCTAGGAATGGCGGGGCTGCGGTGAGATTTTAAGCACGAGGATGAAGTCCTAGTTGGTAAGAGGGATTATGGTGATTGGAGTCCTCCAGCGGTGACCAGGACTGCCACCGCTCTCCCCCTGACAGCTTCCAAGCAGCAAATGTGGCAAATCCAGTCAAATAGTGAATTCTGCTACTTTACTTTCAGTAAATGATGATGTTTGTGATGAAATTGAACATGATTGCCTAGATATCACAAATTTATGCACAAAGCCTAGACCTGCTATTAAGGATGAACCTCTGATTTTTGTAGACGGCTCATGCCTGAGATGCACAATACATGATGTTGTCAAAGCTTCATGGCTTTAAGGGGTCACCTCAGCACAAGTTACTGAAATCGATTGCCCTTAGCAGAGCATGCAGTTTAACTGCTCAAATGAGATTGCCTATATTTACAGATAGTCAGTACGGCTCTGGTGTTGTCCATGATTTTGGGCAATTATGGTCACAGAGAGGTTTTATGGACTCTTCAGGAACCCCAATTAGAAATGGTGTGCAGGTGAAAGACTTATTAGAAACTCTCCAAATGCCTGTTGAACTTGCAGTTATTAAATGTGCAGCTCATCAAAATGGGAATATCTACATCGACATGGGAAATAGGTATGCTGATTCAGTAGCAACGTATTGTGCCTTGTTTGCCTGTACTTTTAATGGGGCTTTCACATGTGAGTCTGAAGAGGGCACTTCATTTTCTATGTTGATGAAAGTAGCAGATACTTGGGATGAATTAATATGGGTACAGGAAAACATATCAGAAGCAGAACAACAAAGTTGGATAAGAGCAGGTTGTGAGAAAAACGCAAATGACATTGGATGTCAGCTGATGGGAGATCAGTGTTACCTGATAGTTTGTTATTCCCAATGACAAGATTCTTTCTTGGATACACAAACTTAGCAAGGGACCCTATGACTCACCTTTTTCAGCAGAACTGGTTTAATCCCAGGTTCAGGATGCCTGAAGAGGAAGTGTTTCATAGATGTGTGACATGTCAACAATGCTGTGAAAAGAACGCACGTCACACTGAGTCACATAGGGAGATCAAGGAATCCTTTCAACAGAATGCAGATGGACTTCATTGAAATGCCTGTTTGCAATGCGCTAAGATATGTTCTGGTAATAGTAAGTGCCTTCTCGAGATGGGTGGACTCCTACCCAATCAGAAGAAATGACAGTCTCACTGTAGCAAAACTGTTATTACAAGAATTGATACCCGGGTATGGCATGCCAGTTTCTCTGGAATCAGAATGGGGACCCACTTCAATAATGAGGTCCTCAAGATGATTTGCACAGCTTTACAGATTGAGCAAAGACTACATTGCAGCTATGCTATCAGCCTGAGGCTTCTGGGATAGTTGAACAGACCAAAGGGACTATCAAGTCTCGGCTTGCAAACTTTTGTGCCTCAGCATCACTGAAATGCCTAGACACTTTAACCTTGGCTGACGAGTATTTAAAGTATCCCTGATAGGTTTATCACCTCATGAAATTTTGATGGGATGTGCAATGAGGCTGCCTACTGCACCTGCAAATGCATTGTTGAACATCACAGATGATATGATACTTGATTAATGCAAAGGATTGGCTGATGTGGTGCATTCTGTCCTTACCAGGTTGCAGCTGCCATAAAAGATCCACACCAAGAACAGTGCCAGAACCCCAATCCTGGAGATTGGGTCGTAATCAAGAAGCATGTTCAGAAGAATTGTCTGGAGCCAAGATGGAAAGGCCCCTTCCAGGTCATATTTGTGACCAATACTGCTGTAAAGTGTGGCAGAGTTCCAAATTGGGTTCATGCATCGCACACCAAGAAAGTGAGAATTCCCGAAGAGGAAATTGTGCTCTTTCATCCTGAGCCAAGAGCTTTGGTGACTGCACTGCCACTACCAGGATCACAGCAGCAGCGAGAAGGAGAAAGGGGTGAAGAATTGCAACCAATTACACCAATTCAAGTACTTTTCATTGCATCAAGTGGTATTGAAGTCTCTAACGCTGAAGAAGCAAAGACTGATCCTCAGTTTAGAAATGTGATTGAAGCAGCATCAGTACAGCAATGAAATTCAAGTGAAGGAATAAGTACTGAACTGAGAAGTGTCACCCATGAAGTTGAATGGACATAGAACTGTACTTGAGGAAGACTGAAACAGAGCCTGTCAGATGATTGAATCCCATTGATTATTACAGAGGAGACAGAAACAAGTGATAAAAGGGATATAGGAGAGAATCAACACAAACTGAGAAAATCAAAATGAGCAACAGTACCTTGTCGGAGGCATTCAGCACCTGAGTGGTCTTACTACGTTGACAGAATACTGAATGTCACAGTAGATGAACTCTGCGATGTGAAATCTAAACTGTTTGAACCTCCATGACATCATCACAGTGAGCATTATTAGAGAAAGTGGATTGGACTAAAATGAACTGTGCCATTACCAAAGACTTTTGAAAGTAGAAAAAGAAAGCTACACAAAAACAAGAAACTGATGCTAATAAATTCCTTTTTTTTTTTGTAGAGGATCAACCTAGGCCCGAGTCTGCAGAACAGTAGGGATAATATTATTAGAAGACAACTGAGTAGACTTAAGGATTGTGTAAAAGAAGATTGCTTTGTTGGAAACTAATCACTTAGAAAAGCTATTTATAAAATTCTGCATTGAGCTTTAACGTGGCTGCATCTAATCTGGTTTTGGGGAAACATGTGCTGCCTTAGACATAAATGTTAATATATTATGTGTTACATTTTTGTAATAGCAATAATAAAGAATACCATAGTGTTAGTATGATTTTATTTAACACCTGAGAAAGAAATTAGAAATACAAACGCAAGAAAAACATAAGCCTACCTGAATGATGTAGAGCAACTAAAGGCTTCATTTGTCGCATACAATAGAGACGATTACTCAACAAATGTTTGCTCTAGATTAGTACAGGAATACACACACGTCATAGGAGCAAAGGACCGTTATGTCTGCGCTCATTTTCAGAAGATGTCACCTATTATCGCTTGCTGTTATCTTATGGAATTACGTGTGGATTACTGCTTACACATACACAAACATTTTGAATATTTCTATTCTAACTATGACAAAACTTTCTAGAGTGCCTTTCATAGAAAGCCTAAATTTACACTCACAAAGAAAAGAAATGGACACAGCTTGGTATTATTTTATGCCACACAGATCTATAGATTGTGGTAAGCCTTTTCAGAACAAATTAACCTGTTTGATGCGACCACTAGAAAAGGTTTTATTATGACTTTAGAAGAAAGAAATACTAGCATGACATGCAGTAAGGAAAACATGGTAGTGCTTTCAAACATGTTTGGAGGAAAGAGGGAGATGAGTTCAGAAAGAAAATGGTTTACCTGAAATTAAAATTGGTCAGTCAACACAAAGGGAAAATTTGCATTTACAGGAGAAAGATACTCACAATTGAATTAATGGGAAGGACATGGCAAATTTTGCAAGGAGAAAAATCTGCATTTCCAGGAGTTAGTTTTTTGTTTGTGGACAGAACGCTTATTTTCTGCTGCCTGCTGACTGGGAGGGTATCTGCTATTTTGCTGTGCTATTTCCTAAAATGTATCGTATGAATAGTATAGACACATTAACAATGACACCAGCACATAGACACACATGTAGTACAGAGAGCGGAACTGAATTAGTGGGAGATATATTTGATGCAATCATTCACCTGTAGGATTCATTCTAAATGACGAAAACATTTGAAAACTGTCAACTGTTGTCAACAAAATGGCAAACAGTTTATCTGGAGTTTTGGTAGTAGTAAATACTGAGCTTATTGCCATACATTCAATGGTTTTGCAAGATTGTTTAGCATTAGACATTTTGCTTGCAGGGTCTGCAAGATGCTTAAATTAACCCACTGCCACTCATATATACCTGACAAGAGTAAGAAAATAGAGGAATTTGCAAAGAACATTTCAGACTTAAAACCTGAATTAAAAGAACTGGTAACACCTAGGGGCATATTCACTAGGAGCCATCGCCGAATTAACGGCACTTTATCGCAGCCAAAGTCGTGATAAATTTACCTCCCCATTCACAAGCCGGTGTTAACAGCCCACAGCACCAGTTTACCCGCGATAGCAGCCGCAAAAAACATCGCCACAGAAGACCCCCGCAAATATCGCTAATGAGATGCAGAGTAGGTGTTCCCATGCCAAAAGCCGAGACAACATCACACCTCAACATTCACAACGACCAGCCACATCGGCGATAAGAACACAAAACAGGCAATAAGGCGCGTTAGCACCAGGAAATTTACACCTGCTCTGACCTGGTGTAAAGTCGGACGGCAACCAGCACCACAAAAGGGAGCACAGCCCAGGGCCACATCCAAAGGGCAACAGATGCCATGGAGCCACTCATCATGCGGCCCGGACACCCAAGAGGGCCACAACACCCACCGCCACCACCCCAGGACCCCAACCCACATCCGGAACACCCCCCCCCCCGGACTACCACAGACGCAGCGCAGACAAAGACAGCAGACCCCCAGGAAGCGTACCAGCCGCACAGACCCAACATCTGACAATGTCACCGTCCACTACAGGCTGAAAGTGACAAACATCCTACGCATCTTGACCATCATCGCCTAACAGGCCTACAGCACCAACACAGCGGACAACCGACATCCCACCTCACACAAAGTTGCTGGCTTGGCTGCACCTGTTGGCCCCTGGTACCCCCCCAACCAACACCCGCCAGAGTCGGAGGAGTCTCACAGCCAGCCACATCCAAGTCCCCCACACCTGTCCTGGACATCACCATCACCCTGGTACCCCAGTCCCCATACGTGCAACACAATGCGCAGGATCCGCTGGAGACCAAGCAAGGACCATACGCCCTAGCAGGATGCACGCACGTGTTGGGGGCAATACACAGCACACATGTACTACCTGTGACCCCTGGTGACACAGCACACAATCACTGCAACAGGAAGCCCACGTCTCACATCAATGTGCAGGCAACAACAGAACACTGTGGAACCCCCAACAATGTTGCCTTCAAATACAGCCAGTGTGCATGATACCTTCATCCTCCGACAGTCCATCATCAACCAGCGTTCCCAGGATGGCAACAAGGGAAAGGAACAGCCCCTTGGCAATATCCAAATGAACACCCCACACACCTCAACTCCACAACCATGCAACTCACAACTCTGGCAATGCACACGTCACAAAATCACATACAACAGGCACAACAACATGCCCACCCACCAGACACGATAGAACAACTTACAATGTTGACATGGGCAAGCCCTGAACATGAGCCAGCAACAGCATGGCACCTCAGCCACATAATAGCCGAATGTGGAGAGAGGTGGCAACAAGGCATGTGTGAGGATGCAGTAGAACCATGATTGGGAAAGTACACAATGCCAAGAGTGGCGGAGATGTGCTGGACACACCGCAGTATGCAGAACACACCCATATCCATGGCGACATACACCGCTGGTGTATGGAGTGTAGTGGACAGTGGACGCCACCATGTCACCCCAGCCAGTGGGGGACCTCGCGGAAATGTTGCCTGTGCCCCCCCTAAGCGTCACCGGAGTGAGATGGCCCGGTGTACGCCACTCCAGCATAGGGGTGTGAATAAAAAGCACGTAAGCCTGGGTGTGGTCCTCTTCCGGAAAGACCCACGTCTCTGCCAGGGCGGCGCCTCCCACCCCGCCACGAGGCTGATGCCGTCCTCATGAGCGGAGTTGCCTGAGATGCTGTGCGCCTGCCAGACCCCGGCACGCTGGACCACGAACCCATCAGGCCCGCCCCTGCGCAGCCAGGCCACACTGATCACCTGCTGACACCGGCGTGTGTCAAGGAGGGCCCACCACGTGCCGGCACAAGCTCCAAGCCCAAGGCCCGCGACCTTGGCAGCTTCCTCAGACCATCACGGCCTCCACGACACAGGCCCGCCTTACTCCTTTCTCGTTGACGCACTCTACTGCCGCCTTCGGCCCACTCGTCGGACCAGTAGGTCCCATGTGTGAAACTGTGTCCTGAGTCATGAATGGCAGTGACCCCAAATCCGGGCCAGCGGCCACAGCACCAGACCCCCCCGAACTGTGAGGCATAGTTCCATATGGGCATCTTGCGACACGTGGTGCCACTAACCCTGTTCAAGGCCAGCCAGCGACACGTGGTGCCACTAACCCTGTTCAAGGCCAGCCAGCGACACGTGGTGCCACTAACCCTGTTCAAGGCATGTGGATGAGGGACCAGGACTACCCTGTGGACCAGTAGGTCACACATCCAGCACCTAGTCGCAAAGCATGAATGGCAGAGTCCACACCAGTGGTCACACGGAGAGGTGTAAGAGAAAGATGCGGCTCAGTCCGGACGAATGCAGGGTCACATACACGGAGGTGACCGAACACGTGGTGCCACTGAACCTGAACTACGCAGGCCGGTGGGGCCATCCAACCTATGCTGGAGACACTCGGTGAATGGGCCGTGCTGACCACTGCCTCAGGCTTACACCACGGTCAGGTAGGTCACACATTTGGAACTGAGTCTTGATTACACCATGGCAGTGAACATTATTTAAGGCAGAGAACAATTCACTATACACCCTTCGATGTGGTGGCAACAAGTCTGTGCATGGCATCACAACCACACGTGTCTGTGGGCCTACGCGGACTACTGCCCTCGGCCTATGCTGCGCACGAGTGGGATCACAGATTTGGAACTGAACATCGGTAATTCAAAAGGCAGAATACATTTCATCGCACGCACGGAGAGGCGTAAGAGGATGACGCGTTGCAGTCCGGAGGGAACAGGATCATCGTTACGGAGGTGATTGAACACTACCGACAACTGCCACTGTGTCACTAACTATGTGCCTCGCGAGCCAACGACACGTGGCTGTGGGCCACTGCTGACCGCTGCCTCTGGCCTACACTGCGATCCAGTAGGTCACAGAATCTTGATTTGGCAATGTTGGAGTTCACATCTGTGTACCGGCATCATCGCAGACTGCATCCCCTCTCAGCACCTGTGCCACTAAGTGTGTTCCCCGACATTCATGGACACTCACTGGTCGTACATTGGTGGCGTTTGAGTCTATGGAATAGGGGCTAGTTTTCATCCTCATGTAGCTGATACCGAATTGTTGGTGAAAACAAGGGTTGCGCTTTCCACTCCTCCATTTGCTGCTTCCAGATAACATCAGACCTTCCGCATCATGCCCTGGAGGACACCTTCCACTGTCCCCCGCAACCCTCCGCAACATACACCTCGGACTTTGATGGGGACCCGCTCAGGTCACATGGCCCATCTGACTGCACCGCAAGTCACCGTCCCGTGGCTGGGTGCCTGTGCCGGCCGCAGTGCATCCGGGGCCACTAACTCTGTGCTGCTCAGGCCTGGGACCCCTTCTTCTGAGACATTGAATGGCCTCTGTAGCGATGGTCTTGGGTTCATCAACGCCATGTGTCTGTGGCCCTGCGCTGTCCGCATCCTCTGGCCTCAACTGCGGGCCACCAGGGCCCACACATAGCATCACGTCTTGACCGGCCCGGACGTCGCATCACCGCAGGAGGCACACGCCACCACCGCAAGGACCACCTCCAACCGCCATCTGGCAGAGTCGAAACGGTGGTCCTGACAGACCTACGGAGTTGCTCAGACCTGTCGTGGATGCCATCATCTGCCTGATACCCTGCTCAGCACTCCAGGTGCCAGTGACTCAGTGCACCGCAAGCCATTGTCCGTTACTGATTGAGTTTTGTGCTGTTGTGAGGTTGCGCAGCAATGTCACCTCATGCAGTGGGGAAGACCTGGGACTATGATGAGGAAGATGTGTCAAGTGTGCGGACGGGAGATGGCACAGACAATGGGAGGGTAGGAGGCAACAGCCCCAAGGCAGGAATGCAGACTGGTGGTGGTAGTCAAGCTACACACCCGGATCTATTACTGGGTATTGCGCTGTGGACTGCGGACGCAACTGTCACCTCAGGCAGTGTGGGAGACCTGGGACGTTGATGAGGAAGTTGATGCAGGTGTAACACACCCCACTGCATCTGCATCAGGACTAACCCAAAGGGACACAATCCTAGCAATTTCTTCACATGAGCGCGCTCTTCTCTAGTGCCCCTACCTCAGTGCACTGCAACTCACGGAACCTCCTGACTGAATATTGGGTGACCTCTGTCCTTACTCCGGATCCCTCCATGTTGCTCTGCAGTTGACTCTGTTATGCTGGTGTTTTCTGTTTCCATTACACTGGTGTCCACTGTTCAGGTTGTTGCCAGCACCAAGCACTCCGTGCGGGCTGGCTTATACCCACCCCACACACATCCAGCACAGGTGTCACTGTACATGTGGCCCTGCCAATAAAGGGGCCGGGCGCACGTGCCCGTAGCCAGTTCTACATGATATGTGCATGTGTCCCTGTGGTCTTGTTGTATGCATGGGGGCCCTGGGCCCTACGACATTACATTGTGCTGTGTACAGCGGACGCAGACATGTCACCGCAGGCAGCGGGCTAGAACCTGGGCATGTAGCTTTGTCGTCACCCACTCAATTCGTAAGGGGAGTGAACTGTGCCGTCGTACGCAGAGCCAACGTGGGTGTGTGACTGATATGTGCGTGCCCCTGGGCGTGGTTCTGTACTGGGTATGTGCATCTGCATGTGTCTCTATGGCAGTGTGGGTCTCCTTTGTGGGGTGTAGGTGGTCCCTGAAGGGTATTGGAAACCCACGTATGTGTTCTAGTTCGCATTCCATGGGTTCGGCAACACCCGCACCTGTTGGGCCACCTTCTTTTGGCATTCTGACACCTGGCATTGAGGTTCCATGTGTGGGTCGGTGAAGTGTTGTGAGCCAGCCGTGATTGCGGGTGCTTCATGCTGTGTGGTCTGTTGCAGGGGCTGGGTTCTCCTCTGAGTAGCTTGTCTGCCCTGGTCCTGGTGGTGGGTTGTGTGGGATGTCCATGGGCTGTTGTAGGGCGCCGGTGTCAAAGGTGTGGTGTTCGTCTCCAGCATCACTGATGGGTTGTCTGTTCTGACCTGCTGGAGGTGTTGTTTGTCCCTCTGCATTGTGAAGGGGAGATGCATGTTGGCATTGTGTTGGCGCCTTGTTCTTGTCGACATGCAGACTGTGTGACAATGTACATTGTGACTGTTTGGGTGGTGGTGGCTATTTGAGTTGGGACAGTGGACATTTGGCCTACATTGCTGATGTGGGGTTGTAGCCGTAGATATGCATCTCACAGTTCCCTGCTCTGTCCAATGTGATTGTTCTGTTTCTGCGCCTGGGCGGACCCAGTTGTGTCCCCTGTTCTGCAGTGTGGGTGTTGCACTTTGTGCCACATTGTCATGGTATGTGCTTTGATTGCTATGTGTGTGTGCTGCAGTGTGCCACGGGGATGGGGGACATGTCCCTTGGTAATTGTGGGTGTGCAGTGTGCTACACCTCGTTGTGCATGTGTGCCATTGTGCCCATCACCCCCTGTCCCCCCAGTCCCTGTTGGATCCTCACCCTGTTGTTGTTCTGTTGGGTCCTGTCGAGCTGTGTCCGTTCTCCCACCTCCTTGAACCGTCTCCACACTGCTGACTGTGGCCTGGGTTTCCTCCAGCTCCTCCTGTGGCGCTGGACTGCCACCTCCTGTCGCCGTTGCTGCCTTCCTGTTGGCAGCAGGTTTGTGCCTGGTTTAGGTTGTCACGTCCTGGCGGTGCCTCTTGGCCTCCTGGATTGGCCTCCTCGGCACTCCGACTGCATTCCAGGTGGTCTGCTTGTGGGTCAGTTGCTGGTAGTGTTCTGTGACTCCGTGGCGCTGGTCTTGTTTTCCTGCGGTCTGCACCCCGTCTTCCTCTCCCTTTTCTCCTTGGCCTTCCCCGACCCCGTTGTTCCTTGCTGGTGGTCTGTGGGGGTTGTGGGGTTCGCGTTGACCTCTGCACTGGGTCAGGGTGCATCCATGTGCTTTGTCTTGTTTCTGGTGTGTTGTTTCTGTGGTTTTTATGGTGCAATTTCCCGCCAGACGCATGGGATTTGCAGGCCTGTGGCTGCTTTTCGCTACTTTTTGTACTGCGATTGGCCTCATCGCATGATTTCTCGCGTTCGCGTTTCGCATTTTTTTGGCGTGGCGTTGATTTTCACGCTGACATTTGATGCATTATCTGGTGACTATCGCATGCTACCGCCTTGTTGTGAATTCCACGTTGACACGGGGTTATTTTCCCGCGATAGGCTGCGATATTGAAAGTTGTGTTACGCTACTCTTGCGGTAGTTATTGCACGTTCTTGTGAATATACCCCGTAGTATTTTAGAAAGGAAGAGACAGGATTCAACTGATGACGAAAGTGCCTTTTGAGTCGAACTCACATGTGAAATCATGATAGTGTGATGGTTAAATAACCATCAGATGGGGTACTAATAGTGTACACTAATTAACATGAAAATTAATTAACTTAGTAGCTGAATATGCATTGATAATTGTAAAATCCAATGCTCAAATGACACACTTTTGAAATGTGTTGATTTGCAATAGGCAGTGATAGGTATCCATATAGGCCATAGAAAAGCTAAGAAGCAAGTCTCTTTAACTGAAAGCAAAGCTAATATTGGTGAAATGTGCACAAAGTGAATTAGAAGCTTGACCTTAAAATGACATGTTTAGAAATGTTCATCATGACTGCAGAATGTTATGGTTTAATAAATGTATTACTTTAAAAGCAACATTTTATTCTTAAATGCCATATTCCTACTTTCTGATGTTTTTACATAAATGCTTAAATAAGATAGTTATGCCTTTTAGACAATAAATGTTGTTCATATTAAATGGAATGCATTATCTAACAATGATTTTGTCTCTTAGTTAGCATAGTTCCTTGTTCTAGCAGTGAAACAAAATGTGATGTAGAAGGCCGACCTGTGCTCAAATGCCTATGGTAACCAAGGCTTGGTTCCACAATTTAACTACAAAAGAAATGTTTGTAGCTAACTTTGTGATAGCTTTACAATCCACATGTATTTTTCATGCGAACGGAGGAGCTGAACCTGTTCAATGACGAGTGATGCCACCTGATTGGCTCGTGGAGGAAGGAGCCCGATACAATGTCTGCAATATGTATTAATTTCTTTTACATTAGTGCATGTTCCTAGGTAGAGGGTTATTGCTTTACCTTTTCCCTTTCTTCCCTGTAAAAGACCTTTGACAGTTGCAGTTACTGCTGCTTCTGTTTCCCTATTGCCCTGTTATTACCGTCTAATTTTGGCAGATTGCTACTGCAACTGTATGCCGTTTTATTTTTAATTTACTGAGACTCGGCTGAGTCTCATGAACTACACTTTATTGGATGTTCTGCTGCTTTAGTCTGGCTTTGAGCTTTATGCTGCTCTGATCTCACTCTTTTCCTTTTGAATCTGAACTCTTCATGAGTTCCACAAATCTAAGCTTTGATCCCAATCTTTAGTATAGGGAATTAGTCTATTTATGGAATGTGCTTACTGTATTACTTTGGGTCTAACCTTTTTTTTAATGAGATTTCTGCACACTTATTTGATTTATGGACTAATCAAAATAAATACAATGAAAATAACTTTACTAATCTCACAATGAAATTGGTTCTCTAATTGGCAGTGCACCCTGTCCAATTAGGGACCACAATCCTAAGTCAGATATATAACCTAAATTAACCTGTGCTCTCACTCTGGTAGCTTGGCACAGAGCAGTCAGCCTTAACTTAAGAGGAAAGGTGTAAAGTATTTGTTCAACACTTAAATTGCAGTAACACAGTGAAAACACTACAAAAGGACTCCACACCAGTTTTGAAAAATAGAGCATATTCATTTGAGTAAAAACAAGACCAAAATGGCAAAAATCTAATAAGTAAAACTTGAGATATGAATTTTTAAAGAATAATCTGCAATATAGTGCTTTAAAGTCAATAGCACTTAGGGGGTTACTTGAGGTCGTGCTGGAGCGAAGTAAATCCAAAGTTTCAGGCCGACTGCGATGGAGGGCAGTCCGGCTACAAGACCTGCTGAGGTCCAGCTGAAAAAGTACCTTGGATGGAGCAAGCGTCGTTGTTGAACATTCACGCAGTCTCTTTAATGTGTCGAAGTCGATCCTCGAAGTAGGGTCCCGCATTGTCGTCGAGCCACTTATGATGCAGGTGCTGCATCATCGTTGAGCCTCGCAGCTGGGACCTTGGATTGGTGCTGCATCATTGTCGCACCTCGCAGTCAGATCATCCTCGGGCAGGGATGTCTTCGGGTCAGCACTGCATCAGCATCGAAGAGCACTGCGTCAGTTCCGATTGCCGCAAGGTCGTCACTGCATCACTTTGTTTGCAGGAAAACAGTTCAAGATCCTATTTTCAAGGCCCCGGACTGGATTAGCAACTCTTGGCAGGGCAGGACTCACAGTTGGCAGAATCCAGCAGCTGAAGCAGAGTTGATGGAAGTCTTTGATGGCCCTAAGAATTCAAGAACAGGGGGCAAACCAGCAAGCCCTTGGATAAACTTGGGTTCAAGGCTGTAGAGAGCACACCCAGTACTTTTCATTCCCAGGCAAAAAGCAGCAGGCAGCAGGCCAACACTGCAAAGCAGGTAGCATAGTGGCAGTCCCTTGTGCAGCACAGCAATCAGCACGTCGCAGGCCAACACACCAAAGCAGTTAGCCGAGTGGTAGTCCCTCCTACAGCACAGCAGCTCTTCGTTCTGGCAGAATGCCCTTGGTTCTAGCAAAGTTCTGATTTGGTGGTGTCAGGGGATCAGTACTTATACCCAGCTGTGTCTTTGAAGTGGCGGAGACTTCAAAGAGGCCTTTGAAGATCACAAGGTCCCTTCTTTTCCTGCCCTGGCTCCAGACTCACTACAGGGAGGTATGCAGTTCTTTGTGTGTGTCGCGGTCCTGCTCACCTGAAGACCAGGCACCATCGGGGAGCAACTGGCATGGGTCGTAACATTACCCCCTCCAAAAGGCCACCCAACCAAACGTGGTTTAGAGGAGTTACGGGAATGGAACAGACGCACCAGACGAGGAGAATTCACATGGTGAGCAGGTTCCCAGGATTGTTCTTCGGGTGGATATCCTTTCCAATTCACCAAGTAGAAGAGCCTACCCTGATATCTCTTGGAATCAAGAATACGATTAGCCTCAAACTCCTCATGATCATCAACCACAAGTGGTGGTGGAGGAGGTGTGGGGTGAGTAGTAAGAACAAAAGGTTTGATCAACGAGGTATGGAATACAGGATGGATCTGATACTCAGCAGGTTATTCCAGTCTCATGGCCACAGGGTTTATTATTTGTAAAATTTTAAAGAGACACAGATACCTGGGCTGGAATTTCTGGGATCCCTCTAAACGTAGATTTTTGGATCAGCCAACCATACCATGTCTCCTGGGACATACAAAGGTACTGAATACCCATGTGTATCTGCCTGTTTCGTTGTGTTCTCTTTTGTAGCATGCAGGTGTGTTTGTGTGGTTCTCCAGATGTGGCACAAAGTGAGTCAACTGCCAGCACCCTGTAAGTGGGCTGTATGGGCATGGATTTAGGATGGAAAACCATAGAATAAAAAAAGATGACATTCCCAATTCAGAGTGTTGACTTTTGTTGTATGCGAATTTAGCCACCGGTAGAGCTTTAACCCAACTACTGGTTAAAGTGGATAATAAACAACTAATGTATTGTTCCATAGACTGGCTAGTATGCTCATTTTGCCCATTACACTGTGCGTGATAAACTGATGACAGCCATATTTCCATTTGTAGGGCAGTGCATACCTCCTGCCAAAATCTTGACTCAAAATGAGGATCCCCAGTCAGAAACTATAACTGTTGGTATACCATAGAGCCTTATTACATGTTGTATGAATGTATCTACCAGATCTTTGGCTGTGGGAGCATTGGATAGCGGCATCAAATGAGCCATCTTGGAGAATAGGAAGGTACAGTGAGTGGGTGCAGAAGAGATGCTGGTGGATCATGTGAAGCCTTGTTAGTAGCAAATATCGGACAAGAGCACACAAACACCTGTATGTCATGTTCTATGGTTTACCACCATAACCATCGAAGGCATAACTCTCGAGCTTTTGTTATTCCAGGATGGCCAGCCAGCCAAAGCTGAGAAATGACAGCATTCAAGACTACAACCAAAGGGGTAATTACACAGTTTTCAGTTTTTCTTGATCTCAACAAGGAGTTCTTCAATGGAAAAAACAACCCTCCATCCTCTCTAGGAATCATGGGTATAGCATCTTATGTGGTGGTATGGTGTAAATGAGAGATGCATATACGGGACAGTGTGTCAGCTTTTGCATGTTGAGTCGCTGGCCGGTAGGTCATAACTAATTCAAACTCGCTAACAAATAACACCTGTTGAGGTGTCAAAGCGCGAGTAGAATGCCCCCCACTAGGTAATGCCTACACTCCTGAAATGCTAAATTGATGGACAGCAATTCTCTTTCAGCAATGGTGTAATTTTGTTCTGCAGGCAAAAGCTTTTTAGAGAAAAAGGGAATAGGATGCACGAGACCTGTTTCAGAATCTCGCTGTGACAAAACCCCTCCTAAACCGTATTGAGAAAAATCAGCCTCTATGTAGAAGGGTGACATAGGATCAGGGTGTATCAGGACAGCAGCAGTAGTGAACCTGTTTGTAAGGAGATCAAAGGTGTTTTGAACATTGGCTGATCAATGAAAGATAATCCCTTTCTTTAGTAACCTTGTGATAGGTGTTATGATATCTTAGAAATAGGTGATAAAACACCTGTAGAACTTTGCAAACCCAAGTAGGGCCTGTACTTCCTTTACACATGTAGGAGTAAGCCAAGAGGTTCTGGCATCAGTTTTCATTTGGTCCATCTGGATCCCTGCGAGGGGTATAACAAAAAACAAAAAATGTACCTTGGAGACCTAAAACAAGCATTTCTCTATTTTGACAAAGAAATATATTTCTCAGGGCTTCTGTAGTACCTTATTGACATGGTGTTCATGGTCCTGCGTAGTCTTAAAAAATATCAGAATATCGTCAATATAGACAATGACAAAGATATTAAGAAATTCCTTGAGAACTTTGTTAATGAAGAACTGAAAAGCCACAGGAGCATTACACAAACTAAAAGGCATGACACAATATTAATACAGTCCGAATTTCGTGCGGAATGCAGTTTTTCATTCATCCCCTTTGCAGACTCGGATTAGGTGGTAAGCTGTGCGAAGTTCCAATTTGGTAAATACTGTGGCATGCCTCAACTGCCAAACAGAACCATTATCAAGGGTAGTGGGAACTTGTTCTTGATCGTCACCTTATTGGAAGCCCTGTAATTGATGCATGAGCGGAGAGCTTCCTCTTTTTTTGGCACAGTAAAAAGGGGAGAGGATACAGGGGAAGAGGAATGCCTAATGAACCAATAGAACAACATCTCATCCAAGTATTCCCTCAAGTGTTGGGTTTCAGGTCCTAAGAGGGCATAAATTATGCTACGCTGGAGTGTCACCCCTGGTACTAGATCAATTCTACTGTTGAAACTGCAGTGAGGTGGAAACTCAGAGGCTTTTGCTTTGTCAAAAACATCAGCATACTGTAAATAGGAAGCAGGAATTTTTGCTGTGTCATGAGTGACACAGGAATCACAAATGAGTGAGGAACCCCATTCTTTTGCTTCCTGATAGCAATGTTGTAAACAGTGTTTGGAATCTTAGGTGATGGTGTGTTTTACCCAAACAATCCTGGGATTATGTAGTTGGAGCCAAGGTACACCTAGGATGGCTCCAAAGTTGGGTGTGTCAATCAAATCAAAACTGATTAACTTGGAATGACCATCATCACATATCAGCATAATAGGTTCTGTTTGCATGGTAATCAGCCCGGATGATAATTCCGATTCGTCAACTACCTGGACAGGTTCTGGATCTATCTTTTGAAGACAAGTAATACCAGGGGATTTAGTTAGCGTGATATCCATGAAATAACTGGTTGCCCAGAGTCTAACAGGATGGGAAGAACAGTCCAGTTGGGATTGGTTATAACCATAGTTACCATAATAGTGAAGCGCTGTGGTACCCAGACCACCGAACCAGCAGGATATCCCTCTCTGCTCACAGGAAGGCTACTGCTTTAACCAAGAGCCACAGTTTTCTTAGGAGAGAGGTCCTTAGGTTAATGGGGCATTCAAAGGCATACTGACCTCTCTTACCGCAATACAGACAAAGATTCTAAGAACTTCTCTTGTCCTTCTCTTCTTCAGTCAGTGGTCCTCTGATTCTGCCTACTTGCATGGGTTCTGGAGTAGGACTGGATTTGGTCTCATCTTCCAAGTCCCCTCAGAATACATAAACCTGGGAGGAGCTGGTCGTATTCCTTTCTGCTGAACACTCACTCAGCTGATAATCTAATTTCACCACAAGGTTGATTAAATCTGCACTGTCTTCTGGAGGATCAACCACCTGTGACAATATATCCTTCTACTCATCACAGAGTCCCTAGTAAAAAAGAAAGGTCCTTTTTTTTAGATGGCCAATGAGTCTCAGAAACCAGTCTATTGAAGCTGGTTATATATGTCAATAAATCCTGTTTATGCAGTCTAAGATTAACCCTTTGGATGCGTCGGACGGCCCCCGGCCGTCCGACGTCACGGTGGGCGTGTGCGTCGGATGGCCGGGAGCCGTCCGATCTGCGCACGTGTCAAATTTTGCTGCATCGCGGGGGAATTCCGCCCGCATTCAAAGGGTTAAGAAGTTTGGTATCACTGGCCTGCATAAAAGTGTGTTTGGCAAACAGTCACCACATTTGTTCTTTGAATGCTACGAAATTATACAATATCGGATTGTCATTGTCTAGAAGTGGTATTGAGCAATTGGTGGCAGTACTGGCCAAATAAGAGATTACAAAAGCTACTTTAGCAGCATGATCTGAGAATGCTGCAGGTTTACTCAAGAACTGAAGATTACATTGCTTCATAAAAAATGCTAAATTTGGTGCTGACACTACTGAAGCATTCTGGGGAAGCCAAAGGAACTGGGGTGACTATTGTCAAATTAACAGGCAGGTTCTCATTACCTGGTTGGGTCTTGTCATACTGAAAAGTGCCTGGCTGCAAGGTTTTCGGTATGGCACTGGGTGTGCACCCCCATGGACCCCCTTTTATCCTATATTTAGCCAGTTCACCTTTCAACACCTGAATCTCCTGTTTCAGGTCCTGGGCTTCTGCCTGAATAGCCGATAGTACAAGATCAAAGTCTTGCAAAGTTGGTTTGCTTGTCCCACCTCCCATGAGATTGGGATTCTCTGGGAGCCCTGCTTGATCCATCTCCATTTGGGTTGAATTAATTTTCATGGGTTTGGCTTTCTGTCACGGTTCCACTCACCTGAAGACCAGGTATCGTGGAAATGAGATAGTCCGACCTCTCACCTCAGGACTTATCCTCCATCCTGGAGTACAGACATGGGCGATAAGCCATAAGGGGAAAAGGGTGAAAGAAGGGAAAAGATGAGAAGGTTTCCTGATGATACTGCTCACTCAAGGTAGGTGCTCAGTATGGGTTCCCCCATGATGTGTCATAAGCCACAGAGAAAGTGTTCCAGTTGCGTCCTTTAAAGATAGAAAAAATAGGACAAAGGGGTGGTGAGTACAAACAATATTCACACAGGTTAGACACAATCTCCTCTAATCATACATTAGATAGCAGTGGATAATGCTCACCCAAAAAGTGTAATACATCGCATTACAAAAAAGTACACTACTACATCCCTAGGAAATGCACCGCACCACCTGACTCCTATTGATCTATAGGAGTTAATCCATACACAGATGCTATTAATTGAATAGGAACATTTTAAATCCGGGCATTGTGCAAAACATTCTGAAACACAAACATGAAATCAAGGGAGATGAAGTAAACATAGTCTCAAATTCAAAAATAGCTGGCCAAAGGTAGACTGAAGGTGCTGGGTACGGGGTTATCACAAGAATTGTTCTTGCTGATGTACTTAAGAAACAGGAGGGCTTTATACCTCAAAAGATGAAATATCCCGTGGAATAGTGCACTGACCTTGAAGGGAAAAACAGGAAGGAAACAGCAGAAAATTGTGGACCGGTCTGACAAATTCTGGCGACTTGCGCAGAGGATAGCAGGATGAAGCAGCAGAAAAAGTGGGACCCCATCGGCCTGTCTGCTGCATGAGACATTTCAGAGAAGGCAAAGCAGAGCAGGACCAGGTGGGAATGGCAGAAAAGTGAGTTAGAGCAGCCTGCATGTGAAATCCTCCTCTATTTCAAAAGGTAAATTGAAGCCAAGCAGTCAGTCAGTCAAATAGCTTTATTTCGATATGAATATCATAAAAGCATCACGATTCAACAATATTACAAAAAAGAAAATGCAATTCATTATAATAAGATTGTTAAAATGTGGCAATACAATATCTCTAGACAAATAAAATGTAAAGCTATTTCCTACATATAAAATGATTTCATTTTGATTTATACAATTTAAAACAGTAATACGTAATTAAAAAGAAGTGTATAATATTCCTTGTCGAGGACAAGATGTGACGTTACAAATTACGATTGTCCAGTATACATGCTCGTGGGCAATCTAAGTCAGTTTTGGGTCACCCTTCGAACAGCCATATGCCTGATTAGCCAGGCTCGGCCCAGAAACTTAGCAACTCCGCAAACATAAAGGGTTCTCGGATCAGTTCTCAATATACGTAAGGCAACTCGATGGTCGTGTGGGCCTAATTGTTTACAGATTGGGAGAAGCCAAGAGGACCTAGCACTTGCATATGCAGGGCAAGCGAACCTGAGGTGTGCAATACTCTCTTTGGAGGTCCCAAGGGATGGGCATACTTCAGTAGTCTGATGGGGGAGGCGCCACTTCGCAGTGAATTCATGGACTGGGAGTGAGCCAAGTCTGAATTGAGTGTATAATGCCCTATCCCTAGGGATCTGGATTATGTCCAGGTAGGGTTCGAGACCTCTAGATTGCTTGTGTTGGAAGAATTCTTCCGTAAGCCTTCCTAAGTTTGGATTACTGAGGTCCCTAGTATCTATCCAGTCCCAATAGATGCGTTTAAGCTCTGCCTTAGTCGGTGGGCTTTCAGTGTCCCATGATTCTTCAAGACCAAGGGTTATCATCAATGCCTTGACATTTGAAATCCATTTTATCCTCTTACAGGTGTCCATCCTCATTACTTCTGCGAAAGCCTCTGCATAATTAGCAAGTTCGGGAGTGCTCCTAAGGCGTGCCCAATACAGCAGTGGGCGAAGTTTGGCCAGGTCTTTAATGGGGCGCCTGCCTAGATCGTATGTCAAGGGGGTTAAAGGGGTGCCCTGTGGTAACATGATCAGGTCCCTAAAGAATTTGTGTTCTGATCTGCTAATCTCATTGAGATTGTCAAAGCCCCACAGCTCGGCTCCATAAAGAGCCGAGCTAACTGCCTTGGCTCCATACACGACGAGTGCCTGGGCAATAGGTCTACTAAACGATGAGCGATGTTCTTTGCTCAGTGCCCCGGCAACACGTTTGTGATTCAGGAGCATTTTATCAAGGTGGGGTCTCCACTGCGCTTTTTCTGAAAGGCGTATCCCAAGACAGTCAAAGGTGGTGACTCTCTCAAGGTGTATCCCATCTAAGGTGATGTTGTTCCTGAATGATTTGTGGGGATAGCATGTCATGAATTTTGTTTTAGATATATTTATAACCAACCCCCGGGTGTTACAGAAAAGTTGGAACCTATTCAGTAACCCTGGGCATCCAATTCCGCTCCGCTCGCGGAATTTGCGGAATTTAGGCAATTTTGCGTTCCGCGGAGAACGCGGAATTGCCAACAATTCCGCGATCCGCGGCGTAGCGGAATTATTTTCTTGTTCGCGCTTTAAAAATGCGTTCTAGCGCGCGATAGCGACTTACCGGGATTCCTGCGTTTGCCGACGGGTTTTCCTATCCGTTCGCGTGCGCCACGAGATTTCGGTAGCTGGCCGCGTTATCCCGCGAGAGTTTGCGATCGCGAACATGTCATTCGCCGCGCCATCCGACAACGCGAGAGTGTGCGATCGCGAACACGTCATTCGCCGCACCATCGTGCACCGCGAGAGAGATTGCGATCTCGAACACGTCATTCGGGCGCGCCATCGGACATCCGGCGGAATGTTGGTAAAGCTCGCGATCCCGAACACACAAAATTTTCAATCTGGAGAACAATAACATCGCAAGCAGCATAAAACCTTCTATAAATTGATGATTTGGATGAAAAAAAAACTCAGATTGATATTTGGCTGTCCTTTTTTGTCAAATTTTTGGGGGGAGAGGGAGGAAGTGCCACAGAGTCTCCTACTTCCTGTTCCTGTCCAGCAGGCTCCTCCCAGTGCTTTGTCCATCTCCTGTTCATTTTTCACTTGGATTTGAGCTGGAAGGATCACTTTTTGTGTCTGCTGCATCATTATCATTTGATTTGAGGATTTTGGGATTTGAGATTTTACAAGTAAGTTGGTGTTGTTAGATTGGGGCATTGCAGTTGCTGCAACTACAATTTTTGTACTTTTCATCATTTTTAAAAATAAATAGTTGTGGGTAGCCAGTAGGCCCAGAGCTAGTCATGGGTGGGTGCATGATGAAACATGATGATACAACTGTTCCTTTGCTGTGTGGTGTATTTATTAATTTCAAACATCATTTAGGGGGCATGGATGGCATTGGATTGAATTGCAAAATGTGTTTTTTTGGGTGTATTTCAGTTTTTTGGGCTGTGTGTTAAATACATGCCTTAGTTGTGTGTGGTGTGCTGCAGGCCTTGTTTCGCCCTGTGGATTTTCGTTTTTGTATTTTATTGCATTACAGGCAAAGCAGTGTGGTTTACCATGCAGCCTTTGCCTGGCTATTATAGGCCTGTTTTCAGTACATTGTTTTCCAGGCCTCCTGCTTGTTGCTTGTGATTTGTGAGTGTCCATGTGGCTGGTAGCCATTTCTGGTGGGAGTTATAAGTGTGCTGCTTTTGCCATATACTAAGGCCTGCATGTGTTTCCTTTGTGGCCTAGGCTTCTTGTTGTGGTCCTGGCCATGGGGCTGGCGGCCATTTTGAAGACAGGCAGTGTGCTTTTTGCCATAGGCCTGCATTGTCTGTCTTCAGTTTCTTGTTGTTGTGGGCCTGGCCATAAGGCTGGCGGCCATTTTGAAGCCAGGCAGTGTGCTTTTTGCCATAGGCCTGCATTGTCTGTCTTCAGTTTCTTGTTGTTGTGGGCCTGGCCATGAGGCTGGTGGCCATTTTGAAGCCAGGCAGTGTGCTTTATGCCATAGGCATGCATTGTCTGTCTTCAGTTTTTTTGTTGTTGTGATCCTGGCCATGAGGCTGACGGCCATTTTGAAGCCAGGCAGTGTGCTTTTTGCCATAGGCCTGCATTGTCTGACTTCGGTTTTGTTGTTGTTGTGGGCCTGGCCATGAGGCTGGCGGCCATTTTGAAGCCAGGCAGTGTGCTTTTTGCCATAGGCCTGCATTGTCTGTCTTCAGTTTCTTGTTGTTGTGGGCCTGGCCATGAGGCTGGTGGCCATTTTGAAGCCAGGCAGTGTGCTTTTTGCCATAGGCCTGCATTGTCTGTCTTCAGTTTTTTTGTTGTTGTGGGCCTGGCCATGAGGCTGGCAGCCATTTTGAAGCCAGGCAGTGTGCTTTTTGCCATAGGCCTGCATTGTCTGTCTTCAGTTTCTTTGTTGTTGTGGGCCTGGCCATGAGGCTGGTGGCCATTTTGAAGCCAGGCAGTGTGCTTTTTGCCATAGGCCTACATTGTCTGTCTTCAGTTTCTTTGTTGTTGTGGGCCTGGCCATGAGGCTGGCGGCCATTTTGAAGCCAGGCAGTGTGCTTTTTGCCATAGGCCTGAATTGTCTGTCTTCAGTTTTTTTGTTGTTGTGGGCCTGGCCATGAGGCTGGTGGCCATTTTGAAGCCAGGCAGTGTGCTTTTTGCCATAGGCCTGCATTGTCTGTCTTCAGTTTCTTGTTGTTGTGGGCCTGGCCATTGTGAAGCCCGGTAGTGTGCTTTTATCCATAGTCCTGCAAGATTGTGGCCTAGTCTGCCAACAGGCCTTTCATCCAGTAGGCGCAGAGGTAGTCAGGGGTGCATGAAACAACTGTTTCTGTGTGTTCTGTTGAATTTAAACATCATTTAGGGCACATGGATGGCATTGGATTGAATTGCAAAATGTGTATTTTTGGGTGTATTTCACTTTTTTGGGCTGTGTGTTAAATACATGCCTTAGTTGTGTGTGGTGTGTTGCAGGCCTTGTTTAGCCCTGTGGATTTTCGTTTTTGCATTTTATTGCATTACAGGCAAAGCAGTATGGTTTAGCATGCAGCCTTTGCCTGGCTATCGTAGGCCTGTTTTCAGTACATTGTTTTCCAGGCCTCATGCTTGTTGCTTGTGATTTGTGAGTGTCCATGTGGCTGGTGGCCATTTCTGGTGGGAGTTATAAGTGTGCTGCTTTTGCCATTTAGGCCTGCATGGTTTTCCTCTTGGCTTACTGCTTGTATCCATCCCCTTTGCCAGCTGCAGCTCCCTGAATGATGTGATGAGCAAATAATTTAATGCCAAACAGGGTCCACTTCTATTACATTTGTATTTTTGTTGTTGTTCCTCTTCTTTCCTATCCTTCCTGACAGTGTACACAGTATACCATGAAAGCCCTTGTTGACAGTCTCACAAATGGCTACACTAATTTATATCTTTTATTTGTTTGTTTGTACTACTAGTAATTGAACCACAACAACAAATGCAATATTTCACTGATGTTCTTCTCCTGGCTTCTTTGCTTTTAGGTGCACAAAAAGACAGAGGAGGAGGTGTCATCATCATCATCATCACCCGTTGTACTGCCAGGCAGAAGTCCTGCTGCGCGTCACGTCCACGTGTGACCACAGACATCTCTGCAACTTGTGCACTTTCGTCCTGCTGACATCTGATGAAGATGGCCCCAAAGAAAGGTACCAGGTCCTCCAGTACCAAGAAAGTTGCCAGTGAGAAGAAGAAGGAACAGAAGAAGGAAGTGGCACTTGCCAAGACTGGTGTGCCGGCCGATGTGTTTTTTGGTTAAAAAAAACTTACGCCTGCAGCAGCGGTGTACGGCTGGGACCAAGCTGGGAGCAGCACCTCCGCATCAGCTGGCCCACCCCAGCAACCTAGGCCCAAGCCCATGACTGTGGCAGAGGTAGCCAGTCTACTAACGACCAGTGATGTTGAAATGTCATTATCGCAAAGTAGTACCCAATCCATGCACTCGCAGGCGGAAACTCAGCAGATAAGTGGGCAACCACAGCCGCAACCACAGCCGCAACCCCAGCCGCAGCCCCAACCCCAGCCGCAGCCGCACCCCAGCCGCAGCCGCAACCCCAGCCGCAGCCGCAACCCCAACCCCAGCCGCAACCCCAGCCGCAGCCACAACCACAGCCGCAGCCGCAACCCCAGTCGCAGCCGCAACCACAGCCGGAACCTCAGCCGCAACCCCAGCCGCAACCCCAGCCGCAGCCGCAACCACAGCCGCAACCACAGCCGCAGCCGGAACCACAGCCCACAATAGTAGTTGTTCCACCTGAAGTAGGGGCAGTTCAGAAAATCGAGCTTTTTGCAGACGAAGAGGAGCAAGCCACTGTTCCAGAAGATCCATTGTCTTCCAGACCCCCAGCAAGGAAAAGGAGGGTTAGTCCATCAACTTCTTCTTCAAGCCCGCTTCTGATGATCTAGATGCCACTTGGAAGCCACCAGCTCAGCCTGAGAGTGATGCACGCCACAAGACAAGGCTAGTGAAAAGGAAGGTTCCAGAAAGCCTTAGAGTTATGGAGGTACATGTAGACGAGGGGGGTGATGATGATGATGATGATGATGAAGAGCCAGTCATCATGAACATCACTCCTGGGCCTGCGGAGATGGAGACCAACATTATTAGACTATCCAAAATCGCTGCGAGGGATGTAGCACGGATACCACCAACACAGGTAACGCCAACACAACCTCCAGCTTCCATATTTGCCTTTGCAAAGGCCCGGCAGGGACCTACATCCAGCTCAACCACCACCTCAGTAGGTGGTGGTAATGTAAGTGCACAGAGTCAAATTCCAGGCACACCCTCCAGTTCATCTGGTATTGAAAGTGGCACCTCCAGCAGCGCCAGAAAGTTCTCCTCCCCAGTTTGGGACTTCTTTTCGGTTAGCAGTAAGGAGGAGAACATTGCTATATGCTCAATTTGTCGGCAGGCTGTTAGGCGGGGTAAGCTTGGTACAAACTATGGTACTGGAGGACAAACAAGTCATAAGTCATCTAAAAAAACACCACAGTATCAAGTGGGAGGCTCACCTACTTCACTTAGAAAAAAGTAAAACTGGACCCATTGCTGTTGTTGGGGATGACGAAGTAGGGGAAGATATGATCGCGGTGGAAGGTCAACAAGAGGGAGACATTTCTAGCCCTACCCCCAGCAGTGTAGTGGTAACGCCCACATCCTCAGCAACATCTCAGTGGCAACGTAGTAAGAGTCAGCCTGAGACACCAAGGCAACCGGGCACTGCAATGAGCAAAAGTGCAGCGTCGATGAGCCTAGCTGGGTTCAAGAAGAAAGGTGCACCACAAAGGAAAATATTCCAGCCTACCATTGACAGCATGCTTAGGTCGGAGGGGCAGTACCAATGCAACCACCCAACGGCACGGTTGTTCAATGCGAAGCTGGCTAAAATGTTAGCGCTGGACCTTCTCCCTTTTTCATTTGTGGAGGGGTGGGTTTCCTTGAATTTGTGTCAGCCATCTGCCCTAAATGGAAGGTTCCCAGCCGGTCCTATTTTGCCCGAGTTGCTGTTCCAGCACTACATCACGATGTGCTGGAATTGGTTGGACAAGCTTTGCAGCAGAGTGCTGTTCACAAAATCCACCTGACAACAGACATGTGGACCAGTTGCCAAGCCACTGATTACATGTGCATCACTGCACACTGGGTCTCTTTTGTGGGGGTTAGAGAAAAGCTATCTGAAGTAGGTGCTGTTGACACAGCTGAGATTTTTAATGCTTCTCGGAAACATGCAACTGTAGCCATGTTCGCCATGGAGAAATCTCATACTGCTGCAAACATTTTGGAAGAGTTTAACAGCAAGGTCTTTGAATGGCTGCGCCCCAGAGGGCTTCACATTGGTTTTGTTGCCATGGATAATGGCAGTAATATACTTAAGGCCATGGCGCTTGGTGCCTATTTCAGGGTCCCATGTTTGGAGCACTGCATTAACATTATAGTTCAAGACTTTCTGAAAAAAGAACCCATAGTCAGCAACTTACTGACCACCTGCCGCAGAATATGCACGCATTTCAGCCATTCTTTTAAAGCCCGGAAGCAGCTGAGGATCATTCAACGTGACTATAGAATGCCAATCAAAGCACTCATCCAGGAGGTGGCAACACGTTGGAACTCAACGTATTACATGCTTGACCATCTGTTTGAGCAGTACAGACCAATCAATGAATATGTCATGCGAAGGGCGGATGCTACTGTGAAAGGCATGACCCTTCAGATGGACCAATGGTGCCTAGTTAAATCTCTTACAGAGATGCTTCTTCCTTTCGAGATCTTCACACGTGAAGTCAGCAAGGAGGACTGTACGATGGGCCAAGCTATCCCATTGTTGCACATGCTACAGCAACAGCTGAAGGAGGTGTCTGAAGCGTACATAGGTGTGGAGGAAAAAAAAGAAGCATATGAGTTGGTGGAGAGCTTATCATGTCGCTTAAGTGAAAATGCAAGGGTGCAAAATAAGATTCTGTCACAAGAACATTACATTTGTGCCACAATTCTGGATCCACGGTACAAATCGGCACTGCACAGTAAGACATTACTCCCTTTTTCAGAAGTGGATGTTGCCCGGTACAAAACTTGGATAGCTGAGGCAGCCAGTACATTGGAAAATGAACGGCTGGTAATTAAAGGCCTCAAACCCACGTCAAGTACTGCAGCAGGGCATCCGGCGTCAAGTTCAACTTCAGAGCCTGTGGGCAATGCATTTGGTTCACAGCTGTCACCAACACTATCGACAACAGCAAGAACCGGATCATCAGCCCCAGTACAAACGGCACAGGATTGGTATTTACAGCAAGGACTTGCTAGGTCCAGTGCTGATGCAAAGACAAAAGAGGCCGAACAAAGTGTAGCACCCCTGAACTTTGACCGAATGGTCCAGGCCTACCTGGATGACCCAACAGAGGTCTACATTGATCAAAACCCATTGCGGTATTGGTATGGCAAAAGGGGCCAATGGCCAGTGCTCAGCAGGCTGGCGATAAACTATCTGGCTTGCCCTGTCGCAAGTGTCTCTTCTGAACGTGTTTTCAGTGCTGCTGGTTCCATTGTAACAGTGAAAAGGACCAGTCTCTCACCCAAAAACGTGGAGAGGTTAACCATGATCAAAATGAATCAGCAATTTATACCACCGAATTACACAATACATGAATCAACGCAGGAAGATGAGGACAGCGGCTCAGGTGACGGAAGTAGCGTGTTGGATGCTGATTACCTACTTCTGGTTGAACCCCCAGAGTTTGAGGACGAGCTATACTTCCCTGACAACTAGGCTTCCACTTCTTACTGTGGTTCTCCCTTATTTACTTCTATTTGTGTGTCTGTCTTTCTGTTTGGAAACTTCAAATCACAACATATCCATCACCACCGTCTTCGTATTTTATTGCCTTATATGAGTTTCAGCTGTTTGCATTTCAGTCCACTCCTCCGAGTCCTGCTCCTCCATCCTCCTGAATCGACCTAAATCTATTGCCCTCAAGCCAGATGATGATTGGATGTAGCATAATCAAAGAAAAACTAAAATCTTGCCTCGTTGTGTCTCTCCAAAAGAAGTGGAACATGATGATGACTACTATAGCTATCCTCCTTTCCGAGCCGATACAGACTGCCCATTAACTGAAGATGAGAAGGAACAGGTAATGAATGATGACATGCATTGGACGCTGACTGAGTGATTTGTGTTGTTGTTGTTTGTAGTGCATGAAGGTAATTCATTCTGTACTATTATCTAATCTAGACACTAAAAGTAACTCAATGCAATGTTTGTTTCCATTCTTGTTTTTTAATAACAATTTTCTACTTCTACTGCAGGCTGATCCATTGTATTTTGAATCTGGAAAGGGGACTCGATCTGTACACTACTGCACACTGAGTTGGACAACACACCATGATGATGACCACAGTGACATAATATCTTCGCAGTCACTCAGTACGATCCGAGATGATTGATGGAATAACTCAGGGCGTTTCATGAGTGCATTAAAAGGTAACCAAGTCAACAACAACCACTGCAGACCTACATGTCTGTGTAGTGGTGGAGTCGAGTGTGGTGGTATGACTGACAGCGGGGCATTGATTTAGTCACTTAATTTGTAAAATGGTATGTTCCTGTATATCTGCTTTGTCTACCTCTGTCAAAAAAGGTACGCTAAATGGAGGATGGGTCACGGGTGCCGTGGGCCTGCTCTGTCCTGTTGTTGTTGGAGGTTAATGCTGGAAACAGACTAGAGTAGACATGATGTATCCAAATCCATGCCGCCTCTGAAAGTAATCTTGTTGCACTCCACCGTAATTTAGGCATTTTTTTCTACTTGATTTTTCAATATCCCTTTTGTTTTCCCATCTGCAATTACAGGCCGGCCCTTACCCTGTGCTTCACTGGAAAAAACAACTCTCACTTACCTTACCAATGAATCTACATCTACCAGGCAGGCAGTGGCGTCACCCAAGATTGATGGCCGGAGCGTCCATGGAAGGGAGGACCAAGACGAATGCCGAGATGCAACTCCCCATTTTGACCAGGATAACATACAGTAACAGTATCAACTTTCATCATCTTTTAAATTTGATTCATTTTTTGTCTTCAATCATTACTACAGTGTGTTGTTGTTGTTGTTATGTTTGCTCTCTGCTTATAATTCAATTCATCCCTACAGCTATTTTTGACTTTTCTTTGCTATCTTTAAGCCCAGGCCGGTACAACAGAACAGAAACTGTATGTAATTCGGGTCTCTCTGAGGGCAGACAGGCAAGGCAAATTGCATAATATACTGCTGCCCTGTACTGTCTAATTGTCTAGTAGTAGTAGTTAGTAAGTACTATCATTAACCATCAAGTTATCATCATCATGCATGCATTTCCTTTTTCTCCCTCAACAGATTTATGGATATGGTTGTCTGCCAAGATTGTGTTTTGTTGTTGTCCATGCGTACTGTTTTTCTTTGTCAAACCTTTCCCAAAACCCCCCTTCCCAACCATTCATCAAACCCTAACCATCTTCCCCCGGGCTGTGTGACTTATTGAGGCGTGACTAAATTAAATGTGCACCAATAATTTATCACACGCTTGCTGGGGCGGATGTGGCTAAAGCAACAAAAATTCATTTTCAAGGCAGGGCGAGGATCTTCTTCTGCTTGCCCACCTATGAGCAGTATATGTGCAAGATAATTTTTTTACCAAAGGAACCTAATCCATCAGCATTAATTGCCGGCATAGATTGGATTTGTTGTCATCCTCCGAAACAGCACTAACGGTTACGCTTTTGTCGAGTGTACTGTAGGCCTAGTCGAGTGACTCGACACAGCTAGAGTTTGTAACTCTATGTACTAGGCTATCCCCGCCACCATTATGTTTCCTTGTATTTTGGCATATTATTGTTTGGCAGTAAGTTCCGTACTGTACTTCGTTCTACTACTCCTCCCACAGTCTCTCTCAGGCGACTGACTGTCTCATTTTCTTTTTTTTGCAAATGCTACTGCCAGGGTCTACTACTACTACCACCACAACCATGGCATGTTGGGAAAGAAAACCATCATCACCATGCAGCCATCGCCGTGCCCAAGTTAAACATCAAGCACAGGTAAGAGAAGAAGTTTGGGGGAGGCATAATTAATAGCGGAATTTTTTTCATTAATTCTATTTCACACACCCCTTTGAGTCCAGTTGCAGAATGCATAGATTAGGAGAAGAGACTGACAGTATTAGTAGGACAAGTCCCTCAGTGAGGGGTACCGCATCTGTCTGTTTGTGTCTTAGTAACTCAGCCAATTATTTAAATCAAACACTGGCTGTGGCACTGCACCAGCAAGGAAACAGTGTGACATAAAACAGTAACCCCACCCACAAAACATTAACAACATCGTATATAGAGTCTAAATATGTAATTTAATACCCTAACAAAAATAAACTATGTAAAAAAAATCCCACAACACCTGACCCACCCCTCTCCCTGACCCCAACCAATGTCCATGTCCCGGAACGAAAAAGTCCAACAAATGTCCAATAGTCCAAAACCCAACGACCGATTCCCACCCACCAAAATAAGCTATAAAAAAGGGGCAATAAGTAAACGGGGTCTCAGCGGGCTCGCCTCTCCAGGACACGGATGCGCTCCTCTAGGCGGGCCACGCGGCGATTCAGCGCGCGGCAGTTGCATCCACAGGGGGGGGGCAGCAGTGCTTCTTGCAGTGTGGCGGCGGGCGGCTGCCAGGCGGTGGTGCCGTAACACTGGAGGGGGGTGGCTGGGGCCCGGGGCATTGGAGGAGGCTGCAGCTGCTGCCGCCTCCTCCTCCTCCTCCTCTAGAACCACCAGTCGCTGGTATTCAGCCTGTATGGCCTCCAGCTTCCGGCGCCGGGCCTTGGCTGCCAGCTCCTTCCTGTCGACTTTACCTTTGGAAGGAGTAGCTATATCAAGAAGAAAAAACAAGACTATTGTAAAATATACTCTTAGCAAAGCAGTCAGACAAATTCATTCTACACATAGTGGCACAGTAGCACTAGCAAGCACAGTACGTAACATTTGTGGTATGTATCTATCCTCCCACTATCTCGGCCTCGAACATTTGTGGGAGTTTCAGGCATTCCACCACCCATGCATCTGATTCCTATCAGACACCTATGCATGCATCCCACGTATCCTTCTCTGCCAGTCATAAATATAAAATCTCGCCCGTCCTTCCTCCTTCCACCCTTCTTTCCCTTTTTGTTCAACCCATCCATCAAGGTCATCTGATCTGACTTTTAGTCTTCTCCATAAAACTTTCACAGCTGAGTTGAAGTCCGATAGAAGAGGCCATTGGTTACTCAGTACACTCCCATCGCTAATGCTATTGCTAATGCTAAGTAAAGGGTGTCTTCTTCAACCGTTCACAACAACTTCTTACTTAAGTCTCAACAGTACAGTATACATTACACCCTTACAGCGAGTGTAATGTCAATAAGTAAGGATTAGGAATATAACTTACCACCGCCCGCCACTGCTGCTGGCTCACCCCCTGCAGCTCCTCTTACAACTGCCGCATCGCCTGCACCCTCAGCGGCCGCGTCACCTTCGCCGCTGGCCCCGGTACTGGTGGTCGGTAGTACGCCTAGAAAAAACATTACACATTTTTCAGATGCCATATACACCTCCCCTATTTTTCACTAGCAAGATTGAAAAAAAAGTTAATACATACATAATACATATACAACATACATCACTAGTACAAATCAGGTAGTAGAGTAGACACTAGTATTGTTATATGGTCCCTAGGGTCATTCTAGTCTTTCCTAAGTTACCCCGAGCCATGCAACCATTTTAGCTTTGTGTCTTTTATTTTTGCGCAAGTTACCTCGCAGCTTGTTGTGAAAGACGCCTTTGAGCCCACATGAGCTCATACTGCTACTGTCTGAGCGCTGCGTACAAGGTCGAAAAACAAGCCACTTTGTTATGGAGTTCTGGTGTTAGTCCATATTGCTTATCCATAAAAATACTACACTTTTTGGCACGACTGAGAAATGCTTGCACTATACTAACGCGCACCATTTTTCTCATAACAGACGGAAGATTCCCTTATACGAAGAACCAGAGCTTTGCAGAGCTTATGATGTAACCAGTACTAGGTTCTTCTAAGGTGAGGGGTCCCCAGAATTCTCACATCTCCATTTATAATTTTATATAAACTAGATTCCTACCAAGGGGAGGGTGGTTCTTCTACCACTGTTCAGTTGTCATGATCTCGCCTTTTGGCTTCTATGGACTTGTAGTTGTAGGTGTAACTAAGTGTAACAATGTTTATTGTTTTAATCTTATGCATTTTGCTGTTGCTGCTGCATTATAGAACAACGTACAGAGCTTGTCAGTTGGAAATAAACCTTTTGAACTTACATAGACTCGGTGGTATTTGGTGTGGACTTACACGAGAGAGTGAGCGAAAGGGTGTGCATTGCTTCCGCGACAGAGGTCGGGAGTGTTATGTTCTGGGTTGTCTACTCATTGGGTATTTTGGGGGGGGTTTCGGAGACCTAATGAGACACTATAACTAGTCGGTCAGGGGATTGTGGTGGCTTCTGATTGAGGTGTGAGGAAGGTCCAACCTCCCATCACCAACGTCCAATTTTCTTGTGCAAAGTTCTGTATGTGCAGAATCCCTACAACAGTAGTAGTATGGTCTATCCTATCAAAAATTGTAAAATGTGGTTGGGCATTTTCTTGGTGGGAATTGTCGAAAAGCCTCAAGATTAAGAAGACTAGAAGTAGTAGAAGAGGACAACCCAAAGGACTGGACTCAATGGCTAGAGCTATTGGTGAATCTGAGTTTTATTTAAAATATTTTAAATAAAGAGTGGCCAACTGGGCAAGCTTAGCTACAGACAGACTAATAGTAGTAGTACAGAGAGTCATAGCAGATGCAGTTAGAGGCAGGGATAACAAGAATTTAGAAACAGATAGTATAGATCAAAGAAGAATTTGTAAAAATTAGAATTAGGATACCGAAATAATAGTTCGGAAAAAATAAGGTGCAGGAAAAGTTTGGGAAATATAATTATTAATATTAACCACTGGAGGACTTACTGGGGCCAGCAGCAGAGCCCTCGATAGAGGAGCGGTCCTGTCCCTTGGAGGCATCTTGGAGATCTTCTTGGCCCGCCGCCTGTGACCCCGAGTTCTTGCCCCTGGGTGCTGATCATGTAAGATTTCATAAAGAAAGAGACAAAAATTAAAGTTTGGTGTGAAATAAATAAAACATTTTCAAATACGCACCAAAAACATTTTTGGTAACAACAATTGCAATAAAATTGACCTATCTAATCTGATCGACCGGTAGTATTGCGAGATTCACGGACCATCTAGCAAGCCTAACTACCACCTGACCTAGCCCACCTATTCCAATCCAGACGGGCCAATTGTTCAGTAAGTCTGCATTTCCATTTATTTTAGTCCTCAAAAATGCAAAGATGGAGGACACATGCATACATTTTTGCATACACCAAATTGTTGGCTGGTTGCTGCTGATGTTCTGCTAGTGATGATATAAGCCTATTAACACTCAGTAAACAAACTACAAAAGGTTCTACTAAGGACTGGGGTAAGCAGCACTCAGCAGCACGTGACGTGACAGAGGATGCGTCACGCACACCACTTAAAAATTACCAACTAATAAGTAACTAAACCTATCAATCCACCACTATCCCTTCTTAGTGGCAGGAGGACAAAGGAAGGACTACTCTCTCTAGCATTACGTCACTTAATTTCTCTAAAGTAAACTCTTACATAATCATCAGGCCAAGCGAGCGCAAAGTTGCAAACAAGTAAGATTAGTAGCGCCGAGCGCCTGTGTCATAACAATCACAGATTTTTAAACCTAATTTACCTGCAATGTAAGCAGCAGCATTCTTGCTGGTCGGCAAAAAATATATTCGCAATATATAACACAGAGCAGAAGAACACAAAGTAGTAATATTAAATAGCTACTCACCAAGCCCCGGGACCTCCACTACTAGCAGGTCCAGCAGGTCCTGCTCCCGGTCCAGAATATCGGACCACCGGTGCGTCAGCTGATTATTGGTGCGCCGGACACCAGAGCAGCGAAACACTGCCCGACGCACCTTGCCCCACCACTGCCGACGCTCCCGGAGCCCGTACCCGGACCCAGGCCTGCCGCCTGCTGCCAGGGTTAAGGGGAGGTGGCGCTGAACAAAAAAACCAGTGCGGCCACCTCCGCCTCACTGAATAAGGCCCGTGCCTGCACCCCTTTGGCGCCGCCTTCCGCAAGGAAGGCGGTCGCGGCTCTGGCTACGACTCCGAGCCCTGTGGCTGTGGCCCTTTGCCATGGTTCTGGGTAGGCGGGGGGTGGAAAAGAAAAGGTAGGAATTAAAAAAAGTAAGTGAAAGAAATTAAAAAGCAGGTAATAGAAAAAGTGTGAAAAAGTAGTTAAAAACACACAAAAAGTAGAAAAAAACTCAAAATATAGAATCAGGAAAATAGAGAGATAGATAATAAATAAAAAAGACCAAAAAAAAGTTTACAGAAACAAAGGATTGAAAAGATAGAGGGAGATTCAAAAGCAGGCCCAGAACCATAGCAATAGAGTGAAAAACAACATGGCTGCGCCCATTGCGACCGCATGGGCAAGTTCGCGCGATATTTCCCCCCCGAGCACGCAAAAAGCGTTGCGAACACGTAATGTGCGTTCCCGAACAGGAAATACTTATCGCGAACGGGCGGGAGCATGCAATACGTGACCCGGAACTGGAAATAAGCATCGCGAGCGGGCGGGAGCATGCAATACGTGACCCGGAACAGGAAATAACCATCGCGAGCGGGCAGGACAAGTGAAAAACAAGATGGCTGCGGCCATTAGCGACCGCATGGGCAAGTTAGCAATATATTTCCCCGCGAGCACGCAAAAACACATCGCGAACGGGCGGGACCAGCAATTCCGCGACTTCGCAGAATTTCTACGTGCTCGCAGAGATTTTTAACAATTTCGCGAACATTTGCGTAACGCGCCTACGCAAATTCCGCCCACCCTTACTATTCAGGAGTTTTTGTAGGCCTGCCGGGGTCTTTGAGATCAGCAATGTATCATCAGCAAACAGGAGGGTCGGTACCTTGTTACCTGCCAGGGCTGGGGCATCTGCTGGTATTTCTTGCAGAAATCTAACCACCCCGTTCACATATAATGAGAACAGGGTGGGTGCCATCACACAGCCCTGCCGTACTCCCCTGTTTACTGGAATCTTATCCGTAAGCTGTCCCTGGGACCCCCATCTTATCTGTGCATAAATGCCCTCATGGAGCCTTACTAATAGATTAAGGATCATTGGGGGGATACCCATGGCTCGCAGTGTTTCCCATAACTTACTCCTAGGGACCAGATCGAAGGCAGTCTTTAGGTCGATAAAAGCGAGATAAAGACTGCCTTTGCCGATCACCACCACCTTCCAATAGATCAAGAGGAGCCTGAAGACCTGGTCAACCGTACCCACGCTGGTCCGGAAACCCGTCTGATATTGAGAGAGGATGTCCTCCTCCTCAGCCCACAATTGGATTCTCTGCAGCATGACCCTACCAACTATCTTCTGCATTGCATCTATAAGGCTGATTGGCCTATAGTTGGAAGGGTCCTCTCTGGACCCCTTCTTATAGATTGGGACTACCTCTGCGCCCTTCCATGATTCTGGGACTGGGCATCCTCCGGAGATGGAGTTAATAAGAAGGAGGACATACTCGGCCCATTTATCCCGTTCTGCAAGGAACAAGTCCCCGGGAAGACCATCAGGTCCCGGGGCCTTAGCAGGCACTATCTTACTTATCGCAGATTCAACTTCTTTTAGCGTGAATGGGTCACTGTCGCCATTCCCAAAACTTGATGGGAAATGACCACATTGTCCTTCCCCACTTCCATCGTTAGGCCCGGAGTATAAGCCGCAAAAATGGTCATGCCAGACCTGAGATGGAATATGATTAGGGATTTGGTCTACATCTCCCTTGTTTGACCGTCTGACCAATGACCAGAAACGGTTGGTGTCCTTTGCTAAACTGGCATTTTTAAGATCATGCCATCGGGTTTCGTCCCAGTCTAACTTTGCTTGGTGCTGAGTCTCTCTATATTCCTTCCTTGCAGCTTTAATGACTAAGATATTCCTAGCTCTAATAGCTATTGCCAAGGCCTTCCTCTTAGTTCGGCACTCTTTATTGAACCATGTTTGGCCTCTCCTTGATTGTGCCACAGATTTAGTAGGCTTATTCGGTACTTGAAAATGAAGACAAATCTGTTCAATAGTGCGTGTATGTGTGCTAAGGACATGAGTAGGCCCCGCTGCAATCCCTTCTCTTAACTCAATTATGTTTTTAACCAATATTTGCCTAATGGCCTCTAATTTTACATCTTGTAGAACTACCTTGTGCCATTTCAAGGCTCTTCTAGAATTTGAGGGTATCACCTCTTTGGTCACAGAGTGCATGTGGGTAGTTGATATAGAGCAAGGGGGTGCCCAAAGGAGCCTCAGTAACATACAAGAGGGTTGTGGTCACTGTCGGCTGTGTTCCCTATCTCCATATCTAGAACGTGCCCCCAAAGTCTAACATCTACTAAGATATAATCAATGCGAGATGGACAGGTTGCTCTGTTGTAGATAAAGGCTCCCTGGGCATCAGATTTAGTCCTTCCATTCACTGCCCTTAACCCATATTCTAAGGTAAGTGCATACAGTTGAGTAGCCAACTGTGACTATCTTTTTACCTGGGGTATGGTTAATGAGGGAACACCCCATTTATTATCTTCCTCCTCTATCCCTACGATGTCTTCTGTGCTAAGGGGCTCAAAAGTGCTGTTAAAATCGCCTGCAACTACTACTCTAGAGTGGAACAAACAATTTGATAAACCTTGTTCGAGTAGTGTGATAGCGGGGGAAGCTTTGCCCCCAACTGTTCCCCTTATATAGACATTGAACAGGTCCAATGTTTCCCCCCCTCCTGGGCCCTTAATAGTGAGTCTCATAATATCTGGGCTCAAGGTTTGATAGTTGGAAATTCTACAGCTAAAAGCAATGTTAACCCATATGATTAGCCCTCCCGAAGGACGACCCTTCCCTTTGGTGGTGGCAGGTGTATGATAGCAGCTATAACCCAATTTATATAGAGGAGCCAGGCTCCATGTTTCCTGGAAAACACAGATGTCATAGCCCTCTACTAGATTGTTCCAATGGGGTAGTAATAGCTTGCTATTGAGGCCAGCAACATTCCACAAGATAATTTTTAACTGACGGGGAAGGGCCGAATCATGGGTGAGAGCTGTAGTGGGTGCATGCGAAGGGGTTGAATCATTTGGAGAAATGTGGTCAATGGCTAAGGGGAAAACCTGTGATGGCTGCACTAGCTGGATCTCGTTTAGTGGTCAGTCATTAGATTCTAAGGAAGACGAGCCTCTTGTCATCTCTGTCGAGTGCTTATCACTTGATCTTTCTAGGGATAATGCTACTGGGAATCGCCTAAGCTGTATTGCTGATGAGTCAGGGGAACAGGTGCGAAATTCAAGTAAGACAAGATTTTCTGCCAGGTTGGAATTAGTCAGGGTGAGCTCAATGTGGTCCAGTATCTGTGTGCGTGCCGTACATCTCTTAGCCCTGACAATGTCCTCCCGAATGAGAGAGCGACATCCCCTGACATGACGAATCCAATGTATTGACTTATTAATTAGTGAATCCTCACTTTCATAGCCAGCTGCAGCATCCAATTTGGGTACATTAACCATAAATACTTTTTTCCCTTCTAGAAGAGAGGTTTGCGGGGAATAATTCCTCTTTGGTAGATTAGTAGCCATTGGATGCGTTAATGCTGGTACGCTTATAGGGGTAGTGCAACGTGCAGAGGTTTGCATAGGAACTAGGTTCCGGAGGCAAGATTTTGAGATCGCGGACTGTCCTATGGTGGAAGGTGAAGATACTATATCATGTTTTATTAAGGAAGGTGTGAGTGGTCGGCTACCTGTTTGGTTTCTTCCAGCCTGAACAAGAGGTAGGGTTCGCTGTGTATGTGGGCGCTCACCTGCTACAGAACACAAGGGTTGCTTATGCTTGTAAGAAGTGTTGCTTGGGGTCAAGATTTTAATCGTATCGACAAGTTCGTCGATCTTGACTCTCATAGTACCTATATCTTGTCTAAGGGAAGCAACGAGCTGATATAGTCCTTGCAATGATAAAGCCGCCTCCTCGCCGCTCGCATTTTGAAATGGGGGCGATGGTGAAGTAAACTGGGACATCGATGTATCAGTAGTATCTGCCAAGACTGCAAATCTATTCGTACAATGAATGAGGGGGCCAGATGGGCTCGTTTTAGGTGGTGAAGTTGGGAGGTGGGAAGGTGCGTCTTGGTTGGGAGAATCTATTGTCTGTGCCCCAGTAAGCTCTTGTGGTGTTTCTTCATTGTGCTTCAATCCCTTTTCCTTTTCCTGAGACTTAGACTGCTTGCAGAACATTGAGGGAATGATAGGTGTGGGTGGTCGACTGGGACTTTGAGATGATAATTGTGTGTTAGGATTGGGTATTGGTGTTTCTGTGCCTAGAATGTCTTCACACTCATGAATGAGGGTGTCTATCCTGTCCATCACACAATTATTAACGGTGCGTTTGTGTGACCTTTTGGCTTTTTTCCCCTTCTCTACCCCTCCATGTGAGCCATTGCTTGCTCCCACTCCCTCCATTAATGTCCTTTTACCCGTATTATTGCCCAAATTGGGTTAGTGCGCCGCACAAAACAATGTGTTGGAATAAGCCCCTAGAGTGTATTACCCACAATATACAGGGTTAGATGTTCACTTAAATCAATTTCACCACGACGAGTCCCGGGTTCCTATGCAAGCAGTACAGGAGGATAAATGACTGAGTCCCAAAGAGAGTCAGTTACACGTAGCACAGTACCTTTGATTGGGAGAGATGTACAACCCAGTGCGACAGTTAGACGTAAGGGGTGTGGCCCTGCCTTGCCTCTTCCTGGCAATGATGGGCAAGGACGGGCCCGCCCTTGGCCTGGGCTTCGCCCGCGCGGCGTCCCGCGCAGCGCGATGCTTGCTCCGATTTTAACGCGCCTCCAGGCGCGCTGTGCAGCGTCAGTCCGACAAAGCAAGGGTTACTGGGAGAGGTAGATTGGAGGCCGTTCCCCTCACGGCTGGTTAAAACAAAGTCCTGCGATGTCAGCCGTTCCCCTCACGGTGGCGATGATGAAATTATAATGCCCCCTGGGCTGCTGCCTGCGAGAAGATCCGCTTTTCTCGGCGTCTCGCGCAGCGGGATGCTTGCTCCGATTTTAACGCGCCTCCAGGCGCGCTGTGCAGCGTCAGTCCGACAAAGCAAGGGTTGCTGGGAGAGGTAGTTTGTAACCGTTCCCCTCACGGCCGGTTAAAACAAAGTCCTGCGATGTCAGCCGTTCCCCTCACGGCGGCGATGATGAAATTATAATGCCGCCAAGCAATAAGGTAACAGAGGATGCGCTAAAAATAGAATGTACCTCCATTACCTGATTGATACCAAAGGGGATGATGGACGGAGCGTTTGAGCAAATCAAGCACTCACCCCCAGTCAACTGATCTGGGTTTAATCCATCATCATTCTTTAGCTCACTCCACCACCCCAGTTCAGACATGGCCATATGCAAATCAGTCTGACCCTGTGCCTCATGGGAACAGTCCAGCCCGAACTGCCAAGTCATGTCTTCCCTGGACCGGAAACAAGCATCCTGGGACCGGTTTCTGGCTATTCAGCCGTCATCAGCCAGGCTAGCTTGAATCCAGTGGCAAAGTGAGCAAGGGACCCACGTCTGGGCATACCCTGCCAACTTAGGGCGAACAAAGCGATACCAAAGGGGATGATGGACGGAGCGTTTGAGCAAATCAAACACTCACCCCCAGTCAACTGATCTGGGTTTAATCCATCATCATTCTTTAGCTCACTCCACCACCCCAGTTCAGACATGGCCATATGCAAATCAGTCTGACCCTGTGCCTCATGGGAACAGTCCAGCCCGAACTGCCAAGCCATGTCTTCCCTGGACTGGAAACAAGCATCCTGGGACCGGTTTCTGGCTATTCAGCAGTCATCAGCCAGGCTAGCTTGAATCCAGTGGCAAAGTGAGCAAGGGACCCACGTCTGGGCATACCCTGCCAACTTAGGGCGAACAAAGCGATACCAAAGGGGATGATGGACGGAGCGTTTGAGCAAATCAAACACTCACCCCCAGTCAACTGATCTGGGTTTAATCCATCATCATTCTTTAGCTCACTCCACCACCCCAGTTCAGACATGGCCATATGCAAATCAGTCTGACCCTGTGCCTCATGGGAACAGTCCAGCCCGAACTGCCAAGCCATGTCTTCCCTGGACCGGAAACAAGCATCCTGGGACCGGTTTCTGGCTATTCAGCCGTCATCAGCCAGGCTAGCTTGAATCCAGTGGCAAAGTGAGCAAGGGACACACGTCTGGGCATACCCTGCCAACTTAGGGCGAACAAAGCGATACCAAAGGGGATGATGGACGGAGCGTTTGAGCAAATCAAACACTCACCCCCAGTCAACTGATCTGGGTTTAATCCATCATCATTCTTTAGCTCACTCCACCACCCCAGTTCAGACATGGCCATATGCAAATCAGACTGACCCTGTGCCTCATGGGAACAGTCCAGCCCGAACTGCCAAGCCATGTCTTCCCTGGACCGGAAACAAGCATCCTGGGACCGCTTTCTGGCTATTCAGCCGTCATCAGCCAGGCTAGCTTGAATCCAGTGGCAAAGTGAGCAAGGGACCCACGTCTGGGCATACCCTGCCAACTTAGGGCGAACAAAGCGATACCAAAGGGGATGATGGACGGAGCGTTTGAGCAAATCAAACACTCACCCCCAGTCAACTGATCTGGATTTAATCCATCATCATTCTTTAGCTCACTCCACCACCCCAGTTCAGACATGGCCATATGCAAATCAGTCTGACCCTGTGCCTCATGGGAACAGTCCAGCCCGAACTGCCAAGCCATGTCTTCCCTGGACTGGAAACAAGCATCCTGGGACCGGTTTCTGGCTATTCAGCCGTCATCAGCCAGGCTAGCTTGAATCCAGTGGCAAAGTGAGCAAGGGACCCACGTCTGGGCCTACCCTGCCAACTTAGGGCGAACAAAGCGATACCAAAGGGGATGATGGACGGAGCATTTGAGCAAATCAAACACTCACCCCCAGTCAACTGATCTGGGTTTAATCCATCATCATTCTTTAGCTCACTCCACCACCCCAGTTCAGACATGGCCATATGCAAATCAGTCTGACCCTGTGCCTCATGGGAACAGTCCAGCCCGAACTTCCAAGCCATGTCTTCCCTGGACCGGAAACAAGCATCCTGGGACCGGTTTCTGGCTATTCAGCCGTCATCAGCCAGGCTAGCTTGAATTCAGTGGCAAAGTGAGCAAGGGACCCACGTCTGGGCATACCCTGCCAACTTAGGGTGAACAAAGCGATACCAAAGGGGATGATGGACGGAACATTTGAGCAAATCAAACACTCACCCCCAGTCAACTGATCTGGGTTTAATCCATCATCATTCTTTAGCTCACTCCACCACCCCAGTTCAGACATGGCCATATGCAAATCAGTCTGACCCTGTGCCTCATGGGAACAGTCCAGCCCGAACTGCCAAGCCATGTCTTCCCTGGACCGGAAACAAGCATCCTGGGACCGGTTTCTGGCTATTCAGCCATCATCAGCCAGGCTAGCTTGAATCCAGTGGCAAAGTGAGCAAGGGACCCACGTCTGGGCATACCCTGCCAACTTAGGGCGAACAAAGCGATACCAAAGGGGATGATGGACGGAACGTTTGAGCAAATCAAACACTCACCCCCAGTCAACTGATCTGGGTTTAATCCATCATCATTCTTTAGCTCACTCCACTACCCCAGTTCAGACATGGCCATATGCAAATCAGTCTGACCCTGTGCCTCATGGGAACAGTCCAGCCCGAACTGCCAAGCCATGTCTTCCCTGGACCGGAAACAAGCATCCTGGGACCGGTTTCTGGCTATTCAGCCGTCATCAGCCAGGCTAGCTTGAATCCAGTGGCAAAGTGAGCAAGGGACACACGTCTGGGCATACCCTGCCAACTTAGGGCGAACAAAGCGATACCAAAGGGGATGATGGACGGAGGGTTTGAGCAAATCAAACACTCACCCTCAGTCAACTGATCTGGGTTTAATCCATCATCATTCTTTAGCTCACTCCACCACCCCAGTTCAGACATGGCCATATGCAAATCAGTCTAACCCTGTGCCTCATGGGAACAGTCCAGCCCGAACTGCCAAGCCATTACCTGATTGACACACCTCCAATCACATGCTTCCTGCGCCACCACTCACAGTGCAGCTGCAGCGCACCTTCACTTTTGGGACCAACGAGTCTGGTCCAGAGGTTCCAGCTAAGGCGCAAAAGGGATGTACAGAGAAAAAACAAGAAAATAATTAATAGAGGTGAGCCCATCATACAGGAAACACAAACAGCACTGCACATTCAAGACAAACCTCTAGCCGAGAGAATGGGGAGAGCATGTCTAAAGAAGGTAGCTAGGATAAATGAGGGCATCAGCTGGGAGCAAGTGGTACAACCAGAATGGGTTGTAACAGCATGGGGGCAGGCACAACCCTATTGAGGTGCAAGTGTCAGCTCCTCCCTCCCAATCTACCTCAGGAAGGTCCACCAGCCTGGTGAAGGGCCATCAGGATGCAAATGCCACACCCCAGCTCCCTTTTTGTGTGACTGTCTTGAGGGAATTCCCAAAACCCAGCTGTCTCCCAACCCAGATGTGCATTCAGAGACAGGCAGAGACACAAAATGGTTAAAGTAAGAAAATGTCAACTTTCTAAAAGTATCATTTTCAGATGTACAACTTCAAATCCAACTTTACTATAAGACACCAAACTCCATATTTTAAACTCTTTCCAATTGGAAATTACACTTAAACGATGTTTTAAGGCAATCCCAATGTTAACCTAAGGGTGAGATAGTAGAGCTAATAGAGCAGTAGTGAAAAATTAATTTAGCAGTTTTTCATTACCAGGACATGTAAAAGTCAAAAGTACATGTCCTACAATTTAAATACACTGCATCCTGCCCATAGGGCTACCTAGGGCCTTCCTTAGGGGTAACCTATATGTGATAAAAGGGATGGTTTGGGCCGGGAAAGTAGGTTAACTTGCCAGGTCGAAATTGCAGTTTAAAACTGCACACACAGGCTCTGCAGTGGCAGGCCTGAGACATGTTTAAAAGGCTACTTGAGCAGGTGGCATAATCAATGCTGCAGGCCCACTAGTAGCATTTAATTTACAGGCCCTGGGCGCATATAGTACACTTTACTAATGAATGAATTAATGAAGAAAATATGTTTATATTGTGGACGGTTACTCCGGGACTGTCCCGGTACTTAGGCAATCAGAGACAAAAATAGAAGCAAGGTACATCAGGAGACCTACAGTCCCTAAACTTTGAATAAATAGGTTTTCAGTTCTTGCTTGATTTTTATATGCTCCGTGATGGATCTCAGATGCCCGGGCATCTGATTCAACATGCAGGCTGCCCTGACTGTAAAAGAGGAGACCCCTCTGCCCTGTTTTTTAGAACAGGGGACTGAGAGTAGACCAGCATTACTGGAGCACAGGGACCACCCTGGTCTGTATTCCTTGATCCTCTCATTCAAGTACACAATGCAGCTTTTCCCGTAGCCGAGATACCCATGCATGCCTGGGTAATTTATAGAACAGGTGAACTGCCATGTTCTGAAGTACTTTTAAACGCTGAACCAGATACTCAGGAAGACCCAAGTACAGAACATTGACATAGTCAGCCTTTAGTGAATCAGTGCCCTGACCACCGTGTGAGCAGTCTGTGAAGGAGCAGGGTGAAGAAGAACATTGGATTCAAGAAGAAGTGCAGAGGGCAAGTGGAAGTGTTAGGTCTAGAAGAGAAGCATAGGTTTAAACATTCCCTTGCCTAGAAAAAACAAGTACAGCAAACATAACAGCAGCACATGCTTTCTCCACAAACACAGAGGAAGAGCCGTATATAGGCATTAGCAGTGCAAGCCTTCCTCAAACATACTGAAAAGGTACAGGTCAAGACTCAGGAGAACAAGAGATAACACATGGACATCAGCAGTGGAAGCTTCACTGAACACAGAACAGGTATAGCACAGCCACCAGCAATGTAATTCGCACCCATATGACACACAGACAAGTTAACACATGAGCTTCAGCAGGGCAAGCATCCATCTGAGACCTAGAATTGATACCACATTCCCATACCTTTACAAAATTGGTCTGAAATACCAGTTGGTGCCACAGCTATCAAACATGGGTTTTGTCTAAATTAGCTGCGTAGAGCAACTATAAAAACTGCCAATAAGACGCAGTAGTGCTAGCAGCCGCAAAGATACTAAAGAATAAAATAACTCGTGGATTATAATTTTTTTTACCATGCTCTGGCATTCCTGAGCACTGTAAATAACAGATTTTGCTATTGCCCAACTGAATGGCACTCAGATTACAGGCAATTTATGTGGGTCTGTTGTGTTAGTAGGGACCTGTCCAGGCGCCCTTATTTTTATCTCCCACCGCATTCCTTCTAGAATGTGGAACTTGTATGAGGTCAGAGAAATGAAGGCTGGAGGAGAAGGACGACACAGATGCTTCTGCTTCTACACAGGGGTTGGATTGTACTAAAATGCAAGCCACATCAGACAGAAGAATTTGGCAATGAGCAGGTTTCAACACTAATTAACCACACATTGGTGCAACCACATTATTTCTAGTGGTTCTTAGCATTGGCTCATTCTACACTCAATGCAAGTATACTACTGAAGGGTAAAAGATATATTTGTGAACATTAGTGGAAGCTTTCTCTCATGGACGTCAGTTGGAGGTAGCCAGGGGTTGAAGCTGTAACCTCTAGCTTGCTCCCTGATAGTCCTGGCACTTCCTTTATGAGCCCTGGCCTCAGAGGAGGCAAATGTCTTGTGCTCTATGAGGCCAGGGGTCGCAAATGAAGTGCCAGGAGTTGCAGTGAGCAAGCTAGAGGTCACAACTGCGACCACTGACTACCTCCAAATAACGTCCATGTTTACTCTTGGTTGATCTTTCAACGATACTCTACACAACCTTACAACTGTGTTCAAAGGCCTCATTCATTTTCACTTCGAACACATTGTCTTCAATGTTCTTTGCTGGTTGCTGGCTTGAAACGCAACACTGCATGTCGTACTTAATGTGATGTCAGATGTACTGCCTATATGCTGTTGCAAAGTACTGTCATCTTGATTCTTTCATTCTGCACGCATGAGACCATCAGCATCAGTTTCATGACATGCTGCATTTGGTCTGTTTTCTGCGGGCACATCAATTCTCACTTCCAGAAATTGTGCGACTACAGCCTTCATTTAATAAACATGCTATTGTTGACTCGTTTTTCAGAATTTCCACAGGGCATGTATTACATCACTTCCATGGATACTGCACCATAAACTGTCTCCTCATCCACTAGATTATTATTGAATTCCTCAGCTTACAGTAAGGAATTTGTTTTCTCTCTCATTAGTGACATTTCACAGGTTCTTCATCGCTCATCCTGTGTTACAACATGAGTATTGTTGACCCACTAAACCTCACACCTCAACAATAATTTCTACCTGGTGGAGGTGAACTACTAATGAAATGGGAAGAATGAAGGGAGTTTTTCTGAGCTGCATTTGAGGAAGATGTGTTAAACACTCGATACAAGAAAAAAATAGTGCAGCACTGCCTAGGACCGGTTGTATTATATAACAGAATCGAAAAGAAAGTGAGGCAAGAGGGAGTAGGACATGAAATTACATATGGTCAAGAGGATTTGAACACTTACTTTCTACCTATTATTTGCATTGCAAAAGGCAGGTACAAATGTTTCCACCATAGACAAGAGAAGAATGGAAAATGTGGAAGGCTAAGTATCTGCACAAAAATAATTGACACTCACATGTAAATTTCAAACGCTTCATGATGGGTTAATCAGAGTCCGGCTTATAATGCACACAAATAATCCGAACATACAAGATAGGCTGCGGGTTAACAGAGATTTGAAATTAAAGGAGGTTGTTGCCATAGTAAACAATAAAAAGCTAACTAGCAGATGCACAAAAGCTGTATTAGAGTAGAAGGAGGTAGGAAAAGACTTGGCTAATAGAATTGAATCTGGAAAATACAGTTCACTTAAATCTACACCTTCAGACAAGGAACTTAACGATGAAGAGACTAGTAAAAATAAACCTACTAGAAAAGAAGTACAGAAAAGCACCATAACTATGGGTATTCATAACAAATGCTACAGATGTAGAAGCTCAGAACATTTAGCCTATGACAAGTCATGACAAGCTAAAAATCAGAAAAGTTCTATGTGTGGCATTATAGGGCATTTCTACAGAGTGTGCCATAAAAGGAATGATAATATGGTCAACTTTGTTAATAGTGAAAAGTGTATAAATTTGAGTGACAGTGACAACAGTTTGGATGATGATTGTAACCGGCTGGTCACCTATGTTGAAGAAAGAGATGGGCTCTCCCGACATGACTCATCCTACTACTTTGTACATGCTCATTGCTTATGTGAAATTCCAATAAAATCAGTTTTACAAAAAAACAGCATAGATGATGATTGTGTGTTGCGTATTGAAGTTCTTGGAGTAGAAACTAACATTAAGAAAAAAACAGTATGTGAAATGTTGATAGGAGGATTCAAGCTGAATATTGTTGCTTACTCTGGATCCTCGTACACTATTATAAATAAGGACATAGGGAGTCCAAATGTACTCATGTGGTTGGCAAAAACTTAGAAGAAACAAAAATCAAAGCAAAACATTTCAGAGGAGAACTAATTGATATGCTGGTGGTACGTAATCTCTTATTGGAATTTAAAGACCTGAAGGATTAATGCAATTTGTATGTAGCCGTTGGTGAACCATCCATTTTGGGATGAATGGTTGAAAGGGAACCTGAAATTATTTTAGATACACATAGCCTGAGTCTCTTTTGGTTGTTGATGAAAATGATAATTTGCTTAGTTTCAAAATGTGTTTTAAGGAAACATTATTAACAAACAGGATAAAAGTTCAAGTGTACACAATGTAAGACCTATTCTGATTTTATCAGAGATGAAGTCATACAAGAATGAGGGAAACTGCAGATGGCTGGAATAATAGAACCTGTTAAAAGTTCTGATTGGGTGGCCCCTCAGGTGGGGACACAATGTGCCAATGGTAAGGTCTGGTTATGTCAGGTTATGTGTTGATCTTACAAACTCAACAAAATCGATATTTGTAGATAGGTTTCTATTACCTAACCTCAATGAATTGTCATCTGCCACAAAAGGAATGAAGCTATTTTCTAGTGCAGAACTTGCCACAGCTTATCATCAATTTGCCTTGCACCCAGAAAATAAAACATTAACTATGTTTATAACTTTTGATTGATGTTACCAATTTAGGAAGTTTCCATTTGGATTAACCACAGTTACCTCAATGTCACAAATGCTAATGCATAAGATTTTCAAAGGCGTTAGCAATGTATTACTTTTTTGAGATGATATACTGGTTATGGGGAGATACAAGATAGAACATGATACATTAAAAGAAGTACCTGTTATCCTAGAAAAAAGGGGACTTAGAGTAGTGTTTAAAATGTATAAGTTTAACCAAGCCAGCGTTACTTATTTAGGTCATATAGTTGGAAGTAATGGTATTCATCCTAAAAGAAGTAAAGCTGTGTAAAATATGCCATGCCCTGAAACTAAAGATGATGGGAAATCATTTATTGCTCTCGCAGAATTCTATGCGGGCTTTGTTAACAACTTCTCAGAAATAACATATTGATTAAGACAGCAGTTAAAAAAACAAGTTCTCATGTTCAGAGGTGAAGAACAACATGCTCTGCTCTGTTTCTTCAAGGGTTTGATCCAGAATGTGACAGTCGTATTACTACTGATTTTCCAGTTGTAAGAGAATTGGTGCTGCAATGACACAAAGAGAAGCAACTGGATGAGAAGTTGTAATAGTTTCTGCCTCCCATTCGCTAACCTCAGAAGAAGAGAAATTTTCTGTTATTGAAAGGGAACCACAAGCGTGTGAATGAACATTATATCATTATAAGCAATATGTATGGGGAGGACATGTTACAATACGTTCTGACCACAAGCCGCTTACAAAGGGTTTGACTACTTTTAGGCGAATTAATGCTTCTCCTAGACTTGCCGATATTTCCTTAAGACTCTTATATTACCATTATGATGTATAATTTGTCCCAAGTGCCCTTTTTAAAAAAAAGGAAACAGTGGGTGAGTCCCCATGTCCTGTAATGGCAGCACAAAATTCTTCTTCAAGTTACAGCCAGCCAAATAGGGCGAGAACTCCAGTAGGACTCACGAGAGCCTCTTGCTCCTGTGGGAGTGAAACAGCTAATGTGAAAAAGCCAACTCAACCAATTAGACTGCTGTATTATTTGAAGTTGTGTGCCCGCAGGACGTTTGCAGGACTCCCACTTACCCTAGCATCAAGATATCTATACCTGTTAAACCTTATTTACTCACAAATTACTTAATGGACTTACACCAAATCACAACACACTTGCTTTCTGGGTAATGATCTACCTTTCTGCCAGATTTGGTGTCATTCTGTTCAGCCATTTTAGCTGTAGCGCTATTCAAAAATCCTTATGGAAATTGTATTGGGAAATTGTGTTTTGTTGTCAGTGCTGAGGTTGTTTATTTATCAGTTGTTAAATTGGAGTTAATTGGAGTTAAGTAACCACACTCAAGTAGAAATGGTAGAGTGCTTACTGTAGTCACTAGTTTGTGCCACCATCTACTTTAGCTTTAAGGCAGTGTAATAGAATATAGAGTAGTAAAGTATTACAACTCATAATAAAGTAGTTCCGTACAAGCAGGAGTATTATGATCTCACACTGAATAAAGTGGTAATGTGTGGTTATACTGATAAGTTTGCAATTGCATTCAATATACGTTTGAACCCTTTGCTGAGTCATTCAAACGTTTCTGGTAACTGGAATGTTGGATATTACAGTATTATTAGCCAAGAACCCAGGAGCCTCTGCACATAAAAAGATAAGATTGTCCTATAATTCTATCAGCGGAGAATTGGCAGTCATAAAGGTACTACTAGTAAAATATATTAGTGAATAGCAAACAATCGTATACTTACACAAGTGTACATTTGCCTTTGTAAATCAGTCCTTAAGCTTTTACCACTGTATCATGCTGTTTTGTTGTCTATCATGTTTTGTGTGCTTTCTACCTTTTTTTTGTTTCCACATTTTACAATGTATATCTTTATATATTTTAAGATATTAGTAAACTCACACAACTATATATAGAATTTACATCTTTATTGCAACTGCCAAACTTACTTATACTTTTTCTTAAAGATTCACCCAACACCACCTCTCATGAGCTATGAGTTGTCTTCTCCTCCACAGTGACACAGAAAGCAAAGCAGGCATAAAATGGCAAAGTGAATAGAATCCTAGTGAAGGGAGTACAGAAACACTTTTATTTGTCCCTCCAATTGCATGGGTCAAGTGAAAATACTCACACATGAAATATGAATATTTCTCAGGTGTTCCCCCGATCAACAAAAGACTTCTTTCATCTTTGTTCCAGGGTTGCTTTGAATATGGAGAGTAAGGGCTCTTGAAGGGTATTTCAAGTTTGCATTTGGTTGGTGTCCCAATCACAACCTCTAAAATGTTATATGACCCACATTTCAAAGTGGCAGACAAACTCAATATGGCATTGTTTCCCTCAAGCAGAAAGTGTGCTCAGTTTTCCTAGATCCCCATACTTCCAACCAATTTAGCACTGATATCAAACACATTAAAAAATCATATGTATCACTCCTAATGGGAGCAAGACGTCTGACAGTCTGTTTATAATTCTGTTTATGAGTTTGTGAGTTTACTAGGTGGCACACCAACTTCTCCACCTGTCTACTGTCTGTTGTGTAAAATTCTTTTGTTGTCCGAACTGAAAAATAAGTACAGAGATAATTTAAATGGATCTTAGGCTGTGTGTGTTTAAGGTGAAATTATGTAAATTTCGCAATTTTGGCATCAGCTGGTGATAACCAGGTAATTTCGAAATAAAATGGACAAATGATTCATTTAGAGAAAGAGAGTTCCATGAGGAGCTTGACTTGCCAGCCTGTCAGCTCCTATGGGGACTGTTTAGTCCACATGAGATTCTTCCTGATGTGAGCCAATACTATACAACTTAACATTCTATAACTTATAAATGTGCAACAGGTGAGTTGAAGTACACCCTATTTCAATACAAGCCAATGTCCTCTTACACTTGGACCGAGTCAACTCTCTGCTCAGCAGACTCTCCTCAATACTACAGTGGCACCTCTGAAATGCATTGTTATTGACCACTTCACGCCATCAAGCTACACTCTCTCCCTCCATGCATGCATCTTTTTTTAAGATGAGCTTTCTAACCTCCAAGGACATTAGAAACAAAGCCCTTACAAGACAGGGGAAAGCGACCAAGTCAATTGGACAGCAGATGAAGAATTGCAAGAAAGAAAAAGACAAAAGGTAGGTCTTCTCTCCACCCAAGATCTGGGCGAACATCCCCATTCATGTCAGAGCCACTCTGACCCTGCTGCAGTTCGGAAATAAACTGAAGACCCTTATCTTTAAGGATAACTAGCCGGCTATTCAATAGGGATTTACTCTTTACCTACAGCATTGTAAAATATCTCAAATTGTACCCCTGGACTCTTGCACTGATTCAGTGATCCATTGCATCCCAGCTAAGTTTGTGGAATACAAACACCATAACACACACTCATACATTCAAGTATATCATGTCATATATTTATACTTTTGCATGCTGTAGTGTCGTCGTGCTTCCTGACATTGGCAGGCCTGTCCCACAGTCAAAGGTGAAAGTATTTTGATGCTAAATATGCAACATTTTTGCTGAGTATAATTTCTTGAAGACTATTTGCAGGCCTCAGTATACTGGCATAGGCTCAAATTTCCGTAATGAAAAAAGTCAGGGAATACTGTAGGAGCAATGAATTCCTTACGGTCTCTTAAAGAGCATATAGAACTTGTGGACTGCAGGATGGTGCATTGCCTTGAAGATATGATTGAGGAATTCTTAGCGATCTTTTTTGCACTGATCTTGCAAACCTTCCTTAACTCATGAGTATAAGACCTGGTTAGCACAGCTAGCTTGCACTACCACCTGGGACTTCACCTAGGGCTTCTCTCTACCCAACATCCAACAAGCCGATGAGCCCGATGAGTACGACCGTGAGATAGAAGGATAACAAAATCATTACCCAGTTACCAGTAGTTAATGATCAATACATCTCATAGGAGCCACATGTGATTAATACAGAAAGCTCTGCTTTTAATGTATTCTTTTTATAAATCAATTCTTTTAAGATTGTGACTGGGCATTTCACATATGTACCTGAATTCAGCTCAGATTCCTTGCTGTCTCCCTAAAATATGTTAGTGGAGAATAGATTTTAAGCAGGGATGTAAGCACCAGTTTAATCATTGTAACTGTCTATGGTACGACCTGTGTGCCTTTCATAAAAACAATATGCATTCTATCACTTTCAAGGAAGGGGGTCTTCTTGATTTTCACATTTCATTAGTCAGTTGCTAAGCATGTTTAATTTAAGCGAAGTTAAAACACTTATAAGAACAATGTTGATTTGGGAGCTCCTTAAAGAGTTTCTTGGGTTGACTTGTGAGCATTACCTTAGTTTTCTTCCAGGGAATGAGACTTTGAACTTTAATCTGGAAGCCAGCCATTGGAGGGCTTGTAAGGTTGATTGCAATTGATCTCGGGCCATTTTAGAAAATGTCTCGGCCACAGTTTTGTGCTGACTAATGTCTTAAAGAGTTCAAAGCTGGCAAACAGGTATTTTTTTACCATCTTAGATAGTTATGAATAGAGGTTCTTCACTGGAACTTTAAAGAAATAATCTGATTTTGAAAGGAAATCCAGCAGAATTTGTTAACTTTTCTAAGGTACTCTATCCTGGCTTACAGTTTTACTATTTAGATGAATGGAAATTTTTGGTGTCATAAACATACATCTACCCATGTCTATTTCATTTTAAACAAAGCTGTACATTTGTGTACGATGACATGTATCAGTAAGAAAACAATGCCATTTAAAGCCAAACTATGAATCTTTATTTAGCATGCTAGAAACATTAAGCAACTGAGCAGGTTAATCTACTTCCAGGCTGATATCATTCCAAGGCCCAGAATCCATATCGATCCAGTCCATAAAGGTAAAGCTTTGTAAGATGCAAATTTTCATATTGGGTCCCGAGCTACAATTTAATTTTGTTAATCGGACTAAGATATCCTTTAACGGCACTGTTAATATCTCCATCCCATATGAAAAAATGTCAACATCTGCTTCGAGCATGTCATGATCACACACACCAAAACCTTGTCAAACACACCCGATTTCACCTTCAACTAATAAGGGTGATAAACATATCATCCTGTCTTCAAATTTGACCACTATCATGTTTAGATACGGGTTCATTACAAGATCACCTTACCTGAAATATATCATTCTTTTTTTTTTTAAATGTTTTTATTGCATTTTTCATAAACAACTGCCATTATATCCACAGTTAGGATCATGTAAGATAAGCAATAATGAAGATCGACATGGCAGCAATCAACTTAAACATAACAAAATTAGCAATGCAGGAATGCACAGTAAGGAAAGGTGAAGAGGATGTAGCATTCATCATGGTCAGCTGGCAATTACATCATTTACCGCAATTGTACTAGTACATTTGAAATATTAGTAGGTCAGAACATAAAGTGGCAGTGTGAATTGCTAGCACAGGCAAAGTTAAATGAACATGGTTCTGGTCGGTGGGAGTTGCACTTCTGACAACATTACAGCATAGGGTAGGGTGGTATCGTGCCTTCTCACAACATTCCCCATGACTCTAGCCCACTCCTGGCCTCCGGACTCCTGGGCCGGGTCCGAGGTGTCCAGATGTCAGTCCGTCACCTCGGGGTGAAGCAACAAATAAGAGCGAAGGGGTTGCCAAATATTTTTAGGCCTTGAGGGGGAGGGGGGGGGGCAGCAGCGTCACATACACATCACTAGTGGTATCACAATATATGAGGTCCCTCATCCAGGCCTTAATTGTTGGTGCTGCAGGGCCGCCCCAATGTATGGAGATCTGCCTCTTGGCCAGTAATAGAGCAATGGCAGTAAAGCGTAGAATCCCAGGACCCAATGATTGGGCATATCCTAGCAGTGCAAGTAATGGGGAGGGGGTCAGCTCAGACTCAATCATTAGTGCCAGGTATCGGAAGGCTGCCTCCCCATATGCCAAGACCGGGGAACAATTCCATGCTAAGTGTATAAAGTCGGCGTGGTCAGTTGCACATCTAGGGCAGTTATGGGATCTGGCAGGATCCATACTGGCAAGAAGTTTTGGTGTGACATACGCTCTGTATAAATATTTGAAATGGAGGAGTTTATGTCTGTAGTTGTTTGATATGTAGCGAGTCTGTTTGCAGCAGTATGTCTATATTTTTTCCACCAAGGGGTGGCCCAAATCTCTCTCCCACGCTTCTCTGGTCCTACCCCTACCACCAGTTGCAGCGTCTGAGCCAAATGGTATAAACGGGGAAAAAGATGAGTATTGTCAGGTGAGATAATAACTGTAGAAAGCGGGGAGAACTCCTTCGGTTCTATTATAGAGGACTGCAGTGCAGCGACTATGGAAGAATGTAACAGACACAGAACGTAACAGAGCCTCGTGAAACAGGTCTCCCACAGTATGGAGTCTGCAGTACGACAGGGTCTGTCTTGTCAGTATTTCAGTGGTCGGGGATAACCAGGGATTGTTCAGTAGTGGCAAATGCGGGGAGTAAAGGTGGTCAGCCTGCAAATATCGGCAGAGCCTTTCCCATGCCCAGTACGTGGTATGTAGTGTTTGTATCTCATTAGGAGCTCTTGTGAGTACGAGAGGGAGAATGGTGGAGAGGGGACGGAGCGAGCCTGTGACCACTCAGGTTTCAAGTATTGTAGCTGTGCGTCCGGATGATACTAAAAATACGTGTAATGTACTTGTGCTATTAAATAATAAAAATAAAAGTCTGGTACCCCAAAGCCCCCATGCGCAAAAGGCGTTGTGAGTGTCTGCTAGCCTATACGGGCCTGTCCGCCAGCCCGGACCAATCTAATTAGCAGGCTCCAAAGTGTCTAGAAGAACTTGGGGGCATATCTACAAGGCCATGCGATAATTATCGCTCAGCGCTCTTAGCGCGAGGATAATTATCGCCGGCCGAAACTGAATTTTATCGCGGAGATAGCGTGCTATCAGCAACGCTTATCTCCAAAGCGATAAAATTCAGAGCGCAAGCTGCCAATTGTGCGATTATCGCTGGAAATACAGCGATAATCGCACAAGGTTTGGCGATAGCTTGCTGATAGGGCAAGACATACTTAGCCATGATATCCACCTTCCATAGGATATCATGGCTAAGTCAGTCTCAAAGCAGGCGTTAGGAAAGTAGCGATAACAGAGGTTATCGCTACTTTTCTTGTCGCTATGCTTCTTTGCCTGAGGCTTGATAATAGGAGAAATGTCACTTAGCGACATTTCTCCCGTTATCCTGGGGAGGAACGCCCACTTTGCATCTCATTAGAGATGCAGAGCTGGGCGATAGGGAAAGGGCGATGTAGCATGGATTCACGCGTTAGCGTGTCCTTGCTAATAGGGCGTTAAAATTATCGCCGCTTTTCGTCCGAAAACGGACGCTAAAGCGGCGATAATTTTATCGCCAGCCCTTGTAGATATGCCCCCAAGTTGTGAGGGAAATGGGAACATTCAGAAAAAGGTACAAAAAACGGGGCAGAACAGCCATCTTGATAATGGCTATTCTGTCGGCAAGCGATAGCGGGAGCTTTATCCACCGATCTATTTGTGTGGACAGGGGTTCGATCGCAGGGCCGTAGTTTAGGGTGATGACTTCGGATGCTGTGCGATGCAATATAACACCGAGATACGAAGGGGGGTTGTCGTACCACTGCAGAGGAAAGTCCAATGTGAAGGGGAGTGCGGCATCTGTCAGTGGGAATATTTTGGACTTGGACCAATTTATTACCAGGCTAGAAAAAACTCCAAATCGCACCATTTCTCGAAGGAGTGGGAGAAGATTAGTTTCTGGTTAAGGAACAAAACAACAGAACGTCATCCGCATAGAGGGAGGCCAGGAAAGGACCCCGATGGAATCGGACACCACGGTGGAGGTGTCTCTCCTGGAGATGTTGCACAAGTGGGTCCATGGCAATTATAAATAGATGGGGTGAAAGTGGGCAGCCCTGCCTAGTGCCTCTCGACAAAGTGAACTGATCTGTAAGATCACCGTTCACCCAGGGCCGCGCCACGGGACTGGCATATAGGAGGCGGATGAGATCGCAAAAGCCGCGAGGGAAGCCTAGTTTATTGAGTGCTGTGTATAAGAAAGGCCACTCTAGAGAATCAAATGCCTTTTCGGCATCCAATAGTATTGCCGCAGCCGGGAGAGCCTGTTCAATTTGATTGAGTACTACGAATATTGTGCGTCGGTTGACAGACGTGGATCTATTCAGTATGAAGCCAGTCTCGAGGGGAGAAATCATTTGATCTATTAAGAGTGAGATGCGTGTCGCAAGCGCCTTGGCCAGGATTTTATAATATTGGTTAACAAGAGACAGGAGCATGTAAGAGGCGCATCTATCGGATGGCTTGCCAGGCTTGAGAAGTAAGGAGATGACGGCTTCTCGTATTGTGGGAGGGAGTTCTCCCAAGTCAAGAGCCTCCACATACACCTTCAAGAGGTGGGGAACCAACAAAGTCTTATATGTCTTATAGAATACCCCTGTAAGCCCATCCGTGCCAGGAGCATGGGCCCCATTAAGATTGTCAATGGCCTGTGATACTTTGTCGACGCTTATATATGAGGCCAGGAACTGGCGCTGGCCTACATCAATCCAGACCATTGCCACCTCTGCCAAATATTCTGAGAGGGCTGCATCTGCCGGCTGGGAGCGTGTGGTGTATAAGCGAGAGTAGTAGGAGAGGAAGGCAGATGAGACACCCACGCTCCGAGTAATGTGTGTGCCGTCATCTAGTTGCAACTGAGTGATGTAAGAGGATTGGTATCAGGGGCTAAGTAGCCTGGCCAAGGTCCATCCCAGTTGCTCTCCCTCCCCATACACCCGGGCTCGCGCGTATCTCCCCAGGTAGGTAGCCTCGCAGGTTGGAAGTTCCTGGAACTCCTCAAGGAGCTTCGCCCGTTGATGCAAAGAAGAGATGGGGTCACCCAATAGGGCGCATGCATCAAGATTTTTCAGCGCTCTTTCGGTCGCGTCAAGATCGCGTCGAATGGTGCGCAAAACTCCTGCCTGCTTAGTTATACAGATGCTGCGGATATAAACTTTAAAACTTCCCATAAAGTGGCGTATTGAGGCACTGAGCCTGTATTTAGTTGGAAGTATTCAATGCTAGCGTCATTGATTTCGCTTTTAAATACTGCATCAAGGAGGGCGTCAGTTGGGAAGCACCAGGGCATGTACGGCTGTGCGATGTAGGGAATTGTCAGCGATAGCAGCACCGGCAAGTGATCTGATAAGGTCCGGGGTAAATAATCCGCTGAGAGTCTATGGAGCAGAAGGTCGGGGGTCAGGTACCAATGGTCTATTCGGGACCACGTACCATTTGGCGCTGAATAGAAAGAGAAACCGCGATCAGCAGGGTGGTGATGTCACCAGAAGTCCAATAATAAGTGGGTCTTTCTTTAACAGGTCCCTGAGTTCTTGTGTGGAGTGTAGTTTAGTGACATGTCCCAATCCTGTAGTATCAAGGGTAGGTTGCAGTCTGAGTTTGAAGTCTCCCCCCAGTATAATGAAATCAATGGGGAAATTGGCAATATGTGTGGAGATGCCAGAGAAAAAGCCATGCGCGTCTACATTGGGGGCATATATATTAATCAATAGCATCTGTTTCGTGCCAAGGGCTCCCTCCACGACCAAATAGCACCCCTTTGGGTCTTTAACCACTGTATGTGCCTGGAACGGTATTGCTTTGTGAACTAATATGCAGACCCAGTGGGAGTAGGTGCTGTAACTGGCAAAAAAACAATTGACGCCCCAGATAGAGGCAAAGCGGTTGTCTGCAATGGAAGTATAGTGGGTCTCCTGAAAAAAAGCTATATGCACCCTGTGCCTGGCAAGGTGAGCCAGCACCGGTCTCCCTTTTCAGGGATTAGACAGGCCCCTCACATTCCAGGACATGCACTTCAACTCTAGAGCCTCCGAGTTCCCACCCGGCCGTGCGGTGGCAGCCCTAGTTAGGTGTGCGGGGAAATGTCAATATGTAAAGTTGGATAATGCCAGCTGAAATATGTTATATCCTACATACAACAAACAGTAGTTACAAAATATATCAGAACTCCCAACCCTCCTCCCCCCAGTCACACCGGATATCCACCCAACCTGTATCCGGTGAATCCCATTGTTCCCAACCAAACAGTAGGAGGTCTCCTGGGGGAGGCAACGTTCAGATGAGGCCTATCAAGTTAACAGAATTATTATAGGAAAGCATGTGCAGCTAGCATTAAAAAGGAGAAGAGTTGTACAATAAAGGATATCCCATCGGTGCATCAGATGGATAGCAATGAGTTTGAGTTCAGTGGGGCAGTCCGTAGAGGAATAGGCCTCAGTATAGCACAGAGGAGGTAGACTGAAAGGCGGTGGCTTATTTCCCAGGGGATGAGTTCAGGTGTGGTCTGTGGTGTTTCAAGAAATCCGCAGCTTCTGTAGGTGAATCGAAAATGTGGGTCTTACCATTAAGCTGGATGCGCAGTCGCGCCGGGTAGAGCATGGCATATCAAACGTTCGCACCTCTCAGGGTCCACTTTATGTCTTAAAATTGGCTCCAGGCCTCCTGAACCATTGGAGTGAAGTCAGGGAAGAAGGAAAGGGACATGCTCTAATACTGAAGGTCACCCTTGTCCCTGGCCATACGTAAATCAGAGTCTCGGTCGTGATAGTTTAGGAGCCAGGCTATTATGAGTCGTGGCGGGGCCCTTGGGGCCAACCTAGGGACAAGTGCTCTGTGGGACTGTTCAATTGCGAATATTGAGGAAAAGGAGTTCCTCCCAAAGAGTTCCACAAGGAGCTGCACCACATATGTTTCCATGGGCCCAGTTTTGGTGGATTCAGCCACCCCAGCTATCCGTATATTGTTGTGCTGCGATCTGACCTCAAAATCTTCTGCTTTGGCTGCTGCTACTTTGAGAAGTCATTCCTTGCGTTCCAGGTGCGTAGCAACTGCTGATTGTGTATTTTCCACCTCTTATTTATTTATTTATTTATAGAGCGCTAACAATCATCCCTAAGGATATCACGGCGCTAGGTAGCAAGAATTTGTTGTACAATTACCGGCGGGAGTGGTGGATCTGACAGATATTAGGGTCTAGGAAACAAATGGATTTTGAGGTTTTTCCTAAAAACCAGGTAATCTGCTGTAAGACGTAGGTCTTGAGGTAGTTGGTTCCACTTTTTTGCTGCCATATATGAGAACGAGCGTCCACCTGCCCTCACTTTCCTTATGCGCTTTATCCTGGCTTGCGCTTGGTAAAGTGACCGTAAGCACCTTGTAGGAGCATAGAATTCGATTTTGTTCTGTAAAATTCTACATCCACTGCGGTGTAGTGCCTTATGTGCGTGGCTGAGTAGCTTGAACACTGCCCTCTGTCGCATGGGTAGCCAGTGGAGTTGTTTCATGCACATGGATGCTGAGCTCAGTCTGCTTTTATTGCATACCAATTTCGCTGCAGCATTTTGTAGTACTTGTAGGCGTGTAAAGAGGTAATCTGCTATGCCTACGAACAAGGCATTGCCATAATCTAGCTTGCTAATGAGCAGGGCCTGTGTAACTGTTTGTCTACACTCCAATGGGATCCAGGGAAAGAGTCTCCTTAGCATTTTCAGAGTAGCAAAGCCCCTTCCACACAGGGCCCGCACATGGTCCTTCATGGAAAGGGCAATGTCAATGAGTATGTCTACGTTTTTAGCACATTGCTTGGGTGCTGGAGCATCTCCCAGGGTTTGTGGCCACCAAGTGGCATCCCAAATCAGGTTAGCTCCACCAAAGAGCAGGATTTCCGATTTCCCTGCGTTTAATTTCAGGCAATGTTCTGACATCCATTGTGCCATCTCCGCGAGGCAGTTTTTCAGTTTTGCTTTGGTGTCATCATGCCTTTCCTCAAGCGATATCATCAACTGGGTATCATCCGCATAGGAGCAAATGCTGAGACCCCATTTTTTACTGATTTTCGCTAGAGAAGACACATATGCGTTGAAAAGTGTGGGGCTCAGGGATGCTCCTTGTGGCACCCCACAGCCAATGGCCATGGGTTTAGAGAAGAGCTGGTCTAATTGCACCATTTGGGTTCTGTTACTCAAAAACGAACTGAACCACTGTAGGGCTTTGGCGTGGATTCCTTTTTCATGAAGGATTTCCAGCAATCGGTTGTGCGAGACCGTGAGGAACGCTGCCGACAGGTCCAATAATATCAGGGCTACCGCTCCCCCTTGATCGGTCCGGGATCTGATGTTATCTAAGATGGCCAAAAGTGTTGCCTCCGTGCTGTTAGTGGCTCTGAAGCCAGTTTGTGTGGGGTCCAATAAATCATTGAAATGAAATGCGGTGCTCCGCAGCATCAATAGGGGTCTTGTGTTGTTCAATGCGACCATGCATGCTATCTAGCCCGGCCACCAAGGTGTCAAAGCGCGCGTCTATGGCTCTGAAACCGGCACGCAGCTCAGCCATAATTGCCGCTGTGCCATCTGCAGGGGGTTGATCAGAGTCGAGAGGAACCGTAGGACCAGGGGGGTCTCCACGCGAGGGGTCGTCACCGCCCTCACGCCTGGGGGTCTTGGTAGCCTCAAAGGCATATTGTCGCTGCTTGGGGTCACCACGACCCATGATGATCGAGGATAACTGGGGGGTGGCTGTGCCGCTGATAAGTGGAGGCCTCAAGGCGCAGTGGGTGAGACTCCGGTAGAGGAGAGGTGCTAATACCCAGTTAGGAGGCAGATTTAGCTGGGCTCTGTCCCGTAAGCATCAGGGCAAAACAATATGCAGGCACAAACCGTCAGTGCCTGTTCCAGTTTTCGGCCGCAGCCCAGTATGTGAAGTAGATCTTTATGGGGGCCCAGGCGCTATTCCCTCACCGCAATGCCACTCATTGATTGGGCGCTTTACACATTCTCACGCCCATTCCTCACAGCAGTAGGCAATGAGGCTCCCATAGGTTGTGGCATTTGACGGTGGTCCCAAACACCCCCCGGTCCCAGGGCCCACCAGCAACTGCACCTCACTCTGGTGAGTATGCCGATACCCATGGCAAGTGGCTGATTGAGGGAGATGGTGTAGAAGGGCAGCCGGAGGGTGGGACTTACCGCTGTGTGCCGTAGATCAGTGTAGATGCGCGGGGACCCAGGTGTTCATCATGCCCCCGCTCGGTCCGACACTCCTTCCTCTCCGTCCTCGATTTGTATTGCACTGTTACCCTATGGCTGCAGCCCCGCCCTCAGGCTCGCCCGTGACCCCTGACATCGCGGGGCCTAAAAGGGCCGCATCAGTCTGCAGCCGACGAGATGCCCCGCTCCGGCGATGGCTCTGCGCTCATCAGCGCTGAAGGGTTTAATATGCTCCAGGTAGTGGCGGGCAGCTGCGGAGGGGGTCGGTGCTGATTACGCATTGATGGAATGGAGAAAGGCTGCATTCAGTACGCGGCTGCTCAGGAGCTTCTAGTTCAAGCCGCCATCTTGGTGCTCGGCCAGGCCACGCCCCCATGAAATATCTAATTCTGGTGCTTGTCTCTTCACAGTTCACAGTTGGATGTTGCTTTACCCCAAACTCATTGCCGCCGCAGATGACATCTGCATGACTGTGAAGGGAGGAGGCATGGATGCCCTCTTCCTCCTAGACCTCTCCAAAGCATTTGACACAGTCTCCCATCCCATCATCCAACACCTACTGACATCGGAAGCCAAGGACACACACGCCAATGGATCTGCTCATTTCTGACTGGAGGGACCCAGTCAGTCAGCCTGGCACCGCACACCTCGGACACCCACAAACTCATCTGTGGAGTTCCATGAGGACCCTACCTTAGGCTGACTCTCATCAATGCATACAAAATACCGCTAACCAGCATCATCCTGTCTCATGGCATTAACGTCTTCCTTTGTGCCAACAACGCACAACTTATTTTCTCCCTGAAGGACAAGACTCCCTGTCCCTGGACCAAGTTCAATGCCTGCATGACTGAAATCTCCCACTGGATGAAGACTGAGGGGCCGATTCCGATCTCGGCCGGTAGGGCTCCGAATCGGATTCGGCATAACCGGATCCGATTCGGAGCCCTATTTCCCGACCGATTCGTACGCGCGTCCGGACGAGCGAGTACGATGCGAATTCGCCGACCGACTCGTTTGGGCGTCCCAACCGCTCTGACCGACTCGTTCCCAGGTCTAACCGCACCGACCGACTCGCTCGGACACGACTCGCACCGCGCAATGAAGACGTTCCCTGGCCGGGTAAGTACGATGCGCGCCGCGAGCAGTCCGACCGACATGCGCCGTCTGGCTCGAAAGAGCAGTCGGAGCCGTACTTTGGGGGTCCGTGTCGGACCCCCCTGTACGCGTAGCCGCGCGAGTCGCACACAGGGGGGACCCATGGGTCTCCCCTACCTGTGCGTGTACGGCGCAAGTCGCTTCGCCGCGTACCCGCTGTAGGGGGCACCCTTGTTCGCCTCGCACCCATTGAGGCAATGGGAGCCCGCGTACGCGTTGTACGACCGGCTCCCATTGACTTCAATGGGATCCGACCGACTCGAGTACGATAGCATACGGACGCATCGTACTCGTTCGGTCGGGCTGCACGGGTCCGATTCGGTCGGAAATCTCTCCGGGTCCGGCTCGGTCGGAGAGATTTCCGGCCCGAATCAGAATCGGCCCCTAAGGGTCTAATTTAGATCTTGGTGGATGGGATACTCCGTCACAATGGTGACAGATATCCTGTCTGGTGAAATATAAATTCCATAGGATATAATGTATATAACTGTTGTGACAGAGTAACCGGCCCACCAAGATCTAAATCAGGCCCTAACTGTCTAAAGCTTAACTCCCCATTCACAAATGATCACAATTCAAACTCCTCACACACACTTTCAAGGCCCAACATAACAATAGTTCAACATACCTCAACAATTGCATCTGCTTTCACAAACCTTTCAGACACCTCCGCTCATCCGGACTCCTACTTGCACACAACCCACACATATGGAAAACCAGTTCTGGAGGTCGAGCCGTCTCCTAAATCATTTATAAAGCATGGAATGACCTGCCACTGCACATAACAGCCTCCACCTCACTTCCTGAATTCTGTAAGAAGCTGAAGACCTGGCTTTTCAAGTAGAACCACTAGGACCTTGGTGTGGCTAGACTCACACCTGCTCAGCGCCAGGTTACCCTACCAGGGGACAGTGTGCTTTATAAGTCAACATGCAAAAAGAACAATTGATGGACAGAATGCAGAACAATGTCATACATTCACCCCAGTACAGAGATCTGGGCCTAAATCCATCGTTTTTTTGCTCACCATGCCATTCCAGTTTGGACCCAGCCATATGCAAATCAGTCTTGACCCTGCGCCCAATGGGAACAGTCCAGCCCGAACTGCCAGACCAGGTCCTCCCTGGACTGGAAACAAACATCCTAGGACCGGTTTCAGGGTTTCACCCCTCATCAGCCAGGATAGCTTGACTCCAGTGGCATGGAGAGCACGGGACCCACGTCTGGGCATACCTGTCCCACTCGGGGTGACAAATGCAAAAAGAACAATTGATGGACAGAATGCAGAACAATGTCATACATTCACCCCAGTACAGAGATCTGGGCCTAAATCCATAGTTTTTTTGCTCACCATGCCATTCCAGTTTGGACCCAGCCATATGCAAATCAGTCTTGACCCTGCGCCCAATGGGAACAGTCCAGCCCGAACTGCCAGGCCACGTCCTCCCTGGACTGGAAACAAGCATCCTAAGACCGCTTTCGGGGTTTCACCCCTCATCAGCCAGGATAGCTTGACTCCAGTGGCATGGAGAGCACGGGACCCACGTCTGGGCATACCCGTCCCACTCGGGGAGACAAATGCAAAAAGAACAATTGATGGACAGAATGCAGAACAATGTCATACATTCACCCCAGTACAGCGATCTGGGCCTAAATCCATAGTTTTTTTGCTCACCATGCCATTCCAGTTTGGACCCAGTCATATGCAAATCAGTCTTGACCCTGCGCCCAATGGGAACAGTCCAGCCCGAACTGCCAGGCCAGGTCCTCCCTGGACTGGAAACAAGCATCCTAGAACCCCTTTTGGGGTTTCACCCCTCATCAGCCAGGATAGCTTGACTCCAGTGGCATGGAGAACACAGGACCCACGTCTGGGCAAACCCGTCCCACTCCTTGTGACAAATGCAAAAAGACCACTTGATGTCATACATTCACATTTCAGCACTTCGTCCATCATCTCTTTGTGATTGCTTTGTTTGCCCTAAGTTGGCAGGGTATGCCCAGACGTGGGTCCCTTGCTCACTTTGTCACTGGATTCAAGCTAGCCTGGCTGAAGAAGGGTGTTACCCCAAAATCGGTCCCAGGATGCTTGTTTCTGGTTCAGGGAAGACCTGGCTTGGCAGTGCGGGCTGGACTGTTCCCATGAGGCACAGGGTCAAGACTGATTTGCATATAGCTGGGTCTGAACTGAGGTGGCGAAGTGAGCTAAAGAACGATGATGGATTCAACCCAGATCTGTGACTGGGGGTAAGTGTTTGAAAAGTTTCAGCACTCCGTCCATCATTTCTTTGTGTTTGCTTTATAAGTCAACATAACATAACATAACATAGCTTAACATAACATAACACCCGACCTCTGGTCAAAATCAGCTGCTTCAGCCAACATCTAACAAACTCTACATGTTGCAGTGCCTACTCCACACAAAAATTAAAACTTGTATGTCATCTATGGTCTTTTATAAATCTAAGAAGCTAGACCTTCAGCAAATGGTTCTGATGCATGGAGCTCTCTCCCTCGCGGAACAGACAGAAATGTTTTAAAACAGCGGCCTTTCCTTCTATGCCCTGAAAAAACCTGCTATTCATTTATGACCCATATCCTATAGCTAATCCCGGAATGCCACCTATGTGTCCCTTTCCTAATCATCCTCACTAATTTCATTCTGTCCCATTTGACTTGTGCAATATTTGAGATAGGTTTCCATGCAGATATTTGAGAAAGGATGATACATGTTTAAAGATGAGTGTCTCATTGCGGAATTATTCTGATTGGGAACAAGTTAGAGATCTATTTTTTCTGAATCATTCAATGGAATAGGAGGACCTGCCCTTTATTAACTTAAACTGCTCACCAATAGTTATTTTGATGGTATATAGAACTAAGATCAATACGAATCACACACATATATACACATAACATAGTTTATTGCTGACATCAGTAACACGTGTACATTGAGTGCATAAGTTGATTAATTGGAGCACACCGATATATGGTAATCCCTAGATGCTATCATCAGTAATGTTAAAGTTCACTCACATGAGAATTTAGGCAAAATATTTTGAAACCCAGATATCCACATTTTTGCAATTAAATAGTGTTGGATTTTAGCTTGGGAGTGTGAGTAGTGGTGCCTTTATCATGACATAGCTATTAGCAATTCAAGGCGCATATTTATAAGAGGCTTGCGCCGGCATTGTGCCGCAAAGTGTGACACAATGGCGGCACAGGCAGTAAGTCATATTTAGAAAATGACGCATTTGCAAAAATGCGTAGTTTTTTAAAGGTTCCATGGGGCAAATGCTACGTGGAAAGCTGCTGCGTCAAACAACATTTAATATTTGCAATGTAGGTGTTCCTCCACAAAATCAGACACAACTGTAAATCTGTGGTATTTACGGGTGTACCACTGCCTCATGCATCTTTAGGCAGCGCAACACACAGCTTGAAATGCACCAGAGTTCCTGCGCATCACCAAACCAGGCATATCAAATGGTGCAGTGGCTATAGTATAATATTCTCAATATAAAAGAACACTTTGGCAAGTAGAACTACACCATGGAGGTTTATCAAACTGCAACTGGGAGTAGCTAGGAGACCACCACATAGGCAGCGAAGGAGGAGGAAGCGTGTTTTCCGGCAGCGCATATCCCACATTGATCTCAGGAAGTAGGAGGTCATACAGTTCTACAGACTCAAGAGGGAATCCACCATGGAAATGCTGGAGAAGATTTGGCAAAGTCCCCAGTCACCAACTGCAAGGCCCACTAACGTCCCACCACATATAAAACTTATGGCTGTGCTCCACATGCTGGCATCAGTTTCCTTAAAAGTCACAACAGCCAGATTGGCAGGAATTTCACAGAGAGCACATTCTGCTTTTCTCTCCTCTGTTTAGGATGCCACATTTAAACTCAGACCCCAGTAACTTCTCTTTCTAAAACTACACAACAACAACTGGCTACCAAGCAAGGATTCAACACCATAGCTGGATTTCATCATGTTCTTGGTGCAATAGACTGCACACGTGCAATTGGTGACCCTTGGTGTAACATCCCACCTGTACAGCAACCACAAGCACACATACGCCATCAATTTCCAGGCCATAGTGGACTATCATCGAATGTTCATAAATGTGCTGGCTAAATATCCTGGGAGTTCACATGATGCCTTTATCTTCTGCCACTGTATCATCAATGAGTGGTTTCAGAATGGCACATATGGGAATGGCATTCTCATTGGTAAGATAACCATAAATAATACCAAGCAAGAAGTTTTAATGTATGACATAATAGCCATCTCTATATTTGTGCATGGATCTCGTGTCATTTGCACATAGTGGGAATAACTTAATCTTACATGTAGACAATAATGTCACATTGCATCATTCCCTCACTAATGCTGAAATGGAACTGTGGAAAAATCAACTGTAGGAAGTAGTGTGTCATCTCACACTGTGTGAGTGGACAGATTAACATTTATTGCACTGGCTACCAAATCAACACACAAATCATGTGGTTCACAAGCAAAGTCAATATGAGTAGAAGGGTATATAAGCTAAGTGTGAGATTTGTGTATGTTCAGTGGGGAAACGACCTTTACAACGCGGTCATTACGCTGCGATACCTTTACAAAGCGTTCTTTACAACGACCGCGTTATTAGTACTCGATGTAATGACATCGCAAGTCTTCACAACTAATTCCACTAGGGGGTGCTGAGGAATTGGAAATAAATTTCCAACAGCTTCCCTACTGTTGCGCAAACTGGAGTAGGAATAGTAAATAATACTATTCCTAAGTCCAGCGCTCCCCCTAGTGGAAGTCGTTGTAAAGACTTGCAATGTAATACATCGCGAACTAACAACGCGGTCGTTGTAACGACCGCGTTGTAATGGCACGCAATGTATTACATCGCGTTGTAATGTGCCATATTCGTTCAGTGGTGTATCTAGTCATGGTAATTAGTTAAAGTTCCACTAAAATAACAGGTGCTGAACAAATCATGTGTTCTTAAGTAAATGTGTCACACATGGCAGAAAATGTGTATATTGGCCATAGTATCAGGAGCACTAATGGAAGAAGTTGTAAATTCCATTTATGTCATGCTCAGTAAGTGTTGCTTCAAATCATGTGTAAATGTCAAATCTAGGTACATATGTGATACCAAAAGTACTAAGTACACATATGTCTCAGCCATTCCTACAGTCTAGGTTCAAACATGCACATAGATATCAGCCCACATTGACATACTTCAATGTGATAGATGGCCAGTTTTGTGGCTTAAGTTGCCTACATTTCCTGCCTCTCAGTCAATCAATGTAAAACTGACACAGTCAATTAATATACAGTCAAACATGTCATACACCACTAACTAGCATAGAATGAAAAACAACCAAGGTAAGGTATCACAGTGTACTCATGATTCTAAACTGAACATTCTCTTGCTGCATCAATGATGCCATAATCAAGGCATATAAGTACTGAATCACCTAGAAAGCAAAATCACATACATACATGTGAAATCTGAAACTGTTGTGTTTAGGTCTGTAGTATAGGTTACCTTTATCTACATTAATGTGTCCCATATGAAAACAGCCTACATTGCCATACCTATGTGTCAATCTAAGTTAGGCATGGCACCTTGCCATACAAAAAGGAATTTGCTGTTGTTTTCATCCAGGTCACATGTGGGAAATTCATTACATGTACTAAGCAAATAGCCATACTAAATTAAGTAAACAAATCAACGGCTGTGCTAATGTCATGTAGTCAAGCAAGAACATCATAGGTGACAAAAGGACAAATGTATGTGTGAGTGTCAAACATGTTGACACTGTCACAACCCATATAGGGCTGAATATATGCAAGAGATGCTGATCATAAGTTTGCAACATTGCACAAATAGTGAGTGCAAATAACATAAAGCTGTTAAGAACATTCCAAAGTACACTTCGTAGTATTCTACTGCCTAAACATGACAGTCAGAATGTAGAAGTGTCTTATATCTCAGGACATGGACAATATGTGCAATTACACATAGAACTTGAAGATACATGTGAAAAGCAATGGTCAACAGTATCTAACACATATCTGTTAAATGTTAAAGAAATGTGTATGAGTTAGCCAGCATACATAACACACATGATCAGTCATGTCTAAGTAAGAGTGTACAAAAGCATTTACTGTTGTCTTTTTGCACCTTTCAGGTGACCAAGGATATAGGTTGCAGCTATGGGTCATGACCCCATTCAACAATCCTCAGATGGAGGCAGAAAAACTATTTAACACTGCACTGACCAAGACAAGGAACATTGCTGAGAGGAGCTTCTGAGTCCTAAAGTCCAAATTCCGCTGCCTGGACATGTCAGGCAGAAGACCATTGTGCTCACCGACTATGGTTTGGAAAATCATCCTCATATGTGCAAAATTGCACAATAGCTGCTTAAAAGCAAATGTGCATTGGACTATGAGCCACAGAATCCAGAGGAACTGGAAAAGGATGCAGACAATGATGGAGATATCCAGCACACAATGGCAGGTCGGTGGAGACGGTACCAAATAATTGCCAATTTTTTGCTTAATGATTAGCATTTCATGGTAATAGTGACAGAAAATTTGTCAACTTATCAACCAAGAAATACATTTTTAAATCTCATACATTGTGTTGTGTATTTGTGAATGTCAATGTAAAAATCTAGTCGCTCACATTTTCTCACTAGATGTAGACCTCAACATGTATGAATCATGTTGTCTGAGCTGTTTATCAACATGGGGCCATAACTCCCAATACAAAAAAAATCAACGTAGCAAGCCAATGTGATGCAATGAACTGCATGAAAGGGACAGGGCAGGATTGCCACATATCTAGATAGAAATGGGTCATTCCTGTCCTCACACACTTAAGCAGTGTAGCACAGCAAGCTGTCTTGCTGTGTTTTACAGCAACAAAGTATGTTTCATATTGTACTCAGTGTACGATGGATCACAAATCTGCCAAACAGTCAGTCCCTGTGCCAAACTCCTAATTGTAGTGTGTCTCACATATAGACTAGCATGCAGAATGGCAGCACTTTGCAGGCGCAAATGTCACAGCAGACACAATCACAGATCATTGGTGACACTTGTCATGGACGAAGGCCTGGTCTCAGCTGTAGATGTCAAAATGTCATTTGTAAAGAATGCATTCATGCATGTGTGAGGATCCACAGACCAGCACACTTGTAACACCTTTCCTGGGCAGATTGATGTAAATACCACATCTGGCCAAACTTGATAAAATACACATTTACCATGCTTTGCACAGCAATGCAAGGAGGCTCAAAGGCCTGTAACAAAACATAATAAATTGATGAAGTAGCAATGTGTGTCCTTAACCAGAGAAGTAAGACAAGGGAGATGTTTGCCATACATCACATAACATCAGGAAGCAAGAGATGGTTAAAGTGTGAAGAGTCCATGTCAACTTTCCAGCACAAATGTATAGTGTACATACACAGTGTCATTAAACATGGTGCAATGGAGGTGTTTGGTAGGAATTTTCCCTGCATGATAAGATTAGTGTACTACTGCCCTGACTGCCAAAGTGCAGAGTGGTGTGACTCACTAATTCTGGTATATTCCCAAAGAAGAATATGTGTGTGTGCCATTACATAGGCCTGTGTCATGGATAGCAGTCTGCTTAGGCCAAGAGGCCGACACAAAGACCTGCCCTCATAGTAGATGTATGCTACCGCCTTCACCAGGAGTGAATCAGAGCTAAAGTGGGAGTGGTAGCCTGCTGGGTAGTAATCAGTATTAATGAACATGACCAGTCAACCCTGGTTCACTGCAGAAAGGCCTACTGGCTCACTCATCTATTCAAAAAATGTGTTGCTGCGTTTCACACTCACTCCTACCCAACATCAGGTTGATCAATAAATGTGTGCATGAAGAAATCATGTGCAGAATGCATGTGCTGGTGGAAAACATACACAACACATAGGTTGAAATGTGGAACAGTGTGCACATTGTTAATGTGTGTATGCTGCTAGTGTATGTTAAATGTGACACACTCTACCACAGTTCAACGGTAGTATAGAACTAGTATGATACATATGGATTACAGTATTGGTCACTTAATTTCCTGTGAATGTACACTGAGGAGCATTATTGTGAGGTATGTCATACAGCACAGCACAGCAAATCACCTTGCTGCGCTGCAATGCATGACAAGGAAAGGGCACGAATGAGCTGCATTAAAAATTATACAGGTCATTCCTGACTTTTACCCTGTGCTGGTGACATTTTGGCTGCTTGCGTGGCTTCATAAACCTAATTTCTGAGCTGAGTCACGCATGTATCAGGTTGCGTGGTGCAAGCGCCACTCAACTGGGGTCATACATATACCCCTGAGTGTAGAAGTGGCTGTCTGGCTAAATTATATGGAGGACCTTGGCTTCCTTTGTGCATTAGACATGGCTGCCTAGTCGAAACCGAGGATTGTTGTTACACCAGATGGAGTTTGACAGTCCAGCAAAGCAGCAAGCTGGGATCGATATACACTGGGGTATGGGCGAGCCAGCCTGTCTCTGTGCTTCCTTAAGTGTGTGTTGAATCACAGGAAGAGAGAGATTGGGCTGATTAGGGAATCAAAAAGAGTGGGGCAGAGGCCCCAGGATCAATCTTTACAAGCATATATGACTCTGGGGGACATCCAGGTGTGTACCCTGGTAATGCATGTAAAAATTGATGTTTGGGCATTCAGCTCTTCATTCCTGCCTTGCTGCCATGATGCCTGCCGTAGCCCTGGCTGGGCGATAAGGACTGCGCATGCATCCCTTTAATGCAGAGTGACTACAAAGGCAATCTGCCTGGCCTCTTTGTCATGAAGTCTCAGGGATGTGAAAGACTTCCAAACACCCTGCTTCAGCACCTCGACACTGCCATCTGTCACTCTGACCTTCCAAGTGGTGCCACCGCAGTCCTGCAACAATGGAAGCAGGCCTAATGTGTTTGCTCTAGCAGAAATCACGCTTTTACTGTAGATCCTGCGCATCACCCCTGTTGCACGAATCTGAACCTGCGCAACAACCCTGTTGTGCTGGTCTGAACTGAACCCTCACATTGCCCCTGTTGGGTGGGTCAGAACCTGAGCATCGCATCAGATGTATGGGTCAGAACCCGTGAGTCGCCTCTATTGTGTGGAACGTATTGTAGCTGCACAAGTGCTACTGCATAGTGCATCCATCATGCAATGTCCATTTCCGTAGCAATGTATTAGAAAAATCGACCCAAATGTCGAAAACGTGCTGATCACACCCAGGAATTGATACAATGGGTGTGGCAGGCTGCATACTAGGAACAGTGAAAGTTAGTTTCACTTTCTGGTACAGTCTGTTAGTTTGAGCTGGTTGGTGGTGGTATTTGGAGAGTGTCTGGTGGATTGTTCCTGTTTTTGGTGTAGTCGCTGTCTGGTCTGTACCTGTCTTGTGCTAATTGTGTACTTTTTGTGTGTTTTCTAGTAAATAATATAAGTATTTGTCTTTATATTGTCGGGAATTTGTAAATTTAGGGGTTTTTGTATATTAGGTCTAGGTATTAGGTTGACTGGTGTTCTTTTGGAATTCAGTCATTTAAGGAGGGATGGGGTCACGTCAGGGAAGGGTAGGGGAAATAATTATACTGAAGGAGAGGTTGGGGGCCTAATCTTGCTAATAATGCACTACATTCCCCACATGGTAACCTCTGGCGTAGGTTCAGCCAAGGCTACCCCCCAAAGGATAGGGCAGATCACTGGGAACATGTGTATTCGCACTTGTCAAGTGTTTGGAGGAGATCACACTGTCTCCCTGCTCAAGCATCAGTGGGCAGATGTTGTGGCACATGAGGCCGATCTGGACCTGATGGCATTGGAGAGAAGAGGCCCAGTAGGTATGTATTTATGTACCATCTGCATTTAGTAATGGTGGTATGTCAGTTATGCAAAACTTAAACATAATAGGGGATGATTTGTTAATGGGTGGTTTTAATTTGCACCATGCATCTTGCTTCAAGTGCAATGCAAACATTAAAATGCAATTAATTAAGCGACACCAGGACACATTATGTGCCTTGGAGTGGCTTCATAAATAAAGTGTAATGCAACACAGGTCTAATTGCTGCGTTGCTACACCCTGACCCAGGGGGCTGTTCTATGGGTTGTGCATGGTTGTTCAATTTGAACACACATGGATTTTGAAGCATTCCCAGATTTAACATATGTGATTGACTAGGGAATGCTCCAAAAATGCTAGACCTCCTCAGGTGATGGGTAAGGAGGAGATATATATTTAATCTCCATTTATTTTAAACTTTCTATGTGTGCTGCATTGTGCAGCACACGTAGACAGATGAAAATGCCTTAGGCAATTTTTCTTTGTGCAGGAAGGTGCCCCTTCAAGAACAAACAATGCAAACCTGCACCTTTGCTCCATGTTGCAAGGTTGCATGCATTGCCGCTAGTCAGCACTTTGTGCACCAGCGCCATGAAACGTCTGATATAGTCTGAACAATGTTACATATTGTGTACACCTGACCTTTACCATCGCAGGACAACTTTGGTCTGCCTAGGGCCAATGGTTTCACCCTTGTGGCATGGTGCATGGTGCAAAAGGGGCAGAGAGGTTGCTGGCCAGCCAACAGCCTGAAGCATGAATCAGGCATGTGATGTTAGATACCTGAGACCATCAACATCCAGCCAGCTCACCCCTGCAAGATGATACATACAATGTATATAAGTGTGTGTCATGAGTTTAGGTTTTTGGGGAATAGACTGGGATGTCATAGTATTTATTGTAGATTTTGGACCATGTGTGGTTGCACTATTTGCAATGCAATGTCGAAATCTTTGTCTTGTAGGTGGACATGTCCCATTCACCCGGGGAGAAATTGGCAGCTTCCCGGATGCAAATGCAACCGGTAAGTGTAATGAATACATGGTTGTAGCTCTGTGACGTCTTTGTGTGATCCATGATAATTCTAACATTGTGATGTGTATGGGGAGGTATTCATCACCTGCAACCAAATTACAGTCAGTGTGCCAACACAACAGACATATCCACAGAATCATTTAGAATTGACAAGGAGGCATGTTATTGTGAATGTTGGGGCAATGTAAGCTGGCCCACAGGATTCATGCATTTTAGCATGTGTAGTGATGTTTGCATATCCATAGTTTTGAGGCATTTGGCACATAAACCATCATCTGGCGCTTAATCTTCAAATGTTCAACGCAGTCAAATTTGTTAGTACCACAAATTGCACAAATGTGACAAACAATGTTTCAAAAGATGTAGCAGCAAAGTGGAATGACCTTAGCAACACTTGTCTGGGCATGTTTCCTTTGTCTGTGTCCATATATGAATATGAAACTGGCGCTAATGAGGTGCAAAAGATACTCAGACTGTATTACCAAGTGAAAAACACGAAAGTGTTATGCAATCAGATTATTACAAATTTAGTGTCATTATGTCACATATTTTGCTTCATTTTCCAGCATACTATATTCATGCATGCTGCATAAGTTTAACCTTTTCTGCTACATAATTCCAGTGTGATTGACTATAGGTGTGGGTAAAGATTCCTGCTGATCAACACTTAAAATGTTTGGTGACACATACCTGTCCTTGTACCTGTGTGTCAATTCAAAAGCCACATTGTTTAAACATGGAGGACAGTGTCAGCAGGGTAGTCATCACATTCCAACCATTTTTTCAATCATAGATGCTGAGAATGTGGTAGTGACATGCCAAAGTTTATCCACATATTGATTTTGACCCATGAAAGAGTACAAAATACATCTCAACATGTGTTTCTGTAACGGTATTTGTACATTTTTATGAGTATGAATAAATCATCATTTTGGAAGATTAAGCTGAGGTTTGGCTGTTTTTATCCAGCCTCAGGGGTGCCTGAGCCTTCCTTAGAGAATTCCATGTCATACCTATGTGAAATGGAGTGACAGAGGAACTATTACACTGGAGGCCGCAAGGACATAGGCTTGCTACTTTATTGATCCATGCTGTTGCACAGATTATTACCAGACTGCCTGACTGTTGCACTTTGTGAGTGTAGATGTCCACATGGCATTTGGCCTTGCAGGTGTAAATTAGTTGTCAGGCTTCTTATCTCAGTGCAATGAGTATTTTTGGAGAACAGTGTGCAAATGTCATTGTTGTTAAACCTATGGAGCACCAGTAGGCCTCAACGCATGGATACAGTGTCATTGGCATGGTGTGGCCAGCTGGACAAACGCACTAGTCTGCACATGGATTGGCACTAAAATGCCAGACTCATGCCTCGTATATCCCCTATGTGCCTTTTCTGTGAGGCATTCTTAAAATGTAAGGTATAAAGTCAGGTTGCAGCACTGTGTAAAAGTTCACATGCAGGAAAGCACTGTGTTAGCAGTCTGCAAACTATTACACTTCTCACCTACTGGCAGGGTAAGTTATACTGGCTAGCACCAAGGCAGGCACCCTTACATCATGGTGCAAGGGGCCCTGCATTACAACCAACAAAGTTTTTATACAGAGGAGTACTCCAGCATGCATTCACACACTCCTGAGATGCATTTTCATATTTTATTTGTGCGCTTATGTATGCAAGCCTGGGAGAATGAGTATACAGAAAAGTAAATATACATATAATATATAACAAAGGTTATCATGGTTTTGGTACAATGTGTTGAGAAATGTCCCTCTTCAAAGCGTCACCCCAAACCTTTTGCCTTCCTCTCTCCTATTTTTCCTGACCTTGTTTATGCTGGCTGTAGGACTCTGGACACTTTATCACTGCTGACTAGTGCTAATCTGCATGTGCTCTCTCCTCTAAACATGGTATAATTGGTTTACACCTGTTTAGCATAGTTGATTTACTTTTAAGTACCTTGTAAAGTGGTACACCAAATACACAGGGTCTGTAAATTAAATGCTACTAGTAGGCCTGCAGCACTTGTTGTGCCACACACAGAAGTAGCCATTGAAACCTGTCTCAGGCCTTACACTACAGTGTCTGTGTGTTCAGTTTACTACCACTTTGACATGGCATTTAAAACTACTTGCCAAGCTTAAAACTCTTCTTTTACTAGATATAAGACACCCAAAGGTAGGCACTAGGTAGCCCTAAAGACAGGGTGCTATGCAAGTAAAAGGTAGGACATGCACTTTTATGTTTTGCTTGTCCTGGTAGTGACAAACTGCCTATTTTGTTTTTCACTACTGTGGGACCTACCACTCTCATAGGCTAGCGTTGGGAATTCCTTAATACACTTTTAAGCTGTAATTCCTGATCACAGAAGAGTAGATTTTTCATGTTTCACATGTTTGGAATGGTAATGGCAAATCCTCCTTACTGGTGAAGTTGAATTTTACTTTACTGTTTTATAAATGCCATTACTAGAAAGTGGACATTTCTCTGTGCTTATAACTCTGTGCTTTTTGTACACATTTGTAGAGGTGGGGAAGAGCTTTCCACACCTCCTGAGGCATTTTTTTTTCAATGTAATGACGGTCGTGTGCATGGCGCACTGATGTCCTTACATTGAAAATGAAACTGAAACTTAGTTTCAGTTTCACTGTTTCGGTGCTTGTGGGGCTATCTCAGCCCCTCGAGCACTGAAACACACAGGAGAGGTATCATTGGAAAGGGGAGAATCTCTTTTCTAATGGTACCCCTCCCTTGTGGATCCCTGCTTGGGGATCACCGCAGGAGGGCGATTCCCAAGCAGGGATACACCCACTAGACACCAGGGAGGGGGGAGCGGCCCCTTGGGCAAGGGCCTTTGCTCCCCCATTCCAAATGGGCGCATTGAGGCACCCTAGACACCAAGGATTTTTTTTTATAGATCAGGGGTGGGGCTGCCCAGAATGGGCATGCCAATGCTCCCACCCTCCCCCCTAAAACATGCAAAGTCTTTCTGCCCCCCCGGAAGGCAGATGGGGGAAATAGCCACTGATATGCCCCCTGGGGGGGCAGACAGCTCACTAGGCACCAGGGATAAGTTTTTTTATATGTAGGGGTGGAGGCTGCCCAGAGTGGGCATGCCAATGTCTCCACCGTCCCAAAAAAATGTCACTGTCTTTCTGCCCCCCAGGAGGCAGATGGAGGCAATAGCCCCATATCTTCCCCCCAGGGGGAGCAGAAAGCCCACAAGGCACCAGGGATTCTTTCTTTTTTTACGTAGGGGTGGGAGTTGCCCAAAATCAACATGCCAATGCCCCCACCCCCGAAAAAGAATGCCACAGTCTTTCTGCCCCCCACAGGTGGCATATGGGGGCAATAGCCCCTGATCTGCCCACCAAGGGGGCAGAAAGCCCACTAGGCACCAGGGATTATTTTTTTTTTTAATACATACGGGTGGGGGCTGCCCAGAATGCCAATGCCCCCACCCGAAAAAAAAACACAACATGGACACATCACATTTTTCCACTGAAAACGGACCCTTTTTTGCAATGTGCCTAGATGTGGATTGTGGACCCTAGCTCAGCCAGCACCTAGGAAAATCTAGTAAACCTGTACCTTTTTGCAAACTAGACAAGACACCCAGGGGTATCCAGGATGGTGTGACTTGTGTGGCTCTTACCAGGTTCTGTTACCCAGAGTCCCTTGCAAACCTCAAACTTTGTCAGAAAAACAGATTTTCCTCACATTTATGTGCTGGAAAGTTCTGGAATCTGCGTGGATCTGCAAACTTCCACACACCCAGCATGACCCAAAGTCTCCTGATAAAAATGGTACCTCACTTGTGTGGGTAGGTCTAGTACCCGTGACAGGAAATGGCCCAAAACGCAACGTGGACACATCACATTTTTCCATTGAAAACTGATTCTTTTTTCACAATGTTGAAAATGTTGGCACAAATGGCTGTTTTTTCCAACTCAATTTCAATATTTTTTATTTCACTTGTTAGTTTATATAGAAAAACCTTGAAGGATCTACACAAATGACCCCTTGCTGAATTCAGAATTCTGTCTACCTTTCAGAAATGTATAGTTCTCCAGGATCCATTATTGGTTTCACACCCATTTCTACCACTAGCTGGAAGGAGGTTAAAAGCACAAAAAATACGAAAAATAGGCTATGCCCCAGTAAAATGCCAAAACTGTGTAGAAAATGTTGGTTTTCTGACAAAAGTCTGCCTGTTCCTGAAAGCTGTGAAGATGGTGATTGTAGCACCAGAAACCCTTTGTTGATACTTTTTGCAGGGGAAAAAACTGGCGCTTTCTTCTGCAGCACTTTTTTTCCATTTTTAATAAAAAACACAAAAAGTAGCTGTATTTTGGCCAATTTCTTGGTCTCCTCCAGGGGAATCCACAAACTCTGGGTACCTTTAGAATCCTCAAGATTTTGGAAGAAAAGGACGCAAATTTGGTGTGGATACCTTGTTGGGACAAAAAGTTACAGGGGCCTTAGCACGAACTACCCCAAATAGCTAAAAAAAAAAAAGGCTTAGCAGGGGGGAGGGGGAGGCCTAGCAGCGGAGGGGTTAAAATTCAGAGCCTCTTCAGCATAGTGGAAGAAAGAACAACCTATGAAGGATAATACATATTTACATATATGATATGGTGCGCAATGTACATCAAGTTGAGGCTCATCTGCATTCTGGGCACTCATCTGCATTCATCTGTATTCTGATGGGCTTCCTGGGCAGGGAGGAATGGGAGGGGCTGACACTTAAACTTCAATAGGTAGTGTCCTATCCACACACAACGCACTGATTGGCCCACCCCACAGATAACCTGGCAGACAGGACTGGCTTGAAAGCGATCCTTGTGTGCAAAGTGCTGATTTGAAGTCACCCCTTCATCAAAGGCACTTTTGGGTATAGGACTGGGTCTCTGACCCCCTCAGGTCAGTCACTTCTGGCTCTTAAACTTAACCTCTGTTAGAAGGACTTCTGTGCTGCTTAAAGGACTCAACTGGACTGCTTTTCTGGAAGGACTGTTATTCTGCTTGGTGCCCTCCTGCTCCCTGACTCTGCTGAAGAAGAGATGGACTCTGCCTTAACTCCAAGTGATCTCCTAGGGCTTGTAGGCTTGCCTCTTGTTGCTTGAGATCCAGGGATATCATCGTTTCTACCCCTGATCCTGACACTGGCTCAAGTGGTGGCCCAGATACCTCCAACATGGATTTCAATGCATTTCCTGTCTGCATATAGCAGAACCAGCACATCAACTCGGTTGCAGGAGTAAAATTGGCGCATCACCTCAGAACTAGCACTTTGCCTTCAGTGATCGACCCATCGTACAGTGTATCACCGCCGCTGCAGCTTGGTGAGATCACTCCATCCCCGCGTCTCGACTTCAGTGACATCTTCAAAGCTGACTCATCGCCTTCACTGTGTGGAGAAGATCGACGCATCCTGCACCTGCAGGAGTCGACATCGGCGCATTTTGTTGCTTGTGAGCGGGAAAGGTACTTTGTTCACCAGGGCCTGTGTTGGTCCTGTAGCCGGCCTGCACTCCATTGCGGTAGGCCTGAACTTTGACTTTGCCCCGTCCAGCGTGACCTAAAGTAGCATTTTTAGCGCTACTTGCTTCAAAGTGCCTCACTGCATTTATTCCTTTAAAATTCAATATCTCAACTTTTAGGACTTGGATTTTCATCGTTTTGGTCTTGTTTTGTTTATATTATAATAGTCTATTTTTATAAACCTGTGTGTAGTCTTTTTGTGATATATTCATTGTGTTACTGTGTGAGTTTGTTGCACAAATACTTTACATTTTGCCTCTTTAAATAAGCCTGAGTGCTCTGTGCCAAGCTATTAAAGGGTGAGCACAGGTTATCTTTTCGTGTGTATCTAGCTTACTCTGACTAGAGTGGTGGTTCCTGCCTACCTCAGCCAACTGGGAATCAGATTTCCAACACAACTGTATACCAGAATCTTTATGTCAGATTTCATTGTATTTGACTTAGGCTTGATTGTTGATGTGTTCAACATTAAAGTCTTGCAGGAGGGAGCCACCCACCCTCCATCTATGGAGTGGCTACTTGACGCAGAGTAAGTCCAGTCAGCAATGTGTGCTACCTTGTGTAACTCCAGAGGAGTCATGCAATGCAGAAGCCCACTACCTGAACTTGCTTACCTTTTCACCACTCACGTATGTTTGTGAATAACTTTTCCCACACTTGAATGATGCAAGACCAACATCAAAAGTGAACATATCTGGACCATGTGTAGATTTTGCCATTGACACATCTGAATGAGTGTGAATCAATGGTATGAGTGATGAGCTAGTGATCTAATTGTGACTACATAAATATAATGTACACCTATTTCACTTGGGTCAGTTTGACATATTGTATTAGGAAATGTCATTGTACTGAAGGTATGCGTAACGTTAATGTATCTCAGGACTTGGTGTAGGTGTGGAGTGGCACTTGTGATTGCATATCAATGTCATACTAAGGGGCTTATTTACAAGCCCCTTGCGCCACCAGTGGGTCACTTTTAATATGGGAAAAAGTGACACACCGGTGGCGCAAGGGGCTTGTAAGTAAGCCCCTAAATGCGGTAAATATCCTGTAAAAATGCAACTTGAGATAATATGTGCTTACATTTACTCCCTAGATAACATGACAGAAGACATGGCCAGTACATTCGAGGGTCGACGGGCACGCTATGTCCACGCAAGGAAAATTGTTCATAAATACTGTAAAATGGGACAAGTCTATGAAAAGGCAAAGGCCAGTGGAATCTGGGGATCTGGCAGGAGGTCCGGGCCACAGAAGACTCCTGCTCCGACAGTGAGCCAGGATATCAACCAGCAATAGGTCAGCAATCAATCTACTCTGGGAACCTCAAGCAGGCCAACTAGGCAAATCACAGTCTGACGTGGCCCTCCATCCACCTTCTACTATTCCCTGATGAAAATGATGAGGAGAATGGACAGGAGAAGGGGTCATTTGGAGGATGAGATTACCAGCATCAGGGAAATCCTTCTCACATGCCAGGAGGCACTTGCAAATATAGGGGTATATTTACAAAGAAATGGCACAGCGCAGCGCTGCAAGCAATTTAGCTGTGTGATGCTGCTTCATTTAAAAAACACAGGGATGGACCTTATTTACAAGAAAATGGTGCACGCCTGTGCTTTCCCTTGCGCCAGTGCTAAAAAAGCTGCATAGCACTACGCAGACACACTTGCGCCATGGTGCAACGGTGCCTGCATTGCAAGGATGACTTTTTATGCGCAGGAATGGACACCTTCCTGCACAAAAACAATCATTAATGGCAGATTGCTCCTTCTATGTGTGCTGCAGAATGCAGAACACATAAAAGAGCAAACAACTAGGAGAAATAAAAGTATTTCTCCTCTTTGTGCCACTCTAATGCCTGCTTTTCAATAAAATTAGTTTTTATCGCTGCCTCAGATTTACACATCATTGTAAATCGGGGGCAGTGTCAAAAAGCACTTGGGGTTGCGTTGGAATGCCCACAGCAACACCCATTGCATGCCCCCTTTGACACAGTTACCTACATCAAAGGGTACGATATTTACAAGGCGGCATTAAGCCACTTGAAGTGGTTACTGCGCTTTGTAACTATGGAGCAGTGCATTGCGTCACCAGAGTGTCGGAAAAAGCTCTGATGGCACAATGCCCTTGTAAATATGCCCCCAGGGACTCAAATCTGACTCTCTCTCTCAGGACATGCCCCTCCCTCTCATTTTCATTGTTTATTTTTCTATTGTGTTAGTAGGCATAGTAATAGGGTTATAGTGTAGTTGTATGTTTAGTTTAGATAGTTGTAGATAATTAAGTCGTTTTTAGATAGTAGTTTGTTGGTATGTCCTAGTATGGTTGGATTATTAGTGGTTGGGGGGTTGGTGTTTTATGTAAAGGATAAGGAAAAATATACAAAATAAAAATACGCAAAAAATATATATTTGTTTCGACATCTATTTATAGTTAGTGTATGTTTAGGATGTAGTGATGTTTGTGTTGTACTGATCTATGTGCATTAAGGAGTGTGGGGGGTTGATGTTTAACTTGTCTTGTGTGAAAAGTGGATAAGGTAGGTGTAGTGTTAGATAAGTTAGTATAGGCTAGTTTTAAGGATAGTTAGTGTAGGATAAGTAGGCTTAGTTAGTTTCTGTAGATAGTACTTTTAATAGATTAATACATATTTTTCATTGTTCTCTAGTTGGATGTTAAATTTGTGAACAAAGTTGGTAATATTGTGTTAGGTGAGTAGAGTACATAATGGACAAATTGTTCTGAGTTCATAGTTTGTATATGTTGCTTTGTCAGAGGCCTCTGGACAACTTCAGGTCTTCCTCAATTGAGAGTTCTATATGGAACCATTTCCATACTTAAGACACTGAAAATGGGGCTCAGAAAGTGGGATTACGTACTGCACAACATAGGTAAATTCCTACTTTAGCACCCTGTGTGAAAGTGAATGGTTATTTAAGTGTTTAATAATTTTTAGTTTTTTACAGAATGCTGCTCATCCTTCCATTGTGACCTAAACTGCTTCATAGCCCTAACAATAACCTCATTGCACCATTTTGCAAGTATTTCTACTTTGCTGTGTGTATTTTAAATGTGCAGGAAGTGTCACCAGCCTGGACAATGTCCATCATTATTTGGAAATATTATTGCTTAGTGTGCCGCAACATGCAGCTCTCTTAGGAGGAGCCAACTACTATAATGTTTCCACATATGTCTCCCATTTATACCTTCCCTGGAGAGGTGTAGCATTCATATAGTTTCACTGGTCTTCCACCTATGCTAAACTTGTATGTGCAAATGATTTGACATGTGGATGCACTCACACTCAACACATGTTGGGCCTCTCTGTGGCAGAGTTACTTGAGTCGTCTATTTTGCCCTGCGTTGAGTTACTGAACACATATCAGTATAAACAGGGGGAGCCGAGGTGCACTTGAATGCCTTGTTCACTGTCATTTACAGTATTGGATTGCCCTTGTGCATCCTTCTGTGTCACAAGTACAAGGCAAATCCATGAAGACTATGGACATGGCTATCTGCCTAGTATTGGAACAACCATCCAGATGTATTTTTAATTTGAGCATGTATTTTGTGTGAGCAGTGATTTTGGGCCTGATTATGATCTTGGTGGATGGGATACTCCATCACATAGGTGACGGCTATCCTGTACGCTGTATTGAAAGTTCCATAGCAAATAATGCTTGTGACAGAGAATCCTATCCACCAAGATCTTAATCAGGCCCTTAGTCACATTTGGAAATGATGCTGTAATCATTACATTGCAACATTGATGTTGACATTTGTTATAGTCTTTTGACCTCACATGCCTCATACATCCCATTTACAGCTGTAAATCTGTGTGTACCTTGTCAGAACGGTCTCACTGTATGTCTATCAAGACAATACATCTTGTTGATACACCCTGACATGACACTGATAAGGTACACATTGCTCATCATACCATCGCAACGGGTGTACTTGGTGTAGGTGCACAGACAATGACAGCATGTGCAATTGACTTTAGCTCAACCTTCTGCTGCAAGCAATGGCGTTAGGATATTATGCAGACATTCCATAGGTAGACTTTCCAGAAGCAACCAAACAAAACTCATCATGGTTTTCACAAAGGAAAATAATATTTTAAATCCAGAATAATGGATTCTCACATTTATTCATTATACATGTGAGTGGTAAATTACAAATTTGAGCAACAAAGATAGTCATTGGGTACAATTTGATGACCAGACAAAGTCCATTGGGGACACATGTCAGATGACATTTAGAGGTGAGGAATATTTCAGTGAAGAGGAAGAAATTGCCATTAGGAAAGGTAGGCTTCTTTCAAAGTACACAGGTGGATAATATTAACAACTGCACAAGCAAGAAGTACTGTATTGGGTGACAACGAAGGTGGCATGATGTTCGACATAGAACCATTAAAAACTGGCCAGCGGGCACTCACAAATGTTGATCTGGAAGTTCTTCGACGGAAACTAGTGAAGTCCACATCTTCCTCCTCCGATGCGTGTTCTGCCTCCCCCTCAATTGGTGGTGTTGAATGGGAGGCAGCTGAGGCACACACACACATCAAAGGGAGAAGATGTGGCTCCCCTGTTCCCATCAGCATTTGTGAGTGCCAGAAAAACCGCAGGGTAATCCCTGGCAAGGGTCTGCTGATTTACCATCAAAGCAATGATGTTTGAATTGAGAGCACACATTGATACAATGAAGGAGTGAATCTTGCACTCCAGGTACTGCATGGTATTATGTAGGGTCTCCAGCTGCCTGGCAAGTTCACTGGTGTCAGATGTAGAGGGCTTTAGTTGTTCCCTTTGCTTCATCACACCAGTGATGACAGCTAGGGACTCATCAATCTAATGGAGCCAAAAGTAGGTGTCTTTGTTGGTCTTGGTCAAACCCTTATTAGGGCTAAGACACCTATGGACTCCTTCAAGAGTGCACGCTATGGCCTCCATCCCCGACCACACCATTCACTGCTGGACTCCTACCACTCAATGTTGAAATACAACTTGGGGGTCCTCAGAGTTCTCAGCTGTGATGCAACAGCTGGATGGGCCATGACCAGTGGGTGACGGTTCATCTGGAGACCCTGCAATGTTTTATTTCCTTGCCAAGGCTGGAGGAGAATTTTCAAAAGAGTCCAGGAGTTGTTGGAAAGTGTCTTCATTAATGGGGGGGGGGGCAGGATGGTGTCCCCAACAGGCTTGGGCATCATGGACAGTCTCATATACAGAAGTTGTTGTTGCTCCCTCTGGTAAGAGATAGGAATATGTTATACAAATAAGCCATGATAGGATATGACATAACTGATTATTGTGACATTCCGAAAGCTTTTGCAGTCACTTTCTACTACACAGGGATATTTGGACCATATGTTTCTACAAATAAATAAGGCCACATTACAGTATTGATGTTTTTCACATGGCTATATCTGTACATTGTTCACACAACCTCAGTATTGACATGGGGGCATATTTGTGTCATTCAACACAACGCAACACAGCTGGGCATCTTGCTGGCCTACCCTGCCTGAAAGAGTTGGTACTGGAACAGATCACATTTTACATATTGTGATGCATTTCTGCTTACTGCCTCCACTGATGAAACATTTGGCTCTTAACACCACTACTGAGACCATTAGACCATGTCATAAGTGTGCCTGCATTTGCTCTAACCATCAATTTGCACCCCAGCACTAACATACTGACATGTCATACATTGGTATCTCTCTCACAATCATGCACTCATCCTACCCCACAGCACAAGACAACACAGTGCCTTGATGTACTGTCTTGCATGCAATTTGTGCAATATTGTGCCCTTGGATGTCATATCTGACACACATCCACACAACTCTACACAGCAAGCAACCTCGCTGCTCTGCAGGAAAGGGGGAAGGCATGTGTATGCTGTGATTTAAATTTGTTAAGGGGCTCCTTTAGTTTCCTAGCACTCACACAGTCATCTTCAGACTCCACCACAGTAGACACTGAGAACCATCTCTAAAGGGGATAGCCACAGTCACACTTGGAAGTATGCAACAGCTGAAGCTTTCTCCATTTCTTCAAAACCCAAGGCGTTCATCTGCAGAGTCCCACAAATCTCTTCACTGATCCCCACTCTCTTGAACTTGTATATGATTCCTCTGGCACTCATCATTCAGACCCAGGGACTCTACATCACCTCTTACACTCATGACACCCACATCAATAACTCTTAGGATACTCCAACACCCCCACATCTGTTACATTGTGCCATTGACCAACATGGCTGGCTTTATGTGAAAGTAATGACTCAGCTCATACTCAACCTCACATGTTGGTGGTGCTGATATTCTGCAACATGAACTCACCTTGGTTGCCCAAATGACAAGGCCCAAACCCCTAAAACTACAACCATCCCAGAAACCTCTGGACACCTACCTCACCATGTGACTTCATAATCCCAAAATCAACTCCATCTCCTTCCACCTTATTATCATGGTCAGATATTTGTTCATATGACTACCTCCAGACACCTGTGAGACCATCACCCAGGCCCTCATCACATGTAGACTGTACTACACCAATACCCTCTACCACACCATCTCTGCACTGCTGCTACACAAGAGGCAATCTAACCAACACAACACTGCCAGCCTACTTTGTGGCACACATCACACTGCACCTTGTCTAAATATGTCTCCCCATACATTTTTTTAAAAAAGTCATAAGAGGGGATGAAGAGCTAAATATTTCTCCCCATTCAGACACACTGGAAGTTAAAGATTCTCAGCCACACCTTCAAGGCACTACACTACTCGGGACCTACATAGCTCACACCCCATCTATGCTATCACCAAACATTCATGGTCCTCCCGCTGCATCACTTCCACTCACCCCACTCCCAATATCCATATGACCAAGGCAGAAGTTAGGGTGGTACCTTACATGGCAGGCAACACCAGTAAAAACCTCACACAGCACATCACGACTGCTGCATGCACTATGGATTTGTGCTAGTGACTACGCCTGACTCTTAAGGTGATCCTCCTTGGACGACATGCACATACTTACCATCTGGCTACCCTCTCAGGTGGCCCTCTGCCAAGCCACATTACTTTACATTACACTACATTATGCTTTTGGCTGCCTAGTTCCATGATAAGCACCCTTGTATCATGGTGCAAGGGACCCTGCATTAGCACAGACATATCAGCATGATATGCTGCTCCAGTCCTGGTTTTTTACTATGTATTGTGGAACTTGCAGTCCTGGTCGATAATGCTATTGATTACTTTGAAAGTACCAGGATTCAAAGGACAACCTTGACTGTGGTAACACATCACACATTGGACCAGAGAACTTGGCAGGGCTGGACTGGACTGAATAAATTGTGACTGGGCAATAAAATAACAGTAATGTGATGGATGAGTTAACATGTGAGACATTCCTGCCCTTTCCCTTGCACAATGCTCAGTGCACTGCAAGCCAATCGTCCTGCTGAGCTGCCCTACATAACAGTTTAAAACATATGGTCCCTTGTTTTCACTTACCCTGTGGTTCTTCCTGGTCCTCAACCACAGCACTGTCCTGTCCTTCCACTTCTGCCACCAACTCTGTTGCTGTGAAGGATGCCACCTGCTCCTCCAATGGCCCAACTCCTCCTGGACATCAGGTTTGCCTCCGGTCCACATGGCTGCCTTAAGGTTCCTGACTAGTTGTTCTTTGGTCCTGCACTTGTAGCCATGCCACCTCTTTTTGCACTCCAGTACTGTTGAGTCAATGTCAATGTGAATAAGAATACATTTACGTACAAAAAGTAAATTGCATCTTTACTGCCGAATTTACAAGTAAAGAACTCCATGTCAACCCCGACTCAGAAATACATAGTTGGGCAGGCCTAGAGACCCAGGCCTGAGGTTACTGATTGACAAACCACATGTGGGGTAGCACATAGCCAGCAGACAAACGCGCGAACAGGAAATTCTAGATCAAACCCACATATAGGTGCAGTGACACCACAGTGGTCCAGGGAGAATGGCCCCGATAAAGCCCACATGGCCGGAGGGGTGTGCAAGTTCCCAAAACACCATAAAGTAAGATGCCACATAAAGTTAGGAACACTCAGCCAATCAGGACACACCACACACAGTAAACGCAGTGATCACGTGCTTCCCATGCCTGATATATGGACATGTTATCTACTGGCCGCATTGTGTCCATGCAAGGTTGAGGCCCACCTGTATTCTTCATTCAAACATTCATTTATGTCCCCAATGACAGCGGCCCACCCACATTCTTTTCCAAAAAAGAACTGGTGGAACCATTTTATTACACCCAACAAACTGTGTAAAAGTCTATGTTAGACCGATTGTAAATTGAGACAGTCCTCAGACCCTATGCCTGTAACTCTTCTCCCGGCCGCACTCTTTAAATAAACGAATGGTTCCTGTTTTGCCAAATACCTCTTGACTCTTGTTTTTGCAAAATATTTCATGTTCAAGCAACACTGTCCCTTTTGTTTTGCCTAGGTTGTTAATCATATTCACTATGCGTTGCCAAATGGCATCCTTCTTCCCCAATGGCAATTTGAAGGTGACAAATAGAAGGTGTTCATTCTTTGTCACCTCACTGATTAGTATTTGGTTCACCTCCTCACTGAAATTGCACTTCCTCTTCCTCTTCCCCTGGACTGCTGTCTGGTCATCTTGACAGGGTTTGGGGTTGTTACTTTCCTGGCTGGTAGATAGTGCTACCTCAATTTTTTGCAGTTATTGGTGTTCAGAAGTTCTGTGGATTGAAATGCGTCGTTTTTAAAGCTTCCCGCCATGCAAAGCTGATTTGCATGTTGTAAAGCAGTTGCGTTACAATACTTTGCATCACATTCACAATGATGCATCAGTATTTTTTACGTCTCTTCAGTCTTTGCGCCATGGTGTGCCGTACAATAAATACGGCACATCCATGTTGACAGGAAATGCCGCAACATAGTGCAGGCTTTTCTGATGCAACACAGTGTTGCGTCAGTTGTAAACATACCCCCTAGGGTGTAACTTTTTGGAAACATAGGAGTATCCGAGAGGGGATCGTAACAATTAATGGGAAGGCACCAGCCTGCTTAAATTTCAAGGAATGCAACTAAACAAAAGCTGAGACCACAAATTTCACGCAATAGAGGATAAACATGAAAAACAGACTTTGCTAATTCCCTTACAAGTAAACTTCTTGGTGAATAGAGGTTAGGGGGTTGAAGAACGTCAAGAAAGGTTCCCACCTCAACCCATCATAATACCTTCAGCCATCCTTGTTCGAAATAACATTTCTGCCAAATTTTGAATAATCTGAAGTTGCTGAAAGGTGATGTGCAGTGCTTTATACAATCTTAATTAATTAATTAATAAGTATTCTCATTAAAATTGTTGTACTTGATCCAGCGAGGCTATTATAAATTCTTCCTTCTGACACTAATCCAGAAAAAACACCTACGCAACCTTGATCACTTGACACTTATGTCGGTGGGGCCCATAACACCGTATACATACATTCATTCAATTCTCTGGATCAAGCACCTAAGGAAAAATGAGTTGCTGGACAAGCGGGATACCTTATTAAAGTGACAGAATTATAACCTATACATTATATACATTAACTTCGGATCCTGTCGGTTCTAAACATCAAGGTACTCCGCTATTCGGTCGATGGACCAACTAGTAGAATTAGTTGATGGCGATTAAGACCAGCTCAATCACAATTAAGACCTTTAACATTTATAATTCACAATTTTATTTAAAGAAACCACAGACTGATTTAGAGTTAGCATATAATTTTATCGAAATTCTTTAGGCAAAAGGTAAAGTTCATTTTAAGCAAATACATTTATTATATCAGTAAGCATTTAAGTAAAAGGTTCAGAAAAATGGGAAATACTCATTACCCTTGGCCATAGGGCGATGACAAGAATGGTTCCTTAGGAAAGAAAGATGAACCGCAGATCACAGGATGGACTCCCGAACTGACTGACTGTCCCGCTAACCTCCTCAGACGTAATCTCCTCCCGGGCAACTCCCGCAACAGTCTCGTTCCTTCCCCAGTCAAAGTTCGTTAGTCCAAAAATGACAGAGTCTCTCGCAGCATCAGGATAGAATAAATGAAAAAACTTTTTTCACAACATAAGAGCAGACTCTCTTATACCCTATTTTCTGGCTCTCTACACTTAAAAGCTGCAATCTTTAGGGGCAAGAATCACGCTAATTGGTACATTGGAGGGGTGGTGATGGTCACCTCATCGCCCTCCTTGTTCGAACCGGTTTGGGGACAATAAAGCACACAATAATTCTCATGATCACGGTGTCCAAAAGTAGTCCAATTTGTTAATCCATTTTGTAATAATCTTTGATGGTCACATATTAGTTCATCCCCTGTCGCTCGATTTTCCCATCCGTTCCCAGGCATATATGCTGAACTCTTGGCACAATCCTCGTTGCAGGTCAGATTGTCCTTGACATCTCTCACTCCGGGCACAGGCCGCACACACGTGACTGGAGCGTCCATACTGTTCATGCGCGGGGGCCATTTTATTCAGCGCACACCATCTCATCCTTCCCAGCGGCCATTTTCGAAGCATGGCCTAGCAGGCCCGAACGAAACTAATATGAGAACAAACACAACAGAAATTAAAACATGGAAAATAAGCCTTTCTGTTTACCACCCGCCATTCTAAAGACCTGTGTTAGGTATTACCTAGCAGAAGCAACATTTAAAGCCATTTTACTTACCACCTGCATTCTTTGCCACGGTACAATTTTACTACACAACACAAATCATGCAATGTATTCTATTTACTACGCAAATCACAATACTCACGTCAATTATCTTCACATTTGTAAATAAATTAGATTTTGCAACATTTAGCAAGTTGCCCACGTGTAATGTCTACTAAAAAGGTGCATTTGTTGATTAGTTCATGCGTTTCAAACAGTTAGTATCATTAATCGTTATGAGGTCATTAATTTTCAAGGGGTACAAAATTATTTCGTTTCCCCTGCTCCATCATACTTGTTTATAAGAGAAACACACTCGAGGAAATGGTTGGATGGGAACGGTGCCAGCGGATCTCGTTTTCTTCGGTTTCTAGGTAATTTGTAGTTTCTTAGTGGATAATTCTGTTGCCAATAACATTAGTTTCCATTCCGCTGCAGGTCACGTCGCTCTTGCCGGGATTATTCAGAGAAGGTTTTTAACTGATTCTCAATTAATTGGAAACATTGATTTCTCTTTGGCTCGAAGTCTATTTGCCCTTACCGGAATTATTTAGCAAAGATGTTTAGCTGATTTCCAATTAATTGGAAACATATTTCGGTCCATGTAACGGAGAACACTCGCTGGTGTGGGTCATCGTAAGTGCTGTGTGTACAGTAGAGCTATACGATCCAATTAGTGTTACTTAAAACCTCAAATGCACTGTGTATGTCTGTTATTTAAGACATCCTATTCAAAACAAGCTGGACTATTCCATAAGATACGTATCGGACGGACATGCACTTTTATTTCCAAATGTAGATACAATCTGCGGTTATTTTTGGATGGAGAGTTTTTCCTTCGAGATGGACTTTCCGGGCTGATATATTTAGTTATCACTTCTCTCAAAACGTTGCATGTTTTCTTTAAACATCTGTTCATCCACTGCTGTGGAAAATTAATGATGCAGCAGTTTATTAATCTCCCAAACTTTGTTGTCCAGACAAATTGTATGTAAACAAAACACAATGGCCATCCCCGCGGCGTCCTCGCAGCCATTATGATAAGTACACTGTAGTAAAAGGCACAAAGCCACACCGCGGAACATATCTTTTATTCAAATGTTGTCCTTGGGCTATTATTTTTTCTTTTTTCATCACTGATGGCCTTCCGCTGACTCTTCAGTAGACGCTGCTCACAGATGTGTTGGGACACCACTCACATCAGGACCTAGGCCACCTTACTGTGCAGAAAATGGAAAATGGCAGTTCTGGCAGAGGTGTCTAATTTAAACCCACAGCAGCTTCCTGGATACACTTATAATTGAGAAATTGTCTGATGTTAAGCATTGAACATGACTTGGCTGAAAAGTTCCCAGTGTCGCAGCTGTTAACTAAAAAGCCAAAAAGTATCGATTCAGTAAAGGCTATAGTGCAATATTTATTGACAATCGTTTCCACACTGTGGAAAGGGACACCCTATCTTCATATTATATTGTTTTTCAACATAGCGCCGCCTGAAATGGCTGTCGGCTATTACCAATCTCAAAAAAACACTTCAAACAACACTTAAAAACATAGCTAGTAATTTAAGCTGTATTCTAGACCTTTGCATTTATCTGCAAAGGTTCAAACTGTGTTTTCCATTTTCTAGCCTCAAAGGTTGAACACACATTGCTCTGCTGGAAATGGAGCCGTTGAGATAGAATGAGGCTGAAAATGTGAAGGAGCGTCGGTGTCATACAAGGAATTGTTGATGAAATTCTGAAATCTGCCTCTGTGTACATTTTATGCAGATCAGCACTTTCATCGTTCCATCTTCAGTTCAGATTCTAAAACGAGGGCAAATTCCCTTCAACGTAGACTGAGCAGGCTAAGGTTTGGACAGACTCAATGGGCATAGTGTTTTTTTTAATCATCGTTGTTTGCAGTTATTATCAGCATGTTTGAAGTATTATCATGATGTCACCAATGGTATGCAACTGATCCAGCGCGATATTAGCAAACAGCATTCATACACCAAATACTCACTTGGGCCCATACATTCATACTACGCTAATACTTATGCTGGTGAGTCAGTTGTACTCTTTATCAAAATCCCTGCTACCAATTACTTTTCTGATTGAAGAGTAATGACTTACCAATGAATCCTTTGCTAATTGGGAAGTTTAAAATGAGTGACATTCATTATAATACATAATCCTGAAAATAACCACTGAGTCAGGAAGTTTTAAAATTTTTATCTAAAGATTTTAGCAGAGTAAATTACAGAACCACCTGGTACTTAATCGCATCTCAAGGATGAAGCACAGAATAATAGTTATTGATTAATGACGGTCCCTCAGAAAGGAGAAGATAGAGACAGCAGCGCAACTAAAGGTCGCAAGTATATTTACCTAAGTGCGAGAACCAAACCCCTTGGTCAAGGAGTTGGAAAAGAATAGGACCCAGGAAGGATGAAGAGCAAAGACCTCCTCCAGGTTCAGGACAGGACCGGTGACCTCTCTACAACGACGCCTGCGTCGTTCCCCTCTCTGATACTCGGCTTCTCCTCGATTATCCCGTGTCTCCCTTCTAATGGACTCCGCCGCCCCCTCCTCAGGACCTCTTCTGGACAGGGATTCAGTCTGCAATCGATCAGCTTGGCGGTCTGGAGCTCTCCGTGCGTTCTGAGAGTAAGCTCTAGTCTCCTGTGCGCACTCTGCGGTCTCAGCTAAACTAATTAACTAATTCTATATCTATTATACCCTTCTACGCCCATGTACCTCCCCTTAATGTTGCTAAAATATGGGACCACTACTTCTGATTGGACAGGGACAGGGGGTTGATCCTCACACCATATTGATTTGGTTCGAATTCTGAAGACCGTTGTCTTTAAACTACCGCCCATCAATTTTAATACATTGGCTTTATTTCCCACCCGTCTCACGACAAAGTTTATTCATTTTCATATACATAGTTGCACGTTTGGCAGGAACACATGAATATATCAATATCGGCCATTAGGTCGTGGCCTTGGACGACGTCCAGGTTGACTTCATCTTTTTATTCTTTGGCAGCCAAGCAGGACACATGCGCAGAATCATTGTATCTCGAGTTTCAGATCACCAACCCCAGGCCCAAGTTTACGAACTAATAAAAGTCAAAGAAGAAAATATTAAAATCACAAATAATATGTTTCACTGTATACCCACTCTTTCTACTCTATTCCCATTTACTTATAAATCTATCCCGCATTAGTAGCGTTAAGAAAACGACAAATTAGTAATAACACAAGAGCAAGCTGAAGCATGTGAAAACATCAAGCAGCCATTTTAAAGCACACTGCGCAGAAGCAGAAATTTCCCACCAAGCAAAGAAAGACGTCACAACACGTGATATGGTTGAGACATGCGCAGTAAGGTTCCCGCGCTTTAGCGGCCATTTTAGATTATGGACTAGCGTTACTTGTTAGTTAGAACACATAGGCAAGCTTCCTTGCTATTCATGTAGTGTATGCAAAGTTAATATACACAATACAAGATTAATAAATTAATACTGTGAGGAGATTGTATTCGAGCAAGTCTCATTTGTGAGTCCTTGCTCCATCAATCCCCTCTCTGATGGCGTTTAAGAGCCATCAAAATACTACCCTCAATCACATGCCAACTTCTTAGCAAATAGTTTCATTCTCATTTTTACATTTTCTATTTTTAACATCCCCTTTTAATTTCTTGTATAATTCACTTCTCAAATCCTCAAGTTCAATTTCATCAACCTTTCTCTTCTTTCCTCTTCCTGTTACACTATACGATTCATTCTTTCTACAACATTTGCACCATATAATTATCGTCAGTACTATTATTGCTATTCCTGCTAAGGGTACTAGTATTTGACCTATAAGCCCTTTTCCTATATTAGAAAACCAGGTACCAATTGACGAGATACTATTTGTCAATCTTTCCCATACACTATCAACTTCCAGTGGTTTTAGTTCTTTCTGAAGTTTCGTTATATTCTGTATATATGTTCCGATCTCTGCACTTTTATCAGGAATGTAAGTGCAACAATGTTTCGTCTTCAGTAATTTACAGACTCCGCCCTCTTTTGCTAATATAATATCAAGAGCAAGTCGATTTTGCATAACCATAGATCTAATCGCAACCATCTCCGCATTAATCATTAGAAATCCTCCAGCAGTATCCGTTGATAAACGATCAACCACTGTAGACAATTTACATAATTTCCTTGAGTTCAGAATTATTCCCACTGAAGGTATCAATGCACCAAATATATCGCCTACAATTTCAGAAAAACTAGCTCTTTTACTACGTGTTAATTCGCCATTGTTTTTATTGCTCCCAGTGTTTCTTTTTACGTGGTATATTTTTGGAAATACTATTCCAAAATAACAACTTCCATACCACCGTGCAGGAAGCCTAAAGTAAGCCTTATTCCCACACACATAATAGATTCCAGGAAAAACTGAATCTGTTCCTCCTTTGATTCCCCAACCTCCAAGAATTAAGAAATTGTGTTCACATTCACTGGTACCAATGAAAACATTGTTATAATCAGTCCTTAACCTATGTAGACAAATTTTCCCCGTCTTTAAAGAATCCAGAGCCATAGCAGCTTGAGCCTTGCCAGGTGTGTAACTCCCTTCTTTCTCCGCCCAAGGTGGCAAATGAGCCTTATGCTCAGAAGCTTTCCTTTGAAAATCTTGTCTTCTATTTTCTACTAAATTCAAAAATATATTTTCTTCTTCGTGTAAGGAACATGTTAGATTGTGTCTATGTGCATGTGTTATGTCTATCGATTTCATTGTTAGGAAAAATTCTCCCATAAACTGTGCGTCTTGACTACTAAGTACTGGGTTCATACTCTTTCGAATCGGAATCTCAGAAAATATCACATCTATGTTTGAATAATAATATTGAAGTCTCCCTGTTCTATAAAATAAACTAGACAATACACTACATGATATGCCATATGTCAATGGTAAGTGATGATATGTTAATCCTTCTGCTACTGATTCAGGTAACTTCATACAGACATAACAATTACTAACTTCCATGGTATCTACATATTGAAATAATAACTTTGTAAAAACATTTAAACTAGTGTCGTTATCAGTTATTTCAGGATGAAATTCTGGTTCATTTTCTGCCATTAGTTCTATTCTATTTCCCTTCATGTGTGCTGTCCTTCCTTTAGTTTCGTTAGAAATCTTTTTATCCATTATCATAAGGTAAGGGACTGCTACGATCAGGACTAACCAAACTATAAGCACCATTACTAGACTACATATGCATATTGCACAGCATCTTCTACAACATCTCTGTTTTGGTCTCCCAGCAACTCTATCATCAGACATTTCGACAAGGAATATTGCTCTTCTTATCTATTTTTCGCTTTTCTTTATGTGACTCTTTTTTCGTAGTCAAGGTGGTCTTGTTTCTTTCTCGTACGTCAGTTCTGCACTTGTTCCTTCGTCACCACTTTCACTTGACTCTGAACTTTCGAAATCTTCAAGAATAATGTAAGTCCAATCAGGACCCTTGAATTTGTTATTCACAAGTTTCAGTCTTTTACTTCTTCTTTTCTCAGTTTTGCTTTCTTGTTCGGTTTGACTTGTTACTTCATTTACATGATCTGGATCTTCACTTCTGGTTGTTATGTGGTATTTTACTATTTTAATGACACTAGGCCAATGATCACCTTTTCTTGTTTTCTTTGTTTGCACTGTTTCTTTAATTTTGTCTTCAGCAATCTCTTTATTTTCACTTTCTGACACCTTTTCGTTTTCTGCAATTACTGTTTTTCTTTCTTGCTCCTTTTCAGGCCTTATTTGTTCTTCTTCTACAGCTCCTCCGTGGGTTTCCAATAATTGACCTAGTTCTTTGTTTAATTCTTCATCATTATGTTTCTCGAGATCTTTTTCTTCTATGTGATTTTCTTGATCTAACTGGTTCTGATCAGGGCTTATTGCACTTTGTACTTCTGCAGCCTGACCGGATTCTTCTAAACCTGTCTGTTCCTGCTCAAAACTTGTTGGTTCTTTGTTATTTTGAGCCCAGTTTCCTTTCCCTATCTGGTCCTGCTCAGGTTCTTTTATTGTATGTTCTTCTTTTACCTGAGCTGCTTCTTCTTCGCCTATCTGATCTTCTTCAATTTCTTCCAATTTTGTTTGACTTCTTGTTCTGTAGTAAACTTCAGGAATTTCTACCACCGGTATCCAGTCCTGACTTGTGCTCGGTTGTTCTTCTGCAGCTTCTCTTGAATCTCGAGCCTGAGATTCTTCAGCTGGGCAACCTTCAGCTTCCTCAGTGATTGATGCTGACTGAGGATTTTCTTCTTCAGGGTCTGGTACTCTTTTGGTGTGGCTTACATGAATCCAATTAGGAAATCCTGCACACTTCACTGCTGTGTTGGTAGTCAGTATGACTTGACAAGGTTTTCCCCATCTAGGTGATAGACACATCTCTCTAGTGTGATTCTTCACTACCACCCAGTCACCAGGATTCAGATCATGTTCTTGTTCAGGCTGCCTTGAAACTGCGTCTTCTCCGACCTGATGAGAGATAGAACGCACTAGGTCAGCCAATCCTTTGCAATAATCCAGAACCATATCATCAGATATATTCAGCAGTTTGTTTATGGGAACATGTGCTTGTCTCATTGCTCTTCCCATCATTATCTCGTGTGGACTCAGTCCCGTATTTCTATCAGGAATGCTTCTTAGTCCCATTAAGACAAGTGGCAATGCATCTGGCCACTCCAATGATGTTGATGCACACATTTTTCCCAGTCTGGATTTTATAGTGCCATTCAATTGTTCAACCACTCCAGATGCCTCTGGACGATATGCACAGTGCAATTTTTGTTCAATTTGGAATGCTCCGCAAATTATTTGCATCACTTCACTGTTAAAATGTTTTCCTCTATCTGATTCTAAAGTTACTGGGAAACCAAACCTAGGAATGAGTTCTCGTAGTAACAGCTTTGCGACTGTAATGCTGTCATCCCTCCTGGTAGGGTAAGCCTCCACCCACTTTGAAAACAGACATACTATGACTAGTACATATTTCAACCCTCTGCATGGTGGTAACTGTATAAAGTCGAACTGGAGTCTTATAAATGGACCCTCTGCCTTTCCAATTTTCCCAAACCCGATTATTGTCTTCCTCCCTGGATTATGCATCTGGCAAGTCAAACATCTCTGGCAAAGGCTCTCTGCTACAGCCCTGAACTTGGGATTGTACCAGTTCTGTCTGAAAAGCCTAATCATTGCATCTCTCCCTATGTGTGTGTCTCCATGATACATCCTGGCCATTTGAGAGAGCAGACAGTCAGGCATGACTGGTCTGCCATCAGCACAAATCCACACTTCATCATCTCCCCTTTGGGAACAACCCACTTTGACCCATGTTTTTTTCTCATTTTCATCAGCACCATCTTGCAATCTTCTAACCTCATTCCATGTTTCAGGTGGCATATACAGCATAAGTTGGCAGCTGATTCCCATTCTTTCCTCCCTTTTATTGACTGATAATCTATTTCTGGCACAATATTGAGCCACAAGATCTGCATATCGATTGCCAATTACCACCCAGTCATCCCCTGACTGGTGTGCGGCACATTTCACCACAGCCAATTCTTTTGGTGATTGTATTGCTTCCAGCAATTCCCTTACAAACTGTCCATTTTTAATGGGGGATCCTGAAGAAGTCATGAAATCCCTCTGCATCCATAGTTGGCCAAAATGATGCACAACCCCGTAACCATATTAGCTATCTGTAAATATAGTTACTTTTTGATTCCTCCCAATTTTGCACGCTTTTATCAAAGCAATCAATTCAGCTACTTGTGCAGATTTTACTCCTGGTAAATAGGATGCTTCAACTATTCCAGTTAATTCACACACCGCATAGGCAGCAGTTAGTTTACCATCTTCATGTCTTTGGCACGAACCATCAACAAACAGCTCCCTGTCTGGCTTTCTAAGGGGCTGTTCTTCAATATCAGGACGTGGTTTCGTACATAACTCTGTGACTTGTAAACAATCATGTTCTTCTTCTTCGTCATTTTTAATTTCCTCATGATATGGGTCTGGTAGTAAGGTAGCGGGATTTACTATGGTACACCTCACTATGTTCACATTTTCAGCACCCATTATTATTCTCTCATATTTAGTCAGCCGACTAGTAGTAAGATGCTGAGTTCGTGTTCTTGTCAACAGAATCACAACCGCATGTGGAACAAACACCTTTACTGGGTGTCCAATTACAATTGACTCACTTTGTTCAATACTTAAACAGGTAGCCGCCACTGCTTTTAAGCAACCTGGCAACGCGGCTGCCACTGGATCCAATGTAGCGGAAAAATATGCTATAGGACGTCTGTCTAGACCATGTCTTTGTGTTAATACTGAAAGTGCACAATTTTCTCTCTCATGACAGAACAATGCGAAGCTTCTCTTATAGTCGGGCATGCCTAGGGCTGGTGCTGAGCACAGAGCATTTCTCAATTTTACAAAAGCTCCTACACTCTCATCATCCCATTCAACTGGGTCCTTTGCTTTCTTTTTTGTCATTTGAATTAGGGGCTTTGCTAACAAGGAAAATCCTAGTATCAATTGTCAACAGTAACCTACTATTCCTAAGAACATTCTCACTTCTCTTTGGGTTACAGGCATTTGCATTTTCTTAATCAATTGTACTCTTTCCAAGGTTATTCTTCTTTTTCCCCTCTCAATTTGGTGTCCCAGATATTTAACAGCTGTTGTACAGAACTGCAATTTTTCTGGTGAGACTGTATGCCCTTCTTCAGCCAAATGATTTAATAGTGCTATGGAATCAACAACACAGTCCTCTCTGGTGTTTGATGCCACCAGTAAGCCATCGATATATTGCACTAGGACTGAGCTACCTGGCATCACTAGTTTCTCAAGGCACTTTTTCAATATCTGATTAAAGATGGAAGGACTTTCCGTGTACCCCTGAGGAACACGATTCCATACATAGACTTTGTTCTCAAATTTAAATGAAAAAAGATACTGGCTGTCTGGGTGCAAGGGTATTGAAAAGAACGCTTGACATAAATCAATCACAGTAAACCATCCTGCACTCCAAGGAACCTGGTATAGGATTACTGCAGGATTGGGTACTATAGGACAACAAGGTTCCACAATCTTATTTATTTTCCGCAGGTCCTGAACAATCCTATATTTTCCGCTAGGTTTCTTTAAGCCCATTATTGGTGAATTACATGGGCTACTCATTACTTCTCTTAGTATGTTTTGTTCCACCATTCGATTTATTTCTTCAATGACTCCTGCTTTTACTTCTGCACTCATTTTGTACTGTCTAGTATTTGGGAAAATCGCACCTTCCTTTACGGTAATTTTAACCGGGTCTATTTTGGCCATAAGTCCTACTTCCTTTCCTGTGAAATCCCATACTGTGGGGTTTACTGTAGTTTTTAATTCTTCTGGCAACTCATCTTTTGTTATCAAAGAAAACATCTCATCTACTTCTGTACCTTGTTTTGCAATCATAAACTTATATACATGATCTTCATCTGGGGTCTGAACTGCCACACCATCCGGGGTGCAGAAAATTGTGCAATTCATCTTGCATAGTAAATCACTACCTAATAAATTTACTGGACTAGAATCACACACTACAAATTGGTGCATTTCTCTGAAATTTCCAATTTTAACTTCCATTGGTTCGGTAAGAGGTGTTCTAATCTTTCTATTAGCTACTCCCACTACTTGGATAGCTTCTCCAGAGAGAGGAAGGTCTGGAATGTCTGCTGTTCTCACAGTTGACCTGGTAGCACCAGTGTCCAAAAGGAAGGTAATATCATTACCTTTCACATTCCCTTCAACATATGGACCTGACTGATCTACCGATAAGGATGCGCCAAGTACGCACTCCTTCTCCCCTCTCCTAGGCACCGTCATGAACTGTATTGACAGAAATCGTCCTGTAAAAGAAACTGTGATGTTACATAATCATTCTTACCACTTCCTCCTTGATATCCGACGTCTGTACCGTGGTTTGCTCTGCTTACATTACCCTGAATAGGTGCAAGTGGCAACTGACTCTGAGGATTTACACCCTGCTGTGAGTCATTCTGCGTCTGTGGATTTAAATTTTGATTTGGGCCATTATTATTCCGAATCTTTTTACATTCATCCTTCCAATGCCCCAATTTTCCGCATCCATGACAAGGAAATTTCTTTTTAGCTTCTTCTCTACTCATTCGTCCTCTCACTTTTCCACCATTCCCAGTATCGCCATTTGTTCCAGAATCCTTTCCTTGATTTTCACTTGGATTATCCAAATTAATTCCCTGTTTCTCGGCCATTTTCACCTGTGCCCACATTACTTTCTCCTGCAATTTCTTGTGTCTATCTTCAATATCGTCTCCACAATATTTTGCATATTTCAAAATTTCGTCGATAGGTTTCCCTTGCCAACACAGCATGTGCTGCTTAATCATCTGACAAATCTCTGGCTTCAGACCATAGACAAATCGATAAACAAACTGACTCATGTTCTTATCTCCAATGTCCTCAAATCCACTATATTGCTTAAATACCTGCAATAAACGCTCATAATAGGAGTGTACTGATTCACTAGCTTCTTGGGTGGTTCGGTCTATTTTCACCCAATCTGTTTCTTTCGGTGGTATTTTGCCTTTCAGGTAAGTTATCACCTGCTGATACTTTTTCATTACATCATTTGACGGGGCACCTGTTTTCGGATCTCTAGAATACTCGTCACTTGGCCAATCAACTGTAATTTTACAATCTGTCCACAAATCGGCAGGTACCACTATGTCAAACAAGCCATCTAAATCTTTCAACAATACCTTTGACACCTTCACAAACCTCTCAACCTGCTTGTACCATTCAATTGGTTTTTCTCTCAACTTTGGGAAATCATTCGTAAATGACAAAATATCCTGTCTACTCCATGGGACATGTACATAGCCCCCTCCTGGAACTTCCCGCATCGGATACATTTGATCTGTCTTCCCTGTTTCTTTCATCACATATTCAGAGGCTGTTCTACTGGATCGTGCCTCTTCCTTTTTCTTTGCCCATCGAACTCTCCATTTATCTAGGTCTCCCCATTTCTGTAAGACTATCATTAATTCTTTTACTTGTAACTTTCTTCCAGAGGCATTCATATTTTCTAAATCTTTGTCTGAGAAATCTGCTCTATAGGGTTTCTGCAACACTGTTGATCTCCCTATTTCAATTCCCATCTGGAGAGCCAAATCTGATAATTTCTCATGGAATATTTTTACATTTCTGGTAATACTTCTGCATACGAACAATAATTTCTTCTTCATCGTAAGCATTTAAGCGATCTAGCCCTACATTTCCTACTATTATTTCTTCTAATTCGACTTTTAATTTATAAATATCCAAAATTTTTGGAGGTGTACACTGCTGTTCTGATCCTTGTGCCCACCTTTCTAAGACTTCTGGACTAACTACAGTGACACTTTTTGCTCCTGATGAGGTTATCAAGTTTATCTCTTTCGAGCACCCAGGTGTAGTTCTTCTGGGAGTACTATTGACAGAATCTCGAATTGGTAAATCCATTAGAGATATCGTAGATTCACAATCACTAAAGTGATCCTCCACCATTACTGTTGCTTCAGGTTTAGGAATATTCACAGGAGTAGGCATAACTAACGGTGGAGGACAGTTTCCCTGACTACCATATAATGGGACTACTGGACCAATTGTTACAGGTATGGTCAAAGAGTCCGGATGCACTTTTATCTGAGTTATTTTCTGTATTAATTCTGCTCTGGTCTTCTCTAGGGCTTCTTTTTCTTTATCGTGAAGTATCCTACTGGGGGTGAAATCATGCATTACCTGTGGTACTAATGGAGTTTTTAACAGGGGTGCACTTGGGGTGCATCCACCTGTCCCTTCCTGATATGGTGGGGGGTTCCTTAATATTTCTTCTATAAATTCATCTTCGGAATCTCCATTTCTCATTAAGTGTTTTGTCTTTTCTGTGCATTTCTTCCCTAACAGTTCTTCTGCTGTAAATATTGGATATAATCCTTCTGTAAGCATTGCTCTCCTCCACTGTTTCATCTGACATCCCTATTCTCATGTTGGTTTCTTGGGAAAAATCCTCGATAACCCCTATTACTCCTGGATCGGTCACGCTCAAATGCCTCGGTTTCCCATTCCTCTAAGGCTTCGTATTGAGTTAATCTAGGTCTGGGTTCTAGGTCATTCATCCTCAATCTCAAATTTTGAAGAATTCTTCCATTGAAGGTGCCATTCTCGGGAAATGCTAATATCCCATCAATTTTGGTATATTCTATCCAATTCTCTATCCATACACAAGTATGATAACCTCTCTCCATCATCATGAATGAAGCGGGCGTTTTAGCTGGTGGAATGATAATTCCTTCCCTAGTTTTGATTGGTTTATTCTTTTTAAAATAGTTCTTAATCTTTTGCAGAAAGGACATTTTTCTCTTCTCTCCGTACATTCTATCTAATCTTCGGTGTATAAAATTATATTCTGCAAAACCTAGGAATCTCCTATCCGGACGAGTTCCTGTTAAAGTCGGATCGCGTTTTAACATGCAATCTCTATCCACTAAGATTTTAGCTTCTAGAATATACACCAATCAAGTGTCTTGCTTTCTTCTATTTCTGAACCAATCCTAGCGCGGCCTTTCTGTGACGTTAGTCTGTCAACCCCTCCTTTACAATCTGCTCTTCTCTGTCCCTTGCTGTTTCAACCAATCCCAGCGCGGCACCTGTGACGTCAGTACTGCTCCTGACTACTGACCCCTCCTTTACAAGGTCGTTCCACACCCGCTGATTCAACCAATCCCAGCGCAGCGTTTTCTGACGTCAGCTCCCTCTCCGGCAGCTGACCCTCCCTTTACAAAATCTTACGCAAACTTATTTTCTCTATAAATCTTAACCCCTTGACCGCGATCGGAATTCCGCTCTTATGCGGGACATTCCGATCGCGGGTGGAGTCGTGACGAGCTCAGCTCGTCATGTGCACAGCGCTACCGCGCAGCATGACGAGCTGAGCTCGTCATGAGCACGGAAGGGGTTAATTAAATTTCAGTAATAACATAAAACATTCGCTATCGTGCCAGTTTCTCTAAAAATAGAAAAGATAGTTTCCTCCCACACTTAGTAAAACCTTTCCGTTTACTAAACATACACTACGAGTAAAACCCTTCCGTTTACTCTTCACACAAGCTCCAGAAGTACCTGTTACTTCTTCAATGTTACCCTTTCTAGGTGATATAACATCAAATTTTCACCAGCGTACTCTTTTGCTATTACTCACAGGCATAGATTCCCTAACCAGTACTGATAGTCCTGCTTAACTTTTCAGTACTATTTCTGCCTGACAGATAACCTCACTGCAGTATGGCTTCCACTTACCATCTGCTATTCAATTTTCCCCGGGGATTCTAGACAACATAAAACAAACTTTGAATACACGGATGTTAGTTCATAAAAATAAAATTCTCATTACCCAATTAACAAAGAGTACCCATCCTCTGCTTACCAGAAAACTGATCCAGCGCGATATTAGCAAACAGCATTCATACACCAAATACTCACTTGGGCCCATACATTCATACTACGCTAATACTTACGCTGGTGAGTCAGTTGTACTCTTTATCAAAATCCCTGCTACCAATTACTTTTCTGATTGAAGAGTAATGACTTACCAATTAATCCTTTGCTAATTGGGAAGTTTAAAATGAGTGACATTCATTATAATACATAATCCTGAAAATAACCACTGAGTCAGGAAGTTTTAAAATTTTTATCTAAAGATTTTAGCAGAGTAAATTACAGAACCACATGGTACTTAATCGCATCTCAAGGATGAAGCACAGAATAATAGTTATTGATTAATGACGGTCCCTCAGAAAGGAGAAGATAGAGACAGCAGCGCAACTAAAGGTCGCAAGTATATTTACCTAAGTGCGAGAACCAAACCCCTTGGCCAAGGAGTTGGAAAAGAATAGGACCCAGGAAGGATGATGAGCAAAGACCTCCTCCAGGTTCAGGACAGGACCGGTGACCTCTCTACAACGACACCTGCGTCGTTCCCCTCTCTGATACACGGCTTCTCCTCGATTCTCCCGTGTCTCCCTTCTAATGGACTCCGCCGCCCCCTCCTCAGGACCTCTTCTGGACAGGGATTCAGTCTGCAATCGATCAGCTTGGCGGTCTGGAGCTCTTCCGTGCGTTCTGAGAGTAAGCTCTAGTCTCCTGTGCGCACTCTGCGGTCTCAGCTAAACTAATTAACTAATTCTATATCTATTATACCCTTCTACGCCCATGTACCTCCCCTTAATGTTGCTAAAATATGGGACCACTACTTCTGATTGGACAGGGACAGGGGTTGATCCTCACACCATATTGATTTGGTTCGAATTTTGAAGACCTTTGTCTTTAAACTACCGCCCATCAATTTTAATACATTGGCTTTATTTCCCACCCGTCTCACGACAAAGTTTATTCATTTTCATATACATAGTTGCAAGTTTGGCAGGAACACATGAATATATCAATATCGGCCATTAGGTCGTGGCCTTGGGCGACGTCCAGGTTGACTTCATCTTTTTATTCTTTGGCAGCCAAGCAGGACACATGCGCAGAATCATTGTCTCTCGAGTTTCAGATCACCAACCCCAGGCCCAAGTTTACGAACTAATAAAAGTCAAAGAAGAAAATATTAAAATCACAAATAATATGTTTCACTGTATACCCACTCTTTCTACTCTATTCCCATTTACTTATAAATCTATCCCGCATTAGTAGCGTTAAGAAAACAACAAATTAGTAATAACACAAGAGCAAGCTGGAGCATGTGAAAACATCAAGCAGCCATTTTAAAGCACACTGCGCAGAAGCAGAAATTTCCCACCAAGCAAAGAAAGACGTCACAACACGTGATATGGTTGAGACATGCGCAGTAAGGTTCCCGCGCTTTAGCGGCCATTTTAGATTATGGACAAGCGTTACTTGTTAGTTAGAACACATAGGCAAGCTTCCTTGCTATTCATGTAGTGTATGCAAAGTTAATATACACAATACAAGATTAATAAATTAATACTGTGAGGAGATTGTATTCGAGCAAGTCTCATTTGTGAGTCCTTGCTCCATCACAACTAATAACTGTATAAGTGTAGCGTTTCTTCATCAGTACACTAATTTCCACGTGCTGGCAGGCCTTCACCTGAAACTCCAGCTTTAAACCACAACACTTACTGTCAGTGTTGCTTCAAGGAGTAACATTAAAAATAAAACTCTGCTGCAGAGGGAACACCCCTAGAAACATGAACATTGTGGAGCCTTACAACAGCACTGCAGATTTGCGAGTAGCCCCAGGCACTGTGTTATTCCACAACAAAATTACTTCATAAAAAATGGAGGGTCAGATTTAGCTTTAAAGTCTTGTTATGTGACGAAACACAGAGCCTACATCTGTTAAAATAATAAAGCATGCATTTGTACAATTATTATCTTATATATTATGGATATAATATTAATAATCATAATGATAATAATTAAAACAATAATCATAATAAATAAATACAAATATCATAATAATAAATATGAATACATATTGGTATTATTATTACAATGAGAAGAAGAGTAACAATTGCAATACTGTGCCTACTATTATTCATAATAATACAAACAAGAATACATTATACTAATAATAATACAGTCTTTGTCATTTTTAAATATCATCGCTAACATGGGTAATTATTACCCAGTTCCGTTGGCACTCTGTTTATCAAGAACGATAAAAGTCCGAGTTTGGCTCTAGCTCATAATTACATCACTCATATGCATGGCAAATGTATGTGTCTGCCAGGAGCTCCATTGTGCCCTAGTTGCGATGTGGTTTAAATGACTTGCAGTAAACCGTGGCAAGGAAGAATGCCTCTACTATGTAAGAAAAGCCTATTCCTGTGTATACATAAGTCAATTCAAAAGTGTGCCTTATAAGTCCGCAGGGCTGGGTACTCATTTATAAATAGGGCACACTATAAATGGGGATGAGCGTGTTCCCACAGTGAAATAAAACCCAAAATCTAGCTCAATATGCAGGGTTTATTAGACTTTTCCCTGAAAAGACCTAACTAGGAATAACATTTCCTGTCTCTGCCTGAGAAAACACTAAAAAATGCTTCAAAGCTATGTACTATTTAATTTTCAAAATATGATTCAATGGACAATTTTGATAACTGTTTGATGTCACCTCAGTCACAGTTACATAGGCACCTGTTGTCTCAAAGAAGCCTTTATAATTGTCAAATACTAATTGGCTATGTGACCTTTATCTAACAACAATGGGGCATATTCTCAAGGACTTATCGCCGAGTTAGCGGCACTTTATCGCAGCCAAAGTGGCGATAGATTTATCACCCTATTCACAAGCTGGTGCTAACAGCCGATATCGGCAGTTTCCCTGCAATAGCAGCCACAAAAAACATCGCCACGGATGACACCGGCAACTAACACTAATGAGATGCAGAGTAGGCGTTCCTGTGCAAAAAGCCGCGAAAACACCACTTCGCAATATTCTCTACGACCAGCCAGATTGGCGATAAGATCCCAAAACAGGCGATAAGGCGCGTTAGCAGCCGGGATTTAACACCTGCTCTTACCTGGTGTTAAGTCGGACGACAACCTGCATCACAAAAGGGAGCCCAGACCAGAGCCACACCTGAAGAAAAACAGATGCCATGGAGCTACTGATCATGCAGCTCGGAGCCCCAAGAGGGCCACAACACCCACCGCCACCCCCCCAGGACCCCCCCGGGCCCTACCCCGGACAAAGATATTTTACATCAACCTTACGAAATCATGAACAAAACAATTCGCCTGATGTCGCACAAGTACAACAATTAACATTCATGTGTGGTCAGAAAAAGGAGAATCATTCATTCATCTTTGAATTTCCAAACACATTATTTTATTCAAATTTAACTCAAAACAACTATTCGGAAGAGTCATGGCGGGTCTTCACTGGACAATCTGTAAGACACAGCCTGCAACACAAAATTCAAGATAAGAAGGTGTGTCATCCGCTCATCAAAGGACAGAGAGAGAGCGAAAGAGAGAGAGAAAGAAAGGAGAGAGAGAGAGAGTGAAAGAGAGGGAGAGAGAAAGAGAGAGAAAGGGGGAGAGAGGGAGAAGGAGAGAGAGAGAGAAACAGAGGAAGAGAGAGAGAGGACAGTGAAAGGAAGAGAGGGAGAAGGAGAGAGAGTGCCGACACTGCGGACCCAGGCCTCACTGCTCACCTGCTGCCACCAGTGTGTCTCCAACCACGTGCCAGTATACACTGCAGTCCACCAGGTCCCTTATCTGAAACAGAGTCCAGATTTATGAATGGCAGAGTCCATATCATTGCACACGCCATCATCGCTTGGCCGCCCCTGCGCACACAGGCTGCTGCACCCCAGCCCCTCCCGCCGCCCAGCGGTGTTTGCCCGCCCCTGCGCACCCTGGCCTCACTACACACCTTCCGCCACCAGCGTGTCTCCAAGAGGGCCCACCACGTGCCGGTGCAAGCTCCATGCCCGGGGCCCGCGACCTTAGCAGACTCCACATCATGCAGCCCCGCCCACGGGCCACCAGGTCACACACGTGATTCTGGGTCTTGAATTCGCAATGGCAGAGATCATATCAGTGCACACGGCATCATCGCAGGCTGCACACTCGCTCAGCCCTATAGGTGCCACTAACCCTGTGAACCGCGAGGCAACGCCACGTGGCGGTAGGCCCGCACTGCCCGCTGGCTCAGGCCTACGCTGCGGTCCAGCAGGGCTCACACAAACCCTTACCAGTCCGGACCGCCAGGATGGCGCATCATCGCAGGCTGCACACCCGCTCAGCACCTAAGGTGCCCCTACCTCAGTACACCGAAAGTCACAGTCACGTGTTTCCTGTGCCACCAACTCTGTGCAACGCAAGTCATGGACCCTTTCTGATTGAGTCTCGTGATATGCCAGGCGTACGCAGCCATGTCACCTCCGGCAGTGGGGAAGAACTGGGACACGTAGCGTCGTCGTCACCCCCTTTATACATACGCCGAGTGGGCTGGGTCGGCGTATGCCAGGCCAGCGTAGGGGTGTGAATAATTATCCCTGGGCTCTGGGCGTGGTTCATTTCTGGGCTGGACAGGAAACCTACTGATGCGTGTGTCTCTGTTGCAGTGTCTGCGCCACAAGGCCCGCAATCGACAATGTTGCAATGTTGCATGCACTCGGAGGGCAGCCGCGCACGAAGGGATTGTATAAGGAGCGCAAGGCCGCTCGGGCTCTTGGCTCATGCATGCCAACTGTTGTGTGTGTATCGCTATTGGTGCACCATAAGCCTAAGACCTAGCCTCAATTGCAGCGCGAAAGCCACATCACATTTCCAGAATGCAAGCAGTAGTCAGACTAACATTAGGGCAGTAACGGCCTGTGGTGGGAGTGCTGCCGGGTGCTGATGTGGGGCGGGGGAGGGGCAGGGTGTGGGGTAGTAAACTACGGATTACGGCTGATCAGAGGTAAGTAAACATATAAATAAATAAAACGAATTTCGTTGCGCGCGCTGCATCGCATTTGGCGATGCAGCGTGCGCAACGAAATTCGTTTTATTTATTTATATGTTTACTTACCTCTGATCGGACGTAATCTGTAGTTTACTACCCCCCACCCTGCCCCTCCCCCGCCCCACGTCAGTGCCCGGCAGCACTCCCACCACGGGCCACTACTGCATTAGGGATGAAAGCTCATTTGTCTCAACACATAAGGCGGAAGGACATCTGCACCTCCGACCTTGGTCTTGCATGCGGCAGGCACCCCCTGAGAGAGATACCATAGCAGATGATGACGACTCCCACACTACGCACAGCGCTAATGATAGATCAACGTATCCACACCCCACACACAGAAGTCCTTGCTCGGGGTACTCTTGCATGGAATGCCCTTGACACTTACGTACATAACAACCCATACGTCCAAACGTTGCACACACATACGACTCATTGCTCTGAGCAGTGGCATATCATCCACATAACTGCCGCAGGTCAGAAGAGTGCCGGTTCTACGAGAGCCACCAACGCAATGGCAGAACATCCCGGGCACATGCACAACCCCTGTCACGTGGAACTGTACCGTGCAAGTATGCTGCATTTGTTGGGGGCACTGCCACTGGCAGTGTTGCGCATCGGTTACCATCTGAGCTTCCGTCTTGCGTACGTCACATGCGTCCAGCCCTGGTTCCACTGTTGATCATGCATATTCGAGTGGCCCATGGATGTCTGCCTATCCAACACAACGGTAGCTGAAATGGATTATGACTTGTGTGTGCGCCCCCTGTTGGCCCACGACCAGGAGTGTAACCGTGATACCCGTTCATGGGATGCCTTGATATTTGGCGTATGTGCTGGCAGTTGGGCATGAGAGATTGCACAAGTCCTCGTCTGCAGTGACCACATCGAAGCGCTCCCCTATTGGTCTGTGTTGCAGATTGGTGAAACGGCGTGGACGGAGCACATCTGTCCGGACCAGTTAATGGATTGGCTCGCCCTCGTGTTCGTTGAAGTCGACAACGACGTACTCTTGGAACTGATTGCCCAGGAAGCTGCGCTCGCATTCATGGACGAGTAACTACGTTCCTGCAGCCACAACTGCTTGTAACCCAGAGCACAGGTCCCAACACCTTGTTGCATCTTGGAGAAATGGTCACATATCCCACCACAACAGTGGACATGGCTGTATTCGCCTGGACTCAGAATGCATGTGCGTGCACCTACGCGTGTTGACACACACCTGTGCAAGGTGAGGCAGTCACATGGGCGGAGCTGCACAGCGTCGCTTGGCAAGGTTCCTAAATCTGACATACTGCTGGAGGGAGAGTACACACATGGCAATGTAGTACTACATGTGACCTTGTTGGACCCTTTCACCTGCTCACTGTCAGCAGAGCAGACAGTCTGCGCAGTCCGGTGGTACAGCACTATGCATATCCCATGGGCTGTGAGTCGTGTCCCCTGACACGGGGCAATGAGCATATGCCAAACATCACATTACTCGTCCAGCAAGGCAAGGTGGGCTAAGACCGTTGACATCCGTAATTATTGGTGTTCATTTTTGCCTCCCCATTTCTTGCACCTCTACATGTTCCCATGCTGCCTGTTAGTGTCTGAAGCATTGGTCTGCATGTTGTGGCCCTTGTCTTGCCCGTACTGACACGCACATGCTAATAAAGTCTACGCCACTTCACTAGTGTTCAACTGTGATGAGTGTTGATTAGAATGACAAATCGTGTGCCTCACTGAGCATTGTCCGTACACAGGGAGGGACTGACTGATGCATTTCACTTAGGGGTGAGTCCCTATTGCCAGCTCCACCTCTGTGAGCCAGACATTGTGGTTGGGATAGTTGCTGGTAGACCTGTGCTCTTACGTGTCTTCAGCAATGTGAGTATGGTGTCCAACTTCTTGCCATGTGGATCAATGTGATCCATCAAAACAGGCAGTGTCCACACAGTTGAGTGTGAGTAGGTATGCGAAGAGATGTTCTGTTGTCACATGTGATGGGGGACACTACTTTAGGCCTGCTACCGAATTAGACATTTTTACACACAGCCCCATTTAATACATGGACGTGGGGCTATGTTGGGGGGTTGCGAGATTGTTGTTCATGAGCAATGAGGCCACAGCTAGTTCACACCTTCACAGTCATCTAATTGGCCATGTGGGTCAGGGTCAAACATGCGCATTGATGTCATTTCCCAGGGTGTACCTTTTTGTGCAATCAATGTCCCTACATTAATCCATACTTATATACTTGATTGAACATAGACATGACACATCTGTGTGATTTGGAATGTTTTATTCACATTCTGTGGAGTGTCGGAGCTGGAGCAGTACATGGCCATGCAAAGCCCACATTACATGGTTGCCCAGTGGAGGACCAACCAGAGTCCTTTGTGGAATGACAATTTAATCGGAAGAGGAAGAGTTCAGTCCGCAGGCTGATTGTTGTGTCATTGGTAACCAGAGCAGATATGGCAGTCCATGTCGGGGTCCAGGTGAATGTCGCAGAGTGTTTCGGGGGACAGTGGAAGGTGTTGTTCCCGGGCATGATGCAGAGGGCTGAACCAAGCAGGAACAGGCCATATGGCGGGGATGAATGCTACAACCTCCTCTCTCACACAGAGTCATTGCCATCCACATCTTAGTCCTCTGATATGTCTTCTGTGTCAGGTGTGTCAGGTGTGTGTGGTGGTGTTATGGCTGCATCACTGTGTGCGACTGACACATCAGGGGGCGGAGGTGGTATGGCTGCATCACTGTGTGCCACTGACACATCAGGTGGCGGAGGTGGTATGGCTGCATCACTGTGTGCCACTGACACATCAGGGGGCGGAGATGTGTGTGTCAAAGTTCCTGCAGCAGTCATCTGGGACAGGCTCTGTGGCAGCAATGGCAAGATGAGGTTCTGCAGGACATGGAAGATCCCAGCTACATCTCGTTGGTGTACAGCTGTGGCAGCCATCCTTCCAGCCTGCATCCGCTCCATGTTCTCCATTGTCCTCCACATCTGTGCCAACTCTGTGCTGTCATCGCTGGAGCTTGTCTGTCTAGACAGTTCTTATATCCGAGTAATGGCTCCAGCGAGGTCAGCCAAGGATTGTTGTAGAGCATGGAACGGACTGTGGGTGTCCGTTAGGGACTGTAAGTGGTCCCTGATGGGACTCATACACCCACATATGGCATCAAGTTTGGCTGCCATGAGGTCGAAGCCCACCTGCACCTGTTCAGCCAGCCCCCTCTGGCAGTCTGACACACGGCGTTGGAATGCCATGTGTCTTTCCGTGAGGTGCTGGGAGCCTGCCGTGGTGGTGGGTGCTTCCTGCTGTGTGGGCTGTGCAGGGGGTGGGGTCACCTCGATGCAGCTGAGCTGCAAAGCTCCTGGTGGTGGGGTGCGGAGGCTGTCCACGAGCCGTTGGAGGGTGTCGGGTTCTGATGGCCAGTGGGTCCTCCTCATCATCACTGAAGAGATGTCTGGTCTGCTCTGCAGGAGGTGTTGATTGTCCCTCTGCAATGTAAAGGGGAGTTGCAGGTTAACAGTGTGTTCCATGTATGTTGACCCATTGTACATGTTTACATACAGTCTGCATGGCAATGTACATTGTGACTGTTTGGATGAGCTGGCTATTTGATGGGAGACAGTGGACATTTCGACTACATGGCGGATGTGAGGTTGTACTCGTACATGATCATCTCACAGTTTCCTGCTATGCCAGATGTGATTGGCCAGTTTCTACGCACAAGCGGCACCAGTTGTGTCCTCTGTTCTGTAGTGAAAGTGTTGCACCTTGTACCACATTGCCGTCAATGTTGATGTGCTGTGATTGCTATGTGTGTGTGCTGCATTGTGGGAGAGTCGCCCCAGCAGCTCTGATTTAGCGGCCCCTTATCCCTTTGAGGCGGTGTGCCTTTGACTTGTGTGCTTTTAAGGTGCTGAGATGTTGGCGACTTGGGTCATTTGTGCTCTTGGACGGTTTTCGTACTCTTGTGCATTGTTTGTCTGCGGATGTGTTGCTGACGTCAGGGGTTGTCTGTGCATGTGGATGTGTCAGAGTGTGACCTGCTCCTTTGAGGATGTGATCCACACTGGGCCACCTCAGTGTCGTGCCGTGCACCATGTCATGTATTTTGACTGCAGCCATGCTATTGGTCATGCAATCTCACTTACATTGTCAGTGTGGCTCACAGAGCCGCTGCTTTGCTGGATTCAGCACATGTGCATGGGTAGGTTGTGAGATTGGTGATAGGGAGGGGGGCCCCTTTGTGCACATAGTGCACAGGGGCCTACTTGGTGTTTCTATGTGTGCTGCAGTGTGCCAAGGGTATCAGGGACATGTTCCACAATCATTGTGGGTGTGCAGTGTGCGACACATAATTGTGCATCTGTGCCATTGTGCCCATCTCCCCCCGTCCCCCTAGTCCCTGGCCTTACTCACCCTGTTGCTGTTGGGTCAGGTCATATCGAGCTGTGTCTGGACCCCCAACTCCTTGCACCGTCTCCACACTGATGACTGTGGCCTTCATTTCCTCCAGCTCATCCAGCTCCTCCTGTGGCGCAGGACTCCCACCTCCAGTCGCCGTTGCTGCCTTCCGGTTGGCAGCGAGTTTCTGCTTGGTTTGGCTATTCACATCATGCCAGCGCCTTTTGACCTCCTCCATTGACCTCCTCAACACTCCGACTGCATTCACGTTGTTCACGATCGACTGCCATATTTCCGTTTGTGTTGCCAATGAAGCAGTGGAGGTGACAAATAGTTGTTGTTAGTGTTCTATCACCTCCGTGACGATGATCCGGTTTTCCTGCGGACTGAACCCCGTCTTCCTCTTCCTCTTCTCCTTGCCCTTCCCCGACCCCGAGGTTCCTTGCTGGTCGTCTGTGGGGCTTGTGGGGTTTGCGTTGTCCTCTGCACTCGGTCCGGGTGCATCCATGGTGCTACGCAGTTTATTGTTTTTTGTCTTTTTTATTTTTCTGCTTTTATAGTGCATTTTCCCGCATGACGCGTGGGAATTGCAGGCCTGTCGCTGGTTATCGCTGATTTTAGTATCGCGATTTGGGGCATTGCACCTTTTTTCGCGTTCGTGTTTCGCATTTTTTTGGCGTCGTGTTAATTTTAACGCGGTCATTTGGCGCGTTATCGTGCGACTATCGCATGGTGCCGCCGGGTTGAGAATACAACGTTAACACGGTGTTATTTTCCCGCGATGGACTGCGATATGCAAAGTTGCGTTAAGCTAATTTTGCGATAATTATCACACGTTCTTGAGAATATCCCCCTATGTGCGGAAAAACTTCCAAAGTGGCATCTATCTAATAATGAATTTTAGATGCAGTGTAGCTTTATACCACCCACATTTGTGATATTAATAACTTGTCAGCATGCTTGGCAGGCTGCTCTCTGTCACCACAGGGCAGGTTGTAGTACTAAAATGCCCAAAAACATTTTTCATCTGTTTAAACCTTACTTAAAAAATAGAACGACTTGAAAGCCCACAGAATTGTCTTTGAAGTTGATTCCACTATGGTAAATCCAAAATTATATTTACCGGTGTATACTGCCGCCTTACTAATGAATTCTATACCACAGTTCACTTTAATAGTAAAGTATTTCATGCGCTGTTTTACACACTCAAAGGATCAGGAACATACCGTCACCAGAAAAAAATGTAATGATATCTCCACGGATTTTCCTCAGTTGCTTTTGTGTGCTGAGGATTGAGAACACTGAACAGTTTTTTTCTTCAAATGTTATAAACATATTAGTTGGTCATTATGTCTTTGGATTATATCCTGGCCCTAGATTCCCCAGTCAGCACTCTCATTCATTAATGTCAGGAGTAAGCGAAGAGTACTTCTGGGTTACTCCTGTAATACAGGTTTACTACACTTAAGACACAGCAACATTTGTGATGTGTGCAAAACGCTTTGTGAATCCGCTACTGTCACGGACACTTTTGTTCTGGTGCTGGGAGTACTTCTGTCCAAATATATTTTTTTCTTTCACCACCATTTGGCTTCATTAAAGTACATGAATGTCTAGTATTCTATGTTCACGTACGAAACATGGACTGTTTGACTATTCACATTAGAGCCAATACACATTTTATGACAATGGGTTAGTTATGATGTTTCTTCCCTTTGCTACTTTGAAACACAGTATCGTTGTGCAAAATTACTATGCACATATTTACATAATCAGACAGTTTCTCACACTGTGAAAACCTTTACCGCAAATGACAATACTATACACGAAAACAGCAAAAACTACCCTACGTGTCAATCAGCATCCATTTAAAGTTGTCAATTACGTCGAATTGAATTGCTTTAATTAAACCCAAAATTCAAACACTGCAGAGAATGGAAAAGTGAGACAACTCCAGTTAAGACTAAAACAACGCGAAGGTCGCTACTTATGTATTCATTTATTCTGCATTGTGACCTTCTGTTGTAAACAGAATATTAAACATATCTTCTGCTAATGAACAAATATTGCTCTGGAGCATAACGAGCAGAAAAATGCCTGAGTTCATCAAATATGTATAAACGAAATATTTACTATCCTTACCAATTAGCAGATATTTTATTACTACGGTAAAATTAGCCACCTTTTGAGACATATAAAGGCTCTCTTGATTAAAACAATATACAAACAAGTCAGGACATTAATAAAGGAGAAAATGGCATATTTATATTGCTATGATATGCAACTAATATTGGGGAATGATAAATAATCAGACAACACTGGGACGTAATTCAGACCATACTGAATGGAAGAACTAAAAAGTATCTGTAAGAATACTTTTATATTTGGAGACATTTTCAGTTTAAATTGGGTTGGCATAAAATGCCAGAAGTACTCCTGGCGTTCTAAGGGGCATATTAGCAAGACCCACGTTAAAATTATCGCCGTTTTAGCGGCAGGAAACTGCCGCTAAAACGGCGATAATGGGCTTGCTAATATGCGTTATGGAATTCCAATAGAAGCCCAGGTTAGATGTCCTGCACATCTAACCTGGGCTTCTATTGGAATTCTATAGCTGCATATTAGCAAGCCCATTATCGCCGTTTTAGCGGCAGTTTCCTGCCGCTAAAACGGCGATAATTTTATCGCCGGTCTTGCTAATATGCCCCTATGTTTTTTGTGAATTTTCCGGAGTGTTCTAATGAGTAGCATTTACTCATACAGACTTTTCATTAAATAGAAAATACGGCACCTGTAAATGTGATGCAAATGTGTGTTTGAACATGCATCAAACACAGAAGGTTATGGGAGGATGCTTGCAAGAAGTCTAACCACTGGCAATCACTTATGGTAGCATTCCAACCCATTGTTCTTTTGCCCACCATGGCACCTCAGATTAGACCCAGCCATATGCAAATCAGTCTTGACCCTACTCCAATAATAACAGTCAAGGCCAAACTGCCAAGTCCATTCATCTCTGAACCAGCACACAAGCAGCCCAAGACCGGTTTCACCCTGGTTGGGGCTCTTCAGTCAGGTGTAGCTTGGTACCACTGGCACAGTAAGCAGGGGACCCACGTCTGGCCAAACTCTTGGCCACTTAGTATTGTACATCAAACACACAAAAGGTGATGAAAGAATATTTGCAATAGGTCAAACCCCTGGCAATCACTCAGGGTAGCATTCCAACCTACTGTTCTTTTGCCCACCATGCCACCTCAGATTAGGTTTAGCCATATGCAAATCAGTCTTGACCCTTCTCCAATAGGAACAGTCCAGCCTGAACGGCCAAGCTAGGTCATCCCAGGCAAACCAATACCGGTTTTGCCTAGATTGGGCCACTTCAGTTGGGTGTACCTTTAGTCCAGTGGCACAGTGAGCAAGAGACACACGTCTGGACATATTTTTAGTCACTTAGACCGATACATCAAACACACAAAAGGTGATGGGTAGATGTTTGCAATAAGTCGAATCACTGGCAATCCCTGGCGGTAGTTTTTTTATTGGTAGAATGTGCAACATGATTTAGGCATGGATAATGAGGTTTTGCCATCAATTCCAAAAATGTGCAGAGATAGGGACTTCAAGTCAGCACCTTAAGCTATTGGTTGACTTAGGCCAGCCAATATCAGTCGTTGCTAGTGTCAGTCACATTTTGTGTGAAGCCTCAGGTGTATTACAATCACATTGTTCACCTTGTTAGCCATTGATTACTAGAGGACATGTTTATCAAGGGCTTTATCAAGGGCTTGTATTACCCTTGTATCACTCAAGGTGTCGCAAGGGCAAGTCAAGTCCTTAAGTGAGATTTACCATGCCACCAGAGCAACCTTGTCTGGCTCTGCTTGTTATAGTAAATCTAGAGTAACGCAAGGCAGTGCAAGTTGCTTCCGTGTGTTAATCTGCCCAGGGAAGGTGTTTCATGGGTGTTCCAAGATTTACTGACAATAGTAAACCCGGGAATGCATCAAAATGGTGTGCCTTTCCATGGGAGGCATAACAAGGAGAAATGTGTTTATTTCTCCTAGCTTTTTTCCTCTTTCCACGTTTGCTGCATTCTGTTTCAGAGGCTGAAGCAGGCACCCTTGTACATAGGTAAATCTGAAGTGCCTTACTCAAAGCATTTGTGCTTACTGTATTGTACATTTTTGGCAAAATCTGCAGCAAAGTACAGTTTTGCCATAGTTACGCCTAGAGATTACTATGACACACCATTCCTATGCTAAAAATGCACCCAGGGTGCTGATTCAATGTAATTTTAGTCATATTTGAGCTCCTTCTAGCAGTTGAGCATTTTTCGTTTTTCCTTGACTCAGCTCCTAATTAGATTCTGGGATTTTGTTCTCCTGCTGGACCAAGTTAATTACTCTGCTGGCCTGCAGGAGCTTCAAATACCTCCCTACCCAATAGGGTCATTTGCCAGTGGGGGCAAAGTCGGCATATGATCACTGCTTTTTACACTGCACTATGCCAAGGAAAGCTCATCCTAAGGAGGACAAAGGAGAAAGGCCAGACCTCTTGACCTAAATTACAGGAGGGGTTCTCCTTTCACATTTTGGGTGGATAGTACCAAGCATGTTTGGCAGTAAGGGAGGACTTTTAGGCTATTTTTGAGGTCTTTCAAAGCACCACGTCAAGTTGCCATTTTTCAAACGTCACAAAATATTGCATAAGGCAGTTGGGCAGTGGCGGAATGATGATGTGTCATCCCAAGATTGAACCGATGGGCCTACCTTCTAAAACAAATGTACTGACCCTGGGAGAAATTTCATATGTTTTCTAGCACTCTTGGAGCTTGGATTTCTGTCCAAAGGATCAGGAGTGTGGGGACCCCTGTTGGAGGATCCAAAAGCTGTGGTTGCAGCATGTATAAAGGTAGGAGAAAGGCTCATGCTCCAATTTATTGAAAATTGAAATGCTTTATTGACAACAACTCATTAACAGTGAATCATTACATGACCTAATGAAGGGTCATTGAAATGCTTTGTTAACAATTACAAAGCTAATATTGAGTCATTGAAGGCTTGTAAGATGGTACCCTCCTTAGTGAGTTGAATGGTGTTGCATTGGTTTATCATGACATACCTTTGCTATTAATATTGTGGTGACATCCTGGCAAACCCAGTAGCCCTGCCTTTGGATACCTACGTTTCATTGTATTGTGATTACCATATGTGTTGGTATGGTGGTTATAGGTACAGGGATCACTCAGGGTGCAAACTGTTAGGAGGGAGTCACCATAGTTATTCCCACCTGCCATCAACTATGTTTTTGCCAATTAATGCATATTATTGATTGATAGTGTGTGTAAAAGTATGTTTTTTTTAATATGTTATTGGACAATAATTTATTAGGTGTTGTTTGTTGAATCCCTGTGGATTGGAGTACTAGCCCACACCACCTCCCACAAATAAGCCTCGGACTGTTCCGTCTTACTATCCTGAGAGAGTCAAGTGCTACTATGATATACTTGGCTCCCCATAGAAAGTAGTTTGTGGACTTTTTTCTTCAAAAGGATCTGCATCTTCCCAACTAATAACCCTATTTATTAAAGCTACAACATGTGTTTTTGCTCTTGAATGTGACTTGAGCTACTAAAATTGCTCCAACATTCCTGCTAATGCTGCATCAAGGAGTGAATCTTATTATGATTTTTCATCTAAGTCTGATTTTTGATCCTAAATGTGGTGCTATAATGTTGTTCATTGGACATCTAAATGTTCACAGTTGAATGAGTCGATTCCTGTGGCATTATAGGGGAAGTAGTAATAGAAAATAATATTGCCAATATCTTCCCTCCTTAAAACTCTTTAAGAATGCACTTTTTATTTCTGTTTGGTTGGTATTCCACCGCGTCCTCTAAATGCAACATGCTCATATTTTAGTCATATCTCCTCCCATAAAACTTGTCAATAAAGCTCTTTTGCATGACTGTTAGGATGGTGTTCCACGTGGACCTTTAAATGCACCATGCTTATGTTTAACAGGGGTGGGCGGAATGTTGCATTCTGCCCTTGGAAATGGCAGAATTTGGTGACTCCGTGCCTGGAGTTCTGGACAAATTACACCAATCGCCACAAGGCAAATTATTTTCCCTAGTGGCTCCAGAAATATGCACGGGCGAGTGCAAATGAGATTTGGTGTCCCCTGATGCGATTTTAGAATGTGGGAGGTCACGGGCGGCCGAAGTCACAGGACTGCTTCTCGAGTAGATTTTCTACTGGAGCAGCAGCAAAATCAACTTGAATGGCTGTCCGCTCTTGTGCACCCCATGGTGCCGTTCACACTAATTTTTCAGCACTGCTTACGCTACTGGCGCTAAATTGCAGCACAAGCAGTGCAACCTGCTTATTTTTTGCCCGTTGGGGGAACTCTGTGGAATCTCCCGGAGTTTTTTATGTAACTCCATGGAATTCTGCATGGTGAAACTCCACCAGTTCCTTTCACCCCTAGTATTTAAGTCATATCACTTTTTTTGCAATGCATATTTATTAAAATTTTCAAACATAAGAGGTGGGTACAGAAAAGCAAAAGGGAGCAACAACATTGAGGGGAAACAATGGGTATAATCCAGAATCAGCCATGAGTACACAGCAACAGTATCCCCAACAGCATCCCCTAAACAAGGAGGAGTGAGTGGGGTGAGTAAGGGAGTGGAACGGGGTAGGGGATGGTAGGAGGCAGACACGGAAACTGCAGGCTTAGTGGGGATGAAACCTATGGGCCTAATTTACAAAGGGCCTCCACACTTGTGGCGGAGGCCCAGCAGTCTTGGGGGAGTCTCTGCACTCCTGACGGAATCTCCACAGTGAGAATTCTCATTGCAGAGACTCAGTCCAGAGTGCGGAGACTCACCCATGACTGCGGGGCCTCTGCTATGAGTGTGGAGGGCCTTTGTGAATCAGGCCTTATGCTAGCTGCCTATCAGTTTGGGGACTTTTCAGAGCCATCCAGGTGATCATTGAGAGGAACTGTCTAACTGTAGTATGTCAAATGTGTGGTAGCCAGCATGCGAGAAAGTGCCTAATGAGGGGAGAGGTGAGGATGAGTCAGTATGATAGGGTGTTGAATGACAAGAAGTCACCCCAAACGCTGTCGAAGGTGGCCAACTTAGAATGCAGCTATTGAACACTACAATGAAGGTCACCAGCTAGCGGTGTGTATGTGTCATCAAATCAGGGAAGTCCTATACATTGTGGAGAATTTGCAATTGGGGGTTGTGGCGGAGATGAAGGGAGCCATAAAGACCCAGCAGTGACCAGATATCCGTCCAAAAAACAGGCAAGCTAGGGCAGGACCAAAGAATATGGTACAGGGTACATATATCAGAGTTACATTTCAAACAGAGGTTGTGCAGCATTTCAGTCTAGACAGGGTACATATATCAGAGTTACATTTCAAACAGAGGTTGTGCAGCATTTTAGCATTTCAGTCTAGACTCACTGAGTACTTGGTCATGGTCATTAAGGAGGGAAGCCCAGTCTTTTTGGAGTCGTTTCTCTTTTAAAATATCTGAGCATGTGCTCCTTGGTCTATCTAATGCTCAGCCTTATAGGTAATCTTTTAATCACGAGAAGTCTCATTGATGTTTTTATGTCTTTGCAAAGTTCTGTGTTTTTTAATGTATTTACTTCTAGGATGCACTTTACGGATGATGTTTCAGGGGCACTTTACACTTTATGTAAGTCGCCGCTCAGATACACATTTGTTAAATATTGTTAGCTCTTGCTTTTCTGACTATCTGGTGCATAAACTCATTGCATGCTTTTAAACTATTTTTAAGCCCAATTGATCATTTTATGAATTTGCTACTGTTCAGTCATCATGATTGCATTAATGTCCACTGTGTGTTCTAATAAGTCATCAAGAGTATTCAAGTTGTAAACATTTTTATTAATCAGACAATTAAAAACCATATCAGTAGGTCCTAAATGTGATTTGTGCTCCCAAATGTTTTCCACACTCATGCTGATATTGCACCAATGGTGATTTTCTAACTCGATGCGCTGTCAAGCATATGTGATGTCATTCAGATTCAGCTCTTTTAATCCTCATGAATTTTCTTCTGCATGTTCTCTTCATAAGAAGTGATTATGCACCTAAATGTGATACCCCACTACTGCTGACTTTGCACCAAGAATGACTTTGCACATGTATATCTTTTTGCACTTTAATGTGATGTTTGCTGTTGCATGTTTTTTTGCACCTAAAAGTGTGTTCACATTGCTATTGAAGTTACATCAAGAATGAACTATAATGTCATTTCTCCTTAATGGTTCTCTCTCCTTGTGGCCAATTTTGTATGATAGAGCAGGAACTGTTTCCTATCACATTTTTGTGTATCACACGAAGAGAGAAATCAAAGGGCCTGATTAAGATCGTGGCGGATGGGATACTCTATCACAAATGTGATGGATATCCGGTCCTTCGTATTACAAGTTCCATAGGATATAATGGAACTTGTAAAATCGCGAACGGGATATCCGTCACATTTGTGACGGAGTATCCCATCCACCAAAATCGTAATAAGGCCCATAGTCTTTCACCATAGGACCCAGACTGGTTCTACCTGAAATATGCAGCATGCGAGGATGAAACTCATATGAGAAAAAAAGTCACATGAAGGCAACTACATTATGAATTAATATACACACGTTTAGCATTTGATATGTAGTTTCCCCGGGGAGCCCACCGCAAGGCCCGAAATTTAAGAAAATGGGAAGGAGGAATGTGTGCCCCCCCTGCCTGAGCCATTAATGGCCATGGGGACCCCATCCCCAGGGTGGGCTCAGATGCTATTTCCCGGGGAGCCCACCTCCGAGACATAGCGGTTTCCCTTCCCACACTGGTGCAGGCAGGGGAACCTGTGTTTTCTCTTGCTTGGTGGGAGCATTTTTAAATCTCTTGCCAAGTGGGCGCAAACATCAATGGCCTTATTATGAGTTTGGCGGTCCTAGGGACCACCATATTGGCGGTGGCAGTCTGATCATGGAGAGCTTGGCAGTCTGACCGCCGTATTACGTGTTGGGTGGATTGGCTTGGGGAAGTCCGCCGCTGGACCTCCGAGACTGCCAGAAGACCACCGACCACCGGGTTCACGGTCGGGGAAAGGCAGCCACCATAGGGAGGTACGGGGGCTACACAGTTGTAGGTATTGTGAGTTGCCTGATCCACAAGCGGACCACCGCGGTCCAACCACCTGCTTCAAGGTGGCGGTGATGAAGGATTTGGAGTGAGTACTCACCCCTTTCTTTTTCTTCCAGGCTGAGTCCAACATGGATCCATGTTTCCAGGTCCCCCCTTCACAGCAGGATCTTCACCTCGAGTATTACGACCATGTGTGCGGCGATATACAGGTGAGTGTTTTTCATACCATATACCCATTGCCAGGACTGCCCACATATGGGCTGAACCCCGGTAATGGGTATATGGTATTTTTTCACATATATCATGAATATGTGTGCATCCGACACATATGCAGTCGAAATGCACACACAGGCATAAATATATTTGGAAAAAGTACTCACCACCACTGCCCAAAAACCCAGCCTCCAGACGGCTGGCCCCGTGGTCAACTCACAATACGGCGGTCTTTGAATCGCCAGTGCCGTGGGCTGCTGGCGGGGGCGGATATGGACATGGTTCTATGGCAGTCGGACCGCCAAGCTTGTAATAAAGCCCTCAGTCCACTCCCAGCGGGAGGAAGTTTAAAATATTTTCTCGCCCGCTGGGAATAGACTTTTCATTTTTTTCCCTGCCTGCTCTGAAATGGGAAGCGGAAAAGACAAAATTATTGCTTCCGCCCACAAGGAGCAGCATTGTTAGCTGCTCCCTGTGGGTGGGTAAAGTACTAGCTTCTGCTGCTTGCAGAGAGCCGGTTGGGACCACGGGGGCTATGGGGCTCCCCTTTGCCCCCCAACAACACCATGGTGGGTGCCCTGGGTCGGCACCCAACTGTTATCGCGCCAGACCCCGGAGGATGGGGTCCCCGGGAAAGAAGTCGAGGGAGAGTAGAGTGGAGTGATGTAGCGTACAGTGGAGTAAAGTCTTATACAGTGGAGTGGTGTGGTGTGTCATATCATGGAGTGGAGTGGAGTATCATAAAGTAGAGTGGAGTATTGTACAGTGTGGTGGCTTGTCGAACAGTAGAGCCGAGTGTTGTACAGTGGAGTGTCATCTACTGGAGTGTCATGAAACTGAGTGTGGTGGAGTGTCATTGAGTAGACTGTCATAGAGTGGCATAGAGTGTGGCAGTGTGTTGTAGAGTGTGGTGGCATAGAGTGGAGTTGAGTGGAGTAGAGTGTCATATAGTACAGAGTTGTCGGGTGTAGTGTGGTGCAGTAGAGTGTCAGAGAGTCTCGTACAGTGTGGTGTTGTACAGTAGAGAATAATTTTTTGTGAGAACACAGTGCATGGTAGAGTGCTGAGTTATAGTTAGTGCTGTTTGGTTAGCAAGCTCAAAAGAGTGTGTAATAAGGTTCGGTACCTATAATAATTTGAAGGTAATGGATACATTGTAAATGAAAGTTATAACTATAACTTTAGAATTTTTAAAGCTTGTGTAGTTTTTACTTAGTTTAAATAAGGGAAAAAAATCTTAACTATAACTAAGCTTTAACCTTTAGTTTGTTAATTGAATTTCAATGTTTTTTACACATTCAAATAAAATTATGTTGCAAATCGTAGAGTCCAGTGTCGCAAAGTGGAGTGATGTTATGTGGAGTGTCCTACAGTACAGTGGAGGAGAGTTTTGTAAAGTATATTGTCATTGACTGGAGTATCGTACATTGGAATCGAGTAGGGTAGAGTCTAGTAGCGTATTGTACAGTGTAGTAAAGTGTACTGGCATGGTTTCTCATATAGGGGAGTCAAATATTGTAGACAGAAGCTGCAAGTTATACAGTGGAATGGGGTGTCGAACAGTAGAGTAGGGTGTCCTAGACTGTCATACCATAGAGAAGAATGTTTTAGACAAGTAGGGTGAAGTAGAGTGTCATAGAGTGGAGTATCGTCAACTGGAGAGTCTTAGAGAACAGTGGAGCAAAGTGTCATAGAGTGGAGTGCTATGTCATATAGTAAAGTGGCGTATCGTAGAGAGAAGTTGAGTAGCGTGTCGGTGAGTGTCATGCAGTGTAGTACAGTAGCGTAGGGTGGATGGACATAGAGTGTCAAAGAGTGGCATGAGTGTAGTGCAGTGTTGTAGAGTGGAGTTGCATACAGTGGGATAGAGTGTCGGACAGTTAAGTGGCATGGAGTGGAGTACATTACAGTGGCATAGAGTGGGATAAAGTGTAGTAGAGTGGAGTATACAGGAGTGGAGTACACTGGAGTGGGGTAGTATAGAGTGGAGTAAAGAGTCAGAGAGTGTAGTGGAGTGTCAGAGACTATAGCAGCGTGGAGTGCAGTAGAGTAGGGTGGTGTAGCATACTGTTGAATAAAGTGTCATAAATTGGAGTACCATGCTCTACAGTAGAGTGTAGTAATGTGTTGTTCAGAATTGGAAATTGATGTATACTACAGTAGAGTAGAGTGGCATACATTCTTGTTGAATGTTTCGAGTGGTGTGCAGTACAGCACAGTGCTGTAGAGTGTGATAGAGTGGATTGGCATACAGTGTTATAGAGTTCAGTGGCGTAGAGTGGAGTGGCGTACAATGGAGTAATGGAGTAAAGTGGAGTACTGTGTCAGAGTAGAGTGGAGTAAAGTGGGGTGCAGTGGCATACAAAGCGTTGATTACAGTGCTCTATAGTGGAATAGAGAATCGCAGAATAGAGTTGAGTAGAGTGTTGTACAGTGGCATACAGCATAGTACACCATTGCACAATTCAGTGAAGGGGTATAGACAGGAGTAAAGTGTCAAAGTGTGGCATACAGAGTAGTAGAGTGTTGTAAAGTGGAGTTTCATAGAGTACAGTAGAGTGTGAAACAGTGGAACAGCGTAGAGTGGATTGTTGTAGACTAGAATAGAGTGAGGTAAAGTCTTGTACAGTCGAGTAGAGTCAAGTGGAGTGGTGTGGTGTAGCATAGTGTGGAGTAAAGTACAATAGAGTGTATTGGCGTAGCGTAGGCTGAAACTGATATAAATTGGAGTGGGATGTTTTACAGTAGAGTGGGGTGCTGTTTCATATAGAAAAGTATCTTAAAGTGGAATAGAGTGGTGCACGTTGGAGTGTATGGGCATAGAGTGGAGTATAGAGTTGGACAGAGGAGTGTACCGGGATAGAGTGGAGTAGAATGTCATAGAGTGCTATGAAGTGTGGTAGACTTTTATAAAGTGGAGTTATAAGAGCGAGGAGTGGAATACTGTACAGTGGAGTGTACGGGGAGAGAGTGGAGTAGAATGTCACAGAGGGCTAGGAAGTGTGGTAGACTTTTATAAAGTGGAGTTATATAGAGTGGAGGAGAGTGTCATACAATGGAGCGGCATAGGGTGGAGTGGCATACACTGTAGTGGTGTAAGTGGATTACCGTAAAGCGGAGTAGCATACAGTGAAATAGCTTATAGTGGAATACTGTACAGTGGAGTGTAGAAGTGTGGATTGGCATAGAGTTGAATAGCGTAGAGTGGAGTGGTGCACAGAGGAGTGGCGTAAAGTGGAGGAGGGTACAGTGGATTAGCATAGATTGTGGTGGCATACATTGAAGTAGCATAGCGTAGGGTCAAAGAAACGTATAAACTGGAATGGGGTCTCATACAGTAGAGTATAGTGCTATTTCGTACAATGTTGGAAACTGTCATAGAGTGGAGTAGAGTGTTGTACAATAGAGTGTATGGGCAAAGAGTTGAGTGCAAATTTGGACAGCGGAATGTACGTGAATCGAGTAAAGTAGAGTCTAGTATAGTGGCATAGAGTGTAGTAGAGTTTAGTAGAGTGGAGTTATTTAGTGGGGAGGAGAGTACACTGGAGTGGTGTAGCTGTGTAGTGGCATAAAGTGGAATAGCATAGAGTGGGGCAGCATAGACTGGAGTGGCATACAGTGGAATGGTGTACAGTGTAATAGCTTATAGTGTAGTAGCATATAGTGGGGTGGTTTATACTGTAGTGGTGTATTGCAGGGTGGGGTAGAGTGTGATAGCATACAGTATAGTGGCATACAGTGGAGTGTGATAAAGTGGAATACCATACAGTAGAGGGGCAAAGATTGAAGTTGCGTAAAGTGTAATAGCATAGAATGGAGTGGCATAGAGTGGAGTACAGTTGTGTGGCTTAGAGTAAATTTGCTTAGAGTGGAATAGTGCAGAGTAGAATAGCGTAGAGTAGAATAGCATAGAGTGGAGTGATATACAGTGGAGTGGGGTAAAGTGAAATAGCATATAGTGGAGTTGTATAGAATAGAGTGGCGTCCAATGGACTAGCTTAGAATGGAGTGGCATAGAGTGGAAGAGTGGAAAAGCGTATAGTGGAGTGGCATGCAATGAAATAGCATAGAGTGGAGTGGTGAACAGTAGAGTGGCATAGACTGGAATAGCAAATAGTGGAGTAGAGTACAGTGCAGTGGCATACAGTGAAGAGGTGTAGACTGGAGTGGTGTACACTGGAATGGGGTAGAGTATAATCGCATACAGTGGAGTGGCGTGCAGTGGAGTGGCATCCAATGGAATAGCGCAGAATGATGTGGGGTAGAGTGGAGTTGCTTACACTGGAGTGGCATAGAGTGGAGTAGCATACAGTAAAGTGGCATACAGTGGAATAGCATAGAGTAGAGTGGCATACAGTGGAATAGCGTAGATTGGAATAGCATATACTGGAGTAGCATATAGTGGAGTGGCATACAGTGAAGTGGCATACACTGAAGAGGCGTAGAGTGGAGTTGTAGACAGTGTAATAGCATAGAGTGGACTAGCATTGAGTGAAGTTGTGTACAGAGTAATAGAGTGACGTAGAGCAGAGTGTTTTACAGTGTAGTGGCTTTGAGTGTAATAGTGTACAGTGGAGTAGCATACAGTGGAGTGGGGTCCAATTGATTAGAGTAGAATGAAGCGGCGTAGAGTGGAGTGCCATACACTGGGGTAGCATAGAGTGGAGTAGCGTACAGTGGAGTGGCACACAGTGGAATAGCATAGTGTGGAGTGGTGTACAGTGGCATGGCGTAGAGTGGAATAGTATATACTGGAGTAGCACATAGTGGAGTGGCATACAGTGGAGTGGCGTACACTGAAAAAGAGGTGCAGAGTGGAGTTGCATACAGTGTAATAGCGAAGAGTGGACTAGCGTAGAGTGGAGATGTGTACAGTGTAATAGCATGGAATGGAGTAGCATAAAGTGGAGTGGCGTATAATGGAGTGGTGTAGACTGAAGTGCCATTCACTGGAGTGGTGTACAGTGAAGTAGCATACAGTGGAGTGGCATACAGTGGAATAGCATGCAGTGGAGTGTTGTAGAATGGAGTGGCATACAGTGGAACAGAGTGTAGTGGCATACAGTAGAATGGCATAGAGTGGATTAGCGTATAGTGGAGTAGTGTCCAGTCAAGTGGCATATAGTGGAGTGGCATAGACTGGAGTGGCATACTGTGGTGTTGTGTACAGTGTACTAGCTTAAATTGGTGTGGCATAGAGTGGAGTCTTGTACAGTGGAGAGGTGTACAGTGGAGTGGCATAGAGTGGAATAGCATATAGTGGAGTGGCTACAGTGGCGTGGCATACAGATGTATGTGAAATGCAGATTATGGTGTGCAGAGTAACCGAAAACAGTGAATTGCCCTGCCTTGCGTTTCCCCAGATTTACCAATCAACATAGGTGGCCTTGCATTCTTTTGGAAATCTGACTTAAAAATTGCATTGCACATGTGAAACCATGAGTGATGCAAGGGCACCGCAATCCAATAATGCAGATAGACTTTAGTTATATTTTGGGCCATTGTATACCATAATAACTTTGCAGTATGCTGTGGTACATGACAATGACAAGCCAGTATATAATTGGGTAATGGTTGTTTTTTGAGAATGAAAGGCAGCCGTATTGCTTTTACTACACCTGACTGTGTTCAGTGTTAGAGCCTTAGATATAGGTAAGTAGTAGGTCCCTGCCTATTACCACTTTACTAGAGTAGTAATAGGTAGGGAAATGTATTTAGACTTTTTTATATCTTTTTAAATAGGTTTACAACCATTTACCGCAGAAGTTTCACAAAGGATTGTGAAATTCCACAAAACTACAGTGGTGACAGATATCACTAAGTTTAAGTGCCTTATAACTTAAAAATGACTTGTCCTACTTAACTTAAAAAGCATCATCTATGCACCATAATGTATAATTCTGCTAAATGTCATTTAAAATCCATTCAGCCGTTTTCACGCTATGTCAAATACAATAGTCTATGAAAAATGCAATGGTGGAAAATTTTGAAAATGCTTTAGGTGTGGAAAGTTTTGTGGTGATTTGTCAAACGGGTGGAAAGTTATTAGGGAGGTATTATCCGAGGATTTCCTATCTTTCAGAATATTAACTATAACTACAGAGTGGCAATCACAGTTAACATGATTTCTTTCTTTTTATCTATTGTATTTGTTATGTATTTGTTTATTGGTGTACATAATCACATGACCATAAATGTGTCTTTTAGTTGTTCATGTAAACTTTACATCTGTAGTCTAGTTTATTTTTTGGACTTCCTTGCTACTATTAGTAGGATTGTCCTACATATGAAGCCCAAAGTAAATGAAAGCCAATCAATCTTGTTATAAAAATTAAGATTTATGTTCCTAATGGCCCAAAAAGTCTTTCTTTTTATCTATTGTACTTGTTATGTATTTGTTTATTGGTTTATATAATCATGTGACCATAAATGTGTCTTTCAATTGATCTTGTAATAATTCTGAAACTTTACATATACAGTCTAGTTTATTTTTTGGGCTTCCTTGCTACATCTTGTAGGACTGTGCTACATATGAAGCTCAAAGTGAATTAAAGGTAATCATTGTTATTGTTATAAAAATTTAGATTATTATTTTTTTCCTAGTGGCCAAATGTCATGTCTTCCAATCGTAGTGTGTGCGGCTCACTGCTAGGGCAATTTTCATTCTGTTGCCCAGGGGTGCATAAGAAAGATGTTTTTATTTTCTAAGCCATAGAGCATGCAAAAATAAATGTATGTAGATTAAGATGCATTATATTAGTTATGTATTTGTTTATAGGTTTCCATTACAATGTGACCAGAAATGGGACTTTCAGTTGTTCATGTAGCAAATCTCATACTTCAAATATGTAGTCTAGTTTATTTTTTGGGCTTCCATGCTACTTTTAGTAGGCTTGTGCTACATGTGAAGGCCAAAGTGAATGAAAGGCAATCATTACTATTGTTATCAAAATTAAGATCAGTTATTTTTTTCCTGGTGGCTAATTATCGTGCCCTCTAAACAGTAGTTTGTCTGGCTCACTGCTAGGTCAATTTTTCATTTTGTTGCACAGGGCTGCAAAAGAAAGATGGTTTTTGTCTGGCTTGTTGGGCTAGTTTTATTTTGTGAGCCATAGAGCATGCAAAGAAAACTTATTTAGATTAAGATGTATTCTATTTGTTATGTATTTTTGTATAGGTTTACATAAGCATGTGGCCACGCACCACCACCCGCAACAGTTTCCGCGCAGAAGCTGGAACAAGATCACCACCGACCAACTCACCACATCCCTGAGCCAGAACCCTCCCGCCAGCTCAACGAACCCCAACCAAGCCGCCAGCAACCTCACAAGATGGATCACCAACTGCGCAGACGACCTCGCCCCATTGAAGACCCCCCCAGTCAGACCCGGCAACAAGAAAGCATCCTGGTTCACCGACGAACTCAAGATATCCAAGAAGAACTGCCGGGCCCTCGAGAAAGCATGGCGCAGAGACCCGACTGCAGACAACATGACCACCCTCAAGCACGCCACCCGAAAACACCACCAGCTGATCCACACCACCAAGAAAACCGCATTCAAGGAACGACTGGACAACAACGCCCACAACAGCAAGGAACTCTTCATCATCGTCAAAGAACTCTCGAACCCCAGCGCCGGAAACAACGACATCACTCCCTCGCAAGACCTCTGCAACTCGCTCGCCTCGTTCTTCCACAGCAAGATCGCAAACAGCAGTTTCAGCACACAGCCGACGTACCCTACGACCGTTCCAACGACCCCCACCTCCACCCTCCGAGCCTGGACCCCTATCAACACCGAAGACACTATCCGCACGACGAACTCCATCCACTCCGGATCACCAACCGACCCCTGCCCTCACCACGTCTTCAACAAGGCCGACGCCGTCATCGCACCCCACCTCCGGGACATCATCAACACCTCCTTCGTCACCGCCACCTTCCCAGAGAGCTGGAAGCACGCCGAACTCAGCGCCCTACTGAAGAAACCGTCAGCAGACCCCACCGACCTCAAAAACTACCGCCCCATCTCGCTCCTTCCTTTTCCTGCCAAAGTCATCGAGAAGACCGTCAACAGACAACTGGCCGCCTTCCTCGAGACGAATGGATCCCTCGACCACTCGCAGTCCGGCTTCCGGGCCAACCACAGCACCGAGACCGCCCTCATCGCAGCTACCGACGACATCCGAGCCCTGCTCGACAACGGGGAAACAGCGGCCCTCATCCTCCTGGACCTCTCCGCAGCGTTCGACACAGTCTGCCACCGCACCCTAGTGCAACGCCTGAACAACGGCGGAATCCAAGAGAAGGCACTGGAGTGGATCATCTCCTTCCTCGCCGGAAGAACCCAGAGAGTCCGCCTCCCCCGTTCAGTTCCGAGGCCACCGAAGTCATCTGCGGCGTACCACAAGGATCATCACTCAGCCCCACCCTCTTCAACGTCTACATGAGCCCCCTCGCAGCCATCGCACGCCAACACAACCTCAACATCATCTCCTACGCCGACGACACCCAGCTGATCCTCTCCCTCACCAACGACCCCACAACCGCCAGAACCAACCTACATGAAGGGATGAAGGACGTAGCCGAGTGGATGAGGAACAGCCGCCTGAAACTGAACTCAGATAAAACGGAAGTCCTCATCCTAGGATCATCACCCTCCGCCTGGGACGACTCCTGGTGGCCCCCTGCCCTGGGCAACGCACCCAAACCAACGAACCACGCACGCAACCTGGGCTTCATCCTGGACTCCTCCCTCTCAATGACCCGACAAATCAACGCCGTCTCCTCGTCTTGCTTCAACATCCTACGCATGCTGCGCAAGATCTTCCGGTGGATCCCCACCGAAACCAGGAAGACGGTCACCCAGGCCCTCGTCACCAGCCGACTGGACTACGGCAACTCCCTCTATGCCGGAACCACAGCCAAACTTCAAAAAGACTCCAACGCATCCAGAACGCCTCAGCTCGACTCATCCTGGACATCCCCGACACAGCCACATCGCCGGACACCTGAGAGACCTGCACTGGCTCCCCGTCAGCAAGAGAATCACGTTCCGACTCCTCACCCACGCACACAAAGCTCTCCACAACCAAGGCCCCAGATACCTCAACGACCGTCTGACCTTCTACACTCCCACTCGCCAGCTACGATCGACCAATCACGCCCTCGCCGCCGTCCCCCGCATCCGAAGAGCCACAACGGGAGGAAGATCCTTCTCCTACCTGACTGCCAAGACGTGGAACTCCCTACCCATCCACCTCCGCCTTACCCAAGACCACCTCTCCTTCAGGAAGCAACTCAAGACCTGGCTGTTCGAACAGTAGCGGACCCCCCTCCCCCAAGCGCCTTGAGACCCTCCGGGTGAGTAGTGCGCTATACAAATGCTCGATTGATTGATTGAAAGGGTATTTCAGTTAATCATGTAGTAAATCTGAAACTTTGCAAATGCAGTTTAGTTTTTTTGGGCTTCCTTGCTACTTTTAGTAGTAGTATGCTACAAGATATCACTAAGTTGAAAAGCATTATAACTTAACATTTATTTACTCTACTTACCTGCTGTACCCCCACAAAATCATCTGCGCCCCCTAATATATAATACTGCAAATTTCATTAAAATCCAGCTGATGGATTTTGCGCCATGTGAAATATAAAAGCCAATGGAAAATGCACTGGATATGAAGCCTGTTTTGGGACTCTCCTTTTTTCTTTGCACCCCCTTGACAAACACTGTGAAACTTTCAGTCCTTCTAAAATGAATCTGGGGCACACACGCACATACATTCATCAAATGGATGCAAAGTTATGAAGGGACAAAAATCCCAAAAATCCCTATCTCCGGTCAAACTCTGATGCCATTATGCAGGTTCCCTGCCATACAGAAAAAGGTCATTGAGACTTCTGAAGTCTTGGGGCCTAACAGCCCGTGAATAGTTTCTCATCTATGTTAATCTAGCCATATAGCCCACCTCAGTGGACTATACCACCTATTAAAGAACTGTCCCATCTAATGAGAGATGGGGTTTTAAAACACCCCTTAGCTCTTTGAAGCTTCTTGGAACCTGCACTACCTACTGTAACAGACGTGCAGAAATGGTCAATAAAAGTAGATTTTGAAACCTCCAAATCCTGGATTGCTCTACCTAATAGGGCCTATTCACAAATGTAAATTTACACATGTATATTTGCTCATGTGAAAACTTACTACTGCTTCTAGTACTAAGTTTTTACTTTTTAGCTATTGATCATTCAGAGTGTCAATTTACTACTAGGCAAAGACCTACATGTATCTACCTGCTCAAACCTGGAGTTGGAGTCTGCTAGTACAGAATTTACAAGTGTATAGGTATAGGTAGTAATTTTTCACATGTAAGATGAGTTCTTGTTCTCCTGGGTGAAGATCTTCATATGGTAAAGTTTAAGAAAAAATAAATAATAATTACAAAAATACACATTTTAATCTTAAATAAAAAAGCAAATTAACCAAAAGTATTTATCATGTTTAGTAGATGGGATAGTTCTTTAGAGGATGGACCTTTTACTGCTTTATATCTTTCTTAAACAATTTGCTCGGGCACTTAGAATAAATTCAAGTACAGGGGCTTTTTTGTAGCGCAAATTATTTTTGAGATGGTTCTTCATGAAGATGATCTGCTAATGTACACATCAGACCATGATCTAACAGCAGTATTGCTTTAAATGATAATACACACTTTAAATAACTTTCTAATTATAATGTCAATCAGACAAAATAATGGAATATAGTTCTGGTTTGCATATTCAGTGACAATAGACTCTATTGAACAAAGAGTAAGGGCCATATGTATGAAGCCAATTTGCGATGCAAACGCCGAAATTCTGCGAATTTCGGCGTTTGCTGATCATAAATTAGCAGTGTGCAATGTATCACACTGAAACCCCCTCGCAAAATAAGGAATCGCAAATTTTGCGATTCCCTATTTTGAGATTGCATTTAAGGAATCGCTAATTGCGATTCCTTAAATGCAATGTAAAGCACAAAAAAGTGCAATTTGGGCTTAAGGAATCGCAAATTACCACCAACTTCAAGTTGGTGGTAACTTACGATTTCACTTAAAAATGCACTTTTTGCATTTTTTAAAGTGCCATGTGGCGCACATACATGCCCTTAGGGCATGTATGTGTGCCACATGTGCACACATGCACATTTCAGGGGTGCAACAGGGTGTCCTTTTGACACCCTGGCACCCTTGAGATTGCATTCTCAATTTGCGATTCTCTAATTGCTAATCGCAAATTGAGAATGTCTTCCCATTTATTCCTATGGGCCTCTAGGCCCATAGGAATGAATGGGGAGGAATTCCTTAATTGCGAATCGCAATTTGCGATTCGCAATTAAGGAATATGAAGGATTCGCAAAATTTATTGCAAATCCTACATACATCTCGTTTTGCGATTCTCAAATAGCGATTCTCTAAAATTCGCTATTTGAGAATCGTAAATCAAACTTTCATACATATGGCCCTAAGACTTAATGCTTTGGGATGCAAATCGAACATTTCATGTGAAGATGTTCAATGCTTTGCAAATAATCTTAAAAAGTTAGAGAGAGTCGATAGTGTGTAGCGTATACACCTATACACATTTTTATCATCCTTTTTAAATAAAATTGCTTTATCTTCCATATATTCTTTTATTGTGAGGCTTCAGAAATAATTAGGTTTGTTTGGGCCACATGAAAACAAGACTGCTAGAGAAACCTAGGGGTGGGGTCATCGAGTCTCAAAGACTCAGGGGCATATTTACTTCGCCTTATTTACAAGGCAGCGTTAAGCCACTTAACATGGCTTAACGCTGCCTTGTAAATAAGGCACCCTTTCTTGCTGTACTTAGTGTGAAATGGGAGGGAAATGGGTGTGGCGGTGGGTGTTCCACTGCAACATCAATTGATTTTGATACTGCCCCCGATTTACAATGGTGGCATAAATAGGAGGTAGCGCCAAAATGAAGTTCCAATCAATTTGAGCCTTGTGCACTTCATATCCAGTACCAGCCGTTGTGTGATATCGCTGCCAAGCACAACAAAATTCAGAACAAAGTGTAATGGTGCACTCAGAGATATAACAGTCCACAATCTTCAATTTTGTTTAAAAATATTCTTCTTTTATTTGATTTTCATATAATGCATAAAATCCGGCAACTAATCATCCATCCAGCAAGTTTCGTTCAACAACAATTGAACTTCATCAAGGCTCTTGTGTTTTAGTAGTCACTGAATACCTGATTCCATAGGCTGATATCAACAATATCCATATTTGTTAGCCGTGTGTGGTTTCAGGCCATTCAATAATATCCATAACCCTAGGTCAAATCTGGCAGGGATTTGGAATTGGGAATTAGTGCTCCCCAAAGGATACCTGAATACATATCTCAGCACATCCTCAGTACCTGTCCAAAGCCACAAGCTAGGATTTATTTTATCATCTGTAATTTCTAGATGTACATCCCAAAAAGTAATGTATTTGTTTCTGATCTCACATGTAAATCTCAAATTGTATTTATTCTCATTCAATTTGTTAACAAACTCTGATGCCATTATGCTGGTTCCCATATTCAGTGATGTTAGATTTGGGGGTCTCTAGTTGGCAGAGGTAGGTACCTTTGGCCAAATAGGGACCCTTGCGTCCAGTCAGGGTAAGGGGGTACACTCCTAAAATAACCCCTGCTCACCCCCTTGGTAGCTTGGCACGAGCAGACAGGCTTATCTCAGAGGCAGTGTGTAAAGCATTTGTGAACACATACAGTAATCAAGTGACAACACTACAGATGGACACCACACAAGTTGTAGTATAAAAATAAGTATTTTTATATAGACTTAACACAAGACCACAAACGACAAAAATCCACAATACTGTACTTAAAAATGGTAGAATTAGCTTAGTTCTCTTTTACATGGTCAATGCGACACTTTGAGTTCAATGTACCTTTGGATGCTTAACGCTATACAACGAAAGTGTTGCAGGGAAGGTGATGCGTCGGTTCCTTACACGCAAGAACAGTGATGCGTCGGGTCCCTACTGCTGCGTAGGGGATGCGTCGGTTCTTCTCCGCGTGGGGAGGTGATGCGTCGGTTTCTTACTGCGCTTTCGTGGCGATGCGACCAGCAGCGCCGTGATGCGATAAAGATCCGGTGCAATGAAACAAAAATGGTGTCTTCCTCTTGATGCGCCGTGCGCCGACTCAACGATTCTTCTGAGCCGCGACAGGCCCTGCGACACGCTTTTCTGGTGATGCGACGGCGTGTGCTGCGACGGCGACACTCTTCTCCGGTGATGCGACGGCGTCTGCTGCGACGGCGACACTCTTCTCCGGGGGTGCAAGGCGCTTCGGGTGATGCGAGGGCGACAGCGGCGGCACGCTTTTCCGGTGATGCGACGGCGTCTGCTGCGACGGCGACTCTCTTCTCTGGTGATGCGACGACGACTGCTGCGGCGGCGACACGCTTCTTCTTCGTGAGTCGCGCTTCCAGCTCCTTGCGACACGCAGTCCCTCAGAAGGCCCAACACAACAGCAGGCACTTCAAAAGAACTCTTGGGGAGCTGGTGGGTGAAGTCTGTTGTCCCTGAGACTTCAGCAGGATGCAAGCTCTATCTCAAGCCCTTGGAGATCCTTGATAAGTTGATGAAAGTACACACAAAGTTCCTTTCTCCTTTCTTTGGCAGTCAGGCAACCACTGCAGGCCAATCCCCCAAACAGCACTCAGCTTAGGGATAGTCTCCTCCTCAGTTTTTCTGGTTCCTCTCCTCAGCAAAGGTTCTTCTTGTTTCCCAAAAGTGATCTAAAGTTCTGAGGTCTGGGTCCCCTCTTTTATACTCATTTTCCCTTTGTTCTCTGAAGGCAGAGAGGCCTTTGCCTATTCCAAACCAGTTCTGGTCAGTCCTGGAACACTTTGTTGTCAAGACTCCTTCTTTCCTTTCACAGTGTAGGCCAGGGGCATCAGACGCACCACAGGAGGTGGAGCCAGCATTGTGGAGGGAAGGCACAGCCCTATTCAGGTCCCAGATGCAACTCCTCCCACCCATCTCCATTCAGATCTCTCTATTCAGCCCTGTGCTGACTCACCCTGTCTCCTGGAATCCCCCAGCCCCTGTCACTCAAACTCCAGACAAGGAATACACAACCTAGCAGAGGCAGGCTTGGATAGTTAGGCAAGAAAATATCTACTTTCTAAAAGTGGTATTTTCAAACACAGAATGTTAAAACCAACTTCACTAAAAGATGTATTTTATCATTCTGAATTCAGGCATACTAAATTCGTTTTTCTACCATGTTCCCGGGGTCAGTTAGGATTATAAGATGTAATAATCAAACTGCCCATTCTGGCCTATGGGGAACAGGTAGCCTTGCAATAGTGAAAAACGAAAAATGGCTGTAATTCACTATTAGGACATGCCACACACACCAGGGCATGTCCTACCTTATACTTACAATGCACACTGCCCTTGGGCCTACCATAGGGGTGTCTGATATGAAGAAAAGGGAAGGTTTAGGGACTGGCAAGTGGGTGTACTTGCCCAGTCAACATGGCAATACCAGACTGCACACAGGCTCTGCAATGGCAGACCTGAGACACACTTTTACAGGCTGCTTCTGTGGGTGGCACAACCAGTGCTGCAAGCCCACCAGGAGCATTTGGTTTACAAGCCCTGGGCACTCTCAGTGCACTGTACTAGGGTCTGACAAGTAAACCAAACCAAGCAATCATGGAATCACTAATCCATACACCAATTTACCATAGGGAGCACTTGCACTGTGGCACTGAATAGCAGTGGCACAGTGCCCAAAGCATCTATAACCAGCAAAAACACATGAGGCAACAGCAAAAAATGTAAGGGAGACCCACGCCAACAGTGCCAGGTCTAACACGTGTCCCCTCCAGCCGAAATGTGGGGAGAACTACCCTACCTCCTGGGAGTTCTCTTCACTAAGGCAGAAAAATCTGGACAGACCATCAGCATGGGCGTGTTCTGTACCAGGGCGGTGTTCCACCGTGAAGTCCATCCCTGTAGGGAAATGGACCACCTCAACAGCTTTGGATTCTCACCCCTCATCTGCATCAACCATCTGAGGGGCCTGTGGTCTGTCTGAACTCGGAAGTGAGTCCCAAACAGGTATGGTCTCAGCTTCTTCAGTGCCCAGACCACAGCAAATGCCTCACGCTCAATCGCACTCCACCTCTGTTCCCGTGGAAGTAACCTCCTACTGATGAAGGCTACGGGTTGATCTAGGCCCTCCTCATTTATCTGTGACAAAACAGCCCCCACACCATGCTCTGAAGCGTCTGTTTGAACGATAAACTCTTTTGAGAAGTTGGGTGCCAGGAGCACGGGCGCCGTGCACATGGCAGTTTTCAGGGCCTCAAAAGCTTTCTGACAGGTGTCAGTCCAAATCACTTTCTTGGGCTGCTTCCTGGAAGTCAGCTCTGTCAAGGGTGCAACGATGCTGCCATACCCCTTGACAAACCTCCTGTAATACCCAGTGAGTCCTAAAAAGGCTCTCACCTCTGTCTGGGTCTTGGGCTGTAGGGGCGCCACCTGGCCGCTCCCAACCTGGTGTCCCTAGTACACCACGGAACCCTGCCCGATCTGGCACTTGCTCGCCTTGATCGTGAGGCCTGCCCTCCACAGCGTCATCAACACTTCCCAGAGGTGGCGCAGATGTTCTTCCCAACTGGCGCTGAACACTGCAATGTCATCCAGGTAGGCGGCACTGAACTCTTCCAGTCCAGCCAACACCTGGTTGACCAACCTCTGAAAGGTGGCAGGGGCATTCTTCATCCCAAAGGGCATAACCCGGAACTGGTAGTGCCCATCTGGTGTGGAGAATGCTGACCTCTCTCCTGCCCCATCAGTCAAGGCGATCTGCCAGTACCCAGACGTTAGATCAAACGTGCTGAGGTACCGGGCAGCCCCTAACCGATCGATGAGCTCATCAGCTCTGGGGATGGGGTGCGCGTCAGTCCTTGTGACTGAATTGAGTCCTCGGTAGTCCACACAGAACCGGAGTTCTGGCGTGGCATCCAGTGCGGCAGCCTTTGGGACCAAGACCACTGGGCTGGCCCAAGGGCTGTTAGAGTACTCAATCACCCCTAACGCAAGCATCATGGAGACCTCTTCCTTGATGCAAGCTCTCACCCTGTCAGTCACCCTGTAAGTTTTGTGCTTCACAGGAGGACTATCTCCAGTGTCCACATCATGGACGCACCAATCAGTGACACTGGGAATCAGGGAGAACAAATCAGAAAACTGTCCCAGCAACTGGTGACAGTCATTCTGTTGCTCAGGGGTCAGGGTGGAAGAGAGGTTCACACCATCCACTGACCCATCTCGCTCTGTCGCCGACAGGAGGTCAGGAAGAGGCTCAGTCTCCTCCTCCATTCCAGCATCTGTCGCTCAGAGCATGCCCACTTCGGACCTCTCCAAGTGGGGCTTCAGGCGGTTGACATGCAGGACCCGCAAGGGGTTCCTGGGAGACCGCAAGTCCACCAAGTAGGTAACAGGACTTTTGCGCTCCACCACCTCAAATGGTCTGGTCCACTTATCCTGTAGCGCACAGTGCTCCACTGGGGCCATGACCCACACTTTCTGACCAGGCTGAAAGCTCTACCAGAGTGGCATTCTGGTCGTACCACCGCTTCATCTCCTCCTGGCTGGCTTCCAGATTCGCCTCAGCGAGTTGCCTGAAACGCCTAGTCTGGTTCCTGAAGGCCAGCATGTAGCTATATACATCCTGGGGAGGTTTCCTGGGAGATTGCTCCCAGCCTTCCTTGACCAGACTCAGAGGTCCTCTCACTGGGTGACCATAGAGAAGCTCAAAGGGACTGAACTCTAGAGATTTCTGTGGCACCTCACAGGATGCAAAGAGCAGGCATGGTAAGAGGACGTCCCACTTACGCCTCGTAGGTTCCTCAAGACCCATAATCATGCCTTTTAGGGTCCGGTTGAATCTCTCAACCAACCCATTTCCTTGGGGGTGGTAAGGAGTGGTGAACTTATAAATTACCCCACACTCCTGCCACAGGAACTTCATATACTTGGAAATTAAGTTTGTACCTCGGTCAGACACCACCTCTCTAGGGAATCCCACTCGGGAGAAAATTCCCATCAGTGCCCGTCCCACCACGGGGGCCGTCACTGTCCTCAGAGGTATGGCTTCTGGGTACCGGGTGGCATGGTCCACCAAGACCAGGATGAACCTGTTGCCCATGGCTGTCTTGGGGTCCAGTGGCCCCACAATGTCAATACCCACCCGTTCAAAGGGGGTGCTGACCACAGGGAATGGCTGGAGAGGAGCCTTTTGCTTCCTCCCACTCTTTCCACTTGCCTGGCAAATCTGACAGGTCCTGCAGTGAGTATCTGAACTCCTGCACATTTGGGGCCAATAAAAGTGGGTGACAAGCCTCTCAAAGGTCTTGTCCTGCCCCAAATGTCCTGCTAACAGCACATCATGAGCCAGCCCCAGTAGGAAGGCTCTGAAGTGCTTGGGTACCACCAGCACACGGGCTGACCCAGGCTCAGCAACCTTAGGCTCAGTATACAGGAGATCATTCTCCCAGTAGATCCAATGTGATCCAGACTGATCACCTGCTGCCTGGTCTGCAGCCTGCTGCCGCAAACCCACAAGAGAAGGGCACTTCTTCTGCTCCGCACAGAACTCTTCCCTGGAGGGTCCTCCTTCCTGCTGCCAATGGGTCAGCTCAGGCAGGTCCCCCAGTTCAGCTACCTGTTCCCCTGTAGGCTCCAGGACATCCCCCTCAGGGTGTACCTCCTCCTGGACCGTGGGAACTTCGGGGGACGGTTTCCCGTGCCCCCTGCCTCTTCTCTTTAAGGCAGGCACCTGGGCCCCCCTCTCAGGCTCCAGGTCCTCTTGAACACCCTTACTGGCTGCCATGGACTGTGTGGTCACACACGCCCAGTCAGGCAGACCCAACATCTCCAAATGAGCACTTCGCTCCACCTTAGCCCAAGGTGGGCTCTCCAAATCATTCCCCAACAAGCAGTCAACAGGCATGGCTGGCCTCACAGCTACTTGTAGAGTACCAGAGACCCCCCCCCCATTCAAAGGGAACCTGAGCCACCTTGCAATGGCTCTCTGTGTTGTCAGCGGCAACAACTGGGTAAAATGCATTGGGGACAACCTGCTCTTCAGACACCAGGTGACACTTGACAGCTGTCACACTGGCTCCTGTGTCTCGAAGAGCCTCCACTCTGTGGCCATTGATGGTCACCCACTGCCTGTACTTTTTAGTGTTATCAGGCAGTTGGGTCCTGGGGACCACCTCACATTCTCCTAAAGAGACAAGGGACATCTTTGTGGGACCCCACCCACCTTGGACACCCATCTCCTCCCCCAGGGCTACACTCGCCATCTGCCGGGGTGGAGCACCAGTGGGTGCTGTCTTTCCAAACTGTGGGTACTGGGGATCAACAGACTTATGGCCCACTTCACCACACTTGTAGCACCTCAGGGGTCCACTGGGAACAGGCCTACCTGTCGGGCCCCATGCTTCTTCTCAGGGGGAGGCTGGGAACCCTTCCCTTGGTTCCCTTGGGGATTACTTTGTGGCCCTTTCTGGAACTCCCTCTGTTTACCCTTGTCCCCCCACTCTTCTGCTGGGGACCCTGCCCACTCTTGGCTGAGTCTCCCACTTGACCGTTGTGGACCCGGGTGCTCACTCAGTGGTCCGCCTCCTCAGCAAGATTCCTAGGGTTAGTCAGCCTGCTATCAATAAGGTGCTGGCGTAGCTCTGGAAAACAATTACTTGACAAGTGCTCCCATGCACTTAAATCAAAGAGCCCCTCAAAATCATTCACTTTGCTACCCTTCACCCAACCATCCAATGCTCTGCAAAAGAAAGTTACATATTCTCCCCATGTGCTTGACTCCACCTTTTTGCAATTTCTAAACCTCTGTCTATACAATTCAGGAGTCAACCCATACCTGGACATCAATGCATCTTTCATGTGGCTGTAAGAATTATGGACTTCAGAGGGCAAGTCTAACAATGTATCCCGCCCCTCACTAAGGAACCGTCCCCACAACCCCACTCCCCAATACTTCTCAGGGACCCAGTGGGAGGACATGGCTACCTCATAGGCCTTGAACCACTGCCCAATGTCATCATTCTTGTAAAACTCTCTAACCACATCCTTAGGTATGTACACTCTTGCTTCAACAGGCATTGACGGTGTGCTGCCACCAGAGGGAGTAATCTCTAAGCTCCTAGCTTTCAACTCCAACTCCCTCAAATTCCTCTCATGATCCAACTGCATCCTTTTTTCCTCTACGGCCAATTTCCTAGTTTGCAACTCAAATTCTAACTGCCCATTCAACTTGAGCTTGGTCAGCTCCATCTCATGCATCCTACTCTTCTCCCTGTCCTCCAACTCCTCTGGGGACAGGCCTTTGGCAGAAACACTGCTACCTACTGGGGAAGTGGCTCTCCTCCCCTCTGGACCCAATGGCCCCTCCAGCTGCCCATCTGCATTCTCAGCCCCTCCTCATTCTCAGGGGTATTCCTTGCTTTGACCCAGGCCCTCAGCGCCTTTTGGAACTCATCCTTCTTGGAGAGACCGGCCATAGCAACTTTAAATCTTCTGCAGAAGTGCTTCAGCTGTTTCACATTGTAGCATTCTAGTTTCTCCTCTTCCCAATCATAATCAACAGATGCTATGGATGCTGCTTTATCCATTGTGGTTAAACTTGGCAGTTCTTGGCAGAAATAGAAAATCCCAGGAAAAACAATCTACCAAAAGTATGTGGTTGCGTTTGGTCTGCACTCACTAGTAGTGTTCACCAATCACTGTATATGAGTCACAAATGCAAGTCCAGAATCCTCACCGCTAACCACCAATGTTAGATTTGGGGGTCTCTAGTTGGCAGAGGTAGGTACCTTTGACCAACTAGGGACCCTTGCGTCTAGTCAGGGTAAGGGGGTACACTCCTAAAATAACCCCTGCTCACCCCCTTGGTAGCTTGGCATGAGCAGACAGTCTTATCTCAGAGGCAGTGTGTAAAGCATTTGTGAACACATACAGTAATCAAGTGACAACACTACAGATGGACACCACACAAGTTGTAGAATAAAAATAAGTATTTTTATATAGACTTAACACAAGACCACAAACGACAAAAATCCACAATACTGTACTTAAAAATGGTAGAATTAGCTTAGTTATCTTTTAGATGGTCAATGCTACACTTTGAGTTCAATGTACCTTTGGATGCGTAACGCTATACAACGAAAGTGTTGCAGGAAGGTGATGCGTCGGTTCCTTACACGCAAGAACGGTGATGCGTTGGGTCCCTACTGCTGCGTAGGGGATGCGTCGGTTCTTCTCAGCGTGGGGAGGTGATGCGTCGGTTTCTTACTGCGCTTTCGTGGCGATGCGACCAGTAGGGCCGTGATGCGAGATCCAGTGCAATGAAACAAAAATGGTGTCTTCCTCTTGATGCGACACGATGCGTGCACGCCCGATGGCCGTGCAGCGACTCAACGATTCTTCTGAGCCGCGACAGGCCCTGCAACACGCTTTTCTGGTGATACGACGGCGTCTGCTGCGACGGCAACACTCTTCTCCAGGGATGCAAGGCGCCTCGGTGATGCGATGCGACAGCGGCAGCGACGGCACGCTTTCTGGGCGATGCGACAACAGCGGCTGCGGCGGCGACACTCTTCTCCGGTGATGCAACGGCATCTGCTGCGACGGCGACACTCTTCTCCGGGGATGCGAGGCGCTTCGGGTGATGCGAGGACGGCAGCGGCGGCATGCTTCTCCGGTGATGCGACGGCGTCTGCTGCGATGGCGACTCTCTTCTCCGGTGATGCGACGACGACTGATGCGGCGGCGACACGCTTCTTCTTCGTGAGTCACGCTTCCAGCTCCTTGCGACACGCAGTCCCTCAGAAGACCCAACAGAACAGCAGGCACTTCAAAAGAACTCTTGGGGAGCTGGTGGGTGAAGTCTGTTGTCCCTGAGACTTCAGCAGGAGGCAAGCTCTATCTCAAGCCCTTAGAGATCCTTGATAAGTTGATGAAAGTACACACAAAGTTCCTTTCTCCTTTCTTTGGCAGTCAGGCAACCACTGCAGGCCAATCCCCCAAACAGCTCTCAGCTTAGGGATAGTCTCCTCCTCAGTTTCTCTGGTTCCTCTCCTCAGCAAAGGTTCTTCTTGTTTCCCAAAAGTGATCTAAAGTTCTGGGGTCTGGGTCCCCTCTTTTATACTCATTTTCCCTTTGTTCTCTGAAGGCAGAGAGGCCTTTGCCTAGTCCAAACCAGTTCTGGTCAGTCCTGGAGCACTTTGTTGACAAGACTCCTTCTTTCCTTTCACAGTGTAGGCCAGGGACATCAGACGCACCACAGGAGGTGGAGCCAGCATTGTGGAGGGAAGGCACAACCCTATTCAGGTCCCAGGTGCAACTCCTCCCACCCATCTCCATGCAGATCTCTCTATTCAGCCCTGTGCTGACTCACCCTGTCTCCTGGAATCCCCCAGCCCTGTCACTCAAACTCCAGACAAGGAATACACAACCTAGCAGAGGCAGGCTTGGATAGTTAAGCAAGAAAATACCTACTTTCTAAAAGTGGTATTTTCAAACACAGAATGTTAAAACCAACTTCACTAAAAGATGTATTTTATCATTCTGAGTTCAGGCATACTAAATTCGTTTTTCTACCATGTTCCCTGGGTCAGTTAGGATTATAAGATGTAATAATCAAACTGCCCATTCTGGCCTATGGGGAACAGGTAGCCTTGCAATAGTGAAAAACGAAAAATGGCTGTAATTCACTATTAGGACATGCCACACACACCAGGGCATGTCCTACCTTATACTTACAATGCACACTGCCCTTGGGCCTACCATAGGGGTGTCTGATATGAAGAAAAGGGAAGGTTTAGGGACTGGCAAGTGGGTGTACTTGCCCAGTCAACATGGCAGTACCAGATTGCACACAGGCTCTGCAATGGCAGACCTGAGACACACTTTTACAGGCTGCTTCTGTGGGTGGCACAACCAGTGCTGCAAGCCCACCAGCAGCATTTGGTTTACAAGCCCTGGGCACTCTCAGTGCACTGTACTAGGGTCTGACTAGTAAACCAAACCAACCAATCATGGAAATCCATACACCAATTTACCATAGGGAGCACTTGCACTGTGGCACTGAATAGCAGTGGCACAGTGCCCAAAGCATCTATAACCAGCAAAAACACATGAGGCAACAACAAAAAATGGAAGGGAGACCCATGCCAACAGTGCCAGGTCTAACAAGTGACTATAGACTCTATTGAACGAAAGAGTAAGACTTAATGCATTGGGATGCAAATCGAGCATTTCATGTGAAGACGTTCAATGCTTTGCAAATAATCTTAAAAAGTTAGAGAGAGTCGATAGTGTGTAGCGCATACACCTATACACATTTTTATCATACTTTTTAAATAAAATTGCTCTATCTTCCATATATCCTTTTATTGTGAAGCTTCAGAAATAATTAGGTTTGTTTGGGCCACATGAAAACAAGACTGCTAGAGAAACCTAGGAGTGGGGTCATCGAGTCTCAAAGACTCAGGGGCATATTTACTTCGCCTTATTTACAAAGCAGCATTAAGCCACTTAAAGTGGCTTAACGCTGCCTTGTAAATAAGGCACCCTTTCTTGCTGTACTTAGTGTGAAATGGGAGGGAAATGGGTGTGGCGGTGGGTGTTCCACTGCAACACCAATTGATTTTGATGCTGCCCCCTATTTACAAGGGTGGAATAAATAGGAGGTAGCGCCAAAATGAAGTTCCAATCAATTTGAGCCTTGTGCACTTCATATCCAGTACCAGCCGTTGTGTGATATCGCTGCTAAGCACAACAAAATTCAGAACAAAGTGTAATGGTGCACTCAGAGATATAACAGTCCACAAATCTTCAATTTTGTTTAAAAATATTCTTCTTTTATTTGATTCTCATATAATGCATAAAATCCGGAAACTAATCATCCATCCAGCAAGTTTCATTCAACAACAATTGAACTTCAAAAGGGTCTTGTGTTTTAGTAGTCACTGAATACCTTATTCCATAGGCTGATATCAACAATATCCATATTTGTTAGCCGTGTGTGGTTTCAGGCCATTCAATAATATCCATAACCCTAGGTCAAATCTGGCAGGGATTTGGAATTGATTCAATCTGAAATGGGGTATTAATGCTCCCCAAATGATACCTGAATCCATATCTCAGCACATCGTCAGTACCTGTCCAAAGCCACAAGCTAGGATTTATTTTATCATCTGTAATTTCTAGCTGTACATCCCAAAAAGTAATGTATTTATTTCTGGTCTCACATGTAAATCTCAAATTGTATTTAGTTTAATTCAATTTGTTAACAAACTTTGATGCCATTATGCTGGTTCCCTGCCATTCAGAAAAGGTCATTGAGACTTCTGAAGTCTTTGGGCCTAATGGCCCGTGAATCGTTTCTCATCTATGTTAATCTATCCATATAGCTCACCCCAGTGGGCTATACCACCTATTAAAGAACTGTCCCATCTAATGAGAGATGGGGTTTTATAACACCCCTTAGCTCTTTGAAGCTTCTTGGAACCTGCACTACCTACTGTAACAGACGTGCAGATATGGTCAATAAAAGTAGAGTTTGAAACCTCCAAATCCGGGACTGCTCTACCTAATAGGGCCTATTCACAATTGTAAATTTACACATGTAGATTTGCTCATGTGAAAACTTACTACTGCATTTAGTAGTAAGTTTTAACTTTTTAGCTATTGATCATTCAGAGTGTCAATTTACTACTAGGCAAAGACTTACATGTATCTACCTACTCAAACCTGGAGTTGGAGTCTGCTAGTACAGAATTTACAAGTGTATAGGTGCTGGTAGTAACTTCTCACATGTAAGTTGAGTTCTTGTTCTCCTGGGTGAAGATCTTCATATGGTAAAGTTTAAGAAAAAAATAAATAATAATTACAAAAATACACATTTTAATCTTAAATAAAAAAGCAAATTAACCAAAAGTATTTATCATGTTTAGTAGATGGGACAGTTCTTTAGAGGATGGACCTTTTACTGCTTTATATCTTTCTTAAACAATTTGCTCAGGCACTTAGAATCAATTCAAGTACAGAGGCTTTTTTGTAGCTCAAATTATTTTTGAGTTGGTTCTTCATGAAGATGATCTGCTAATGTACACATAAGACCATGATCTAACAGCAGTATTGCTTTAAATGATAATACACACTTTAAATAACTTTCTAATAATAATGTCAATCAGACAAAATAATGGAATATAGTTCTGTTTGCATATTCAGCGACAATAGACTCGATTGAACGAAAGAGTAAGACTTAATGCATTGGGATGCAAATCGAGCATTTCATGTGAAGATGTTAAATGCTTTGCAAATAATCTTAAAAAGTTAGAGAGAGTCGATAGTGTGTAGCGCATACACCTATACACATTTTTATCATCCTTTTTAAATAAAATTGCTTTATCTTCCATATATCCTTTTATTCTGAAGCTTCAGAAATAATTAGGTTTGTTTGGGCCACATGAAAACAATACTGCTAGAGAAACCTAGGGGTGGGGTCATCGAGTCTCAAAGACTCAGGGGCATATTTACTTCGCCTTATTTACAAGGCAGCGTTGAGCCACTTATCGTGGCTTAATGCTGCCTTGTAAATAAGGCACCCTTTCTTGCTGTACTTAGTGTGAAATGGGAGGGAAATGGGTGAGGCAGTGGGTGTTCCACTGCAACACCAATTGATTTTGATGCTGCCCCCTATTTACAAGGGTGGAATAAATAGGAGGTAGCGCCAAAATGAAGTTCCAATCAATTTGAGCCTTGTGCACTTCATATCCAGTACCAGCCGCTGTGTGATATCGCTGCCAAGCACAACAAAATTCAGAACAAAGTGTAATGGTGCACTCAGAGATATAACAGTCCACAAATCTTCAATTTTGTTTAAAAATATTCTTCTTTCATTTGATTCTCATATAATGCATAAAATCCGGCAACTAATCATCCATCCAGCAAGTTTCGTTCAACAATGTACACATCAGACTATGATCTAACAGCAGTATTGCTTTAAATGATAATACACACTTTAAATAACTTTCTAATTATAATGTCAATCAGACAAAATAATGGAATATAGTTCTGGTTTGCAAATTCAGTGACAATAGACTCTATTGAACGAAAGAGTAAGACTTAATGCATTGGGATGCAAATCGAGCATTTCATGTGAAGACGTTCAATGCTTTGCAAATACACATTTTTATCATCCTTTTTAAATAAAATTGCTTTATCTTACATATATCCTTTTATTGTGAAGATTCAGAAATAATTAGGTTTGTTTGGGCCACATGAAAACAAGACTGCTAGAGAAACCTAGGGGTGGGGTCATCGAGTCTCAAAGACTCAGGGGCTTATTTACTTCGCCTTATTTACAAGGCAGCGTTAAGCCACTTAACGTGGCTTAACGCTGCCTTGTAAATAAGGCACCCTTTCTTGCTGTACTTAGTGTGAAATGGGAGGGAAATGGGTGTGGCGGTGGGTGTTCCACTGCAACACCAATTGATTTTGATGCTGCCCCCTATTTACAAGGGTGGCATAAATAGGAGGCAGCGCCAAAATGAAGTTCCAATCAATTTGAGCCTTGTGCACTTCATATCCAGTACCAGCCGTTGTGTGATATCGCTGCCAAGCAGAACAAAATTCAGAACAAAGTGCAATGGTGCACTCAGAGATATAACAGTCCACAATCTTCAATTTTGTTTAAAAATATTCTTCTTTTATTTGATTCTCATATAATGCATAAAATCCGGAAACTAATCATCCATCCAGCACGTTTCGTTCAACAACAATTGAACTTCAAAAGGGTCTTGTGTTTTAGTAGTCACTGAATACCTGATTCCATAGGCTGATATCAACAATATCCATATTTGTTAGCCGTGTGTGGTTTCAGGCCATTCAATAATATCCATAACCCTAGGTCAAATCTGGCAGGGATTTGGAATTGATTCAATCTGAAATGGGGTATTAATGCTCCCCAAATGATACCTGAATCCATATCTCAGCACATCCTCAGTACCTGTCCAAAGCCACAAGCTAGGATTTATTTTATCATCTGTAATTTCTAGCTGTACATCCCAAGAAGTAATGTATTTATTTCTGGTCTCACATGTAAATCTCAAATTGTATTTAGTTTAATTCAATTTGTTAACAAACTTTGATGCCATTATGCTGGTTCCCTGCCATTCAGAAAAAGGTCATTGAGACTTCTGAAGTCTTTGGGCCTAATGGCCCGTGAATCGTTTCTCATCTATGTTAATCTAGCCATATAGCTCACCCCAGTGGGCTATACCACCTATTAAAGAACTGTCCCATCTAATGAGAGATGGGGTTTTATAACACCCCTTAGCTCTTTGAAGCTTCTTGGAACCTGCACTACCTACTGTAACAGACGTGCAGATATGGTCAATAAAAGTAGAGTTTGAAACCTCCAAATCTGGGACTGCTCTACCTAATAGGGCCTATTCACAAATGTAAATTTACACATGTAGATTTGCTCATGTGAAAACTTACTACTGCATTTAGTAGTAAGTTTTAACTTTTTACCTAATAGGGCCTATTCACAAATGTAAATTTACATGTGTAGATTTGCTCATGTGAAAGCTTACTACTGCATCTAGTAGTAAGTTTTTACTTTTTAGCTATTGATCATTCAGAGTGTCAATTTACTACTAGGCAAAGACCTACATGTATCTACCTACTCAAACCTGGAGTTGGAGTCTGCTAGTACAGAATTTACAAGTGTATAGGTGCTGGTAGTAACTTCTCACATGTAAGTTGAGTTCTTGTTCTCCTGGGTGAAGATCTTCATATGGTAAAGTTTAAGAAAAAATAAATAATAATTACAAAAATACACATTTTAATCTTAAATAAAAAAGCAAATTAACCAAAAGTATTTATCATGTTTAGTAGATGGGACAGTTCTTTAGAGGATGGACCTTTTACTGCTTTATATCTTTCTTAAACAATTTGCTCAGGCACTTAGAATCAATTCAAGTACAGAGGCTTTTTTGTAGCTCAAATTATTTTTGAGTTGGTTCTTCATGAAGATGATCTGCTAATGTACACATCAGACCATGATCTAACAGCAGTACCCTTTCTTGCTGTACTTAGTGTGAAATGGGAGGGAAATGGGTGTGGCGGTGGGTGTTCCACTGCAACATCAATTGATTTTGATACTGCCCCCTATTTACAATGGTGGCATAAATAGGAGGTAGCGCCAAAATGAAGTTCCAATCAATTTGAGCCTTGTGCACTTCATATCCAGTACCAGACGTTGTGTGATATCGCTGCCAAGCACAACAAAATTCAGAACAAAGTGTAATGGTGCACTCAGAGATATAACAGTCCACAAATCTTCAATTTTGTTTAAAAATATTCTTCTCAAAACAAGAAGCGGACTTTTTGTGCAATAGTGAGGGTAAAATCCCATACTTCTATACACTACCTAAAATGCACAAGAATAAGATTCCCCCACCAGGCAGACCCATTGTGTCTGGAATTGGGTCATTGCTCGAACCTCTGTCACGATTCTCTGATTTTTTCTTCAAACGACTAGTACAAAACACCTCTACCTACCTACAGGACACTAAATGTCTCCTTAAATTACTCCAAGACCTTGTAGTGGATGAAAATACTATCTTGATAAGCTTTGACATTGAAAGCCTATATACTAGTATCCCACAGGATGACACCTTGGAAGTATTACAAATAGCCTTGAATGAAATGGCATGGGCATACAGGACACCTAAAACCTTTATCCTGGAATGTGCCAAATTGGCCTTAAAAAGGAACTACTTCAAATTCGAAGGGGCCCTCTACCTACAAACTGGGGGGACTTCTATGGGGAGCACATTCGCTCCAAGTGTAGCGGGACTCTATGTGTTCAACTTTGACAAGAAATTCATACTCAATAATCAGAATCCCTTCTATACCAACATTGTTTTTTGGAAAAGTTATATCGACGACGTCTTTGCCATTTGGCAAGGACCGGTCGAGACTCTAAGGGATTTTGTTCTTTGGATCAGCACTTGTGATCAAAATCTGAGGTTTACTCACACCTTGGACCCCACAACCATGGTATTTCTGGATGTAGTTATCACTAAAGAGAATGGCCATTTGGAAACCAGAACCCACCACAAACCTAGTGCTAAGAACAACCTACTCAGATTCGATAGTTTTCACCCCAGACCACTCAGGGAGAATCTACCCTATGGGCAATATCTAAGACTACGTCGGAATTGTAGTAAAACTGCTGACTATTGTATCCAGGCTAAGGAACTGACTGGTAAACTATCGGATAGAGGCTACCCTGAGAATATCCTCAAAAAGTGTCAAAAGAGAGCACGCAATCAACCTAGGGAAGCACTCCTGGAAGACAAAACACGGTTGGATGAAGCAATCCCTCTCACGTGTGTTGCTACATACAGTACGGCTTCCAATCACATGACTAGATCAATCAACAAACATTGGTCCATCATCAACTCTGGTAATCTCCATTGGGAAAAACCGGTGTTTTCCTTCAAAAAAGCTAGGAGCCTTAAGGACTCTCTGGTACAAACACGCCCTAAGGAGTCTAGACCAGAAACTACTCCCACTGTACTGAACGCGTGGGGTTTACCGAATGTTGTAGGACACTATCAGTGTGGCAACTGTAGTGTCTGCCATTTGACGACCAACACAAAAACATTATCGCTGGAACAAGGGAAAATATGGACTCAACGAGCCCACACCAACTGTAACAGCACCAATGTGGTTTACCTAATAAAGTGCTCTTGTAATCTACAATATGTGGGCATGACATGTAGAAGAATCAAACAGAGAATATGCGAGCACCGCAGTACTATTAGATGTAAAAGATCCACCACAAAACTTACTGAACACTTTATCATCAAAATCCATACACCAAATGACATGAAATGGACCATAATCGAGCAAATCAAAATGGGTCCAAATGTACAACAGAGACTATTTGAGAAGGAACAACGGTGGATCTATAGGCTTTCCACCCATAAGGAGGGATTAAATGAAAATATTCCATGGAATGCAATACTCCCGAAATGACTGAATATGTGCCTGAATTGTTACCCCCCCTTTTTATCTGTTTCTTCTTCTTTTTCTTTCTCTTTGTTTTGTCTGTCCTACCATCATAATTGAATGACCCATTCAGTATGGTACCAAGAGTGAACGACTTTAGTAAGTAATAGATCCAGCAGTCCCATTACTCTGTCTACTTTTATACACACATATATGTAGTGAGTCTTGGATTTAATCTCACCCATGAACACCTGTCACCGTGACTATATGTTTAACTGAATTATCGTGTCTCTGAATATACCGCGATAACTGAATGCCTGACCTTACCATCTGAATTAGTTATTCTGATTTATTTTCAGTCTTATTTTACTATGTGCTCTTTTTCCCATTTTCTGTGCGTTATTCGCATATCATATGTGAATGAAAATGTGGTTTATAACTTTATCGTTCCACAAACCAACCTCGAATGACAGGGCTTAGTGACACTCCCACCGACGTGCTGACGCTGGCCACGTGACCACTAAGCCACGCCCCCTGCTCGCGCAACCCGGAAATGCCTGCATTTAACCGGCATGGCAGATCTGATGCGGAGATCCTGCGGGGAGTGGCAACGGGTCCTTGTGGGTAGGCGCAACAGCCGGTGAATAGCTCCACCAAGTAAGTAGATCAGTCGAATGTGGGAACCGACGTTTTTCCCTAGGGCCTGGGGAACCCTACTAATCTATCGGTTTTGTCCAGATCGCGTTGGGAGCTTTTTACCATGACCCTGACTCCCATGAAGTTTGAGAACATTGCGCTTTTAGTAAGCCCCTATATTTATTTATTTCTCTCTCTCCCTTCTTTTTCCTTTCCCACGTACCCAGTTTTTTCCTGTCCATTAATACGCTTGCACATCATGCATGATTGTTAATTTACTGCGCTCTGACTTATTTATATGAGAGCGTTAATAGCCACTACGATTGTATGCTGTATGTGGTTTTAAATACAATATCCATGTATTTCATTGTTACTTGCATGGTAATTGATTGCATCGATGCATTTGCACTTCGGAGTCATGAGGAGTGCACATAAATCACCCACTTGTATTATCACAAAGTGTGGGTAAGACCAAAACTTTTTGATGACCAGTTGAGTCACGGAGTTGATTGAATGCTCACCATAGTTCACTGCCTCCTTAGCTACGAGGCATACCTGGAAGCATGCTCTATGCTACGTTCAACAAATGTTGGGATACACAAGAGCACTCATTTCCTGAACAAGCACAGTACTGCTACTTGCATAACTTTTATTTTATTTGTCTGTTTGTTATTATGTGTTTGTGTTTCTAGATTATTTTCCTTTTTCGAATTGAAGAAAAGGACACCTGACCGTGAGTACATGGTTAGGTCACAGCGACCAAGGGCAGGGTGCACCTTAGCGAGTGTATACCTCCCGGGTCACAGTCACTGGTCCTGAAGAAAACCTAGTACTACCATTCACAGGTTGAAACATGTTGACCTTTTATTGCACTTTTCACTGCACTATTTTTTAAGAGATACCTGACGGTCAATTTAACCTTCTTGGCATCCTAACAATTTTTTAACATTTTCCAGTTAACCCAGATTAAAGTTTTTTCAGATGGTTATATCTGGCCAATTTTTAAATCAACACTATTAGTCACTCACTTTTCACTTCACAAAACAACCAACTCCACTGTAATCAGGTGTCGCAGCACACCCGGATAGCATTCGGCTATTCGGGTGGGACCCCAATGATGAAGCATGTCACCAGCTAGGTTGGTGAGTGAGGGGTCTTTTTAGAAAAGGATAATCTCCTTTCCTGTGCTTTTGTCCCAACACCATATAGACAGTTTGCTGTCTTTAGGTTATACTCCTCTCTTTGTTTTGAATTTTGGTTTTATAACACCCCTCAGCTCTTTGAAGCTTCTTGGAACCTGCACTACCTACTGTAACAGACGTGCAGATATGGTCAATAAAAGTAGAGTTTGAAACCTCCAAATCCGGGACTGCTCTACCTAATAGGGCCTATTCACAAATGTAAATTTACACATGTAGATTTGCTCATGTGAAAGCTTACTACTGCATCTAGTAGTAAGTTTTTACTTTTTAGCTATTGATCATTCAGAGTGTCAATTTACTACTAGGCAAAGACCTACATGTATCTACCTACTCAAACCTGGATTTGGAGTCTGCTAGTACAGAATTTACAAGTGTATAGGTGCTGGTAGTAACTTCTCACATGTAAGTTGAGTTCTTGTTCTCCTGGGTGAAGATCTTCATATGGTAAAGTTTAAGAAAAATAAATAATAATTACAAAAATACACATTTTAATCTTAAATAAAAAAGCAAATTAACCAAAAGTATTTATCATGTTTAGTAGATGGGACAGTTCTTTAGAGGATGGACCTTTTACTGCTTTATATCTTTCTTAAACAATTTGCTCAGGCACTTAGAATCAATTCAAGTACAGAGGCTTTTTGTAGCTCAAATTATTTTTGAGTTGGTTCTTCATGAAGATGATCTGCTAATGTACACATCAGACCATGATCTAACAGCAGTATTGCTTTAAATGATAATACACACTTTAAATAACTTTCTAATAATAATGTCAATCAGACAAAATAATGGAATATAGTTCTGTTTGCATATTCAGCGACAATAGACTCGATTGAACGAAAGAGTAAGACTTAATGCATTGGGATGCAAATCGAGCATTTCATGTGAAGATGTTAAATGCTTTGCAAATAATCTTAAAAAGTTAGAGAGAGTCGATAGTGTGTAGCGCATACACCTATACACATTTTTATCATCCTTTTTAAATAAAATTGCTTTATCTTCCATATATCCTTTTATTGTGAAGCTTCAGAAATAATTAGGTTTGTTTGGGCCACATTAAAACAAGACTGCTAGAGAAACCTAGGGGTGGGGTCATCGAGTCTCAAAGGCTCAGGGGCATATTTACTTCGCCTTATTTACAAGGCAGCGTTAAGCCACTTAACGTGGCTTAACGCTGCCTTGTAAATAAGGCACCCTTTCTTGCTGTACTTAGTGTGAAATGGGAGGGAAATGGGTGTGCTGGTGGGTGTTCCACTGCAACACCAATTGATTTTGATGCTGCCCCCTATTTACAAGGGTGGCATAAATAGGAGGCAGCGCCAAAATGAAGTTCCAATCAATTTGAGCCTTGTGCACTTCATATCCAGTACCAGCCGTTGTGTGATATCGCTGCCAAGCAGAACAAAATTCAGAACAAAGTGCAATGGTGCTCTCGGAGATATAACAGTCCACAAATCTTCAATTTTGTTTAAAAATATTCTTCTTTCATTTGATTCTCATATAATGCATAAAATCCGGAAACTAATCATCCATCCAGCACGTTTCGTTCAACAACAATTGAACTTCAAAAGGGTCTTGTGTTTTAGTAGTCACTGAATAACTGATTCCATAGGCTGATATCAACAATATCCATATTTGTTAGCCGTGTGTGGTTTCAGGCCATTCAATAATATCCATAATCCTAGGTCAAATCTGGCAGGGATTTGGAATTGATTCAATCTGAAATGGGGTATGGTGTTCCCCAAAGGATACCTGAATCCATATCTCAGCACATCGTCAGTACCTGTCCAAAGCCACAAGCTAGGATTTATTTTATCATCTGTGATTTCTAGCTGTACATCCCAAAAAGTAATGTATTTATTTCTGGCCTCACATGTAAATCTCAAATTGTATTTATTCTCATTCAATTTGTTAACAAACTCTGATGCCATTATGCTGGTTCCTTGCCATACAGAACAAGGTCATTGAGACTTTTGAAGTCTTTGGGCCTAATAGCCCGTGAATGGTTTCTCATCTATGTTAATCTAGCCATATAGCCCACCTCAGTGGACTATACCACCTATTAAAGAACTGTCCCATCTAATGAGAGATGGGGTTTTAAAACACCCCTTAGCTCTTTGAAGCTTCTTGGAACCTGCACTACCTACTGTAACAGACGTGCAGAAATGGTCAATAAAAGTAGATTTTGAAACCTCCCAATCCGGGACTGCTCTACCTAATAGGGCCTATTCACAAATGTAAATTTACATGTGTAGATTTGCTCATGTGAAAACTTACTACTGCATCTAGTAGTAAGTTTTAACTTTTAGCTATTGATCATTCAGAGTGTCAATTTACTACTAGGCAAAGACCTACATGTATCTACCTACTCAAACCTGGAGTTGGAGTCTGCTAGTACAGAATTTACAAGTGTATAGGTGCTGGTAGTAACTTCTCACATGTAAGTTGAGCTCTTGGTCTCCTGGGTGAAGAACTTACTATGGTAAAGTTTAAGAAAAAATAAATAGTAATTACAAAAATACACATTTTAATCTTAAATAAAAAAGCAAATTAACCAAAAGTATTTATTATGCTTAGTAGATGGGACAGTTATTTAGAGGATGGACCTTTCACTTCTTTATATCTTTCTTAAACAATTTGCTCAGGCACTTAGAATCAGTTCAAGTACAGGGGCTTTTTTTGTAGTGCAAATTATTTTTGAGATGGTTCTTTATGAAGATAATCTGCTAATGTACTCATCAGACCATGATCTAACAGCAGTATTGCTTTAAATGATAATACACACTTTAAATAACTTTCTAATTATAATGTCAATCAGACAAAATAATGGAATATAGTTCTGGTTTGCATATTCAGTGACAATAGACTCTATTGAACGAAAGAGTAAGGGGCATATTATCAAGAACGGCGTTTAAATTATCGCCGCTTTAGCGGCAGAAAACTGCTGCTAAAGCGGCGATAATGGGCTTGATAATATGGCCTTGAGAATTCCAATAGAAGCCCATGTTGACACCAGAACATGGGCTTCTATTGGAATTCTCAAGGGCATATTATCAAGCCCATTATCGCCGCTTTAGCGGCAGTTTTCTGCCGCTAAAGCGGCGATAATTTTAACGCCGTTTCTTGATAATATGCCCCTTAGACTTAATGCATTGGGATGCAAATTGAGCATTTCATGTGAAGATGTTAAATGCTTTGCAAATAATCTTAAAAAGTTAGAGAGAGTCAATAGTGTGTAGCGCATACACCTATACACATTTTTATCATCCTTTTTAAATAAAATTGCTTTATCTTCCATATATCCTTTTATTCTGAAGCTTCAGAAATAATTAGGTTTGTTTGGGCCACATGAAAACAAGACTGCTAGAGAAACCTAGGGGTGAGGTCATCGAGTCTCAAAGACTCAGGGGCATATTTACTTCGCCTTATTTACAAGGCAGCGTTAAGCCACTTAACGTGTCTTAACGCTGCCTTGTAAATAAGGCACCCTTTCTTGCTGTACTTAGGGTAAAAGGGGAGGGAAATGGGTGTTGCGGTGGGCGTTCCACTGCAACACCAATTGATTTTGATGCTGCCGCCTATTTACAAGGGTGGCATAAATAGGAGGCAGCGCCAAAATAAAGAACAGGGAAAACATGGTCTTAAATGGGCGAAACGAGGAGAAATGCTTTATTTCTCCTCGTTTTTTCTGTTTCCATGTGTGCAGCGTTGTGCAGCACACATAAAAACAGCAAATTGACATTGATTGTTTATGTGCAGGAAGGTGACCCTTCCTGCACATAAACAATGAAAAAATTACGTTTTGCAACTTCTTTGTGTGCTGCATTAAGCAGCACACATAAAAGTTACAAAACGTCATTTAAAGATTGTTTAAGTGCAGGAAGGGACACCTTCCTGCACATAAAATTGTTTATGTGCAGGAAGGGACACCTTCCTGCACATAAACAATCTTCCCCTCAACGCAGACACCATTGCACTAGGGTTCAAGGGTGCCATTTTGGTGCTAGGCTGATAAGTTTATCGCCAGCGCAGAGGGAAATGCATTGCTGCCCCACATTGTTTTAAATATGGTGCAGCCCTGCATTTCTGAATTGACGTTAGCCAAGGAGGCTATTGTTGTAAATATGCCCCTCAAAGTCCAATACCTTGATGACTCTTTCAAATAGATGTAACATTGTTTGAACCCAGCAACCCCATGATGAAATGTTACTTTGCTTTTTAGAGCCCTGTTCCAGCGCCACAAAGCTTCAGGATTAATGACAAGGTTTGGACGTCTTCAATATTGTAACAATCTCAGGGGCCTATTAGCAATAACCGGCGATAATTATCGCTAAGCGCAGTTAGCGCTAGGATAATTATCGCCGGCTATCGCAGGTTTCTATCGCGGAGATAGCGTGCTATCAGCAACGCTTATCTCCAAAGCGATAGAAACCCTGGAGAACAGTGTGAATATCGCTTGAAAACAAGCGATATTCACACTGTGACCAGTGTTAGCTTGGCGATAGGGCGAGGGGATTTAGCCATGTAATCCACCTCCCATTGGATTACATGGCTAAGTCAGGGTGAGACCAGGCGTTAACAAACCAGCGCTAAACGTGTTTAGCGCTGGTTCGCTAATCACCTCCCTGCCTCGCTAATAGGCGATAGCGAGCTTAGCGACTGTTTCCAGTCGCTTTTAGGTTGGGAACGCCTACTTTGCATGCCATTAGCGATAAATATCGCTGGCATGCAAAGCGGCACCCAACCCGGTCGCTATCGCCTAGAAGCTGTCGCTAACAGCAGTTAGCGACAGCTTGCTAATAGGGCGTTAGAATTATCGCCGCTTTAGCGGGAAAAAGTCCCGCTAAAGCGGCGATAGAGCCCTTGATAATATGCCCCTCAGTTTTATGGCCGTGTGATGTTTCTATTAAGCAAGCAGTGTCTCGCAGAGTTCCTGATCATTGTCTTCCCAACAGATCACGGTCTTCTCCAGTTACAGTGTATTAATCCTTGTGTAGTTTTCTATCGCTGCATTACACGCGTCCCTTTTTTTGGGAGCACTCCGAAAGCATGTTGCACCAATTAAAAGGCTACACAATATCGAGATTTTCATATGGAACCACCTTCTGAGCCGCACTGTGTGATTCACATGGTTTTCATAGTTTTTGCGTGAATTGCTTTGCAGTGAAAAAAATTACACGAGTTTGCCCAACTCTAATTAGGTTACAGCTGATTTACGACATGGGACAAGGATTGTTTTGATAGACGACAAATATCACTCTTCATATATAATCAATTGGTAAACGATGCTCCAATTGATGGAGGTCTCTTTTGTAAACCTCTGCTTATAAAAGCCACAGAGCAACAAAGACTTTCTGAGGTCAACTAACAGAAGATGAAACTATGAAGACGTAGGGCCATATTTGAAGTTTGGCGGATGGGATGCTACATCAAAACGAGGCTGATAGTCTCTGCCGTAGTACAAGTGTCACAGGATATAACGCACTTGCAATACAGAGAACCAGATATCCGCCATGCTTGTGATGGAGTATCCCCTCTGCAAAACTTCAAATAAGGCCCTTACACAAAAATGAACGTTCTATAGAACAATATGCTTCTTATCTTCATTGAATTGTATTCTCCTTCTAGAATGCGAAACTATTTGATTAACAATATTTGGAATGTACCCAACGAATAAAAAGTAGAGGCTTTAAATTTACTTGAATGCAGATGGTCTGAATGGATGATTAGGTAATTGTGGTAGGGTAAGTGAACAAGTTGATTGCTTCCATCACTGAAGGCAAATGCTTCCATAATCATGCAGCTTTGGGGTGTGGCTGCTGTATATCGTGAATACATCCAGGATATCGCGTGGCACTAATAAAGTGGACAAGATATTGAGTTATGAGCGTAAAGAAAAGGGTGCCCCCTGCTTGTAATAGGGAGTTCCTCTAGGCAGGGAAATAATATACAGTGTAAATTCCTAGGACAACTTCAGAATAAATATCACAATAAATTATAACAGTTCTAATATAAGGAGAGGCAAGAACAAAATTATATATATTGAAAAGTACAAAAATAGTTTTTTATTGATAATAATATATTCAATATTCAAGCATTAAGACTAAAACAAACCACACACACAGCACAGCATCTGTCTCGTCATTCATACTCAGTAGTCATAATATATACATCATAGGTATTATAAACACCTGGAATATTCATAAGTCAAAACATTATGTACATAGTCAGAGGTTTTATATTGCCATCATGGTATTAGTTTAAACATTTTCTATGGATGAGCCATGTATACAGGCTTTTAGTTCACAGGTATGTATCTGTGTCAAAGAGTGGCTGCAACTCCCGGAGTTGCAGCCACTCTATGACACAGATACATACCTATGAACTAAAAGCCTGTATAACATTGGGTTACCTTATTACAATTAATAAATGACATCTTTTCCTTGGGAACAGGTAGAAATGTCATGCTTGAGCTCTAATAAATTGCAATGTAAAGCCTCTTAACTGGTAAAGTTGTATTTAAAATCACAATTCTGAAAATGCCACTTTTAGAAAGCTGCATTTTCTTTTCCTAACCATTTGGTGTCTGCAATCTGTATCTTGGGTCATATGATTAGGTGTAATTAACAGTTGGCATTTCTGTATTCCTCCCAGCAGTATTACAAAGGGGGACTGAGTGTTGACAGAATGGCACCATCCTTACCTGAAAGGGGCGTGCTTTCACCTACCATACTTCTGTATCAAATGAGATGCCTCAGCACACACCCAAAGAACTTCACACTTGCCTTTTATCACCACAGACATCCTGGGACCAGACCAGGGGGGAGGGAAATTCCAAAACCAGGTGTGGGGGGAAGTCTAGACGTTTCACCCACTTCAAAGCTGGCACCAGGTATAAATATTGAGACCCTCAGACCAACCTTTTTAGTGGGCTCTTGGACCTGTGGATACTACAGAAGAAGGACTGCCCTGCTGTTTGAGGCCTGCCCTGCTGTCTGAGAAAGAAGACTGACCTGCTCCCGTCATCTCAGGCAGAAGGACTCCAAGGTCCTGGTAGCGGGCCTACTGTTCTGAGCATCAGGGACAGAACAAGCTCCAGAGGATTCCCTGCAAATGCCCAGCTGAACTACTGCACTGGAACTGCCTGGACCCGTAACAGGACCTGCCTGAACCCTGCTGGCCTCTGCTGGAGTAGGTTCCTGATCCACAATAGGTGCTTCCCCTTTTGACTGGTACAGGATAGAGGGCCTCATAGTCTGATAGACGGTTGCATCAAATCTGGTATGAAGCGACACAAAGCCTTACAAAGCCTCACCTCACTGCTGCATGCTTCATCAGAACTGACACCTGGCGATGCAAAGCAACGTGGATCCTTGCTGTGCAGCTACCAGCTTCATTGGAACTGATGCTGAGCAACTCAAAGCAGCGTGAAACCTTGCTGCACAGCTACAGGCTTTAGCTGAGCGGACACAGAGCAACATAAAGCCCCGCAAAGCCATGCTGCACAGCTAAAGGTTTTATCGGAACCAACTCAAGGCTCCATGAAGCCTCGCCGCCCATCTCATTGGAACCAACACTGGATTGTGTGAAGCCTTGCAAAACAATGCCATGCATACCACGGATCAAGGAGATAATGTACAACTTTCAGCGGGCCAAACTTGGTCCTTGGCCCAGGCTGAATTTGTGACTTTGTCCCTGTCCAGCTTGACCAGATACCATCAGTTGTCGCTTTGCGCTTTTTGACATTACTTTTATCTAAACCTTTAATATGCAATATCTCCAAATCATTTTTATAAATTGGTGTGGGATTTTTTTTGTGTTGTGTTTTCACTTTATTGCTGGTTGTGTGTTGCATAAATACCGTACACATTGCCGCTAAGTTGAGCCTGACATTTTTGGGCCAAACTACCAGATGGTTAAGCAAAGGTTAATTTAGTGACTTTTATGTTTCACCCTAACAAGGACTGTGGCTGCTGCTTGTGGAGGCCTCACACCCCTCTCCACCAGCAGCCCAGTTTCTCACCGCTTTGACCCATCCTACTAAAGCAGAAAGTAAGAAACTACGGAGGGATTGGGAGGGTTCTGCACTATATGCTTGTATTCCTGAGACAAAAACATGAACTTGTGCTTCCCTGTCTCCAGAACGGAAAAGAAGAATAGCTGTATTGATTCACCAAATAAGACCATTACACATAATCAAGACCTGGACAGACCATGGATATCTGTTTGTTAAAATACAGGTGCAAATTATATACCCTAAGTTAGGTTGTTTCTTTTATGCCCCAACAGGCAGATCAGATTTTGTACCACACAAGCCACCATGGGGGGAGATTGGATTGTTGTGCTGAACCTAGTTTTAGACAGATCTGGAACCCCAGACATGGCACATGATACAGCATACTTGAAGAATTAAAATTTGATCATGCACTGGTAAAACCCTAGAATTTGACTATTGACAAGACCATGTTTATACCTTCACATCATGCCCACACACCACTTGCACTAGAATAGATTATTTTCTCTAATCCCACACACTGATTAACCACTTAATGTGAGCCTCCACAGTACCTGGGATGTCTCTGAATATATTCCCATTAAACTACTGATTGACCTGAATATCACATCCCCTCCCCAAAGTCGGTGGCGCACAAATACATCTAAATATAAGGATCCACAAGACAAGGTCCACTTATCCGAACTTGTGCAACGATTCTTACGCAATAAACAAATGTCAGTGGAGTTGGCACAGATAACATGGGGACTGGAGAAAATATGTCTTTCTGAGGAACTAATAAAGATGCAACCACGGCAAAAAAGGTTGCAAAATCTTTCTGTTATATAGTGAGATTAAAATTAAAGATCCTACCTCACAATATGCCTGATTCCCACTCCTGATCCCCAAGGGCATTGACCACAGCCAAATATGATTTGAATGTCTTATACAGCATGCAAGCAGAAATGACCCTTTTTAAAGACATTATGAAAGAGAGGAAAAAGCGAGGAGGCTCTTATCCATGCAAGTTCGGCAGTGTTAGACTTGGCATCTTTTGGCGTGTTTCCCATGAGTTTTTGCTTTCTGACCTCCCGGTTTTGACTCTGTTTTTGCTGGTTTAGTGCCTCTGCGCACTTTCTCACTGCTGATCAGTGTTAAAGTGCAAGTGCTCCTGTTGTAAATTGCATTATGGATTGGTGTTTCCATGATTGGCATGTTTGATTTACTTGTCAGTCCCAGTAAAGTGCACTGAGTGTGCCAGGGCCTGTAAATCAAATGCTGCTAGTGGGATGCAGCACTTCATTGTGCCACCCACACAAGCAGCCTGTACATGTAACTCTGGCCTGCCATTGCAGAGCCTGTGTGCAGTCTGGGACTGCCATGTCGACTTGGCAAGTGTACCCACTTGCCAGGCCCTAACCTTCCCTTTTCTTACATGTCAGTCACCCCTAAGGTAGGCCCAAGGTACCCCTGTGGGCAAGGTGCAGTGTATGAGAAAGTTAGGACATGCCCTGGTGTGTGTGGCATGTCCTGATAGTGAATTACTGCCAATTTCGTTTTTCACTATTGCAAGGCTAACTGTTCCCATAGGACAGAATGGGGAATTTGTTTATAGCATCTTATAAACATAACTGGCCCTAGGAACAAGGTAGAAAAATAAAGTTTAGTATGCCTGAACTAAGAATCTAAAGATGCATCTTTTAGTGAAGGTGCTTTTTACATTCTGTGTTTGAAAATAACCCTTTTAGAAAGTAGGCATTTTCTTGCTCAGCCATCCAGTAGGCCTCTGCTGGGTTTGTGGATTGACCGTCTGGGTTTTGGATGACAGGGGCTGGGGAGGAGCAGTGGCTCCAGAGAGTCTAGGTGGGTCAGGAAAGGGCTGAATAGAACTGGGCTTCATTTAGAGTAGGGGGAGGAGATTTCCTTTCACCTGAATGTGCCTGGTCTGCCTCTGACAATGCCGTCTCCACCTCCTGCCAGGAAGCTACACCAGAGAGGACAGAACTGGTTCTGGCTGGGCACAGACACTCTCTGCCTGAGAGGACAAAGAATATTGGGCTATAAAAAGTGGGGCCCAAACCCCTGAACTTTAGCACTCTTTTGGACCAAGAAGACTGCCAAGAAGAAGAGCTGGAGAAGCTGTGAGGAGGAACTACCACTTTGCTGAGTGCTTTGCTGTGTTGTCCTGCAGTGGCTGCTTCTGTCTTGGGCAGTGAAAGGACTGGACTGAACTTTCTACAACTTCTTTCTTTGAGTATCTCCAAGGGCTTGAGGTACAGCTTGCGCCCTGTTCAAGAAGTCTCAGGAACAGCAAAGACTTCAAGTTCTTCTGCCCTCAGCACTGGGGACTGTGTGTTTTGTGCTGCAACAGAAGGAAAAGCAACCCGACGCCGTTTACGATGCCAATGCCGACTCCGTGTCCTGAAGACACCGCAGAGGGCACCGCCACAAGGCTGCACCGTGACCCTGGTCTCACCGACGACACCATCTGATGCCGCTACCGAGCCGCTGCTCGCACTGCTACCTGTGGGCACCGCACTCCGCACCGCCTTGCTTCATGACGCCGCCTTGGTATCTCCGACGATGACGCTTCACGCCAACATCGACGACGCTGCTTGCACCGTGATTCGAGGGAACCGCTCGTAAAGTTACACGATATACCGCCCTCATCCCGCACCGCAACCTTGGCCTACCGACACCGGTGCCATTGACTCCAGTTCATCAGCCGAAGACAGCACTTCAGCAACGACGACGCCGCTGCTTGCACCGTGACCTGCCAGCACCCCGACGAGAGTCGCAATCACTTTGCACCGTGACCCTGGTCTCACCGATGACGCCATCTGATGCTGCTATCGAGCCGCTGCTCGCAACGTGACCTGAGGGCATCGCACGCCGCACTGCTGCACTTCGAACCGCAACACCCGATGCCCGCCGATGCCAGCGCTCTTGACTTCAACCGCAAGGAGTTCGATCTGTATCGGGTGTGACTTCAAGGGCCCGACAAGTCCTGCACCGACCTCCGGAACCGATGCCTGCGGACGCCGTACTTTCGGAAGCTCAACGAGAGGTCGCCGTCGCCCTGCATTTCTAAAGGTACTGTTTTGCGGGTCTCCCCGGCACCGTAGCTGGCTTGCAACGCCGTGGTCAGCCAGAACAGTTTGGATTTGTTTGTTCACGATGCCGGGATAGCCCCGGACAGAGCTATCAACTTCAAGGAACTTTATTTCAAGGTTATTTTGATAACTGAATCTTTCTAGGTACTGTATTGTGGATTTTTTGTATCATTTTTGGTCTTGTGTTAAGTATATAAAAATATTGGATATTTTTCTAAACTGGTGTGGTGTCCTTTTGTAGTGCCTACACTGTATTACTGTTGGTTATGTGCAAATGCTTTACATACTGCCTCTAAGATAAGCCTGACTGCTCATGCCAAGCCACCAAGGGGGTGAGCAGGGGTTATTTTAGGAGTGTAACTCCATTATCCTGACTAGAAGGAAGGGTCCCTACTTGGACAAGGTGCAAACCATTGCCAACTAGAGACCCCCATTTCTAACAGGCAGCTGGAGTTGGCTAGGGCAATACCAGCAATACGTAAAGAGAAAGCAGAGCTGGTGATGGGCCCTATGACTATAGTCTGCGAATTATGCACATACTATGAAACATTATACATGTCAGAAATTTTATAATGAACCTAAAAACCCCCACTCTGACCACAGACCAAGAGGACATGCTAGAGGCTGACATTTCTGAAGACAAAGTGACAAAAGTCATTGATGACATAACAGCTAGCAAAGCTCCAGGGGAGGATGGGATCCCTGTGGAATTTTAAAAACTCGCCAAACTGTTAATTGCTCTATTATTAGTCTCAGTCTAACCGGAAACTATGGAAAAAGCTCAGTTGCCCCAGACTTCAATAGGGCTACTATATCACTAATAACCAAGCCAGGACAAGCCCCCTTAGAATGTTCAAATTATACACCCCTATTGCTTAATAATGTTGACATTAAGATATTGGTCAAACTATTGGAGACCCGTTTGAAGAAATGTATACCTGTTCTAGTTCATCCCAATCAAGTGGGGTTTTTCCCCGGTTCTCCGTCCTCTAACTGTCTGCAAAATGTAACACAGCAAATATGGCGAGTGAAGGATGATGTTGACAAAAAGGTTTTACTGTCATTGGACACTGAAAAGGCACACAATGGGGGATGGAATGGTTCTACTTATTTAGAACCATTGAAAGAATGGTCATAGGTTGTGAATTCATAATATGGCCAAAAGCATGTACCATAATCCAAAAGTATTTGCCACCAGTTTAGTCTTTTCCCATATGTTACAGCACTAGGGTTGCCCAATATCTCCCCTGTTGTTCTTGTACCATTAGATTCCCTAGACATTGCAATATGGAATTCAGACGACGTTGTGGAGATAAATGCCATTGATATATTGATATCACTATCTAATCCATTGACTTTGGCAACAACTCTGATAGACATGATAGATTTATTCTTGACATTTTCGGGATAAAAAATCAACTGGTCCAAATGTGAGCCCTTACCACTGACAACACTCAGAATGCCTGCCTCCCTGGGCTTATTGCCATTTAATTGGAAGCCCACATGCTTGAAACATTTAGGCATAGTCCACAATCAAACCAGGTGCATGATTATCTCTCTCCATTAATAGCAAAAGCCAAGTTAGACTTCATTAGATGGTCACGCTTAAATTTGTTACTTTGGGGTGGGGTACAGATCATAAAATTGAATATTGCCCCAAGATACAACTATGTAATCGAGATGTTGTCCTTGAAGACACCAAAGGGACTCCAACTGAAAACAGATAAAGATACCAGGGAATTCATATGGAGTTTGTCAAGCCATATTTGGTCAGTTCTAAGGTATATGTACACAAAAAAGCAGGAGGTCTCCGACTTTTGAATATATAGCATTTTATTGGTTAGCTCATCGGAATCTGGGAGCCTACTGCCCCGCATGCCGCCCTAGGAACCCCTGCTGCGGCGCTATCTGATTTTAATCGCGACATCCGCTATCTGTGGTGTTCGCTATCCCCCATGGAGTTTCCTAATTGATCAGCTTTTATCGTCCTTTGTCTATATCGGAAACTTACTGCGCCGCCTGCCGCCTGAAAATACCCCGCTGCAGCACGGCTCGAGGTTATATCTCGATCTTATTGGAAATCCCGTAACATCTGCTGAAAAATCTATTGACCCCTGGACCTTTGACTCTAATAGCGGCTTTCTTTCCCCGCAACTCGACTTTTTACTAGCGCTCAGAAATACATTTTCTGTACCCATCTCCAGTTATCTGTTGTTGAGCTGGACCTAACATGGTGTGTTCCCAATTCATGGGATAACCTACACTAAGGTGTGTCCTGTGTGTCCCACACTATATATCTGTGCTGCCATGATGAAGGTGTAGCCCGCATTGGGCCATACACCGAAACGCGCGTTGGCGCTGAACTAACCTCGTGTATTTGGATCTTACTACTATCTACAACTGGGAGAATATACGAGAGCCCTCTATACCTACATCATCTGGCTATATAGGAACTTTGATTGTTTTGTGAATAAATGGATTATTTATTTTTTTTAAATTTGTTTATTAAAGGTTTTCAATACCATACAGCATCTTGGCATCATAAACATTATACTCTGCATCCATTAGAAAACAACATAAAACAAACAAAACAAGAACACATTTTGAAAGGTACAAAAAGTGATCAGATAGCACAATAAATGTACAGGGGCGGTCTCGCTCAGGTGATGTAACACAAGCAGTTTGGGCAATATGATAACACAATATTACAAATCATCAATCAACATTACGTAGTCTCAACATGAGTCTGGAGCAGCAAATATTCTCGCAGAGGAGCCCAAATGTCAGTTGGCCTGGAGGTGACCAGCAATTCCTCAGCATATAATTCTAATTGTTCACGACAATAAATCAGGTCTTTCATCCAGTCGGCAATTTTTGGGGCAAATTTACTTTCCCACGTGAACATTATCTGCCTCTTGGCGAGCAGGAGTGCCAGCCCAACAAATTTGCGCATGGTGGGCTTTACCTGGGGAACGTAGCCAAGGAGGCACTCCAGAGGTGTACACTGCAAAACAGTGCCCGTCATGGTGTGTATGCGTACAACCACTGTCTCCCAATATTTAAACACAGGGGCACATTTCCATGCGAGGTGGATGAAATCAGCATTACCTTGACCACAGCGTTTACAGTGGTCTGAGTCTCTGAGGCCTATTTTGTATAATTTAACAGGGGTGTGATACGTTTGGTGAATGAATTTAAAATGAATTACACGGAGATTACCATTTGGCGTGAGACGACCTGTTAACATACAAATTTGTTCCCATTCTTTCAGAGTGATCGGAGCGGCCACTATCATGTTCCATCGCTCTAAACTTGATGGGGCTACCAGTAATAGTTGAAGTGATGTAAGTACGGTGAGCTCAGCGGGGATAGTGGTCCTGAAGTGCACGCTTTAGGCGATAGCAGGAATATTGGAACAGAAATGAAGGATTTTGGATGTATTCCAAATCCTCCTCGGTTATGTACCTACCCCCGGAAAAAAGGTCTCCCATGTGTGTGATGCCGGCCTCCTTTAAGGCTGTTACAGGCCCCTGCTCCCTAGCGACAGATAATGCCGCATGACCAGTAAGGGGCAGAGCAGGAGCGTATAGAGGGAGCTTATGTGCGCGTTTGCCAATCGCCTGCCAAGCTGCAACAGTGGTGTCAATGGTGTTAATCTCAGACCTGGGAGTATGCCGGAGAGTGTGTGTAAGGATACCTCCAAGTGGCACTGGGTGTGCATCCCCATCCTCCACTGCAACATGCAGAATGCAATCATGCGTCCGGAACCAATAGTAAGCGTATTGGGCTTGTGCACTAAGATAATACACGTAGAAATCAGGAGCAGCAAACCCCCCTTTATCATACGCAAGAGTCAGGGTATGCCAACTAATTCTGGGCTGTTTATCCCCCGACACCAGTCTCAAAAGCTGGGTTTGCACTGTTTTGAAAAATTGTTTAGTAAGTTTGATCGGAATATTACAAAACAGATATAGAAACCGCGGTAGGATTACCATTTTAATAACCGCGATACGGTCCGCAAGGGACAGCGGGAGACGGGACCACCTATCCACCCGCTGCACCAAAGCGCCATAGGCTGGTCCGTAGTTTTCTCTGATCACGACATCAGGGTCGCGATGTACCCAGACCCCAAGCTACTTGACCAATGTCAAAGGGATAATAACCGATTTTTCCCAGTTGATTAGGAGTCCAGAGAAGAGGCCAAACCTGATATATTCCCATATGATAGGGGACAGATGAAGTTGAGGATCCCGGATAAAGAGGACCATGCCATCAGCGTACATGGAAATACCGACCGGACGATGATTAACATTCAGAGCAGCCGCTCTGTGGCCTTGGCGGATTTTGCACGCTAATGGTTCCAGAACAAGGGCAAACAGAAGTGGGGACAAGGGACAACCCTGTCTAGTGCCGCGTTCTATATTAAAAGGCTCTGAGGTAATGCCTCCCACTCGCACCCTCGCCAATATATCTGTATATAGGACCTGTATCCAACGCGTCACTATAGGAGGAAAACCCATTCTGTGCAGAATGCGCAACATATACTTCCATTCTATCGAGTCAAAAGCTTTCGCTGCGTCAAGCATGACAGCAGCTGCAGATAACTCAGGATTAAGGACGTGGAACATCGCAAAAATGGTGCGAAAGTTGTGAGAGGTGGAGCGCTCGGGAATAAACCCGGACTGGTCCAGGAGGACAAGAAGAGGCATCAGAGGTTGAATTTTGGTGGCCAATATTTTTGCTAATATTTTCTCATCTAGATTTATGAGCGATAGGGGGCGATAGGACTCACAAAGCGTGGGCGATTTATCTTTTTTTAGAAGGGTGATAATCAGGGCCTGTCTGAGGGAAGGCGGAAGGATCCCGGATTCGTGTGCCTCCGCGTACATCTCTAGTAAGTGGGGTACAAGGAGATCTGTGTACGCCTTGTAAAATTCTGCCGTTAGGCCATCCGGCCCTGGGGCCTTATTATTAGGAAGAGAGAGAATAGCCTCCCTTACGGCAGTTTCATCTATGGGCTGGCTCAGAAACTCCCTGTGCATGCACAGGCCGTGTCTGATAGATAGTCATCCAGTGCCTCATCTGCCATTTCGCCTCGCGTGGTGTACAGAGCCGAATAGAATTGTTTAAATTGTGCAACTATTGCAAGTGGAGTAAAATGTGCATCTCCATGAGAGTCCACAATTTGGTCAATCGGGTTATGGTCGGCCCTGAATCGTAGTCTAGAAACCAGGCACCTCCCAGGCCTTCCCCCCTCCCCGTAGGCCCGGGCCACATGACGCCTTGAGATATATTTTGCCTCCGTGTCAGCTAATGTGTTGTACTCTGCCACCATCTCCTGTATTCGAGCTAATGTGTCCGCAGCTGGTGAGGTCTGATATTGACTCTCCAGTTCCCCCAAGGCCTTTTCCGTTTTCGAAAATTGTCCCCTGATGTCTCTCAGGATCCCCGCCACGGTACCAATACACACCCCCCGGATCGTCACTTTAAAGGCCTCCCAGAGTGTGGCCTGACTGTCCACCGAGCCCAGGTTGAAGTCAAAATATTGTACAATGGTTGTTCTTATGGCCTCATTGTAGAGAGGATCCAGTAAGGCCTCAGCCCGAAATCGCCAAGTGAAAGGTCGACGAGGGTGTGTGGGGATGCAGACGTCTAGGCCTACAGGGTTATGATCAGATAATGTGCGCGGTAGTGTATACACATGCGTGACCCATCCGTTAGCCTCTTCGTTCAGCAGCCAGTAGTCAAGTCTAGACCAGCTATTGTGTGCAGGGGTGATATGTGTACCTTCCAGAGCTTCCGGGTTGCACTTTCGCCAGACATCTACCAGACCCATTTCCACCATGGCATCTCGAACACATTGTGCCACTTTAACAGTGCGCGCACCTGAGGGATTGGATTTATCCCCTTGCGGGTTAAGATGGGTATTGAGGTCGCCCCCCCAAAGGACTGCCGATTCAGGCCACGATCGCAGAATCCTGAGCATGTTGAGAAATGGTGCTGGGTCATCCACCATAGGACCATACATATTAATAATCGTTATTAAGGACATTCCTAGCTTGCCCTGTACCATAGCCCAGCGGCCCTCAGTGTCTGTATAAATGTGTATGGGCCGAAACGAAACACCCTTTTTGATAAATACCAGTACCCCCCTGGAATAGTTAGAGTAGGAAGACGCCAACCTGAAAGTTGCCCATTTTTGTGCCACCCTATCCTCTGTTTGCTTACTCAGGTGCGATTCCTGCAATAGAGCGACTTGCACAGCGTGTCTATCTAAATACGTTAACACTTGGCGGACTTTCTTGGGAGTGTTGAGACCACGTATATTCCATGTTAAGCATTTATACGCTCTCACCCCCGCACAGCTCCAAGTTTGTTCAACATACCTTGAATGCCGCCCCATGTATTATTCGCACGTACATTGGTAAGGAAACTATTTGCAACATGTGTTCTGGTCACAGTACCTTCAAATATAAAAAAAAGAAACCCGTTCCCTCCCCCCACCCACTTTAGCAACCCCATCTTGCCAAAGACAGATCCCTTTAACATAAACAGACCCAACAACAACAAATTACTGTGAAACAATATGTGGGGGATACCCATTGGGGGACGTAGCGGCAGGGTCCACTCCCCGGTGAGGTCGGGACGGGGCCGCCGGTGTAAGTAGAGATTCTCCTATTCCCAAGCCATCCAACCGGCACTAGCAGTGGGGTCCTAACGGATGACATTAGGAGCACAGATGCAGGACTCAAGATCGCAATGTCGAGGGCCGAAATACCTCTCTGTTATTGAGGCAGCCAGCTCAGAGGGCGGGGCGGGGCGGATAACATTCCACCTGTGTACAATGGGTCAATCATGAGGATGTAAACCCACCCTAAGGAGTCGACATCCAGATACCGTAATACTAATATAAACCACCACCATCTGTAATCTACCAGCGCCCTCTTATGTACAGCAGGTCAACAATACAACACAACATTGTGCCCGTAGAACATTCACCGATAGTAACATCAGCAATAAACTATACAGACAACAACATGAGGCATATATGTCACTCAATCATCAACATCAGACATAGTGGCTGCAGAATCCCGCTGGCGGCGCAAGGATTTGGCATATTCCATGGCCTGTTTTGGAGTCGTGAAGATCCTGGCGCTGTCCTCGGACCCTATTCGCAGACGCGCCGGGTATAGCATGGCATATGGAACTCCCTCCTTCAGAAGGAGCCTTTTGACCCCTTGGAACTCCTTTCGTGCCGCCTGCACTGTGGCCGTAAAGTCCGGGTAAAATGATAACACATTGCCCTGATAGTTGATCGTACCCTTCTGGCGAGTGACGCGCAGTACAGTGTCCCTATCCCTGAAGTTCAATAGACGGGCAATGATCGGTCGGAGGGGGCCCCCAGGCGGTGGGCGCGCCGCCAGCGATCTGTGAGCCCGCTCTATGGAAAACATGGTGGAAAGGTGTTCACCTCCACAAATATCCCGTATGAGAGTCTCGACATAGTCTTCCAGGCGCCCAACGTTGGTTGATTCCGGCAGGCCCAAAATGCGCACATTATTGCGCCTAGAGCGCGCCTCGATGTCTTCTTTCTTCGCCTGTATGACAGCCAGTAGCTTCGCCATGTCTGTGGTTTTGACGGCGACTTGTTGGAGGCCATCTTCAGCATCTGATATTCTCTGTTCCGCCTCACCAATTCGTGCTGCGTGTTTGTCTAATTTAGAAGAAAAATGGTCCATCCTGCCGTTGAGTGCCTCTATTTTACCATCTATAGCCTGTAGGCTGGCCTGTATTGCAGACAGCGACTTTTCCAGGGGTGTGAGGGCCGAGGTAGAGGAGTCCAATTCCGAGTCCGAGGCCGCAGTCTGCGAAGACTTACCATTCCTGCGTGATACGAAGGTCAGCCTCGGCTGATTTGTTTCTGGCTTGCCCATTGTGGTGACCAAGTGATTGGAGTCTGTATTGTATCTGCAGATCGTTTATGCCTGTGGAGGACCCCCCCACCCACGATTAGCGACGATGGAAAGGCCGTAGTCTATGGGGAGCAGATAATCCAGCAAGTGAAGTGTGGCGCAGCCCGGCTCAGTGCGCCGCGCAGAAAGTCCGACCTGCGAGAACAGCAGCAATCACAGGGGCTCCCATGGCAAGGCGAGCGCAGTCCTCCAGCCAGAGTATGGGCAATCGCAGTAATGTGCCCCCTATCTCCAACCCCTCACACCAGGATACTAAGTGCAACGTCTGCCACAGCGTGTGAAGCCAGAGCAATGTGGCGCCGCCGTCCGCCTCATATGCACCTCAGTCCAGGACCCTGTATGTGTTTTTCCCGGCCCCGGCCACAATAGGCAATGTTGCTAGCGACCTGAAGCATGGAGAGCGGGCTGAGGCAATGTTCAGGCACAGTTTGGGAGGGCTAGGGCTGCCTGGAGATCCAAGCACACAGCGCAGTCAACAATACCCTCGGCGGGCAGCAATAATCCCCCAGCGGCAAAAACAGAGCCAGTCACCACGCGGCTCCAGCCCTATGCTGTGCTGGTCCACATGCCGCTCCGGTCACCTCATGAGCAAAGTCCTGAACGCTGGGTAGGGCAGAGCGCGAGTGCAGCAGCTATGAGAGCCCCGATTCACTTCGGGATGCGGTGCAGCGGGGCAGGCCGGCGGCCATCGTGTCACAGAGGCCTACCTTGCAGTCTGGAGCCGGCCCCTCGCGTAGCAGAGCTCGCCGCCTGCGCCACGCATCCGTCACCCAGCCGTGTCTAGGATCCGCCGCACTCGTCCGATTGGAGATTTCTGGATTCCACGCTGCAGCAACAGGCGCCGCGGGTCCCAGGATGCCCCTGCGCTCCACCAGCAGTGCCGCGACCCGGGTCAATCCGCTCAGCAGGGTCCGCTCGTTGTCAGGGCCGCATCTGCCACCATGGCCGCCCCCGGAGCGTGCGTCGAGCTGTCCGCCCATCCCAGGGCAACGTCGCCGGGAAACAGCACACCGTTCACACGCCCTCGATGTCAGCAGACATGTCCGTGCAGTTTACACCGGTGGATGGCTCGTCAGGAGCAGGATAATGGACGGAGTGATTCGGCGGCCGGCAGAGCTACACTACTGTGCGGCCACCTTGCCGTGCGCCAGGCCACGCCCCTCGAATAAATGGATCTTTATTGTTATTTGAATGTGTTTGACTGTTAGTGATGCCTGTGTATGTATGTATTTTTGTAATCTTGAATGAGTGTTGGTATTGAATGTGTTTGTGTGGGACCTAATTTATAGATATTGTCTCTTATGTGTCATATTTATTTTGTTTGTTTCTTTGTTACCTTTGATAAAATCAAATGAATTTGAATAATGATAATAAAAAAATATATATTTATAAGACAAATTTTGTGTTAATAATTTTCTGTAGGATTTAACCTGATTTATGTGCCTATGTTAGCCCATTTTCGCTTCTTATTTGTTGACCCAATGTAGGGCACCATACATCCTATATATAGGCAGGTATATTTTCTCTGTATTGGTCTGGTAGCTCATCAATTGGCTCACTCTGTTTATATACTCAGGATACAGGGAAACACCCTTGTGCGTATTTATTGAGAGATGTCTGTTGGATGCTACAGGTGAACTTGTCATATGCTACTCTTGCTGAGAGCACTCAAACATATCCAACAATTCCATCATGCAATCATCCCAATATGCTTGGCAGAAGGCTCATAGACCATTAGGCACGACTGCCTTTTTACACTCTAAAACACCGATATGGAGAAACTCAGACATTACAATAGGGGGAGAGCAGATTAATTGGTTCCAGTGGAAGACCTGCAAGATATGCCATAGTGATGATCTGATGAAATTAGACTCAGTTAAATCCTTCCTAAAATTGAGATAGAAGCACGATTTATCACCTATAAAATATTAGAGATATGCCCAACTTAAACAATCTCTGGTGTCGCTTATGCCGCCTTTCCTGAGCTCTTTAAATAGATCCACAATTTTAGAATACCTCCATACATGGAAAGAATTTGGGGGAATGATTTCTGGTATTTATTCAGTGCTCACTGATCTGATTTTTCCATGTAAGACTTCTAGTACCCTACGCCAGTGGTGGGAGGCCCATCTACATACACAATTTTTAGAGGAAGACTGTGTGACTCTTTCGAAGTCCATGACAGGCAGATGAGGGAAGCCTGTTTAAAATATAGTTATTTTAAAATCATACACATATGGCATTGGTCTCCTATCTGTTTCTTAAAAGAAAAACATACAGAATATTTGCATTTTTGGAGATGTGGAATGGAAGGGAGTCGTAGTGTACACATTTTATGGAAATGCTCTAAAATGTTGGCCTACTGGCAACAAATATGGGCCACATAGAAGGTGAGACTGAAAGGGACGGGAGATCTCACAGCACAGATGGCTCTCCTACATGACACCTCAGACATAAGTCCTTTAACACATCATTCTCAGTGTTTGCTTTCCACAGTGCTGGCGGTGGCTGAAAGTGGGATTTTACAGCATTATAACACAGCCTTGGTTCCTTCATTCTGAAACTGGTTAGATGATATCCACAAAATGGTATTTGGACACAATATATTGAGTTAAAAATATTGAGACGCAGAAATATTTAGTTTTTAATATCTTGATCCACAAATATCATGATGCAGGAATATCGCTGACAAGAATATTGATTTTCTAAGGTAAGTAATATCGATGTCAAAAATATCTATCTTGTTAATATCGTTTATAAAAATAGAGTTGTAAAAAATATGGGTTTTTTAATTATCTTTATGTATTTTAATTTATGTTTTAATTGCATAAGTTATACATTGTTTGTATAATTTAAATGTTTTTAAAAAGTTTGTAAATGTTTAGTTGTTTTTAAATGTAATTTAATTTTTAATTGTAATTTTCAGTTTGTAGTAGGTTGTGGGGTTTGCAGGGGTACAGGGTGGGAAACAAATTAATTATAATTAATTCATAATTAATTATAATTAATTCATAATTAATTGTAATTAAAATTAATTATTTAATTGATAATTCATTATGTAAATTGTGTATTTAATTTCATTTTTAAGTTGTATTTTATGTGTGGGTTGTGAGATTTGTAGGGGTAAAGGGTGGGATGTAAATTAATTATAATTAATTATTAATTAATTTGAATTAAAATTAATTATTTAACTGATAATCAATTATGTAAATTGTGTAATGAATTGTTTTAATGTTTTGTTTTATGTGCAGGTTGTGGGATTTGTAGGGGTAAAGGGTGGGAAGTAAATTAATTATAATTAAATAATTATTAATTTAAATTAAAATTAATTGGTAGATTGCTAATTAGCTATGTAAATTGTGTAATTAATATAATTTGTAAGATATAGTTTATGTTTGGGTTATTGGGTTTTAGGTGTATCGGGTCGGAAGTTAATTAAGTATAATTTTGTGATAAGTATTTATAAAAAAATTTAATTGATAAATATGTAAATTATGATACTATCATATTTGTTAAGTTATATTTTAGATATGTGTTCATCAGTTTGTAGAGGAATACAGTGGGAAGTTAATTAAATAACAATTAATTACTAATTAATGATTAATTTTATTTGAAATATTTAATTTATTTATACATTTGTAAAAATAAATATAATTTATTCTTGTATGCTATTTATTAGGTGTGTTTTGTTGTGTTTGTAGGAGAATAGGGTGGGAAGTTATTCAAGTAATAATACATTAAAAAATATTTAATCATTTATTACAAATTGTTTTATTACTTAATATGTTAATTTTGTTATACTTTTTTTCAATTACATTTTAATTGTTGGTTGTAATACTTATGAGAATGAAGTGTGGTATTTTCATTACATTAATAATACTTGTTTTAATTGATGATGATAATTAATAATTGCAATAAATATGTACTGTGCTTAATTTTTGTGAAGATTAAGAAATATAGGGCATCATTATGATGTCGGGCGGATGCCTTAGCAGACTGGAACTGCCCGACCATAGGATGTGACCACCCCATGGGCGGTCAGAAACATCCATTCTACGATGGCAACTTGCCAGCACATCTAGCTCACGGTGTCTGCCATATGCTGCAGGGATGTTTAGGGGGGCACCATAGGTGCCCCCCATGCCTCATACGTTGGCCACGGAGAGGTGGGGGCTCTGCTAGGGGCCCCCAAAGTCACTTCCCAACAGCCTTTGCATGTCAGAAAGACCGACATGGAAAGATTGCCGGAAAGTGACATCATAATCCTGACGGAGGAGCCCAGGCTGGTTTTGCTGTCATTATGGGATTATGTGTGTTTTCGCAGCTCCCGTCGGAAGTAAGGTCGATGGTCCCTCCGTCCAATGCCTCCGCCCACTGCATCATAATGCAGCAGTCGGCCCACAATGGCAGAAGTCGGGCAGATCACAACCAACGGTCAGTCGGTTGCAGTCCACCCGACATCGTAATCGGACCCATAACTTTTATATTTAGAATTTTATATTTGTGGTTATTTTATAGAATTGTTAGAATACGTTATTTTTTTGAGATGAACTACTCTCTATCTACTGTTGCACAGACTGGAGTGGAAGTAGTAACATTTTACTCCTCCGCAGTCCAACACCTACCATATTGTTGCATAGACTGGAGTGGAAATAGTGAATTTTAACCCTCGGGTATCCAACGCTTTCCCTACTGTTGCACAGAGTGGAGTGGGAATAGTAAATTTTACCCCTCCGTAGTTCAATGCTTTCCCTACTGTTGTATGGATTGGAGTGGGGTATGTTTATTTATTATTTCTAGGGTTTAATAGTTCTGTTAAAATTGTTTAACTATATATTATTTTTATATGCTTGTGTATTTAATTTTATATTTCATATATATATATATATATATTTAAGATAGTTTTAGTAAAACATATTTTGGATTATTCTTTACTTTTTATGTATAATTAAATTGGCAACGTTTTAAATGTTTTGTAGTTCATTTGTTACATTTTTATTTATGTATGTAAATATATATATATTTGAGATGTCATCAGTGTCATCAGTGATGTCATCAGTGATGTCACTGACCATGTCATGAGTGATGTAATATGTGACGTCATCAGCAGTGCATTGGGGGGGCGCGAGTTATAGTTAGCTCAACTAACTATAACGGCAGAATTTCTCTGGTTTTGTATGAGTGAAATGTCCAACTAACTATAACGTCCCTGAAACCTGTGGTTTTTTCATTGAATTTCTAAGGTTTTTTAAATGCTAATTTCTAACTAACACGTCCCTGAACCCTATGGTTTTTTTCAGTGAATTTCAAAGGTTTTTTAAATGCTAATTTCTAACTATAACGTCCCTGAAACCTATGTTTTTTTAGTGAATTGCAAAGGTTTTTTAAATGATAATTTCTAACTATAACATCCCTGAAACCTGTGGTTTTTTCAGTGAATTTCAAAGGTTTTTTAAATGAAAATTTCTAATTATAATGTCCCTGAAACCTGTGGTTTTTTCAGCAAATTTCTAAGGTTTTTTAAGTGCTACTCCCTAACTATAACTTCCTTGAAACCTCTGTTTTTTTCAGTGAATTTCTAAGGTTTTTTAAATGCTAATTTCTAACTATGCCTACATAGGTAGGACATGTGCAGAAAGAGGAAGAAAGGTGCAGAAAGAAGCAAGAGAAGTGCAGAAAGAGGTAAGAGGGGTGCAGAAAGAGGAGAGAGAAGTGCAGAAAGAAGCAAAAGAGGTGCAGACAGAGGCAAGAGGGGTGCAGAAAGAGGCTAGAGCAGTGCAGAAAGAGCCAAGAGATGTGCAGAAAGAGGCAAGAGAGGTGTAGAAAGAGTCAAGAGATGTGCGGAAAAAGGGAAGAAGGGTGCATAAAGAAGCAAGAAAAGTGCAGAAAGAGGCAAGTGAGGTGCAGAAGGAGGCAAGAGAATTACAGAAAGAGGCAAGAGAGTTGCAGAAACAGGCAAAAGGGGTGCAGAAAGAGGGAACAGGTGTGCAGACAGAGGCAAGAGAGGTGCAGAAAAAGGGAAGAGGGGTACAGAAAGAGGCAAGAGGGATGCAGAAATTTGCAACAGAGGTGCAGAAAGAGGAAAGAGGGGTACAGAAAGAGGCAAGAGAAGTGCAGAAAGAAGCAAAAGAGGTGCAGAAAGAGGCAAGAGAACTGCAGAAAAAGGCAAGAGAGGTGCACAAAGAGGCAACATGGATACAGAAAGAGGCAAGAGGGGTGCAGAAAGAAGCAAGAAAAGTGCAGAAAGAAGCAACAGATATGCTGAAAGAGGCAAGAGGGGTGCAGAAAGAGGCAAGAGAAGTGCAGAAAGAAGCAACAGAGGTGCCGAAAGAGGCAAGAGAGGAACAGAAACAGGTAAGAAAGGTGCAGAAAGAGGGAACAGGGGTGCAGATAGAGGTAAGAGGGATACAGAAATTTACAAGCGAGGTACAGAAAGAAGCAGGAGCAGTGCAGAAATAGAGTTGCAAAAGAGGCAAGAGGGGTACAGAAAAAGGCAAGAGGGGTGCAGAAAGAAGCAGGAGAGGTGTAGAAAGAGGCAAAAGAAGTGGAGATAGAAGCAACAGAGGTGCAGAAGGAGGTAATAAAACTGCAGAAAGAGGCAAGAAAGTTGCAGAAACAGGCAAAAGAGGTGCAGAAAGAGGGAACAGGGGTGAAGACAGGCAAGAGAGGTGCAGAAAGTGGGAAGAGGGGTGCAGAAAGAGGCAAGAAGGGTGCAGAAATTTGCAAGAGAGGTGCAGAAAGAAGCAAGAGCAGTGCAAAAGAACCAACAGAAGTGCAGAAAGAGGCAAGAGGGGTGCAGAAAGGTAAGAGAAGTACAGAAAGACGGAACAGAGGTGCACAGGGAGGCAAGAGGGGTGCAGAAAGAGGGAATGGAGGTGTAGAAAGAGGCAAGAGAGTTGCACAAAGGGAGAAGGAGAGTGCAGAAAGAGGCAAGAGGGGTGCAGAAAGAAGCGACAGAGGTGCAAAAAGAGGCAACAGAAGTGCATAAATAAGCAACAGAGGTGCAGAAAGAGGCAAGAGAAGTGCAGAAACAGGCAAGAGAGGTGGAGAAACAGGCAAGAGAGGTGCAGAAAGAGAACTGGGGTACAGAAAGAGGCAAAAGAGGTGCAGAAAGAGGGAAGAAGGGTGCAGAAAGAGGCAAGATGGGTACAGAAAGAAGCAAGTGAGGTGCAGAAAGGGACAAGAGAGGTGCAGAAAGTAGAAGAGATGAGCAGAAAGAGGCAAAAGAAGTGCAGAAAAAGAAAGAAAGGTTCAGAAAGAAGCAACAGAAATGCAGAAAGAGGCAAGAGAGGGGCAGAAAGAAGCAAGAGTGGTTTGCACACCATTAATACCAATTTAATACCCACATTTAGCAATAAGTAACAGGTGACCATTCTGGGTTTGAAAAGGGCCTTCCACCACGCTGTAACAGTTGTTGCTGCATTTTTGGTAACATTTGAGCCATTTGAGCTAGAAACAAGGTTATTTTTGTTCAAATCTGCAGATTAGGCAGCAGATGATGCATTATGTGGCAAATGCGGAAAATGTATAATTGTGCAAAAGACGGTGCAGCCAAACAGTCGCATAATTCCAGTGGCCCTGATCATACCTCTGACTAGGTCCAGAAGTGCTCCTCAGTGGTTCTTTCTTTTTTTTGTCTCATTGAGTTTATAGTTTAGCTTCTATGGAAACGAGGAAGACTAAACCTGAGGTTACCACTTCACAACACAGACTATCATACCACACAATTACTCTCCATAACACATAATCCCACTCTACATAATTCCTATACACTAAATACCACATACTTTCTATCCATATAATTTCACTGCAAAACATACCACATAATTCCACTACACACAACCTACATCCACTCCACTCCAAGAAACATTAATAAAACACTTTTACATTTACAACGCCAAAAGCCCTTACTCTTGCAAATGCGAAACCTATTACATTGCAAATGCTTCTAGTCGCGTTTGCAGAAAGGTGGAGAAAGGGGGTGGGGTCTCCGACCACTGCTCAAGAATTCCGCTGCGTAGGACTTACAGGAGGTACCAGGAGGGCTTCTTTGCCCCCAATGTCCCTCAGGAGAAAAGTGGACCTCATCCCCCAACCCTTACCCAACCGACAACCTTGGGGGCCAACTACCCCTCCTATTACCTCCAGTAAGTCCCACACAGCAGCATTGGTAAGTTCTCATAGCAGGCCATGCCCCCTTTGCCCACCAGTCTGCAAATGTGCTCCCTGGTGCGCTCTTCGATGGGGATTAAAGTCCCCTTCGCTGCTGGGGGTGGTTAGGGGCCAACTAGCCTACCTGTTACCTACAGTAAGCCCCACACAGTGGGATTGCTGAGAGGTGGACACAGGCCACACCCCTTTGTCCACCACTCTGCAAACGCATCTCCTGGCATGCTCTTGGTTGGGGGATGAAGTCCCCTTGCCTCCTGAGGGTCCCTGGGGGCCAACTAGCCCTCCTGTTACCTCCAGTAAGCATCACACAGCTGGATTGCTGAGACTGGTCCGAGGCTATGCCCCCTTTTTGCACCACTCTGCAAACACGCCGCCTGGCGCACTGCTGCTCGGGAGATGAAGTCCACTTCAGTCCTGAGGTCCTAAGGACACAAGAGGACCTCATCGCCCCACCAGCAGTGTGCCAAGAAGCACGTTTGCAGAGTGGTGTAAAAAGGGGCGTGGCCTCGGACCACCTCTCAGCAATCCCACTGTGTGGGGCTTACTGGAGGTACCTGGTGGGCTAGTTGGCCCCCAGGGACCCTTAGGATTCAAGGGGACTTAACCCCCAACCCAGAACGCGCCAGGAGGCACATTAGCATAGTGGTGCAGGGAGGGGGCGGGGCCTCCGGTGAGATGCCAGCTTCTGCTTTTTTTTTTATTAGAAGGGGGGCTGTGTGGCCCCCCTTCTCATAATATTTTGTGGGCCCTGGGGACCCCATCCCCCAGGGCCTGACCCATTTTTTAAAAAAAAATGGGGAGAGGGGCACGCGGCCTCCCTCCCAAGGCCTTTTTCGGCCATGGGGACCCCATCCCCTGGGGCTGTGCGTCATTTTTTAAATTTTATTACCGGAGGGAGCCGTGTGGCCCCCCCTTTCCTGGGCCACTTTTGGCCCCGGGGACCCGATCCCCGGGGCCAGGCCTCATTTATTTTTTTTTTAATATTTTTTGATGGAAGGGGGTCTGCGTGCCCCCCCTTCCCTGGGCCTCTTTTGGCCTCGGGGACCCCATCCCCCGAGGCCTACCCTGCTTTTATTATTATTAGTTTTGGAGGGGGGCTATGTGGCCCCCCTCATGTGGCGAATTTTGGCCCCAAAGACCCCATCCCCCGGCCTTATTTAATAAAAAAATAATAATAATAATTTAAACAGGGAGGGGCCAAGTGGCTCTCCACCCGGGCCATTTTTGGCCCCGGTGACCCCATCCTCGGGCCGGTCCTCACGTTGGGGATTGTGGTTGGAGCCCCAATGCCCCTGCAGTCCCTGCCGGCTCCCCGCCTCCTGCGGGAGCCGGCTATGCTTCTGGACAAGGGGAGCTGCTGACATGCAGCTCCCCTTGTCCAAAAGCAATACTGCTTCGCTTCATGGAAGCGAGAGCAGGTTTCCTGCTCTCGTTTCCATGAAGCGAAGCAAAGTTTGCAATGACAGGCGGGAGCCGTGCTCCCGCCATGCTATCGCAAACTGCAATGTCCCAAGCGTGGGCACCACAGGACATTGCTGGAGCTGGCCCTGGGGGGTGGCGGTCCCCAGGGCCAAGGAGGGCTCCAGGAGGGGGGCCGCGTGGCCTCCCTCCCATCATGTAAATAGCCCCAGGGAGGTGGTGGTCCTCAGGATAGGGGGTCCGCAACAGACCCCCGCACTTCTATCATGTATGCCCCGGGGAGGTGGTGGTCCACGGGGCAGTGTGGGAGGCTCATGCCCCCCCACACACAGTTTTTAAAGGTAGCCCCGGGAAGGTGGTGGTCCCCAGGGCTGCGGTGGGGGCGGGAGCCCCCCCACGCTTCTATTAATAAATAAGCCCCGGGGAGGTGGCGGTCGGGCCATGTGCCCCTGCACATTATTAATAAAGCCCCGTGGAGGTGGCAGTTCCCGGGGCTGCAGGGGCCCATGCGGCCCCTGCATATATTATGCACATTGCCCCCGGGACCTGGCCCACCCGTGGGCTCATTAAAACAAAGCGCGGGAGCCTTTACCTCATTTTTTTTAAAATTTCCCAGCGGGATTCGCGCACCCAGCGTGAATCCTGCCGTTTTAATTTTTGCTTTTTGAGGCCCCGGGGGTCCCTGTGGTACCCCCTAACCAGGCATAGGGGATCAGGGTGTTTCTACCCTGCCCCCTTTCCTTTTTTTAATCAATTTAATCCCTTTTTTCTTGTGACTCGGTTTTACCGAGTCACAAGATAGCTGCCAACACTTCTTGGTTTGGAGTATTGGCAGCCAATCAGAATGAAGCTCGTGGTCGGGAGGGTTCGCGGATCCTCCTCAGTCACCAGATATCGATATTTTTTTATTTTTGAATCTCTCAGGAACTACTGAACAGATTTACACCATTTAAAAAACAAGAACGCTTTCTGAACCAAGACCTACCTTTTTGCCAAATTTGGTGTAATTCCCTTCAGCAGTTCGGGCTGTAGCTTTGTCTAAAGTTTCTGATGGAAATTAACATGGAGAAAACGTGTTTTGTGACCCCCCTTTTTTCTCGGCCCCCGCTTGACGAATCACCCCAAAACTTTCAAGACAGGATCTGACCTGAGCGAACCATTAGTTTTGAAAATTTTGTGAATATTTGTCAAACGGCGCCAAAGATATTGGCAAAAGAAAAAACGCATTTTTGAATAGCAACAAGGTCCTAACTATAATTACCTACTGGCGACCGCCAGTGGGTAATATAAATCTGGGCGTTTTTTGTGGATATATATATATATATATATATATATATATATATATATATATATATATATTAGTAAATTTACAACAAATTTGAAAATTATAATAACATTAACGTACATATATTTGTGTGTGTTTTGTGTAAATTAGTATATTTTTAGATATATGTTTAAATATTACTTAGATATAGTTAATTTACATTATATTAAGGTTATAGGGTAAAATATTTAAGATTTACTACTTTTAACTATATATGTTAATAAACGTTCTTTTTGTCTATAATGTTTCAATATTAGTGTAAAACAATTTATTTTTTTCAATATTTTTGAACTTATCTGTATATGTATAGGAAAACAATATTTTTTTATTGGTATTCATGACATAATATTTATGTTGCAGGATATGTCTGGTATCGTTATTGTGTCAGAGAACCGCACAAAATGGCTGCATTTGAGAGAATAATCTATAAACTAAAATATAGGCTGCCACAATTCGAAGGAATTTTGGAAAGACTCCTGAATAAAGAGGAAGGGGTGTACCCTGACCGTCCGATAGGAAGCAGTACCACCACAAGTGCTTCTTGACACAAAGTGTTTTAATATTTATGTTATGTTATAGTATTTATAGAGCGCATGGCTGCCCCAGCCAAGGGGCGTCCCAGCGCTAGTCTCAGACAGACAAAGGTGGCAGGGACAAACAGGAGCAGCAGGAGATTATTTAGGGAAAAGATGGGTTTTTATGGCCTTACGGAATGCAACATGGTTTTGAATGCTTCTGATGCTCACTGGGAGGGAGTTCCAGAGTTTGGGGGCCAAAGCTCGGAAGGAGCGTACTCCCGCCTTGGCTCTCTTAACGCGAGGGACGGACGCCAGGTGCTGATTTAATGAGCGCAAAAGGCAAGTGGGGGTGTAGGGTATAAGGAGATCCGCTAGGATTTCAGGGGATTGGGCATTCATAATTCTATGGGAGATGCACAGAGTTTTAAAATGGATTTGTTTCTCCATTGGAAGCCAATGAAGTCTGCCGATGAACTCCGAGGTGGGACAGGTCTTGGGAAAACCGAAAAGTAGCCGGGCAGCCGCGTTCTGTATCCTATGGAGGCCCTGTATCTCTGCTCTGTTAGCACCTAGATACAGAGAGCTAGCATAATCCAGCCTAGATAATATAGTGGCCTGGATAATGACCTGACAGGTGTTAGCATCAAAAAACCTAGCAAGGGTTTGAGACCGCAGAGGAGCCCAAAACAGACTCCTGCTACCGCCTTAGTTTGAGGCTGGAAGGTTAGTGCTGTATCCATCCATACGCCCATGTTTTTAACCGCCAGTTTGGGTGTAGGCGGGGGGCCTAGGATGGAGGACCACCAAAGCTCACTCCACAAATGAGTGTTTTTTCCCACCAGCAAGATTACTGATTTGCTGGCGTTCAGTTGGAGGCAGTTGGGTGTCATCCAGTCTGCAATTGCTGTTAAATCCTCTTTGAATTTAAGTTCATCCTGCGCAGGGTTATCGGATAGCGCGATCACTAACTGTGTATCATCCGCATAGGAGACCACAGTCAGGCCCCTATCCTCTGCCACTGCTGCCAGGGGTCAAATGTAGATATTGAATAGGGTCGGGCTCAAAGCAGAGCCTTGCGGGACCCCTTGGTGCACACTGTGCATCTGAGAGCAGAAGGAGGGGGCAATCACTTGGAAGGATCTCTTCGAGAGAAACGAGGAGAGCCACCCTAAGGCCGGGCCACCAATGCCAATATCCTCTATGTACTGCAATAGAATCTGGTGGGACACTGTATCAAATGCAGCGCTTAAGTCCAGTAGGATCAAGGCAGAGGTTCGTCCCGAATCCAGTGAGAGCCGCAGGTGTTCCGTGACCGCCAGAAGGGCAGATTCTGTGGTATGTCATTGACGGAAACCATTCTGAGAGGGGTCCAGTAGGTTATTAGCATCAATATAGTTGGTGAGAATTGAATTAATGTGGGCTTTAGTAATCTTAGCTGTCAGAGGAAGGCGGGATATGGGGCGGAAATTCTCTGGCTTGGAGTCGTCTAATGTGGGTTTTTTGAGGAGTGGGATCACCATAGCGTGTTTCCAGGCGGCAGGGACCACAGCAGAGGATAGAGACAGGTTTATGAGATTACAAAACGGGGGTAATAGCTGTTGTGGAATAGTCTGAAATTAGTCAGGTTTGAGAGGATCCGCCGGGGATCCGGATTTAAGTCTGTTACAAATCAGATGCATGGCTACCTGGGAAAGCACGGGGAAGGTGGAGAGTGACGGACCGGTAGTAGGCGTAGAAGTAGGATGACCTACTGGGATCGCCCTGTGGGGGAAGGCTTTATAAATATCCTCAACCTTTTTAATGAAGAAAGCTGCAAGGGTCTCACATTGCTTATTGGAAGTGAGGGGGGATGAAATGGGTTGCCCAGAAGTTTTAAGATCCTTAAGGAAGGAGAATATGTATTTGGCAGGGTTACTGCTGTTTTTAATTTTCTCTGCAAAAAAGTCAGCTCTCTCCTTCTGAATAGACTTGTGGTATTGTTTAATAGCTGCTTGATATTGTAATTTCAGGGCAGGGTCATACTGTCATCTCCAAGCCCTTTCCAGGCTTTGCATGTCTTCCTGGCCTGAGCCAGCTTGTCATTAAACCACGGCCAGATTGTGTTCTGCGGCTGTGAGACATCTTAGCAGTGATAAGGGCATCAAAAGTGTGCGAGAGCCAGTCTGACAGGATACTGTTTGCCCTATCCGGGTTGTTGGGAAGATTAGGTGTTTGACTAAGAAGGAGGTCACGGAAGCGAGCAGCATCCAGTTTATGACAGGGGCGTTTTAGGATGGATTTCCGAGGAACATCCTGAGAGGGGCCTACTCCCTGTAGTGTCATCGACACCAGATAGTGGTCGGACCAACTCAAGGGGAGGGGAGGGCTAACTGTGAGGGCGGGTAAATTAGAAAAGAAGGGGTCTAACAGATGGCCTGCCAAGTGAGTGCAGTTCGGGACGCGTTGTATAAGTTGGAAGGCTTCCAGGTCCGGTAGAATGTTGCTAATCTCCCTGGCTGGACTCGCTTCTAGGTGCAGGTTGAGGTCACCAACAATATTAAAATTGGCCGAGCTAGCAGCTAATAAGCCAGATGCAGTGTTAAGGGCTTCCATAAAGCCTTTGGAAGGCCCTGGGGGGCGCTAGATCAGGAGGCCCAACAGGGTGAAGTTGGCATTAACAGAGATTTTGAAGAGTGCGCATACAGAGTCTACAATGCTTTCTTTGGTCAGGGTGCAGGTAAATCCAGTTTTAAAAATGATAGCAATGCCACTGCCCCTGCCTTCTCTATTAAGAGTCTTGATGGCATATCCCTGGGGCAATGCCAAGTTAGGCTCTGCCTCTGTGTTCACAGTAAGCCAAGCCTCAGTCAAGAAAAGGATATCGGGAGCCTCATCCTGAAATAGGTCAAACACTTCAGCAAAGTGTTTGACCAACGAGCGGCAGTTAAGACTATGGAGTTTGATGGCGGGCGGGGGAGCGCGCGCAGGACTAACAGCTGCCAAAGAGTTGAAACCGCAAGAAGTACAAACAAAGGGACCCTCCAAGGAAACATATGGCTGGTGTGTACATCAATAGATACTCTAACCAATATCAATAAGATTGTTCCGTAAGGCCGTTTAAGGAGGGTTAAACCTGCAGCATGTCTGGCGTCTGGCGACGTCCAGGCGCGGACGGGCACGGATGGGCGCACACGGGCGCAGACGGGCTTGCCTTAGGCGTGTCCGCTGTGCGCCCGCGCAAGCACGTGCTTATGTAGGCAGGGAAGGCAGGAAACAACAATTAGACAGCTGCCTGTCCGTCCAGAAGTGCCTGAACAGGAAGTGAGGGCGCGTGCCTTCTGCTCTACGCTCAATCGGCACTGACGCCGCGGCGGACCAGAGCAGAAGGCTGAGGGAAGTGTGTGTGAAAGAACCATGAACCCCAAGTAAGCCCAACACAATGCCAAGTAAAAACAGGTAGAAACACTTAAAATGCAATGCGGTAATGACCGGAGAAATAATGACCTGATAGCGTTTCCAGGTCGGAGAATAGCAAGGACATGCAACATGCAGGGCGCGAGTAGACTCTGTCACAATCCCATTATATTTGACAACTCATACCCATGACCAATGGCAGACCCGGAGACTACACTATTTTGGTCTCCTAATAATTCACAGTAATGGGCACTGTTCATTGTTTATTGTTTACTGCTCCTTGTTTTTTTTCCTAGTTAAAGGAGTGACGTTTAATCCATCATCTGATGGGCCTCAATGGCTTTTAGGGTGAGGGGCTATGATTGGGTAATGAGTGAGATGCTGCACAAATATCCATGCCTCGAAGCATTGGTGCTGATGGGGATCCTGAAATGATCAGGTATTATTTATTTTGACACATTGGTCCCAGAGGTCAATTGTATTATTTACAGGAATGGTCATGATACACTCTATTTAATTTTGTGTATAAAGGCTTATGTGTTCTTTATTCGTATCACTCTTCCCACCCTTCTCCTTTCTATCTACTTATTATGAGTATGTTTGCCAGACTAAAGGGTATTAGGCAGACAATTCAAGACGTGGGTCGCTGAAGGGTGGTGCTATACACTTCCAGGGCATTGTCTGTTTGGATCTGCTTCCATTTGATTTGGTTCGATTTGATTTACATTATATGCTTTGTTCAAGCTTAACACTCTGTATTTGGCTTGTATGCACAATTGTAGCGAATATTTCTGAAAACTTATTAAAGGAATGAAATCCAAAAAAGAAATTAAAGAGGAGAATACAGCTAGATATAAATACGGATTGCAATGAATGTCGAATTAATTGAGCTCGACTAGCTAGGATTTCATGCTCAAAAATGACATATTAATGGGCATGGTGATTTTCTGTTTGGACTGGACTTGTACTGTGTTGAGAGAAAAACTATGCATTACTAATAATCCAATGTGATTGGCAGAGGGACTTCAATCGTAATTTCGAGTGTTTACCATGCTGAGAGGTATTTCTGAAGTTCTGCATGGTGGAAAAGTCACACCGATTCCACTCTGATTTTCACATATGCCTTTAGCTTTTTGGGCCTGATTCACAAAGGTAAACTTTAACTTTTGTGAAGTTCACATTTTCTGGGGGGTATTCACAAACTATGAGTTAATAGTAAGTTTACGATTGCGGAGACTCCGCAGTTGGAGCAGAGAACTCCGCACATAAAAATAGAAGACTGATTATGAGGGAAAATCATGACTTTTGTGAGCCTTTAGTATCCATGTGTTATTTATGTTGAGTATGTCTTGAGGAAGAGCTCAGTAAGGTAATCACTGACATACAACATGTTTGATTTACTGGCACCAACTAACATGCAAGTGCTTAGTTGTTGGAAAACCAGGGAATTCTGCAGGCTAAGAGTAGGCCAATAGATAAAATGATGTGGCTGCACTCATGTAAAACTTCACACAATCCTTCCGTTATTGCAAGCAAGATAAGCATTGGCAAAGCCAAAAGGTCTGACTTTATTGTGGTAAAACATGTAGTGCTAGCACACAAGATACATTGGATGGTGCAACCAGGAGCGGATAGGTAGGACCATAGTTGCAAAGTAGTCCTTCATGCAGTTCAAAGCAAGCACTTGAGTGGCAGTGGAAGGATTCACCCAAAAAGGCAAGAGCATTTGGTGAGAGAGGAACACTTCAGTGGGCTGAGCTAAGGTATGATGGACAAAGTCTCAAGCTAGTGGCTGAAAGAGACTGGTCAAAGAAAGTCAATAGTTGGAAGGGTCACATCCAAAGCCCACTTCATTTAAATTATAAGAAATGTGTTTGTTTACAAATGCGGTGTCAACACCCAGACTTAAAAAAATGGGCACCCCTCCCAGCCTTGTTGGCAAAATATAGTCATGGTGCAGAAAGTGCCTTGTGGAAAATGGACTGCATGGCCCATATACATTTCTGCTCAAGTGTTTGCTAAGCTGCTGCATTGTCACAAGAGGAGACATTCATGATTTTTAGTAGTTTAATGCAAGAGCGCATCCTGAGTGGACATCGAAAATTCACAGCGAAGAACATGCTGAGGAAGAAGATAAACATAACCAGCATGAAATACACACTTGGCAGAATAACTGCATACCTCGGATACTATTCATCAATTATTAAGTTTACATTAGAAAATACTAGTGACTGAAACAAATTTACCACAATATTAGAAGTTGAAATCTTAAAATTACACACAGGAAATGGCAGACTCTGCATTGCAAATTTTGCAGAACTGTTCAGTAAAATGGAAACAACAATGGGGCATATTTACAAGCGTGTGGCGGAGCAAGGGTTAGCTCCAAAATTGCTAACGCTGCACTCCACTACTTTAGAAATGCAGGTTCAGGGTGCCTGGGCTGAGGGTATGATTGTTTATGTGCAGGAAGGTGTCCATTCCTGCACATAATCAATCCAGAATGGCGATTTGTAACTCCTATGTATGCTGCATTGTGTAGCACACATAGAAGTTGCAAATCGTCGTTTTTTAAATGATTGTTTATGTGCAGAAAGGGACACCTTCCTGGTTTATGTTGAAGGAGTTGGCCCATTTAGGGTCACTCGGGTCACTAATGACCACCTCTTAGCCTTCTGTACCACATGAAGAGTCGGTCAGACAGTAGAGTATACAAACCAATAACTGTTTATTAATATACACTCGGAGCGGAGCCCGGTCTGCCCAGTCGCTAGGAGTGCTGCAGAGAGGACTGAAATTGGCAAGCATAAAGATACATTATGTACGTTTCATAACTGGGCAAGAAAATGCCCACAATGGAATTATCCAGGCAGGTTCAGCTAAACAGCGAAATACAAAAAAAAAGGTTTCAACCTCGGTGTCTTGCACAGACTGTCTACAATCCAAGTTCGTTCCGTCCGGGCCTGCCACTAGACAAGTGGGAGAGGGTCTCTATCTAGTGAGAAAGGTATGCGCTAATAGCAAAAATGTATTCATTACTGAAACAGAACACAAATGAAGAAAACGAAACTCTAAGGGGAGCATTTCTCGGAATTTAAACGAGATCAGTTTCAAGCAGCTTAAAATGGCGCCAGTAAAGAAAATGATGCAGCGAATGCTAACTTACATAAGGCAATGTGCTAACGTGAACATTTCTAGTCTAACAGACCCTCCTTTTAGCATGAGCTAAAACATTTTCTAACAGTAACAAGAGAAACAGGAAACCATAAGCAATAATACAAATTCACAACAATAAACCCTTATGAACACTCCATGTTATCAACATCAAGAAAGGAAACTGTAAGAAGGGAGGAATTCTCAAAAATGTCCTCATCTATATTCATGAGATCCTCAATTTCTTTCTGTACCATAATTGCAGCATTGGTATCACGAATCAATATTTTCCTTGTAGGGGTGAGAAGAGTGGTGCAATAGGAGCAACTGAATAAGAGCACAGCAAAGCACCAATATCACAATCAGGTAAATCACTTTTTCAAGAATCCAGCCCCAGCTATCAAAAAGAGACCAACTTAAATTTCCACTTTCCATTCCCTTGACATTCTCGAGGATGTTTAAAATGTGCTTGATAATATTATTTTCCATATTTTTGATCCCGACTACACACTGGTCTCCTACTACCGTGCATACACCACCATTCTTGGCTAGGATAAAATCAACTGCATATCTGGTCTGTTCTGAATATATTCGCATACTCTCCAACTGACTGGTGAATTAACGTAAAGCTGCCACAGTAGTTTTGGATAAAATGTGTTACTTGCACCCAAAGTATTCTCTAACTTTCTCACCCCTAGCTATAGAGTTACCATCCAGAGTGAAAATGGATGAGAGGATTTATCCAAAAGTGATCCCATTACTATAGTTATTGACCTCTATATCGGTCACTCCCTCACAGACTTCTTTGGCTAAAGTCTGTTTAACCCAGCGTACATTAGGCTTACCCCAAGAGCTACATCGTCTGTACCATTATGAACGTTGGAATATGTACCGTTAGACAAGAGATAAAACCCCGGGTGTGCATAAATCGGCCCTTCATAATCTACTGCAGCATATCTAGTGTTCATTCTAAAAGTACTCGGATCTTTGTCATTCACTAAAGGGATCGTATTCTTGTACAGCACTATTCCAGAACAGTTAATATACAAAGAAGTATCTGTGCTATTCACGATAGGGCAGCAAGCGGGATAATAACCAGCCTCCTGGGTGACCATCAATTCCTTGTAATGCCAGCCCACCAAAGTAACATTCTGTTCTTCCATATAAAAATTGTCGCAGTATGTATTGTTATCACAACCTGGATAACCCATTCCCAGTGGCTTTCTATAATATAAACAAGGTCCTGGATAGCCGAAACCGAAAACCCCCTTCACTTCTGTAAATTGCGGTGGACGAGTATATGTATAGTTTACAAGTGACAAGGGATATGCAGTCCATAAACTAGTGACAGATTCAGTGGGGTAACAAGCTGTCCCTTCTCCGAAGAATTTCCTGTGTGTGTCTAGGAATACATTACTCAGGCTGAACTTTTATTTCTTTTTTGGGGGAATAACCGTACCCTTACTACGTAGAGGCATACTTTGATCATTTTCCAAAACCCATGACACTCCACACAATATTGTTATCAGCAAAACCAACAGAACAACACATATTGTTTTCCTTTTCCGCATCCACACCATATCATGCAGGGCAACAAGAACCATTGGCTGCTCTTCCTCAGCAACCTGTCTGCCAAAAGGATGAATAACGGATAATAGGGGGGTCAATATACAAAAAGATATACAAGTTCCCAGGGTCCGTCAGAGCCTCACTGGGTCAGGCTCCTATTGTCCATCAATACGTTGGCGCTCTTGAGCACCGGCGGTGGAGCTTGCTCTGTCATATGCTCTTTTAATGTATCCCACGTCGGTCCAAATGGTATACCTTCAAGGTATACTTCAGCCTTCCCTAACTAATGTTCAAACAACTAAGAGAAAGTGAATAAGAAATTCTCCACTAATTTCTGTTAGTTCCGTTGGTACTGTAACTTAGTACTAGCTATCTTACGCAGTCCATCCCTAATCTTTTTTCTCTTTAGATTCAGTATCCCTCAGCCGAGGGCGCAAATTGTAGCTGGTAGCCCCAGGCACCGTGTGATCAGTGAACAAAGGCTCTTGGATAGCTTGTATTTCTGGGGGAACAGCCTCATTTAACACATCCTCATTCTCTTTATCCGTTTGCGTCCACGTTTACTGGGCATCACTAAAAGGAACAAACCTGGGCACCTGTTCGCACTCCGTGTCCCCAATTCCGTCTTTGACCCACTGGTCATAGGGTAACGGCAAGGGAATCCTCCGACAGTGGGTCGCGTGGACCCAGTTCTGACGGCCAGCAACCTTCACAGCCCTACGTGTCACCAACAAAACCTGCTCAGGACCTTTCCAGCGTGGCTCCAATATTTTATGTAATCGCCTGGCAGGATGTCGTGGCCGGGTCCCTCTGGTGTGGAAGGTAGGGAGTCCCACACCTGTTGGTGAATAGAATGCAAACTTTCTGTTAACTGGCCAAGGTAATCAAGCAACACAGGATACTCAATATCCGAGTACTTCCGAGGACGTGGGACGCCCCAGACATTTGCCGGGTGCCCAAACATGACCTCGTAAGGAGACAATCCTGTCTTGAATGAGCTGTTGTTCTTGTTGACAAAAGAGTTAACGGTAAAGCATCTGGCCACTTTAACCATGTTGTCTCCTGAATTTTTGACAGTTTCAGTTTGAGCGTACCATTGTACTTCTCAACCAAACCCGCTGACTGTGGATGATTGGCAGCATGAAATTTCTCTTTTACATGGAGACCTTCACAAATCAATGTAATCACTTTCGCATTAAAATGACTTCCGTTGTCACCCCAGATAACTCGGGCAAGCCGAAACGAGGAAAGAACTCCTTCAGGACTAGGTTCGCAGTCGTAATGGCTGTGTTCTCAACCCATTTGCTGAATGCACATACAATCACCAAAACAAACTTAGGATTATTGCATCTCTCTAGTTCAATATAGTCCATTTGAAGGACTTCTAAAGAAAAAGTGGGTGGTGCAAAATTGCCAGGTGGTGTCAGGGTACCCTTTCCTGGATTATGCATCATGCAGACCATGCAATACTTCACTAAATGTGCAGCCATCCTAGAGATATTGTCATTCTGCCATACAGGAGCTAACAACTTACAAATGCCTTTTGCACTAATATGAGCTGGACCATGTGCCATAGTAACCACAGGAAGAACATATGCATCTGGCAACATCCATTTCTGCTTTCCTGATTTATCAATCTAACATCCTTCCTCATTCAACTGTGCTGTACTTTCCTGCCATTCCGCTATTTCTTCTATCGTGGCTTTACTTTGGATCTACTTTACACTTTCAAGGGTATTCTCAAACATGACAACTTCAGGGACCCACCCAGCTGGACCTGCTACAAACATTCTCTTCATCATTGTTCGGGCCGTTTCCTTAGCTGTCTGATCTGCAAAAGCATTCCCTCTACCCACATCATCAGTAACCTTCCTGTGGGCATTACACTTAATTATGGCCAATTTCTTGGGGAGCGTTAGAGCAGACAAAAGCCTCAACATGAGGTGCCCATGCTGAATCTTGGTGCCATGAGAGGTAAGGAACCCTCTCTCAGCCCAGAGTCGCCCAAAATTATGCGCAACCCCGATTGCATACTGGCTGTCTGTATAGATATTGACAACCAGCCATTCACTCAATTCACAAGCTCGGATAAGGGCCTCAAGCTCAGCAGCTTGAGCTGACTGATAAGGGACCCGTGATGTCTCTACCACCATGCACAACGTAGTGATAGCATAAGCTGCAGTCGTGGTACCATCTGGTAATTTAAAACACGAGCCATCGACATATAGTTCTCCATGGGGGTCAGATAAGGGAACATCAGTCAGGTCTACGCGTCCCTTTGTCTCTTCTTCCGTCAAGAAGATACAATCATGTTTGTCAACTGCACCATTCTCAGAAGGGAGGGGTAGTAACGTGGCTGGATTCAGAGTGGCACATCTTTTAATCGTAATATGCTTAGCAAACAATGTCAATTCATAGCCAGTAAGACATGCACTGGTGAGGTGCTGTGTCTTGGTCTTATTCAAAAGCGTATCCACAGCATGGGGACCATATCTGTGAGGTCTGTATCAAGTACGAGTCCAGCCGATTGTCTGATTGAAATGGCCACAGCCATGACCGCTCTCAGACAGCTCAGAAGGGCTCTTGCGACTGGATCAAGCACAGCAGAAAAATAAGCACAAGGCCTCTGTTTATCTCCAAATTTCTGTGTTAGGCCAGAGAGTGCGCAACCAGCCATCACATGAACATAGAGCACAAACTGTTTATTATAGTTAGGTGTGCCAAGCACTGGAGCCGAGCAAAGTGCAGTTTTTAATTGCTCAAAAGACTCCTGACATTCAGACGTCCAAGGCAAAGGCTCATGCACTTCTTTCGTTGTTAATGCAAGCAAAGGTTTGATTAGTAGTGAGTAGTTAGGTATCCACTGGCGACAGTAGGAAGTGATACCTATAAAAGCACGCACATCTTTTTGAGTTTGTGGGATGGGCATTTTAACAATGGTACTGATACGCTCAGGGGTCCACCTCCTACCCTCCTTCGACAGTAGGTGACCTAAATAGGTGACCTCCTGTTGACAATACTGAAATTTAGAAAGAGAAACCTTATGTCCATGATGGGCCAAATGCAACAACAAACGGACTGTACTATCTTTGCAACCCTGTTCCGTATCAGAAGCGATAAGTAGGTCATCAACATACTGCACTAATACATTACCTGGAGGAAGCAATAAGGAATCCAACTGACCTTTTAATGCTTGACTATAAATACCAGGACTCTCTGTATAGCCCTGAGGAGCGCAGCAGAATCTAAAACTCCTACCAGACAGTGTGAACCCAAACACATATCTACTGTCTGGATGGATAGGAATAGTAAAGAAAGCAGTTTTCAAATCAATAACAGAAAATAATTTATTGGTAGAAGGAATCATCGTCAAAAGCATGGTGATATCAGGAACCACCGGAAACTGTGGAACTACTATTTTATTAACTTCACGCAAATCAATCACAAAATGGTAAACATTGTCATTGTTGTCAGAGGAGCCTGAGGGTGTCCTTTTAAAAATCGGAAGAATAGGACTATTACACATATTGGCAGACGTTTCTACAACTACTCCCTTTTGTATCAAATCCTCAATAATTTGAGAAGAGCCCGTTCTCCGACCTGAGGTATTTTATACTGAGGAATGCGAGGCAAAATAGCATGATCCTTAACCTGTATCGAAACTGATGGAATATGCAACAGCCCTACATCCATGTCACCTGTTGCCCATAGAGTGGGTGGGACTTCAGCAAATTCAGCTGGGTACGATGCATCCTGAGACAAACACTGTTTAGTACTCACTTCCGGACCCATAGTAATATAGACACCTGCAGGAGAGCAATAAATTGTAGCATGCAACTTCTCCAACAAATCCAAACCCATCAAATTTTTACTACAGTTGGCTGTAAAAAAAAACAGAGATTCCACATTGAAAGGACCAACAGTCAATGCAAGGGGGCGTGAAATGAGGCTCACAACCGGTATACCTGAAAAACCTACCGAAACATTATTGTGGCAAGACAGAGCCTCCCGGCGACCATATGTCGAGAAACAGAAATCTTTGTTGCACCTGTGTCCACCAAAAATTCCTTAGTCAAGCCTTGCAAATCCGCTGTGACATAAGGACCACGCTGATCTACAGGTATTTGAACTGGTCCCTCACCCTGTCCCTGGCTGTCCTAGCTATAAGACAAACCTGTCACCTCAACCATATCATAATTATCAGGATAATACTGTCCATCACGAGGGTCATCAAAGTAATTATTGTCAGAGCGACCCTGTGAAACACTAGCATTCTGAGTTCTATCAGCCCCATGACCTCTCCCACCAGAACCTCGCCCTGTAGGAGACGCAACTTTCTGTAAAAGCACAGGGCACTGGCTACACCAATGACCTTCCTCCTTGCAATACGCACACTGATTTGGCCCTAAAGGTGTCATTGAAAGCTGCCTGCTGGTACGTGGAAGCTGTCTGGAAGGACCAACTTATCCCCTATTATTGCCCGAAATGCTTGCTGCAACAACACCTTCGTCTTTAGATCTTTATGTTTTTTATCAGTCTTATCTTTCTCCTCCTGGACACGATGTTCGTAATATTGGGCCATATTCAAAATAACGGAGTAGGAAGATGTAGACAAAGTACTCTCAGACGCCTGCAAATGAGTCATTATTTCAGGAAGAAGATTAGTAACAAACCTGTTGTTAGGTTTCAAATTCCCATCCCTGCAACTCACTCTTTTCACGCTATATTAGGTTAGCAATGTGTGGCTAAATACATGCCATTTGTATTCACGTTATGCAACCCACTGAGTTATCCCCGTAGTGAGCAGGTTTCAGTTAGCGAGTGTGACTCCATTTTGTTTTTTGTGATCCTTATTAGGCTGCTTAGACTGTGCCCGAGTTAGGCCTCATTGCTCATATTGCTGGCCACAGCAGAACACTGTATTTCGTTATTGTTTTTTCTTTCTGTCCAAGGCTGTTTCCCGGCTTGCTAATGAGGAGACCATTCTGCTCTCACATGCCTATCCAAATGTGTAGCTCTGCTCCCACGTTAGGAGACGCTGAGACCCAGCGCGGTGGCCTTGGGTTTCTGATAACATGTACCCATCTGACAGGTGGTAGCTCATCTCCCTGTGCCTCCTTTGTTCATGTTCGGCCCAGGCTGGTACTTTTCCATGGGGGCCGGGGTTAGAGGTTCTTGGAGAAGAATGATTACTCACTGTAGACTGTTGGGGAGTCAGTCCCTCGGCAGACATCTTAGGGTGCAGGTCTGATTGGACTCCTCTGCAGAGTATTGGCAATAAACATGTAAGTTTGTATTCTCTACTGTCTGACCGACTCTTCATTTTGGGAAGGCATAGCAGGTGGTTGTGAGTAACCCGTGTGGCCCTAGAGGGCCCCGTCCTTCAGTTGGCGCCCGAACAGGGACTCCGCAAGGTGATCCGACTCGCCCGTAATCGGGTTGTAGGGTCGGGGGTGCGTTTGGTCAGTTGGGCGGATCGGGGTACCCCACACAAGACCGAGCTTGGTTCTCGCAGCTGCCCCGCCCAGCTGATCGGGCACCCCCTTGTCTAGTGGTCACCGGCTGGGGTCCTGAGAAGGCGAAACCTTGGAGTTGACCGTTTGGTGCGAAGAGTCAGCAGTGGAGAATAACTTGACTCGACCTGTGTGCGCCAGGTGAGTGACTTGATTCTTGGAAAAATGGCGCCATTCTTGGACGGCACGAGCCTGCGGGCTGTGTCTTGATACAGTCTCCGGACTGTCTTGTCTGCAGTTTTTGAACTGCCTTGCTTGAACGACACGAGCCGACGGGCTGTGTCTTGGTACGGTCTTCTGACTGTCTTGTCTTGAACCTGGTGGGTTTGCGGACCCTTGAAAAGGCACAGAGTGTTTGCGAGCAGCCCACCGGACCAACTGGAAATTCGGCCCACGCTTGAAAAGGTCCGGACTGCCTGCGAACAATCTGCCAGACCAACCGGTAATTTGGTTAAGCTTGAAAAGGTCTGGGGCGGGAACCTGTCTTCTCGAATTTGATACAGTTCCCAGACTGTAGGGAGTGGTCCCTGGACCGTTTTTTGTTTCTTTTTGTTTGGCTTTGTGACTAATGTTTGTTACTTTATCTTGTCTTAGTTTGTTGATTGTGGGTGTTCTACTTGTCCGTTAGGGACAGTGCATGTGTTTTTATATTAAGATGCCTTGTTTCAGCAAATTGGGGTGTTTTGGATGTCGATGTTGTTCTACTGATGCTCGTTTGGAAGAGAGCCAGCCTGCACCTCCGGAGGGTTCTCCAAATTTTGACATATACGTTAAACATGGTATTGGCCCTGTTATGTTTAGCACATTGTGGCATAAATATACGAGGGACAATGCTGAGGTACAGTGGCCACTTACTGGCTCGTTTGATGAACAGAAATTGAACTTCTTGCAGGACAAGCTGTTCGCTAGGAGGAGCAGACAGTCGATGTTTGATTCTCTAAGAGTATGGCAGAAAGAAGCAAAGCAGCGACGACTGAGAGCAGAGAAAGAGGCCCGAAAGAGGCAGACGCAAACTATAACACAGAAAGCAGTAGCCTATGAAAGAGGAAAGATAGAGAAGGGGATAGAATGTGCAGATAGAAAGTTTCGGTTACAGACAGATAAGTGCTATGTTACTAGAGAGGAAGGTGATGATTTAGTCGAAGAGCTGTTGGATTCTCGTCCTCCTCCTCCTTATGCCCCTGAACGGATATACCCGGCAGTCCCGACCTCTCAGTCCTTGGCCTCTAGTGCCGTCCCTTCTAGCATTCCTGTTTCTAGCGTTACCGCTTCAGCCCCGGCCCCTCTTGCTTCTCTTCTACTCCCACCAGTCACCGGGGCGGGTGCTGTTAGTTCCCCCGTCCAGTCTATCAGTTCTGGATCGACTGCTACTCCCCCTTTCACCCCAGCACCCTGTGTCCCTACATGATGGTACCTCTCTCTGCGTCCACTCCTTCCCCTGTGAGTGTGACACACCAGGCACAGCTGAATGTTGAAACTCCTGCGCGTTGAGTGCAAGATGTGAGCTGGGCAGCAGCGCGAGATCGAATGGATAAAGTGTTGGTGCGTTCTGCAGTGGGTGATGAGGAAAAGAAAATGGTGGCGAATCAAGCAGCTCAGTGGGCTCGGCACCCGATCTATAGCGTGGAGGATGTGTGGAGTGTGATGAAAGATTACGAGCCGTTTATGCAGCAGCATGCCCTTAAACACGTCAGCAATGCTGATAGAGCTGTGGGAGCAGTGTTTTCAAGGTGTTGCACCGCAAATAAAATATGACATACGGGATAGGGTATATGCTGCAGGTATTGCTCCCAATGAGGTTTTTAGCAATATAACAACATTAGTGGGTTACCGAGGTAGATTGCTCCAGAAGGTTCTGACAATGGGGACACAGTATCCCATGAGGGAAGTCCATCCCATTTACCACCCTGAAATTCCAGAACTGCGCGATTCCACCGATGCTGTGATTAGACCACGGGTCGATGCTCGGTTTCAGGAACCGTGGATCTATACTCCCTGGAAGAGGAGTGAGGTCCTATCCTTAAAGAGCCAGCTGCCGGGCCCCCGAAAAAACCCTACTGCATATTACAAAGAGTTGACGGAGGCGGCCTCCTCCACAGTAATGACGCTAGCTGACATAGAGTTGTTTTTCGGTTTGTTGGTACTAGTGGATATATGGAGGCAGGTCCATACGCAGGACCATACACTCGAGTTGGGGGCACGTGGGATGAGATTAGGGCTTGGGATAAGGAGCGTAAGCCCGGCGACAAGCCAAAAGCGGAGCTCCTCGCTTTACCAGGGCGTATTATCACCTACATGCACTCACATATCCCACCAAAGAGAGTGGATTGCGATACGTTGACTGCGTGTCGCCAGAAGAAGGATGAGAGTGTGTCAGATTTCTTTACTAGATTTGAATGGGTGTTCTTAGATTTTAGTGGACAGGAACTGTCACAGGAGGGTGGTGTTCGTTTATTTGTCAACAGATTTGTCACTAACTTGCTTCCCGAGATTGCAACACGGTTGCAGGCTTCGGAAAGTACTTGGACGACATCATCCCCGTCTGTGATATTGAGTATGGCACAATATTACGAACATAGAGAGAATGAGGACAAGGAAAGGGTGGAGAAAAAGGCAAAGGATTTGACGACGAGAGTATTGATGCAGCAAGTTGCAAGGGGAAATGGACGAGGTAGAGGTTCGGGTTTGGCCCAACAACCTCCTCGATCGGGCAGGGGTGGTGTTTCAAACGCGCCCCTCGGGCCCAATCAATGTGCGTACTACAAGCAGGAGGGACATTGGCGGAATGAGTGTCCGGAGTTGTTACAGAAAGGTGAGGCCCCAAGGGGTCGGGGTTTTCGAGGACGCGGACGAGGAACAGGAGGTAGAGGGGGGATGCAGTCAGAAGATACATCACACAATAGGCAGAGCAGGAATTATTTTGACGACCCCAGAGGACGGCAGTACTATCATGACGATTATGACATGGACGAAGTGACAGGGTTGTCTCACAGTTAGGACAGCCGAGGACAGGGCGAGGGACCAGTTCCTGTGCCTATAGATCAGCATGGACCTTATGTCACTGCTGATTTACAGGGTACTACTGAGAAATTCTTAGTCGATACAGGGGCTATGAATAGCTCTGTTTCCCGTTCACTGGTACCGGGGGCAGCTCTGTCTGGCCAAAACAATGTGTCGGTGGGTTTTTCAGGCGTGCCGGTCATTAGCCCCATTTCCAAACCTCTTGCTTTGACTATTGGTCCCTTTACGGTTCACCATTTTTACTGACGTCTAATTGTGGAGAAAATCTGTTAGGACTTGATTTGTTAAAAAAGTTGCATGCGACAATCTTTTGTTCTCCAGACGGTGTTTATATGACTATTGGACCGCAGGTAGCCCGTGCCAAACAGTGCTTTGCGAAGGATGCCCCCCTTCCACCTGAGTTCAGAGATGTGCCACGTACGTTATGGGCCACAGGAGACACGGATGTGGGGTTACTCCAGATCCCGCCAGTTTCTATACAGATCAGAGACAATGCTAAATTGCCACGTATTCCCCAGTACAAGATATCCCAGGCAGGTGAAAAGGCCCTATTGCACATAATAGAGGATTTAATTAAGTCTGGCGTGGTTGAAGAGACTGTGGCAAATGTGTGTAATAGCCCTATTCTCTCTATTCTTAAGAAGGCACCCTTGGATTCTCCTGATACCCACCCTGATGTTTACCGTTTTGTGATAGACCTCAGAGAGGTTAATAAGATCGTAGTTCCCCAATACCCTGTGGTTCCGGACATTACAGCGATCTTAAAAATGATTCCCCCATCAGCAAAATTATTTTCTGTAATTGACTTAAAAAATGCTTTCTTCAGCATACCAATCCATACGGATAGCAGATATCTGTTTGGATTCGCAATAGCCGGTCAGAGATTTAGATTCTGTCGTGCTCCACAAGGCTATACTAAAAGCCCTAGTATTTGTAGCCAAGCATTGAAAGCTCAATTGGATTCCTTGGAGCTTCCTCCTGGTAATGTGCTGCTGCAGTATGTTGATGACCTCCTTGTGGCCTCGGACAGTGAGAATGGTTGCAAAGACGCCACGGTTAAATTATTATTGCATCTGGCGCACCATGGCCACAAGGTGTCACTTTCCAAATTTCAATATTGTCGACAGGAGGTCACCTATTTAGGTCACCTACTGTCGAAAGAGGGTCGCAGACTAACACCTGAGCGCATAGCTGCCATTACTAACATGTCTGTCCCTAAAACCCAACGCGAGGTACGCGCGTTTATAGGGATAACATTGTATTGTCGGCATTGGATCCCTAATTACTCCCTACTAACAAAACCCCTTCTTTACCTGACCACCAAAGATGTGCATGAACCCCTGCCTTGGACACCTGCATGCCAGCAAGCTTTTGAGCAATTAAAGACTGCGCTTTGCTCTGCTCCTGTGCTTGGTACTCCTGATTACCAGAAGCCTTTTGTGCTCTACGTGCATGAGGTGGACGGTTGCGCGCTTTCTGTTGTAACACAGGGTTTCGGTAGTAAGCAGAGACCCTGCGCCTACTTCTCTGCCATGCTTGATAATGTCGCCAGAGCGCTCCCGAGCTGTCTGAGAGCTGCGGCGGCAGTAGCGGTTTCTATCAGACAATCGGCAGGACTTGTTCTTGACACAGACCTCACAGTCATGGTACCTCATGCTGTGGATACACTATTGAATAAGACAAAGACGCAGCACCTTACTAGTGCGCATCTGACTGGCTATGAACTGACTCTGTTTGCTCTGCACATTACCATCAAAAGATGTGCTACTCTGAATCCAGCCACGTTACTACCCCTCCCTTCGGAAGAAAAGGGCAATGATGTCCATGATTGTTTATTTCGGACTGAGGAAGAAACGAAGGGATGGGTAGACCTGACTGACGTTCCCTTATCTGACCCCCAAGGGGAACTATATGTCGATGGCTCTTGTTTCAAATTACCAGATGGCACCACCACTGCACCCTATGCAATAACAACGTTACACACTGTAGTTGAGACATCCCGTATCCCACACCAATCGGCCCAAGCTGCAGAGTTGGTTGCCCTTCTCAGGGCATGCGAGTTGAGTGAGGGACTGGCTGTTAACATCTACACTGACAGCCAGTACGCCTTTGGGGTGGCCCATAATTTTGGGCGCCTCTGGGCGGAGAGAGGGTTCTTGACTTCGCACGGACTGCGGATTCAGAACGGGCCATTGATACATAGATTGCTGTCCGCATTGACACTTCCCAGTAAGTTAGCAATAGTGAAATGTAGCGCTCATAAGGCCATTACAGATGATGTTGGGAGGGGAAATGCTTTCGCAGACCAGACAGCTAAGGAGACAGCTCGATCAAAGATGACAAAGATGTTGGTGGCAGGTCCCGCTAGGTGGGTCCCAGACAACGGAATGTTTGAGGACACATTGGAGAACGTCAGGGAAATACAGGGTGAGGCGACTTTAGACAAATTAGCGATGTGGGAGGAGAGAACAGGTCGCTTGGATGAGGATGGGTGTTGGACTGACTTGTCAGGGAAGCAGCGATGGTTGCTGCCTAATTCATATGTGCTCCCTGTTGTTACTATGACCCATGGCCCAGCGCATATTAGTGCCAAAGGAATATGCAAGTTACTGGACCCTGTATGGCAGATTGATAATATCGCTAAGGTAGCCATGCATCTAGTGAAGCATTGCATCATTTGTCTGAAGCATAACCCTGGGAAAGGTACTCCTACACCCGCTGGTAACTTTGCACCGCCTTCCTTCCCTTTCGAGGTTCTCCAGATGGATTTCATCGAAATGGAACGAGTAAATAACCTGAAGTATGTGCTAGGAGTGATCTGCGCATTCAGTAAATGGATTGAGGCTTACCCCACTAAAGAGAATACAGCTATGGCGACGGCGAAGGCACTGCTAAAAGAGTACTTCCCGCGCTATGGGTTGCCACGCGTGATCTGGAGTGACAACGGAAGTCACTTCAATGCAAAAGTCATTGAATTGGTGTTCACAGGTTTGCATATTAAGCAGAAGTTTCATGCAGCGAATCACCCCCAGTCAGCAGGTCTGGTTGAGAAGTACAACGGTACTCTCAAACTGAAGCTAGCAAAGATCCAAGAAAGCACAGGACTGCGATGGCCAGACGCGTTACCCTTGGCTCTATTATCTACCAGAGTGACAGCGCATTCTAGAACAGGGTTGTCCCCATACGAAGTGGTCTTCGGACGCCCTGCTATTGTTTGGGGCGTCCCGAGACCCAAGCGCTTTTCCGAGTTAGAGTACCCCCTGCTTGTAGACTATCCGTATGAGTTGTCTAAAGATCTGCGTTCTCTCCATAAACAGATACAAGCCACGCTGCAGCCAGTACCAGAGGAGCCCGGGCATCAAATACAGCCCGGCGATTTCGTGCTCATCCGGAACTTCCAGCGGGCAAGCTGTTTGGAGCCGAGGTGGAAGGGGCCTCTGCTCGTCCTTCTTGCCACCCAGACAGCTGTTAAAGTAGATGGCAGAAAACACTGGATCCATGGCTCCCACGTTAAACGGATACCTCTGCCGCTCCCGTACGACCGCTGGGTCAACGAAGGTATTGGTGATCAGGAGTGCGAGAAGGTGCCACGCTTCGTTCCCTTCTCTGATGCTCGGTGAGGTGGGCGCAGACGGATGAAGAAAGTGATGCAGTTCTGTCTGAGGCGATCTCACCAGAGATAAGGGCCGCCCCGGATAACACCGTCTCTAACACACCGGAATCTGAGTCTCGATGCCCATCTGATCCTGAGTTTCTGCCCCTTTTTGTTGATGAAACAGTGCCTGAAGTAACAAAGTATAATTTGAGGCCCCGAAAGAAGGACGGTGCACCAGCCGAACAGTCTAGGAGTTAGGGTAGGACTTGAGCTTAGGGCGCAGGTGCTGTGCCTAAGGTGCCTGTGTTAGACTAGGGTGAACTGCCCTGGACACTGGACAGGATAGCTGAGGGCATTTGCCCAGGAGGGAGGTTGCCCTATCCTGAAAGAAGAAGGATTTGTTTTGCTGCAAGGGCTGCAATTGTGCAGCTCCTCCGTGGGAGTGCTTCATAGCACCGTCGTTGATGAACAATAGGAGCCTGCCAGCGAGGCTCTAAAGGGACGCTGGGTGATTTGTGCCCTCTGGCACTGTTGTTGCAATAGTGGCTCTAGCCCGTGAATACCTTTTGACACCTATAAGTTACCCTTGGAGTTTGTCCAAATGTATCCCTTTGGTCGTCCTATCCCTGATGAGGAGCAGCCCTTTGCGGCTCCGCGTCCCACTCCAGATGGTCCTGTTTGGTCCTCTTGGTCCACTAACAGTAAAATAGTGTTTGTTGTAATAATTTTGCTTTCCTTGCTAGTTGAATTTGGGGTGGTCTGGTACCTAGAGGAACAACATCCTGTGCGCACCTTGATAGGGACTACCCCGGTTCCAGCAGAGCACTCGTTTGTTACATTGGCCCCACATAAGGAGAGACATAGACAGACTTATGCACAAAATGCTTTTGTTCAGATGCTTCATCAGGTACACAGTACCACTAATGCCACGAATTGCTGGGTGTGTGGGCTACTTCCCTCAGTTACGCATAAAAATGATTTGCTAGTGTCATTGCCCCTGTCATATTTAGGCAGCTGTGAAGCCTGGTTCCATCTGCTCTCTATGGTATACATGCACTATTATGCTGACGCTATGAAAATGGTACAAGCTGACTACGAAGCAGTATTGGAGTATATAGTGGTACACCAGGGATATACACCCGTGGCAGATGGCAAGGAGGGTACCCTGCACCCAGATGCTTGTATGAATGTATTCGAAGCTCACGAAAATGTCACTTGGTTACAAAATGAAATGCTAGATTTCCAAGGATTTAATGTCACGGAATACTTTAAATGTTTCCAGGAACGCAATATCACTGAGGACAAAGCTATACCTGTCCCTGTGATCAACTCAACAGCTAGTTTCTGTCTTGAAGGAACAGGGAATATTTCAGTAGGACAGAGCCATTGTAACTACACATATCGGTTGAACACTACTAGTAGCCCACCTTTGCTTACACCTCCGAATGTATACTTCATCTGTGGGGAAAAGGCCTATACATGGCTTCCAAGGGGGTGGTCTGGCCGGTGTTATGTTTCCTTTCTCTTGCCTCCCGTTTACATTGCACCGTCCAATTACCACAAGGATCATAGACTACAGCGTAGGGATCTCCAGGTACACCGAGTCAGGAGAGTGGTTAATCCAGACGATATTGATCAGACAGATACATCCTTGCAGCAATTTACTGACATAATGAAGGGCATTCTGCCGTTCTGGTGTCCCATGTTCAATAGTCGTAATATTCATCGCCTTGCTAGGGTAGTTGAGGGAGTTATCAATACTACTGCCGGTATACTGACTAACATTACAGTCGAGCTTCAGGCTACAAGGCTCGTTTCTCTTCAAAATCAGATGGTTTTAGACGTCATTCTGGCTGATAGGGGTGGAGCCTGTCGCGTCATTGGCAGCAGCTGCTGTGTGTATATTCCTGATAGTGCCCCTACTGTGTATTCCGCGATACAGAAATTGCACAGACTTGCCTCAGATATCCATCAGGATAATGGTTCATGGTCCCTCACAGGGTGACTCTGGGGTCATGGGGATGGAAGATATTACTTGTCCTAATAGCCATCGCAGGAGTTATCTTTACCTGTTGCCTATGCATTAATTGCCTTCCAGCCTGTTGCACCTATTGTATGAGTAAACTTACCCCTACCCCTGCATTGCCGAGAAGTGATAACAACATTTCTGTTATGATGATGCAGGAAATTCAGGATCTAATGCTCATAGATGAAGGCATCTTTGAGTATTAGGTGATTTCAATGCTCATGTGTTGCTTGTCTTTCCTTTGTAATTTGAGTGACTATGCAATCTCTTCCTCCCCTTTAGAATTGTAAAGACCCTACCGGACAGCGAATAAAGCATTTAGCCACCCATGCTAAAAGGAGGGTCTGTTAGGTTTCAAATTCCCATCCCTGCAACGCACTTTTTTCATGCTATATTAGGTTTAGCAATGTGTGGCTAAATACATGCCATTTGTATTCACGTTATGCAACCCACTGAGTTATCCCCGTAGTGCGCAGGTTTCAGTTAGCGAGTGTGACTCCATTTTGTTTTTTGTGATCCTTATTAGGCTGCTTAGACTGTGCCCGAGTTAGGCCTCATTGCTCATATTGCTGGCCTCAGCAGAACACTGTATTTCGTTATTGTTTTTTCTTTCTGTCCAAGGCTGTTTCCCGGCTGGCTAACGAGGAGACCATTCTGCTCTCACATGCCTATCCAAATGTGTAGTTCTGCTTCCACGTTAGGAGACGCTGAGACCCAGCGCGGTGGCCTTGGGTTTCTAATAACATGTACCCAGCTGGCAGGTGGTAGCTCATCTCCCTGTGTCTCCTTTGTTCATGTTCGGCCCAGGCTGGTACTTTTCCATGGTGGGCGGGGTTGGAGGTTCTTGGGGAAGAATGATTATTCACTGTAGACTGTTGGGGAGTCAGTTCCTCGGCAGACATCTTAGGGTGCAGGTCTGATTGGACTCCTCTGGAGAGTATTGGCAATAAACATGTAAGTTTGTATTCTCTACTGTCTGACCGACTCTTCATTTTGGGAAGGCATAGCAGGTGGTTGTGAGTAACCCGCGTGGCCCTAGAGGGCCCCGTCCTTCATTGTTAACAAACAAATGAACTCCTCCCTCAGTGGACATATCCTTCCCGCTATAATCCAAAAATGTATCTTCAAACCGAGTGAAAAAGTCGGACACACTCTCATTCTTCTTCTGTCGACACGCCGTCAATCTATCTCAACTTACCTTCTTAGGTGTAATAAGAGTATGCATGTAAGTAATAATACGACCATGAGAAGCAAGTATTTCTGCACGGGGCTTATCTCCTGGCTTCCTTTCCTGATCCCATCCTTTAATCACATCCCATGTACCACCCAATTCTGCAATATGATCTTGAGTATGCACCTGCCGCCAAATATCAACCGGAACAAGAAGGCCAAAAAACATTTCAATATCAGCAAGAGTCATTACAGTAGAAGAAGCAGTTTCTGTTAATTCCTTATAATAAGATGTGGGATTTTTCCTACTGTCGGGCAGGGTAGCCTTAAGGGACAAAACCTTGCTCCTTTTCCAGGGAGTATAGACCCATTGTGCCTGAAAACAAGCGGCTACGGCTGCTCTAGTGACATTACCGTGCTGATCCATTAACTCTGGAATTTCTGGATGAGATATTGGATGGACCTCACGCATAGGGAATTGAGTAATTTTAGTAGGACTCTTTTCAAACAACCGAACTCTATAGGACATTATAGTATTAATATTTACAAGCACCTGTCCTGGGGCCAAATCAGCAATATAAACTTGATCTTTAATATCAAATGATACTTGCGGAGCCTCAATTTTAATATGTGTGCGCCAGAGATTAATCAATGTGGCAGACATTTGCTGGAGAACATGCTGCTGTAGAAAAGGCTCAAACTCACACACAGCCTGCCAAATGTCTTCAGCCCCATAAACCGGATTACTAGCCCACTTCATAGCCTGCCTGGCCAACACCTCCTTCTCATCTTCCCCTACTTCAGAGCGCACTAACGGACCCAACCGTTCCCTAAATTTCGACCTATCTCTGTCTTCAAACCCACGTGCTGGCGTCTCGGCAGTCAAAAGTGGCAGAGGATGAAAAACCATAGAAGGAGAGGCACCAGAGGTAACAGGCACAATTGTTGTTAAAGCTTACACCGGAGGGGAGAGAACGGAAGATACAGGTGTTAAAACTGTAGAGGTACTAGGGGTCACAGTGGTCAAAGATGGCGAGGACAAAGAAGGGGCAGGGAGTGCCGTAGCCAAAGCCGTCGAAACAACAGCCGTTGATACGGGAACAGCCGAAGCAGACGAAACAGACTGCTGTGTCTGTAAGGGAACGGTGGGGTATATCCTCTGCGGGGCATAAGGAGGTGGGGGTCGAGTATCTAACAGCTGTTCCACAAAATTATAATTTTCCTCTTTGACCAAATAAGATTTATCAATGTGTAACCGAAATCTCCTATCTTCACATTCAACTCCTGTCTCTTGTTTTTCTCTATCATATGCTACAGCTTTCTGCGCCAATGTTTGCATTTTCCCCTTCTGTACATCTCTTTCCATCTTTAACCGTCTCTGTCTAGCCTCCTTCTGCCAAGTTCAAAGACAATCAAACATCGACTTCCTACTTCGTCTCTTAAACAACTGTTCCTGTAAAAACCCAATCTTTTGTTCATCAAATGTGCCCGTTAATTGCCACTGCAACTCGGCATTGTCCCTCGTATATTTGTGCCATCATGTACTAAACATAATAGGGCCAAGACCATGTTTCACATACATATCAAAGTTAGGGCTGCCTTCAGGAGGCGCCGGCTGAGCTTCTTCCAGTCGAGCACCTGCAGAACAACAATGACAACACAAATTCCAAATTTTGCTGAAGCCAGGCATTTCAAAAGGAAAACAAATTTGTTATTTTCACCTGGCAAAGTAGTTGCAAGTACTCTTTAGCAAAACAGCCCTCAGGCCGTACAAAACTCAAAGCACAATGGTACCATATCCACAAAAAAACCTAAACAAACTCACCTGATATCAGTAGTACAAACGAACCAGTTCTCCACTGCCGACTCTTCACACCAAATGGTCAGATCCAAGTGTTTCGCCTTTCAGGACTCCAGTCAGGATGACTACTGGGCGAGGCACCGTCTGGCAGAACAGAAGGGGCAGCTGCGAGCAACTAATACTCTTCGTGCAGGAATCCCTGAGCCGTCAGTCCGACCTGACGATGTCCTCGGCCTCCCCCCCCGTCTGCGGAAAGGGGATGGATCAATCAACTGAAGGAGTCCCTGTTCGGACGCCAACTGAAGGAAGTGGCCCGTTTAGGGTCACTCGGGTCACTAATGACCATCTCTCAGCCTTCTGTACCAAATGAAGAGTCGGTCAGACAGTAGAGAATACAAACCAATAACTATTTATTAATATACATTCAGAGCGGAGCCCGGTCTGCCCAGTCGCTAGTAGTGCTGCAGAGAGGACTGAAATCGACAAGCATAAAGATGCATTATGTATGTTTCATAACTGGGCAAGAACATGCCCACAATGGAATTTTCCAAGCAGGTGCAGCTAAACAGCGAAATACAAAAAAAAGGTTTCGACCTCGGTGTCTTGCACAGACTGTCTACAATCCAAGGTCGTTCCATCCGGGCCTGCCACTAGACAAGTGGGAGAGGGCCTCAATCTAGTGAGAAAGGTATGCGCTAATAGGAACAATGTATTCATTACTGAAACAGAAATGAAGAAAACGAAACCCTAAGGGGAGCATTTCTCGGAATTTAAACGAGATCAGTTTCAAGCAGCTTAAAATGGCGCCTGTAAAGAAAATGCTAACTTACCATGCTAACTTACATAAGGCAATGTGCTAACGTGAACCTTTCTAGTCTAACAATGTGCAGGAAGGGACACCTTCCTGCACATACACAATCATTCATGGCATTATGCTGTTTCCATGTGTGCTGCACGCATTTTGCCATGTTAAGACCAGATTTTCCCTGGTCTTAAGTTTGGCGCTGCCTTCTATTTACGCCACCCTTGTAAATAGGGGGCAGCGTCAAAATCAATGGGTGTTGCGGTGGAACGCCCACCGCAACACCCACTGCCCACCCCTTTCACACTAAGGGGCCGAATCCGATCTCGGCCGGTAGTGCTCCGAATCGGATTCGGATTTACCGGATCCGATTCGGAGCCCTGTTTCCCGACCGAATCGTACGCGGGTCCGGCCGAGCGAGTACGATGCAGGCACCCGCGAAATCTCCGACCGACTCGAACGCGGCTTCGACACGCTCCGACCGACTCGCATGGACACGACTCGCACCGCGCTATGGGAGACGTTTCCCGGCCGGGTAAGTACGATGCGCGCCGCGAGCAGATCCGACCGACTCGCGCCGTCCGGCTCGAAAAAGCTGTCGGAGCCGGACTTTGGGGGTCCGCGTCGGACCCCCTGTACGCGTAGGCGCGTGAGTCGCACACAGGGGGACCCATGGGTCCCCCTACCTGTGCATGTACGCCGCGATGCGCATGGACGCGTACACGCTGTAGGGGCGCCCTTGTCCGCCTCGCACCCAGTGAGTCAATGGGAGCCCGCGTACGCGTTGTACGACAGGCTCCCATTGACTTCAATGGGAGTCCGACCGACTCGAGTCCGATGGCATGCGTGCGCATCGTACTCGTTCGGTCGGACTGCTAGGGTCCGATTCGGTCGGAATTCTCTCCGGGTCCGGCTCGGTCGGAGAGATTTCCGGCCGGAATCGGAATCGGCCCCTAAGTGTAGCATGAAAGGGGGCCTTATTTACAAGGCGGTGTTAAGCCACGTTAAGTGGCTTAAAGCCCTTGTAAATAAGGAAAGCCCCTATCGCTACTGGAATGACATTAAAAGTTATATTCCTGTGGCAATAGGAGCTTGTAAATATGTCCCAACGTGTCTCGCTGAAAAAACAAAGGGCCTTTATACCTTTAAAAATGCTTCAGTGTGTGCATATGGTGGAAATAAAGCTGCACATTTTCAACATGAAAACAAGAAGCGAACGATCAAGCCATTCATCAAAGACGACACGGCTTGCGTTCTGCATACAGTTCTTTGACTCAATTCAAAAATATGTATTGGAAGCACGAAGCAATGGTTGAAAGAACATAAATTGCAGCATCTGGATTCTATAAGAAACAAAAACATTACATATGCAAGTGGCGAGCATGTACAGATGTGTCACCAGAGAGACCTGTCAGTGCTTGCATTTTATCGGGCAGGAGGTAACCAGGAGCTGGATCTGAGACAACGTGATTGTAAATTTGCGATTAAACTTCACAGTATGTACCCCAAGGAATGAATCCTAAATTACCAAATGCTCTAATTTTTTTAGATCTACAATGAGAAGTACATAGAGAATTATGCAGCTATAAATGTGAATAGTCCAGGGTACTACAGTGCAACCCACGTGTATTAAACTTGCAACGGAAGAAATATAGACCATAGAGGAATGCATCTTGACGTTGTTAATAAAATGGTAATTACTGGCAGCAGCGACACAAAAATAAAAGTGCAAGTATGTATTGGCATGCGCGCCTTTCTGTCTGAAGCGTGCCAGAAATGTAGACCCAAGAAAAAATGCAAGGACTTGTAGCTTGTGCAACACGCTGTTACACGTGCACAATTATCAGAACACAAACAATATGCATGACATTAATCTGGGCAGCTTCTTCAACACGAATTTCACACACAGCTGAAGTCCGCCAGCGTATTTCATGAAAAAGCAAGCCCACCACCTACAGCCCCATCAGACAATAAAGCGACCCCTCCTGAATGTGTTCGTGTATATTGCACCTGGCAGTCATCCCAGGACACTCCTCCATACTTGGGTCCCGGAATCAAATCTTGCGGGAGGATATGCAAACGAGAGGCAACAGAATTTCTACAACTTTTACAGAATTTCTACAAAACCATAAAATAAAAGAAACAAAACACAAGACACAAGATCTTGTCCTGCTATGCTCCAAGGATTTGAAATATGATCCCAACTAAAATCTGCCAGATACTCACACTACTAATCAAACAATACCTGATTGCCAGGAGTAAGAAAAGTTCACCGTTTTGCATGTTTACCCCCCAAATTTCAGACTGCTGCTGCTGGTGTTTGGACTTTCTGCACACCGGGGTGCTGCTGTCTTGCACCTCATGAATGTGCTCTGCCCCCTAAAAATATGGAGAATGGGCTAATTCCTGATCAGCATATTTAACTGTTATTCAGGCCTTGATCATGTCCAGATTGGACTACGGCAATGTCCTGTATTTGGGTGTGAGTAAGGAAGTGACCCGTAAGCTGCAAGTGGTCCAAAATTCTGCGGCCAGACTACTATGTCAGCTACCCAGAATGGCCTCCATCTCAGGTCATCTCCGTGATCTTCACTGGCTTAGGGTAGAAAATCGTTCAAAATTCAAAGCCCTCTGCTATATGCATAGGATTAAAATGAATCTAGCACCACATTATCTTAAAGCTTTGGTGCATCCTTACCTTCCCTCTAGACTTCTGCGATCCTCTAACCAATTAAAATTTCAAGTTCCTAAAATCAAACGAGTACGCATGGGCGGACGGTCTTTTGCCTACTTAGCTCCTTCTTTATGGAACTCTCTTCCATTTCAATTACGCCAGGAAACCATCTATCATAAATTTCGTAAGGATTTAAAAACGTGGTTATTCAACCACTAGAGCATGTTCTTTTCTTTAGCACGGGTCCGTAGGCGCCGGGAAACCTCCGGGTAGCTGGACGCCATATAAATTTAATTTAATAATAATAATAATAATTACCTGTTAGTCACTAGTATATGGTACCCAGTGTACCTAGGGCCTGTAATATTAATGTCACTAGTGGACTGCCGCACCCACTGTGACACCACAAAATTTACAATGCAAAGCATGCCGTCAGGCCTGTCCCGTCAACGTGAGCCTGCAGTTTTAAAATTGCAACCCGACATTGGCAAAATAAACCCTTTGCCAGGATTAAACTTTCCTTTTCAACACTTATAAGTTAACCCTAAAATAGGCCCCAAATGCTCATAGGTCAGAGTGCATGATATTTAAAAACTAGTACATGTGTACTTAAGTTTTCCTTGTGCTGGCAGTGAAGACTCTCCAAAATCGTTTTTCACTGTGGGAAGGCTTGCTCTCCCATAGAAAAGCATTGAGTTACATTTTAACGCCTTATAATGTATAACTTCAGTTTGGGAATAGATAGAACCATGATTTAGGGAGTCAAATTAACAGGAATTTAATATCCAATCTGATGCTAAAGTTTGGATCTTAGGTTACTATTTTGAAAACGCTGCATTTAAGAAAAATGTTCTTACCTAAAAGCCACTAGCAGCCCTTTTAGAGATAATCTCTAACTGTTTCATGGCAGACTGCAAAGGGAGCAAAATGACCTTGGCAGGGAGGAGGTGTGACTTCCTCCCGGCAGTATGACCTGGGGGATGTGACCACCAACTGTACAAGCTTCAAAGGGACAGCCCCTGTCGCAGGGAGATGTAACTCATATATAAGCTTGCCCATGCCTTTGTCCAAGTAGCTAGAGTGGCACCAATCCAAGTGGGAGGTAAACGTGTCCCAGAACTGGTTTTGCAGGGGGAGTTGCTCATTTCCCTATACACACCTCATGGCTGTGCCTAGAGCTCTGACCAAGGGAAGAAAGATTCTACTATGTTGGAGTTTGGTAGAGCAGGGCGCTGTGTGATTGCGTAGGGCCAAACCCTCATGAAGTGATTACAAAGTGGGTATCGTTGCCCAAGGAAACATTTTTCCTATTGTTTAGGCAGTCACCACCATTTACAAGCTGCTGCCAGGCATAAAAGTGGCACCCCTGGGTACCTTCCTCAGAACAGCTCTGGACTTGTGGAGGGCAAAATTAGGACTACACCTACTGAACCCTAGAGTTCAGAAAGAGTACTGCAGATACGAAAACCTGTGCAGAGAGTCCCCAAGGGCTGGACCTGCTCCCACTTGTATCCAGGACTGAAGAGGGGTCTCCAAGGCTAGTTGGCTAGCCTCCTGTTAAGCTCCAGGAACACAACAGCTGCAAGAAACCCAAGACTCTGCTTAGTCCAGCTGACCAGTTGCAACTGAATTTGCACTGGACCCTGCTTGTGAGTCCTAGCACCCAAGTGGTACCCAAAAGGCCCTGGACCCTTGGATGGTGAAGAATGGACTCTCTCATCAACAAGAACTGGTAAACTGGACACTTAGAAACTTTTTTGAAGCTTTTGTCCCCCCCCCCCTAAAAAAAACAGCTACCACAGGACTGCTATTGAGCCACAGCATCCAACATGGCATTTCATTGGGGGCCAGATTCAAATTGCTGGTTTGCCCGCTAAAAGAAGTTTGTCTTCTAGAGTTCTAAAAACGTTCTAAGTCCAAAGGTTGAAATCTTCACCGGGAGAAGACACTGGAAGTATCTGACTGATGAGGAACCTGCCCTGGGTCCGACTTTCCAAATTTTCGTGCACTAAGCTTTCCCTCCAAAAGTTAATGGCTTCACCAGGAGTTCATCTGATGGCTACAGGCCTTGTGGAACCCATCACGGGCACAGCCTTCTGCCCTGCCCCACTGTGGATCTTTGACATCCCAAAACGTTTCTAAGTCAGAAGGTAAAACTTTCCACTGGACTGAAATTAGTCCCTGCATTCAACCCGCGCTTTATTGTAGGAAATGGTGTGATGTTCAGATAATGTGTGATGCAGTCCTCAGTAAAGTACATTGTTGCACTTGCTTCCACAGTTTCATACAGGGTGTGATGATCCTGAGGAACCATCACATATCACAGCTATAAAGACAAAATCCCATTTATAGTACTTGACTCATAAGTATATATGCAACACACAGAGACACACACAAAAACACAGAGACACACACATACTCTGCACTGAGCAATATGTGCCTCTGCCTAACAAATCTCATGATTATAATGCATGACTACATAAACAGCACCCAACTTCAGAGTGATCTCATCCTACCGCCCGGGCAATGCTGAAGTACGTTTGAATAATACATTACCTCCTACGTAAAAACACATATAGCATCATCCCTAGTCATTTTCATTGAGGCACATGACATTATAATGTACTCATTCACATATCCATCATAGGGCATAAATAAAATGACATTTAAATAGATACACAGACGATGGCAATGCAATATAGGATTACTGTACCATTGGCAGAACATGAGTCTACATGCAATACTCTCTTCCAGAAACTACTAACTAAATAAACCACTGTAAGGGCACTTAATAGGCACTACCAACCGCAGACTGTAATCGTCGCACTTCGCTCTCCCATTTCCTTTATATAACAATAATTAGTGCACAGACACCCCTGCACCCGCCGTCGTTAGGTGCAACTGCAGGTGCAGAACAACATAATAGAATTAATGGAGTGGTGCACCATAGACAGTAATCATATTCACTACTGTCCAGATAATGAGTCCAGCCAAGTATCCAATTTAGTCATCAGCTTTATTTAGTTGGTACAAACAGAGCATCATCCAGCCAAAGCGTTTCGTTCAGATCAGTTCATTGAACTTCATCAGGGCTATTTATCAATAAACCACATATAAGTGATCCAAAGACATCACGGGCCTCTTACACCAAGAAGCCACGTACCAGAGGAATAAAGTTCTAATATTGCAGGAGTAAAAAGAGCGTTTCTAATGTAACAGAGTAGATGGCCACATGATAATGTAACCGGTGTGATTGCCCAAGCAACAAATACCCGTACACGTTATCAGTCCGAAAAGAAGTGGCAAAGCTTGCCACTTCTTGCGACAGCACTGATTGTGCCACCCACTTAACTAGCACTTTAAACATAGCTCAGGCCTGCTACTGCAGAGCCTGTGTGTGCAGTTCAAGCTGCCATGTCAACCTGGCAAGTTAACCTAATTGCCAGGCCCAAACCTTCCTTTTTATCACATATAAGTTATGTTAGAAATGGGATCTCTGGTTGGCTAAGGCTTGCGCCAAAGCCAGGCAGAGACCACCACTCTAGTCAGGGCAAGGGAGTTACACGCCCAAGATAACCCCTGCTCACCCCCTTGGTAGCTTGGCACGAGCAGTCAGGCCTATCCCGGAGGCAATGTGTAAAGCGTTTGCGCAACACACTCACACAGCAGCAACACACTAGGCACACCACAAAAGGAACTCCACACAAGGTTATATAAAAAATAGCCTTTGTATTGTCATAAATACATTAGAAACATAATCACATAATATATACTGTGCAAACTGGCACTAGGCAATATTCACAGGGGAATTATATACAGGACCAGGCCAATCGGGCCCTGGTCAGACCCATCAGAACAGGTAAGTAAATACAAATATAAAACACCACCAGTAACTACTGGTACAATAATGACCTCAGCATTATCACACTAGGCATAAAAGGCATTAGGCCCCAAACCTCATTAGCATAAATACATTACGCAAAGGGCCTCCCTAGCATAAATCATAGTAGGCATCACATTAGGCCTATACATCACCTAAATCACATTATACATCCGCCATCAGCATAAATGACATGGGGCAATAAATCACATTAGGGCTCGGCGCCCTAACAACCATAAACTGGCCCCAGGCCAGCTGGCCTCTCACAGGGCTCCAATGCCCTATGTCCAACAGAGTCAGGGCTCGGTGCTGTCAATGCAGCAAACACTGTGCGCAAATGCGCAAGCCTAAACGTTGCAGCTGCCCACTAATTGCTGGGCAGCTGGGAAAATGAGCCCTGGCACCACTGTGCCTCTTGGGCCCTCCGCCGGAGCTCTTAAATCTCAAAGGCCCCCGCTGCTCTTCGCAGCAACCACCACTCTCTGGGTTGAGGCACAAATCTACAAGGCCCCCGCATAGTCTCAGGCGGCCCCCACCGGTCCCCCACCCGCTCCTGGCCTCGCACCGACAACAGTGCGGCCCGGAGCGTGTTACCTGGGGCTTCTTTTCCGGTTGCAGGCGATCCTCGGTCAGAGCCCTCCTCGTCCGGCGATGACGCGCTGGTCCGGACTGGGCTTCCTCTCTGCGGTGGCCTGGGCGGCCGACAGACTGCACCCGGGGCTCTGCGGTGAACTCCTTTCTCTTCGCCCGGTCCCAGGAAGACCGGGTCTTCTCACGCAACCTCGCCAGGCGCTGCACGGCTTCCGGGTCACCACAACGGGGCCGCGGCGGTGAATTCAGGCAACGCTTCTCTCGTTGCCTAGCAGCCTCTCCCGCTGGAGCCAATCCCAGCGCGGCTGAAATAATGACGTCGGCGGACCCCGGGTCCGCGGCGGTGAATCGGGATTCAGCAATCTCGGACTTCCCGGGCCAGCGGCGGTGAAGTCCTTACTTTCGGTCGCAGTGCGGGGTGGGCACCCGCCAGAAATCAGCAAACTGCGGGGTAGGCTCCCACTATTACTTTAAGACGCGGGGTGGGCACCCGCTCAGAGTGTATAAAAAAAAGCAGAGATGCGGGGTGGGCACCCGCCAGATCTTAGCAATGCGGGGGAATCCCTACGTCGGGATTCCCTCAAAATCGATCGCAGCTCAGTGCTGCAGGCCCAAAAACGGAAGCGCTCCTCAAGATAAAAATCAAGCGCTCTTCCAAGTAAGCAAGGCGCTTCTTAAAATACAAGCAAAGCGCTAGAGTCCAAAGGTCAGGGATGAAGGGGCAAAGCTGGGCTCAGGCAGGCCAGCACACAGGGCCCTCCAGCAGGGAGGCAGTCCCTCGTGGCGGTTCCTCCTGGAGCCCAGCAGCAGCAGGCCCCCCCAAGTCAGGAACAGCACAAGCACACTGAACATTTTTATGGGGTCACAGCCCCTATATTTATATGCCCTTTTCCTTTGTGACACAGCACAGGGCTTGGGGGAAAACCAGATGCAACTGGTTTGGGGGAGCTTTGGAGCACTTTGTTGTGCTCAGCTCCTCTCCTCTTTGTCAGGTGAGGGCTAGGTGCTCAGACGCACCACAGGGGGCGGAGCCAACATTGTGGAGGGAAGGCACAACCCTATTCAGGTCCCAGGTGCAACTCCTCCCTCCCATCTACATGCAGATCTCCCTATTCACCACTGGGCAGACTCATCTTGGCTCCTGGAGCCAAGCACACCTCCCAGCCCCTGTCACTCACAAAGCCAGACATGCAATTCACATCAGGCAGGCAGACACACAGCACACAGAAATGCCAATTTCTAAAAGTGGCACTTCTCCACTAGTCACAATAAATCTGCGCACACCATTGCGCAGCATTTATTCTCACGAGTTCGCACATACTAAACTCGCCCCTGCACTCCTCTCACACCAGGAATTACCATGGACACACATATCCCCCATGCATTCCTATGGGAGGGCAGGACAATCTCACCACACGCACTCAGAGTGCGCACGCACTTTACACTGGGACACAGTGCTAAAGTGCGCAGAGGCCTAAAACCACCAACACTACACAGGGAAAAGGCTAGGAGACAGGCAAAAAGTTTAAGGGTGAACCTGCAAAAAGGGCCAAGTCCAACACAACCCCCTTCCAGCCAAAACGCAGGGCAGACCAATCACCACTGTGATGGGCTTCCCTGCTTGGGGCGATAGAACACGGACGCGGGCCCGCAACTGCAGGGACACCCTCCTGTTCTACACCACGGTGAACCCATGTGGTTCCTTCTGAAAAAGCTGTCCGGAGCAACTGGGCTACCCCACTGGTACTCCCTAGCTGTCCGTGGCCAGGACCAGGCCCTAGGCCACCCAGATGCCACTGGTCCTTGCCCATTCACAGAGTGGGGGTAGTAACCCCTGGCACATAGTAGCCATTCTCCACTCTTCCCCTCATCAGGGCAGGTCTAGACTGCCACTGATCTTCCAGCCTAGGGTCTGCACCCTCAGGCGGACCAGAAGTCACGGGTGAGGCTCTCCTCCCCCTACCTCTCCTTCTAGGGTCTAGGGTTCTGCCCTCTCCTCCTTGGAGAAGCACCCTCAGAACACAACTCTCCCACCAGTTCAGGACCTCTCTCCCACAACTGGTCTCCCAACCTAGGGTCTAACCCTTCAGGTTGCACCGGGGTCAGAGGCGAGGACTCCCTCCCTCTGCACCCCCTTCCAGAGTTCTGCACCCTCCCAACTGGAGCGGTACCCCTGGAAGATGAACCGGTCAGGACACTGGTTACAGACGTCCTTCCCTCCAGGTCAGGCAGATCCTGAACCTGGCCTCCAAACCTTAGGTCTAAACCCTTTGGCTGAGTACTTGCCTGGCACTCCAGGACTTCTGGGGACTCGCAGAGTAGCCCCCGAGGGTAACACATGACTCATGTGTCGTGTGCCAGTCTGCCTGGCGCTGATCTCCCGTCCCCTGTCCACCTGACAGTGCGCGAAGATCCCCCAGAACAGAAGTGGTGTCACCATGGTCACTCCAAGGAAACTCAGCCCTTCTGGCTGGTCCCTGACCCACTGGTTCTTCCACTGGGGAACACATCCCCCTCTCACCCCTCAATGCGGACTTCTGTACCCTCCCAACTGGAGCGGCACTGCCAGACACCAGAACCACTGGAGCTCTATTTACAGACGCTCCAGGTTCTTCAGACACTAGGAGATCCTCCTCAAATGGACTAACAGGACAGCCTAGGCTCCCAACCTGGTGTTCCCTGAAGAAACCATCCAGGTTCTGAGACTGGGTTTCGGGCACCTGGGGACACTCAGTCCCACACTCACTCCTACTCCACTGAGACAGGACGTGAGCCCCTACACCCCTCCCACTACACTGGGACCTAGCTGGGCTACTCTGAACCTCTTCCCCAATACAGGACTGGAAGATACCTGAGCCACTACTTTTGGGATCACTCCCCAATGCCTCTTTATTTCTGCCTATTTTTCCTTTTTCTTTATCCCTTATTTCCTCCTTTTACCTTTCCCCGCCGCTGCTGCCCCGCGGCCCCTCCCCCCAGCGCGACCGGCCCAATCCAGCTCTTCTCCCCGCTCCCGCCTCCCAGCTGTCCAGCCCTCCCCGACCCCTACTTAATGGCGGCCACTGCGGGACAGGCGAGCAAGACCACTGACTCATTGTCAGTGAAATTGCTCTCCCACCCTCGCAGCTCCACCATTAAGTGAGGCCTGCCCCTGCCCCTGCACTCTCGAGTGTTGGTGATCGAGGCCCTCCTCCACCCGCAGGTTTCCCTGCGCCTCATCCCTGGTGGTCCAGTGGACCTCTGTCTCCTTCCTCTAACTCTGCTCTTTCACTCGTTTTTCTACCTTTTATCTTTCACCTTTCTGCACTTTTCTGCATCTCTGCTCTTTTGTGCCTTATTTCTGCTCATTTTCCCTTCCTCTCGCTCTGCCCTTTCACTTGTTTTCACTCGTTTTTCTACCCTCTTTTATCTCTCACCTTTCTGCACTTTTCTGCATCTCTGCTCTTTTGTGCCTTATTTCTGCTCATTTTCCTTCCTCTCGCTCTGCCCTTTCACTAGTTTTCACTCGTTTTTCTACCCTCTTTTATCTTTCTCCTTTCTGCATCTCTGCTCTTCTGTGCCTTATTTCTGCCTATTTTCCCTTTTTTCTTTATCCCTTATTTCCTCCCTTTACCTTTCCCCGCCGCTGCTGCCCCCGCGGCCCCTCCCCCAGCGCGACCGGCCCAATCCAGCTCCCCTCCCCGCTCCCGCCTCCCAGCTGTCCAGCCCTCCCCGACCCCTACTTAATGGCGGCCACTGCGGGGACAGGCGAGCAAGACCACTGACTCATTGTCAGTGAAATTGCTCTCCCACCCTCGCAGCTCCACCATTAAGTGAGGCCTGCCCCTGCCCCTGCACTCTCGAGTGTTGGTGATCGAGGCCCTCCTCCACCCGCAGGTTTCCCTGCGCCTCATCCCTGGTGGTCCAGTGGACCTCTGTCTCCTTCCTCTAACTCTGCTCTTTCACTCGTTTTTCTACCTTTTATCTTTCACCTTTCTGCACTTTTCTGCATCTCTGCTCTTTTGTGCCTTATTTCTGCTCATTTTCCCTTCCTCTCGCTCTGACCTTTCACTTGTTTTCACTCGTTTTTCTACCCTCTTTTATCTCTCACCTTTCTGCACTTTTCTGCATCTCTGCTCTTTTGTGCCTTATTTCTGCTCACTTTCCCTTCCTCTCGCTCTGCCCTTTCACTAGTTTTCACTCGTTTTTCTACCCTCTTTTATCTTTCTCCTTTCTGCATCTCTGCTCTTCTGTGCCTTATTTCTGCCTATTTTCCCTTTTTTCTTTGTCCCTTATTTCCTCCCTTTACCTTTCCCCGCCGCTGCTGCCCCCGCGGCCCCTCCCCCCAGCGCGACCGGCCCAATCCAGCTCCCCTCCCCGCTCCCGCCTCCCAGCTGTCCAGCCCTCCTCGACCCCTACTTAATGGCGGCCACTGCGGGGACAGGCGAGCAAGACCACTGACTCATTGTCAGTGAAATTGCTCTCCCACCCTCGCAGCTCCACCATTAAGTGAGGCCTGCCCCTGCCCCTGCACTCTCGAGTGTTGGTGATCGAGGCCCTCCTCCACCCGCAGGTTTCCCTGCGCCTCATCCCTGGTGGTCCAGTGGACCTCTGTCTCCTTCCTCTAACTCTGCTCTTTCACTCGTTTTTCTACCTTTTATCTTTCACCTTTCTGCACTTTTCTGCATCTCTGCTCTTTTGTGCCTTATTTCTGCTCATTTTCCCTTCCTCTCGCTCTGCCCTTTCACTTGTTTTCACTCGTTTTTCTACCCTCTTTTATCTCTCACCTTTCTGCACTTTTCTGCATCTCTGCTCTTTTGTGCCTTATTTCTGCTCATTTTCCCTTCCTCTCGCTCTGCCCTTTCACTAGTTTTCACTCGTTTTTCTACCCTCTTTTATCTTTCTCCTTTCTGCATCTCTGCTCTTCTGTGCCTTATTTATGCCCATTTTCCCTTTTTTCTTTGTCCCTTATTTCCTCCCTTTACCTTTCCCCGCCGCTGCTGCCCCCGCGGCCCCTCCCCCCCAGCGCGACCGGCCCAATCCAGCTCCCCTCCCCGCTCCCACCTCCCAACTGTCCAGTCCTCCCCGACCCCTACTTAATGGCGGCCACTGCGGGGACAGGCGAGCAAGACCACTGACTCATTGTCAGTGAAATTGCTCTCCCACCCTCGAAGCTCCACCATTAAGTGAGGCCTGCCCCTGCCCCTGCACTCTCGAGTGTTGGTGATCGAGGCCCTCCTCCACCCGCAGGTTTCCCTGCGCCTCATCCCTGGTGGTCCAGTGGACCTCTGTCTCCTTCCTCTAACTCTGCTCTTTCACTCGTTTTTCTACCTTTTATCTTTCACCTTTCTGCACTTTTCTGCATCTCTGCTCTTTTGTGCCTTATTTCTGCTCATTTTCCCTTCCTCTCGCTCTGCCCTTTCACTTGTTTTCACTCGTTTTTCTACCCTCTTTTATCTCTCACCTTTCTGCACTTTTCTGCATCTCTGCTCTTTTGTGCCTTATTTCTGCTCATTTTCCCTTCCTCTCGCTCTGCCCTTTCACTAGTTTTCACTCGTTTTCTACCCTCTTTTATCTTTCTCCTTTCTGCATCTCTGCTCTTCTGTGCCTTATTTCTGCCTATTTTCCCTTTTTTCTTTATCCCTTATTTCCTCCCTTTACCTTTCCCCGCCGCTGCTGCTGCCCCCGCGGCCCCTCCCCCCCAGCGCGACCGGCCCAATCCAGCTCCCCTCCCCGCCTCCCAGCTGTCCAGCCCTCCCCGACCCCTACTTAATGGCGGCCACTGCGCGGCCACTGCGCGGCCGCGGGCTGCGGGCGCGCCAAAGGCAAGCCCATCTGCGCCCGTCCGCGACCAGCGCCAGGAACCCTGGACCTCCGCCCCGCCAACGCTACGACCCAGCAGCACTCCACGCACTCAACCCAGGCCGCAACAACAACTGCAAGCTAGCATCACCAGCCGACTCCCACGGACCCTTCAGCTGTCACCGCTGCCGGCACACCTGCAGCACCGCCAAGAACACGGATCCAGCACAACCCGCCCACAAGAACACAACCAAAGCGAAGACCCTGCAATGCATCCTCCTCAACGTCCGATCCCTCCACAAACACGCCACAGAAATCTGGGACCTCCTCGACAGCACCACCCCGGACGTAGCGTTCTTCACCGAAACCTGGACCAACACCACCTCGGGACCGGACATCGCCATCGCCATCCCCCAAGGATACAAGATATCCAGGAAGGACCGCCCCACCCGCCCAGGAGGAGGAATCGCCATCGTCCACAAATCCAGCCTCCGCCTGAGCACACTCCCTGATGAGCCCACAGAACTGATGGAACACCTTCACTTCAAGATACTGGCCAGCCCCACCGCCACCCTCCGAGGAACCCTCATCTACCGACCCCCTGGACCCCGCGGACCCTTCGCCAACTCCATCACGGACATTATCTCCCCGCAGGCCATCGCATCCACCAACTACACCCTGCTGGGAGACCTCAACTTCCACCTCGACAACCAACTGGACCCCAACACCACATCCCTCCTGGACAACCTCCACAACATTGGACTGCGCCAGATCGTGACCGAGCCCACGCACTCAGCAGGCCACACCCTCGACCCCCTCTTCACTACAGGAACCTCCATCACCTTCAGCCACACCACCGAACTCCCATGGACCGACCATCGTTGCGTCCACTTCATCTTCAGAACACCCACCATCCACAGACACCAGCACCTGCTTCCACGAAGAAACTGGACCAAAATCACTGACGACCAGCTCACCTCCTCACTCAACAACTCCACCCCAACCATCGCGGAAAACGACGACCCCAACACCGCAGCCCGAACCCTGCATAGATGGATCTCGGACAGCACCAACACCATAGCCCCCTCAAGAAAAACAACAATACCCGCGCCAAGAAAGCCAGATGGTTTACCACCGAACTTCGAGAGTCCAGAAGCACATGCCGCCGCCTTGAAAAGGCCTGGAGGAACACCAAATCCACAGAAGCCCACGACAACTTCAGAGCCGCCACCAACGCCCACCATCAACTCATCAGAGAAACGAGGAAAAAGCGATTGAAGACAGAATCTCCACCCACGCGCACAACAGCAAGGAACTCTTCAGCATCATCAAGGAGTTCGCCCAACCCACTAGCGAGTCTACCGACATCCCTCCCTCACAAGACCTCTGCGACAAACTCAGCACCTTTTTCCACCACAAAATCAAGAGCATCTACGACAACTTCGACGAAGACAACCAACACACTGAACCCTCACCAACCACCCCTGACACCCAGAAACCAGCGATTGACGACTGGACAGCCCTCACCACCGAAGACACACTGAAGACAATGAAGTCCATCCACTTAGGGGCCCCCACGGACCCCTGCCCCCACCACATCTTCAACAGAGCCGCCGACACCATCGCACCCATGCTCCGCCACACCAATAAACCGCTCCCTGGCGACCGCCTCGTTCCCCGACGACTGGAAACACGCCGAGGTCAACCCCCTCCTAAAGAAACCCTCAGCGGACCCCACCGACCTCAAAAACTACAGACCCATCTCCCTGCTCCCGTTCACAGCGAAAGTCATCAACATCCAACTCGCCACATTCATTGAAGAACACAACATCCTCGACTCCTCCCAATCCGGCTTCAGAAAAAACCACAGTACGGAAACCACCCTCCTCGCCGCAACAGACGACATCCGCACCCTACTGGACAAAGGAGAAACAGTAGCCCTCATCCTCCTCGACCTATCAGCGGCGTTCGACACCGCACCCTAATACGCAGACTCTACGGCGCAGGAATCCAGGACAAGGCCCTCGACTGGATCCGCTCCTTCCTCTCCGGCAGGACGCAGCGGGTCAGACTCCCCCCTTTCCTCTCGGACCCCACACCTACCACCTGCGGAGTCCCCCAGGGCTCCTCCCTCAGCCCGACGCTCTTCAACGTCTACATGGCTCCACTCGCCCCCATCGTCAGAACCTACGGACTCAACATCGTGTCATACGCAGATGACACCCAGCTCATCCTCTCCCTATCCAACGAGCCCAACACCGCCAGACGCAACTTTCGAGAAGGCATGGAAGCCATCGCCAAATGGATGAAAAACAGCTGCCTACAACTAAACACCAACAAAACAGAAGTACTCATCATGGGCCCAAAACCGGTTGCCTGGAGCGACACCTGGTGGCCCCCCGCCCTCGGAAACCCGCCAACCCCCACGGACCACGCACGCAACCTGGGAATCATCCTGGACTCAGAGCTCAAAATGGACCGCCAAATCAACTCTGTCTCGTCTTCCTGCTTCCACACCCTCCGCCTCCTTCGTAAGACCTTCAAATGGATCCCCCTCGAACACCGAAAGACCGTCACTCACACCCTGGTCACCAGCAGACTCGACTACGGCAACGCACTCTACGCCGGAATAAACAAAAACCTCACCAGCAAGCTACAGAACATCCAGAACGCCGCCGCAAGACTGGTCCTCAACCTGCCAAAACACTGCCACATCTCCCAGCACCTGCGCACACTCCACTGGCTCCCTGTCGAGGCGAGAATCACCTTCAAGATGCTCACCCACGCACACAAGGCCCTCCACGGCACCGGACCAGCATACCTGAACAGCCGACTCAAATTCCACGCACCCCAAAGGACATTACGATCAGCCCAGCTCTCCTACGCCGTGGTCCCCCGCACCAGAAAGACCAGATCGGGAGGCCGCTCCTTCTCCTTCCTCGCGGCCAAAGCATGGAATGCCCTTCCGCTCCACCTCAGACAGACAACATCGCTCCACATCTTTGCAAGAAACCTCAAAACCTGGCTCTTCGACAGACCCTCTCCTTGATGGATGGAACCTGCACCCCCCCCCCTAGCGCCTTGAGACCCTTACGGGTGAGTAGTCGCGCTTTAACAAACCCCTGATTGATTGATTGATCTTCAGAACCTCAGGCACTTTCCCAGAGGTCTGCTTCCCATGCAAGATCCCAGGGGTTAGGGTGCCCACACTCCAACAGGTGTTGGCGCAACCCCGGAAAACAACAACTGAGCAGGTGCTCTCTGATAACCAGATTGAACAGTCCTTCAAAATCCTGTTCCGTATTAACTGTCACCCAATCAGCCAGTGCATCATTACAGTCATCCGCAAACTGCCCCCAAGACTGGTGAGACAGTTTCTTACTGCCCCTGAACTTCAACCTGTACTCCTCTTCTTGGGAACAAGGTGCCATACTTTGGGAACTGGGAATGGGACTTCCTGCACTGGACTCCATATTGCTGCCACCACTGGATCCCACCCTTACTGGTGAATCCAGACAACTAAAACTACACTCAGAGGACGTACCAAGAGCTAATTTCTCCTTGGTGAAGGCCCTCTCAGCCTCCGCCATCCTCTCCTGTGCTAGGACCCTCTCGGTCTCTAGCTTTTTCTCCTCCACACTCAGCTGCGCTATCTCCTTGGTATGCTCTAACCTGAGCTTCTCCAAAGCCAGCTGATACTCCCTTTCTTCCCTCCTATCTACCCACTCCTCTGGGGATAGGGAAAGGGATGGGGCGCTGCCCCAGACACTGGACCCAGCAAGGGACTCCCTACCTATGGGTTCTCCGCTATCTACTGGTGTCCCTGTCCTGTCATTTTCTTCCTCCTCTTCAGATTCCTCAGGGCTCCCTCAGACCCACCACCCTCTTGGCGTGCGGCCAGGGCCCTCTTCTCCTCATTGCGCTCACAGTCCCATTCATCCTTTTGCCATTGGATCAGGTTTTCCCTAAATTTTGACTGGGTGTCTGACCCACTCACTGCTATGTCTCTGTCCTCACAGAACTCCACTAACTCCCACATACTGTATCTAAACAGACCACAAAAATTAAAAGCAGACTCCATTTTGGCAGGACGCTCAGGGATACGTGCAACACAGGAGACCTAGGTGTCTGAGCTGAAGCAAGAGTATACAATTTACAAATGACACTTTTAGGAGAAGAATTAAAATAAAACTCAGAACAATAATCCCCAAACACGTGATTATCTAAATGCAGAGTTTGTAGTGCAACCAGTTGTCGCTGTGGTACTGCGCAAACGCAAGTCCTATCCTCACCGCTGACAACCAATGTTAGAAATGGGATCTCTGGTTGGCTAAGGCTTGCGCCAAAGCCAGGCAGAGACCACCACTCTAGTCAGGGCAAGGGAGTTACACGCCCAACATAACCCCTGCTCACCCCCTTGGTAGCTTGTCACGAGCAGTCAGGCCTATCCCGGAGGCAATGTGTAAAGCGTTTGTGCAACACACTCACACAGCAGCAACACACTAGGCACACCACAAAAGGAACTCCACACAAGGTTATATAAAAAATAGCCTTTGTATTGTCATAAATACATTAGAAACATAATCACATAATATACACTGTGCCAACTGGCACTAGGCAATATTCACAGGGGAATTATATACAGGACCAGGCCAATCGGGCCCTGGTCAGACCCATCAGAACAGGTAAGTAAATACAAATATAAAACACCACCAGTAACTACTGGTACAATAATGACCTCAACATTATCACACCAGGCATAAAAGGCATTAGGCCCCAAACCTCATTAGCATAAACACATTACGCAAAGGGCCTCCCTAGCATAAATCATAGTAGGCATCACATTAGGCCTATACATCACCTAAATCACATTATACATCCGCCATCAGCATAAATGACATGGGGCAATAAATCACATTAGGGCTCGGCGCCCTAACAACCATAAACTGGCCCCAGGCCAGCTGGCCTCTCACAGGGCTCCAATGCCCTATGTCCAACAGAGTCAGGGCTCGGTGCTGTCAATGCAGCAAACACTGTGCGCAAATGCGCAAGCCTAAACGTTGCAGCTGCCCACTAATTGCTGGGCAGCTGGGAAAATGAGCCCTGGCACCACTGTGCCTCTTGGGCCCTCCGCCGGAGCTCTTAAATCTCAAAGGCCCCCGCTGCTCTTCGCAGCAACCACCACTCTCTGGGTTGAGGCACAAATCTACAAGGCCCCCGCTTAGTCTCAGGTGACCCCCACCGGTCCCCCACCCGCTCCTGGCCTCGCACCGACAACAGCGCGGCCCGGAGCGTGTTACCTGGGGCTTCTTTTCCGGTTGCAGGCGATCCTCGGTCAGAGCCCTCCTCGTCCGGCGATGACGCGCTGGTCCGGACTGGGCTTCCTCTCTGCGGTGGCCTGGGCGGCCGACAGACTGCACCCGGGGCTCTGCGGTGAACTCCTTTCTCTTCGCCCGGTCCCAGGAAGACCGGGTCTTCTCACGCAACCTCGCCAGGCGCTGCACGGCCTCCGGGTCACCACAACGGGGCCGCGACGGTGAATTCAGGCAACGCTTCTCTCGTTGCCTAGCAGCCTCTCCCGCTGGAGCCAATCCCAGCGCGGCTGAAATAATGACGTCGGCGGACCCCGGGTCCGCAGCGGTGAATCGGGATTCAGCAATCTCGGACTTCCCGGGCCAGCGGCGGTGAAGTCCTTACTTTCGGTTGCAGTGCGGGGTGGGCACCCGCCAGAAATCAGCAAACTGCGGGGTAGGCTCACACTATTACTTTAAGACGCGGGGTGGGCACCCGCTCAGAGTGTATAAAAAAAAGCAGAGATGCGGGGTGGGCACCCGCCAGATCTTAGCAATGCGGGGGAATCCCTACGTCGGGATTCCCTCAAAATCGATCGCAGCTCAGTGCTGCAGGCCCAAAAACGGAAGCGCTCCTCAAGATAAAAATCAAGCGCTCTTCCAAGTAAGCAAGGAGCTTCTTAAAATACAAGCAAAGCGCTAGAGTCCAAAGGTCAGGGATGAAGGGGCAAAGCTGGGCTCAGGCAGGCCAGCACACAGGGCCCTCCAGCAGGGAGGCAGTCCCTCGTGGCGGTTCCTCCTGGAGCCCAGCAGCAGCAGGCCCCCCCAAGTCAGGAACAGCACAAGCACACTGAACATTTTTATGGGGTCACAGCCCCTATATTTATATGCCCTTTTCCTTTGTGACACAGCACAGGGCTTGGGGGAAAACCAGATGCAACTGGTTTGGGGGAGCTTTGGAGCACTTTGTCAGGTGGGGGCTAGGTGCTCAGACGCACCACAGGGGGCGGAGCCAGCATTGTGGAGGGAAGGCACAACCCTATTCAGGTCCGAGGTGCAACTCCTCCCTCCCATCTACATGCAGATCTCCCTATTCACCACTGGGCAGACTCATCTTGGCTCCTGGAGCCAAGCACACCTCCCAGCCCCTGTCACTCACAAAGCCAGACATGCAATTCACATCAGGCAGGCAGACACACAGCACACAGAAATGCCAACTTCTAAAAGTGGCACTTCTCCACTAGTCACAATAAATCTGCGCACACCATTGCGCAGCATTTATTCTCACGAGTTCGCACATACTAAACTCGCCCCTGCACTCCTCTCACACCAGGAATTACCATGGACACACATCTCCCCCATGCATTCCTATGGGAGGGCAGGACAATCTCACCACACGCACTCAGAGTGCGCACGCACTTTACACTGGGACACAGCGCTAAAGTGCGCAGAGGCCTAAAACCACCAACACTACACAGGGAAAAGGCTAGGAGACAGGCAAAAAGTTTAGGGGTGAACCTGCAAAAAGGGCCAAGTCCAACAAGTCACCTCTAAGGTAGGCCCTGGCAGCCCAAAGGGCAGGGTGCAGTGTATTTAAAAAGTAGGACATGTACATTTACGTTTTACATGTCCGGTAGTGAAATGCTCTTAAATTCGTTTTTCACTACTGCACGGCCTGTCTCTCCCATAGGTTAACATGGGGACTGATTTATAACATTTTATAAGTGCAGTTTCCCATTGGGACAAGGTAGGAAAATCATATTTGGTGTCTCTGGACTCACAATTTAAAAACACAACTTATGGTGAAGTTGGTTTTTAAATTGCAGTTCTGAAAAAGCCACTTTTAGAAAGTTTCTTACTTAAACGATTTGGTGCCTTCTACCTGTCCCTGGAATACACATCTGGGGTGGGTGACATCCGTCTTCCTATATTCACTCTAGACAGCCACACACAAAGGCAGAGTAGGTGAGACTGAACAGCCATTTGCATGTTGATGGATCATCCTGAGGTAGTATGAGAGGTAGTAGCTGACACTTTCACCTGAATAGGGCTGTGCCTTTCCCAACACAAAGGGTTGTATACCCCCCCTGTAGTGAGTATGGGGCCAGGGCAGGAAAGGCAGGGCATTGTGCACATCAAAGCATATCTTTGAAGCATCTCTACTCCAAAGGCCAAATTGGGTATAGGTACTGGACCTCAGACACCATGAAAAGGGAGCTTTGCTGGAACCAAGGACATTCTGCCAGGAAGAAGAGCTGCTGTGCTGTAGAAGGGATTGGCACTTTGCTAACTGCTTTGCTGTGTTGGCCTGCTGCCTGCTGATTGCTGTGCTGCATGAGGTACCCCCACTATGCTACCTGCTTTGCTGTGTTGGTCTGCTGCCTGATGCTTCTTTACCGGGAGTGAGAAGGACTGGACCTGCTCTCTACATCCTTACACCCAAGTTCTCCATGGGATTGCTGACTTACGTCCTGGTCTTGAAGTCTCAGGGACATCAAAGACTTCCTTTAACTCTGCTTCAGCTGCTTGACTCTGCCAACCATGAGTCCTGCCCTGCCAAGAGGTGCCAATCCAGACCTGGGCCTTGAAAGAGGGTCATGCAGCTGCTTTGCTGCAAGAATTGACGCAGTGATGACTTTGCGTCGATTGGAAGCAACGCACTGCCCTTCGATGCCGACGCAGAGCCCATCTGACGACATCCCTGCACGGCTCAATGACGACGTGGAACCCGACTGCGAGGCTTGACATCTACGCATCTGCCAGACTGCGTAAATCGGAACTGACGCAGCAAGTCTTCAACGCCGATGCTTGCTCCATTCAAGGTACTTTTTCAGCGAGCCCAGTATGGCTCGTGTATCCAGCCTGCCCTCCATCACGATCGGCCTGAATATTTGGATTTACCCTGGTCCCGGGTGATCTCAAGTAATCCCTAAGCGCTGTTGACTTATAAGCACTTTAATGCAGCTCATTCTTTAGAAAATCATATTTCAAGTTCATTTTGGTCTTGTTTCACTCAGATAACTAATCTCTATTTTTCTAAACTGGTGTGGAGTATTTTTGTGGTGTTTTCACTGTGTTATTGTAATTGAAGTGTGCACAAATACTTTACACATTGCCACTTAAGTTAAGCCTGACTACTCTGTACCAAGCTACCGGAGGGTGGGCACAGGTTAATTTAGGTTGTGTATCTAACTTACCCTGACTAGGATTGTGGTCCCTACTTGGACAGGGTGCAAACCTCTGCCAACTAGAGACCCAATTTCTAACAATAATCCTTTCACAAGTCCTCCGGAGACATCATTTGTTGTCATCTGCATTTATTTGTTTGCTCACATGCTTCACATTTGTATGCTGACACAGCTAAATAAATCACCAATGAGACTGCCAATCAACAGAAGTTGATAAAGGGTAGTCAAATGTGCATGAAACATGGACAGAACCAAAACATTAGGCAGCATAAGAGAACTGGAACAAATGGTGTTATGAGTACTAAAAAGTCAAAATATTTTGGGACCCAGAAAAGCTGACAACAATGTACATATTGAAAAACTGCACAGGTAGATTTGTTGAATGCTAAGGGAAGCAAAGTACCAGGACTAGGGAAAACAGCATGAGATGATGAAAGTAATGCATCCCCACCATTTTGGTAAATTTGCTTTATGTATAGGGCAACTGAGACAGCACAATACAAGAATGGATGTTGAGTAGCTTCAGAGGGAAATACAAAGATAGAAAATGAAAACAAATGGGCAAAAGGACAGTTAAGAAACTGGATTGGATAGCTACCGGCAAAAACATCATCAGCAGCATAAGGCTCCACGAAACACTGATTCACCTAAGGAAATAAGAAACCAGATTTAAAGCGCTAAAAGCCCTAGCGAAAGACGTTTTTACTAAAACTGTTAAAAAATGGACCAGGCCTGCCTTCAGTAATTATGTGTTGGGATGCATTGCTTGTTTTGGGGGGGCAACTGTTAGAACTGTCAGCCTTAGGGTGGTCTTCTCCCAAACCTTTTGCCTTCCTCCTCCATTTTTTGCTGATCTTGTTTTTGCTGGCCTTAGAACTCTGCACGCTTTACCACTGCTAACCAGTGCTAAAGTGCATGTGCTCACTCCTTAAAACATAGTAACATTCACTTATCCCCAACTGGCATATTTAATTTACTTTTAAGTCTCTAGTAAAGTGGCACTACACGTGCCCAGGGCCTGGAAATTAAACGTTACTAGTGGGCCTGCAGGATTGATTGTGCCACCCTCTTAAGTAGCTTGTGTGTGCAGTTTGTAACTGCTATTTTAACCTGGGAAAATACCCCTTTTGCCAGCGCCAAACCTTCATTTTTAATACATATAAATCACCTCTAGGGTTAGCCCTGGACAGCCCAGAGGGCATGGTGCAGTGTATTTAACAAGTTGGAATAGGATAACATTGGAGTTACTGTGTTACATTTAATAAGCTGTCATTTACAAATGGGAACAGGTAACCAGTTCATGTTTAGTGTCTTTGAAATAGTACTGAAAATTCCTCCTTTATGGTGAAGTCGGATTTAAAATTACGATTTTGAAAATGCCACTTTTAGAAAGTTGGCATTTTCCTGCATTAGCCATTTAGTGCTTGTAGCCTGTACCTGAGTCACAAGACTGGGTGTAGCTAACAGTCTAGCTCAGTGTATTCCTCCTAGACAGCTACACACATAGAGAGCTTAGGTGTGCCTGGATGGGCCATGTCAGGATGGGAGGGAGGAACAGGGCACAACCCCACCCCTACTTGAATAGGCTGTGTCCTGCCTCCACATAAAGGCCTGCATGCCCTCTACAGTTAGTCTAGAGCCAAAACAGGGAGGGCCGGATGCTTGGGCGTCTTCAATGGGAAACCTCTATCAGCTTTTCCTCCACTTTAAATGCACAACTGAGTATAAAGACCACAGACACCAACTCTTCAGTACAATTCTGGACCTGTGGATGCTCTGCCAGGAAGAAGGACTGCTGTGCTGCTGCAAAGACTGCCACTCTGCTGGACTGCTGCCCTGCTGGACTGATGCCCTGCTGGAATTTTGCCTTGCTGGACTGCTGCCTTGCTGTGCTGAACTGTTCCCTGCTGCCCTCTTGCCTAGGTGAGTAGGACTGGAACTGTGTCTCTGAACCCAGGGCCCCAGAGTGAGTCCAATGGCTGGTTGGCTAGCCTCCTGATCAGAAGTCTCAGGACATAACAGGCTTCCAACAACCTTAAACCCAGCACCTTGACTCTACCATCTATGAGTCCTACCCTCCCAAGTGGTGTCACCCCAGTCCTGGATCCTTGGAAGTGGGTCTGAAGGTGCTCTGCCAAACCCAGATGTGGTCCCCATCAGAACCGACATGAAGCAACACAAAGCGCCGCCGCACAGCTGCCAGTCTCATTGGAATCGATGCAGAGCGACGCAAAGTCTCGCCACAGAGCTGCCAGCTCATCGGAACCAATGCAAAGTGACTCAAACCCCCACAAAGCTTCACTGCACAGCTCACCAGAACTGACACAAAGCGCAGCCATTCAGCGCAAAGCCTCACCACACATCTTCCTCAGGACCAACGCCGGGTGACTCAAATTCTCGCAAAGCGATGCCGCACTGATCACGCTCCACAATTTAAGGTACTGTGTTCAGTGGACCTAAGTGGCCCGTGTAGCCAACCCATGCTCTATCGTGGTTGGCCTGAACTCATGACTTTGTCCTGGTCCGGCCCGACCAGATAAAATCTTTCAAACTGCATATCTCTGGTTTTACTGATTGGATTTTAGTCATTTTGGTCTTGTTTTATTTAACAATTTTTACTTTATTTTTCTATATTGGTGTAGGATCCTTTTGTGGCGTGTTTTCACTATGTTATTGTTTGAAGTGTTTCACAAATACTTTACTCATTCCCTCTGAGTTAAGCTTGACTGCTCTGTGACAACCTACCCAAGGGTTGGACACAGGTTAATTTAGGGTTTGCTTGTGACTTCATCCTGAGAAGAATTGTGGTTGCTGCTTGAGAAGGGTCAGACCACCCTCAACCAGTAATCCGATTTATTACACTGGTGTTCAGTGGTGAGGACTTGGACATGCCCAACAGTAATTCTGTGTTACACTACCACCCCACATAAATCATTTAAGACCATTTAGATTTTTTAAATTCTCCATGATTGTCTTATTTTTGCTTTTCCAAATCTACCCTCAATCCTACTACTGGACTGTCTCAAACCATACCGGCAGCAATGGTGTTTGAACTGGCCAACCGGAAAAGTTACACAGTGGCTGAGCTTAAACAGTTCTGCAAGGAAAGGTGTCTACAAATGAAGAAGGGCACCAAAAAGTTGGAGCTGCATAAAGCGGGCTTGGACAGAGGTCCACCAGTTGACAACAGCCTCAGAGGAACAGGATGAAGAGTATGATGTGAATGAGCAGGATAAGGACCTGGGCATCAGCCCTGAGTTGCAGCCTTCAGTGAAGGAGGATAATGTCACTCCTGGATTAGAACCTCCTGCCAATTAGAACTCTCAGTTGTCCCTTCCTGCACAAAAACACCATGGTGCAAGAGTGCATGCATTGGCGCTAGGCTGCACTTTGTGCTCCAGCAGAGGGAGAGAGCAGGAATGAGCCATAGCTTAGTAGATAGGGCACATTCCTGCAGTCTCCCTGTCACACAATGCAGCTCAGCAAGGTGTCTTGCTGCGCTGCATGACTTGTTTGTAAATCTGGGCCTAAGTCTTTTCCAGGTTTTAGAGCAGTAAGCTTTATTTCATTCAGATTTGTAGGTGAGAGATGGAATTTTTCAGCATTCAAAAAATCTTAAATGTTTGAAGTTTTTAGATATGATTGGAAATGATCCATATATTGGTGCAGATTGATATCAGAGTTTTTCAGAATCAGGTCTAGTATATCCATATAGGAGGTAAAATAGAGTCTTGTGGAACCACCACTACTCATTTCTGCAGCACATGATTTCAGATTGTTACTAAGCCTGGGCTGAAATCGTGGAGTGCTGCGTAGCGGAACTCCATGAAGTGACAAAATAACTCCACCAAGCTACGCGGAGTTCCGCGAGCGGTGGAGTGGGTTACCCCGTGCCGTTCACACTGATTTTTAGTGCCGGGTGTTTGTCCCACACAAACGGCATCTCGCACAGTGCAAGAGGGCACTGCTTCTTTCCGGCTCTTAAGTAGAAGTTCTACTCGAGCGGCAGCTTCCTTAACGCAAATGGAACGTAGCAACCATCCACGACCACCCGTGTTGAGAAATCTCACTGGGAAGTGGTCTAGCTTTGGATTTTCCTCGCTCAAGTTTTTCAGACCTCCATGAGCTCCGCAGAGCGCCAAGTGCAAAAAACTCTGCAAACTCCACGAATGGAGCAGGGTTTACCGCCCAGGCTTACCATGAGGGGTCTGCCCTTGAGGAACGAAGAAAACCATTTCAGAACATTTCCCCTACAGCTTATGGGATGCTTCTGAATTGAGATAAGTCTACCATGATCAATTGTGTCAAAGGCTGGAGATGTGCCGATGAAAGTGACTAGACGTCACACTTCAGTCAAGAATCTGATAGACAACAATCAGGAAATGTAAGGTTGCTGGCTCAGTGCTACGTATGGCACTGAAACCAAATTGCTGGCAAGTTATTGGGCGTCCCTTTACAAAGACTGCATTTAGCTGATTTGCCACTCCATTCTCCATAGATTTTTGGGTAAGGGGATTTTGGGGACTGGTCAAAAGTTGGATGAATTTAATGGGTCCGAGTTGGACGTCTTGAGCAAATGAGATATTTGACTAACTTGTAATGAAAATGAAAACATTTCTTGGCACAAAGAGGCTTGATTAGCTCAAACCAGACAAACCTGAAACAGGGAGAAACTGTCCCTAATGATCTTGGCTGAATGGGGTGTTGCACTGGTTCCACAAACTCCGGACTTGATAAATACGGCCTGGAGGCCCCAGTCTGTACAAATAGAGGGGCAAGGGTTGTGGGAAGCCCAGCCCCCAGTCCTTGCAGCAGCACAAGGGCAGATAAAGCTCTCCTGGACAAGTACAAGCCTGCACTGGACATCAGATCTCCCATACCTCCCTCCAACCCCATACTGGTCCTCCCACTAACTCTTTCTACCTGTTCTGAGCAGGAGAAAATCTCAAATAGGGTTCCCCTTGAAATCTGGTCAAAACCTACATTGAAAGGGCCCAGTATTATAGGATCTGAGCAGTTAATCCCCAGTCTGAGGTATAAACTTATCATCACTAGAATTCGGTGCAGGGTTACCCAACATAATTGTAAGTTTTGCACCCCTGGCAGCCCTGCATCACATCCTAGGACCTTGGACCCATATTTATCATGGGTTTGCTTTGCCCTTGCACCACGCAAGGATGCCCAAGGGTGACACAAAACCTAGAATGATATTTACCAAGTCACACAAGGCTTGGTAAATGTGGAGTAATGCAAGGCAGAACAAGTCAAAATGCTACGCTTCCCCAGGGGAGGCGTAATGAGGAGAAATATGTTTAGTTCTCCTCGTTTTTTGCTCATTCTATATGTGCTGCATCTGAGGATTGTTTTTGTGCAAGAACGTGTTCCTTCCATATATAAAAATACATTTCCTGCCTACAATGCAGGCACCCTTGCACAATGGTAGGCAGCACATTGTGCGCCAGTGCAGGCAGAGCACAGGAATGCACTATATATGGTAAACACAGTACATTCCTACCCCCTCCCTTTCATGCAGTGCATCACAGCAAGGTGGCTTGCTGCATTGCATTGGGTGAAAATTTGATAAATACGCCCCTTAGTCTTTAGTAATGAAAACTAGCACTGAAAAGTCCAACATCTAGAAGGATGCAGGGACACTGTCACATACCTGTTTGATGTAGAAATGCTTTATGTAGTTAGGTGCATGATATGGTAACCATGAAGGAAAACAATATGTAAGCTCATAACAGGGCTAAAGGCAATAATTGGTTGGCTTGGGATTCTTGATGGTCTTCAATAGGTCACTGGGAGAAAGGGCAACATTCTTTTCAATACTATGTGAGCAGAAAAGCCACACCCGCAGGGAATTTTGCCACAAGGTGGTTGCTCTGGATATCACAGCCATGCTTAGGCATTGCCACAACAGCATAGATCTTCTCAATTGTGTAGAACATGGACAATTCAAGATCACTTACCATCCTTGCTTTTATGTAAAGGAACATGCACACAGTGCCTGACATCCCTGTGACAGGTCAGAGATGTCTGATGGCAAGGCAGCTGAGGCTCCATCTTTGATAACTCTGTGCTTCCATCACTCCTAAGTGACGTGGTCAAGCCACGGGTTTTGTAGGGCAGGGACCCTCAGTTTTATGCAGGCATCCCTCTTTGTTAAACTCTAAATGAGTCTGCTGATCCTGATTTCAAGCAATATATTGGCAAAAGTCACACAATTGCTTCATCAGATGATGAAAGAACATACAACACTAGGGTGACAGTTATTGTTCTTGATGACTCATGAAATGTGAAATGCTAAAGGATTCTCATATTGGAGATTAGGGGGTCATATGGTATGTAGATGCTGGCATCAGAAAGACTTTGGGAATCCCAGGCGAGACCACTATCTTGCTTACTGTCGAGTGATAAGCATAAAAACCAACAGCAAAGTGAGAGGGGTTAGCCAGAGGAAAGAGTGTTTTTACTTGCATGTCAGGTGGAAAGCACTTCATCAATGAGGTTTCAGCGCTGATGGCAGCTACACAGCTTGGCAAAGGAGTGGGTCAAAAGGCTTTCTGCCAAGTTCCATTGCAGAGTTAGCTGAACATAGTGAGACGAAGGTAACATATCCTGCAGATTGCAGTGATTAGACTTGCAACAAAACCCAGAAGGAATGGACAGCATGACATTTTCTCTCAGTTGCATACATATGTATTGTTTCTGGAAGTTCCAGATTGTGTGGTCATGTTTCTTCTTTGGCATGCATATCACCTTTGCAGAGATAGCTACTGTACAACTAAAGACCTTTCTGTGGCACTGCAGAGCCTATCTTTCATCCTTTAAACATGACTGCTCAGTGTCCCACCTGTAGATCTTTGATCATTGACTGTGCATCAAGTTTATATGCCCCCTCTACCACAAACAGAAGATCCTGCCCTCTTTGCTAGCTCCTACAATTTCCTGTAAAAGCACATCCTAATAGTTTAAGGACTCCTTTGTCATCTTCACATGCTGTCACCATTAGTTTGTCATTAGATGCATTTATGTGTATGTCTTTAGTTTACTACGTAGCATATAAACTATATTTTAAAGAAACATGACGTTCATTTTCAAGGTACTAAAATTAAAAGGATTACAAATGTACTGTTGTCATTCTTGGTATTTGCTAGAGGTGTATCCCTTAAAAAGAACATCCCTTTACTTATAAACATTGATCACATACAGCTGTTTGTCTAAACATCCAATTTTTAATGTCCACTTTCAGTATATTTTAGTGGATATGCAAAACAAAAAATATAAATGTGCTAAAACTGTATGCCACCAGACAACAAGCACATTTAAGTCTAAATGGATTAAAGTCAAGATGTTGCAATTCCAAAGTTTTAAGACACCTCTTTAAAGTTCCTTTGAATATTAACTAGTTAAGAATTTGCACCATGATGTCATGCTACTACTCCATGAGTTAGAGTATGACAAATTTGACATTGGAATCCAGACATAACTGGAATCGATAACGTAGCCTGATAATGTTGAAAGCGAATCACAAGTTGATTAACATGAGACACAGCAGCTTACTCATAACACTTAAACAAATGCCAAATATTTATATTGAGTCCCTACTGCTAGACTTCTATGGTCCCAACACAAAGGGGCCACATTATTTTCGTTTCCAAATACATTTTATTTTAATTTCTCTTATAGTGCTATTTTTAAAACACTTCCTTAAAGTCTGCAGCCTTCTTCAAAACCCCAACCAGGTTACACTTATTAATTTGTCATTGTCAGTTTAAAATAGTGCGTTTTGTGGTTCAATCCTAGGTTTATCAACAAAATTCTCCTGGATGGACAACAATATGCAGGTTACAAAAGTGGCAATGTGCACCTCTGTTTCCAAAAATTATCTGTAGCTGTTTAGGATAGAACACCTTAGAGTTGTCAACCTCATATGATATTGGGGAGTGTAACACATATTGACAGTAGACCAGGAGCAGTAGAATTCTCTGTATCAGAATTCGTCTAATTGTCTATTTCATTGCATCCTGTTGAAGTTATTAGAGAATTTGACGTAAGCACAATAAAGCATGGGGACCTTCTACATTGATGTTTGCAATTGTGAAGAGTAGAACTCCCACTCCGGTCCGAGATAATCTGATCATTTGAATATGATCTACCCAGTCTGGCAGAGTGTGCTAAAATATTTTAGGTAATATCTTTGAGCCAGCCTATGGCAGGGGCGGACTGGCATATGAGGAAGCATGCCACGAATAAGTGTGTGAGGTCTTTCCACCCAAAACTCTTTTGCTTTTTGCAGGCACGGCCGGCACAGTTTAGAGCGGAGCAGCGGGGAGCGGGCGGGTGGGGTGGAAAGTTGACAGATGACGGTCGGCGATGAGGCGAGCTCAAGGTAAGTGGTTTCATTAATTTTTTTTATTTAATTTTACATATCCATTCGTCCCCCACCCCACCCCCGCCCTGCACCACCGCTCCTACCTGCGCCTGGCTTTTTGTTTTCTTTAGGCAGAGTCTTGTTATTCCAGTAAAAACATAGGAATACACATGTTGCCATATTGTTTGTGGTGCTGAATGCTAAAATGCCACACTGTGAGAAAGATCCAACCGAGGCACATCAGTAATTGTTGAATAAAAATATTTCAGCTCTCCAGATGAATGATATTGTACACAAAATACAAGGCAGATCATGTTGGACCTATTGTACAAAATAATTTATCTTCAACAGTGTTTCAACACATGCTTGTATCTAAATTTCTCAATCCTTTATAAATGCAGTAGGCAGAAATTGAATTTTAGGGGATTAGCTCCATAGAGCTGTTCAATTTAGGCAATTGTCAAAAAATGAACACTGAGAAAGACTGTTAAGGTTCACTCTTGACTACGTGAGGAAAAGGTTATTCCTCCAATTAGTCACAGTGACAACATACACATAATAGTTTATCGGATATGTCACAAGTCAATCTATTACAGGTACCAGTTAGAGTAAAAAAAAATACAAAGGGGCCGATTACGAAGTCGGTCGGAAAGCCTCCGACCGCTAGTCGGTAGCTTTCTGACCGCGTTCGGAGGCTTTTCCGACCGACACGGTCGGTTTGCGGTATCGGCGGTTGGAGCGTGAACAGGCGGGTCATTCTGACATGTTTCCGACCGGCTCTCAGAGTCTTTTGGCCGGTTGGAACCGCAAGGTAATCCTCTATGGATGACGTTTCCGCCGACGGGATTACATCTCTGTTTCCTACATTCTTTCCGTGTCTGCCTTTCGAGCACAGAAAAGCTGTTGGAAAATGAATGTGGGGGCCCCTAGCAGGGCCCCCTTGCCTCCGCAGCCTACGGTTGGTGGCTAATGGGGTACCTAGGGTGCCCCCATGTAAATCCATGCACTGTGTGGCAGGCACCATGGGGTACCTGCCACAGGATGCAGGGTTTTACACACACACCCATTTCTTTATGGGAGCCTGTATTACAACCGGTTTACGACCGTAACACAAGCTCCCATAGAGAAATGTGAGTATCCGAACGAACAGTGTTCAGTCGCATCGTAACCAGGCGGTCGGAACCGCTGACCGGAGGTGGGTCAGTCCCGAGACCGAGACGGTCGGAGGCAACTCCGACCAACATTGTAATAAACCCCAAAGGGTAAAAGCCCTTCTTGGCTATTTTATAACTCTAGAATGAATATGATGTTCAATGAACAATAGCAATGCACCGATCTTTCCATGACATTAACAAAGAGGAAAGAGCCAAGCAAAGACATCTAATGGAAGTTCTAAAGGGAGATTCCAGCTGTAAGGAGCAAAGATCAGGGACAATATTGTTAGCATGAGCGTGATTAATGGAATGAAAAATAGGGGAATTTTAAATGCCCCTTAATAATGATTCAAATAGAAACTGACAACACAGGAAAAGACTCAAATTTGTCTTAGATTTAGAACATCAGGCAGAGTTCTTTGAACAGACCATGAACTTGAAAAGAACAATTCAGAAGGCTTGCCAATGCCCTTTTCCTGTAATTCATAGTATTGGCCTATCACAGGAAGAAGGCGGCCAAGTTTTGTATCCTTAGCCAAGCTCCAGACGTTGTAGTTATGTCACTGCCCTGCATGTCTGAAGATCCAAACTGATTGTAGAACAACCCTCTGGCCCATTGTTCTTAGTGGCTCAGTTCTGGTCAATAAACATTTCAAAGACTCTACTGTTCAGCAGTGCAGATGCATCAATGAATTTCCTTTCTAAATTTTTTATAACAATTGGTAAAAATAACAAATGCTTATTAGTGTTATTCATAGATGGTCCTATATAAGAAATCAAAAACATTCCCATGTTCTTCTCTTTCTCAGGAGGTGATAGGATTCTTTTTAGATTCTTCAGGGGACATTTCGCAGAGGCTGAAATCATGTGTCCATAATCATCACAATATAGTTACAAGCCACCTTTTTGCCATCTTTCCTTTACCTCTTCTGATAAAGGACCCAGAAATACTCCAACTTGCATAGGTTCTTACTGAGCAAATGGTTCCACAAGAAACTTTAATCGACCAGATAAAAACACTCTGGGCCATATTTATGGCAAAGTAACGAGATGCAGTGCAGCAAGTCACCCTGCTGCGCTGTGTTACAAGGTAACGGCAAGAATGTGTTGCATTTGAAATAATCCAACACATTCCTGTCCTTGTCCCTGCACTGGCACCATTTTGGTTGCTTAGCATCAATGCAGCCACCCTTGCATCATGGTGCAAGGGTGCCTGCATTGCACACAGGATTGTTTTTGTTTTTGGGACACCTTCCTGCACAAAAACAATCCTGAGAGGTAAATTCCTCTTTCTATGTGTGCTGCAGAATGGAAAACACTTAGAAAGAGGAAGTAACATAGAGAAATAAAGATATTTCTCTTTGTTATGCCTCACCTGGGGAGGCATATCTTTTTGACTTATTCCTAGTTTTAACAGCTCTGGTAAATCTGGGAATGTGTAAAACATCATGGGAGTTGTGTGGGAACACCCATGCAATGCCCATGTAATGCCTCCCTGGCACAGAGTAAAGCAAAACAGTGATTTGCACTACGTTGCTTTACTCGAGATTTATGAAGCCACTCAGGGCCATGCAAGGTGGCCTTGTGTGGCTTCCTAAAACTCTTTTTAGAGTTGTGTTTCTCTTGCACCACGTTGCATGGATCAAGAGCAACGCAATGGGGCTTGAAAATATGCCCCTCTATATATTGAAATAGCTTCCTCAGGACTTTTCTTCCCTTTGCTATATCTTGTAATCCATGCTCAATTAACAGTGCTAATACAATAAATTCTGAAAATGAAGTTGGATGCTGTGAACCAAATTGTCCATAACCCCTTCCATCAAGAAAAGAATAATTTGAGTTATTTCAACCCAAGTAGTTTCAGCTGTTAATTGATGAAATTGTGTCACATAAGTCTATACATCCATTCTTCCATGCTGAATATTAAACAGTGATTCCACAGTGTCATGTCTTCTACCATGCTGCCTCATGATGCAGTATGTATTCTTTTTGATACTAACACATTCTGGTAAGATCTATGTGAAGATATAACAGCAATACATGCTGATTTTGCGATATATGGGCCCTTAGTCATGTACTGCTTTGTGTACCTAGAATCACCTATTGGCAAATTATCTTAATAGGTCTCCCTTAATACAATTCAGATTTATATTTCATTTTTAAAAAGCAAATTATGTGGTTGCTTCATTGATCAATACAGAATTTGGGCCTAGATTTACAAAGGGTTGGATTAGCAATTCGTAATTTGTGTTTTTTCACAAATCGCAAATTGGAAATCACTGTTTGATATGTATTAAAATGTTATGGGAACTTTTACTGAATCAGTATAATTCACAATTGCTATTTGCCAAATTACATTTAGCGATTTGGGAAATTGCAATTTAAGGGGCATATTTACAAGCTCTTAGTGCAACCGGACGGTCACTTTTTTTGATGCTCTGGTGGCGCTGTGTGCTGGCCAATATTTACAAGGCCACGCAAAGCCACCCTGCATGTCATTTCATGGCCTTGTACATACCGCCCCTTTTCACGCATCACTTCGCGTGAAAGGGGCGTGCAGTGGGTGTTGCTGTGGGCGTTCCACTGCAAGACCAATTGGTTTTTGATGCTGCCCCGGATTCACAAAAATTTGTAAATCTGAGTCAGTGTCAAAAACTAAAGCCATTGAAAAGCAGGTTTTAGAGTGGCGGAATGAGGAGAAATACATTTATTCTCTTTGTTTTTTGCTCTTTCTATGTGTGCTACATTCTGCAGCACACATAGAAGGAGCAAATTGCCTTCAATGATTGTTCATGTGCAGGTAGGTGTTCCTTCCTGCACATAAGCAATCATCCCTGCAACGCAGGTACCCTGCGCCATGGCCCAAGGGTGTCTGCATTGGCGCTAGGTAGCTTTTTTAGCACCGGTGCAAGGGAAACCAGAGGGGTGCACCGTTCTCTTGTGAATACGGTGCACCCATACGTTTTTTAAATGATGCAGCATAGCACTGCTAAATTGCTTGCAGAGCCGTGTTCCATCATTTCTTTGTAAATATGCCCCCTAAATTGCATTTTGTGATCGTTGTTTTTACTCAGAGATTGATGGCATCGCAAACAGGAAGTACTACACCATATGCTTTGCAAAGGACTGGAGACCACTCAGTTTGGAGAGGCAAATTGTAATCCAGCAGTAATCTTTTGTTTGGTGAGTCATCCACCCTTTAAACATTGAAAAATATCTAATCAAGATCCTGATAAGGATGCTGGAGCAGGAAGAACAAGCTAACATTTTTGTGAAAAAGAATTAGAAACTCCTACAGAGGAGTCTGTGACCCATCATAATGATGTATTTGAGAAATCGTCACTTGCTGTGTCTAACTCCCCAAAAAGAACAATTTGGGTCTCCATACAGGAGATGATGAACTTGGGTGACTTGATACAACAAGCCATCGATGAAATAAGAAAAAGGTGGTATGACATAAGATAAAGGCGGAAAGAGAAGATGGCAACCCACTTAGATGAGGCTCATGCAACTAGAGTAGGACCTCCCACTGAACCACCACCAACTCCTCTTGAGTAGTTGATAGAAACCACACTTGAGTCTGAAAGTGCATCTGTCTCCAGCAACATAGATACTTCCTCTGTAACATCCACTTGTCAAGGTATGTTTTATACTTCATTGTAAAACCCATAAATAATAACATTTATGTTTAGACATCTGTAAAACATTAGAAAGAGATTAACGAAAATTTAAGATATATTAGAAAAACTCCAGTGTACATTTTGAGTATACTTTTGAAGAGAATTATGGCACATGTAGTTCAACATGCCAAAAATAATGTTGTAAGTCCATGATATACGTAGCTTCTCTATATCAAGAGACTGAGTTCCAGGCATTTTGTACACAGATATACTATCCCAGAAAGTTCGTGATACAGAAGCTGAGGGGCAGGAAGAGGCAGAAAGGCTTAAGGAGGAAGGCAATCAAAGTGATCTCAGAAATTCAACAACCTAGCCTCAATGTTGTACACTAAGAGGTACTACTCCTACACAGTCTGTTGAGGAGTATGGGGAGCAAGCCACATAAAGTGAAACTGAAGAACCAGCAGTGAGGCCAAGACAACTGTGCAGGAGGAGTACTGTGAGACTTGACACTTTGTTGAGGTCACAATCTTCACGACCTGTTCCGTCTGGAAATAGTGGTGACAATTCACAGTTTTTGGAGATTTAGAGGCCTCATTGTTGAACATCCAGTACCTACAACCAAATAAAACACATAACAAATATTAATACTAATTTGGTTGGGCACAAAAAGAAGCATGCAGAATGGTTTTGAACATTTGGCAAACATTATATAGCAGGGGCCTTGGATGAGAAAGTAGACAATGTGACAGAGGGTCTTAATAAATTATGTGGTTAGTTACAGCAGGAAAGATTGTCACAAAGGTGTAAACAACAAAATTATTTTGCATGTATTGATGGATTGAGTCTTGCACATGTGACTATAACTGTATGTAGGCGCACTGTAAACTTACAAATAGAAATGGGCCACTATAGTGGGATGTTGCATGTGATTTATTACAAGCAACCAATGCAGTAGAAACCTTGGAAACAAGATAAATAGCAAGTGGTGGCCCTCTAAGTGACGAGCTCTCCTGTGTGAGCAATGTTTCTGTTACTGAGCCTATGAGCATACGTCACATTCATAGTCGTGGTGGAATTGGTGATATTACATGAAGTGCTGGTTTAGCAACATCTGAAAGAGCCACTGTTGCCTGGGATAAACACAAACATTACATTTGTTACAATATCTGCAATTTTTGCTGTTTTGTTAATTAAGAAATTTGCTTTAACCTATGCTAAGATATTTATTTATAAGAAATAGTTAATACACTGATTAAGCTCAATGTTTAAGCATACGTGGAAATAAAGTTACATGTTGTTTTTGTCAAAGAAAATATTTGTTTTGTCAATTATTATGAGGCACATTGTTACATCATCATATGTACTTTAAAAAAAATGATTTGTAATGTCGGCACATAATGCTCTCCTTTCTACTGCCCTCGAAGCATCTTGTGCTTGATGTGGTGGTGTATTTTCTTCATCATCATGTGAGTGGACTCAGGCATAACTAATGGTAGTCTTTTTCAAGTTGCTATCTTATGCAACATAACACTTGCAGCTATAATCTTACTGCTAGTCTCTGGTGCATATTATAGTGCACTTCCAGGCTTATGTAGACCTCTAAACCTACTTTTTAGAAGTCTAAATGTCCTTTCTATGACAGAACTTGTTCTTTTGTGTGCATTATTATAACAAACAGACCTCACTCATGCCTACAAGGCCCTCCATGATGCAGGACCAGAATATCTGAACCACCGCCTCGCTTTCCACACACCCGCCAGACAACTCCGCTCTGCCCATCTTGCCCTGTCCTCCATCCCACGGATCCACAAGACCAGAACAGGAGGAAGATCCTTCACCTACCTCGCTGACCTGGAACACCCTACCCCTCCACCACAGGCAAGTCGAGTCATTGACCCAGTTCAGTAAGGACCTCAAGACCTGGCTGTTCGACTGTTCGACTGAACCTCCACACCCAAAAAGGATCAGAACCCCCCCCACTTAGCGCTTTAAGACACTCACGAGTGAGTAGCTGCGCTTTAAAAACCATGATTGATTGATTGATTGAGTGCTCACTTGGTGTAGAAGAATTTAGGTATGGGTTTAAAAGCCATGAGCACAAAACATATGCACAGTCATTTATAATTTAAATAACTATAACTACATTTTAAAGAGGATGAACAGGGGGTCATATATTTGTGTTAAGGTGATTCCACTCACCAGGTAAATATTAATGTCCAAAAAGATGGGTGTAAATCTCACAATGCCTAACAATAATGGAGTCAGATGTACTGACTCAGAATTAAGCCTCTATATCTCTGATAATATTGGATGCATCACAAGCAACCTGTATGTTAGGTGAATGTATACTCTTTCTAAACAAATACTCATTCTGGAATGATGGGCATATAGCAACATGAGTTCCATCAATAAATCCTATCACAAGGGGGCCATTGAGCAATTCTATAAAACTTCTATTTTCTCAATTATAAATCCTGTGCTTGAGAATGTAATATGATTAGTAATTTTCATTGAGATAGCACCCAGAAAAGCATGAAAAAATCATGATAAATACTTTCGGATCCCCACCTGATGCAGCAATCGCACTGTGGCATCTCCCAGAGGCTAAGATGTGCATTGAGCATAATACCTGCACATGAGTTAGAATAGAATTACTTCTGAGAGTGTTTCTCTCTAGTTGTGGTTTAATTTCAGTGATTAGATCTAAAATTACAGCACTACCAAGCATGTATTTGTCAAATATTCCCTGTTCAGTTTGTGGAAAAAGTATTAGGCTGAGCCTGAAAATCATTTCCAGCCTCATCTTCCTCTGGTGAACAGCCAGTATCCGCATCCTCCTCACCATCACCTTCTAAGCAGCCATTGTAGAAAACACTGATGCATTCTGGGGCTAGTTATATAGATAGTTCCTGGTTACCACCTATTTCTACTTGGTGGTAAATTACACACACTAAACTACCATTCTGAGACTAGTCACAATTTGTGAATCCTTCGTACTTTGAAATAGCGATTCGGTAATATCAAATCGCAAAAACAACTCTTTATTTGTCACTAAAATACCAATGCAGTATTTAATTGGTTCCTGAAAATTCCAAATTAAAAGCATTTTGTGTATAAGAAATGCCAATTTTTGCAGTCAGTAACAATCTTGCTTCTGGTTACCGAATCGCAAACAATATTTGGAGTTACTAAAATACCAATTTGGTATTTATTCAGTTTGCTAAAATAACAAAGCAAATGAATTTCATACATAAGAAAAGCCCAGTTTTGTAGTCGGTAACCAGTTTGCAACTGGTTAAAGAATTGGAAACATTTCGTTCATCTGGCAAATGCATTTCATACATAAGAAAAGCCCATTTTTGGGTCCGGTAACCAGTTTGTGATAGGCTACTGAATCGCTTAAATGAAATGTGGCTTTGTATCACTCACATTAACCTCATACCATTCTTTGTTTTCAATACATTTCCTCAATCATCATCATATTAAGAGAATAGAAACATCAGTTTAAACCAGGAGGTAAATATTCACACTTAAACTAAGAGGTTCCCATTGTTTAAACCTCTTTATCCTTCATAAAGACACCGGGCCTGAATCACAAAAGTAATCTGAGACAAAATCCTAACTTTACGACTTTCAGTATTCACAAAATGCATTTAGGAGTACTAAAGTTAGGAATCCTAACTTTAGTACTCCTAAATGCCCTTTGTGAATACCGAAAGTCGTAAAGTTAGGATTTTGTCTCAAATTACTTTTGTGAATCGGGCCCACCCACGTTACCTTTCTATATGGTATAGTTTTTTTAAGTTGAGGAGCCATTTGATTTGGATTTTTTCAACTGCCCTTAAAACTTAGAGGGGCAGATTTACAAGCCCCTTGCGTGACTATTGCGCAGCCGTTGCGTCACTTTTGTGACGCAGCTGCGGCATAAATGTTGCGGCCCATTTACACTGTGATGCATCTAGGGAGATGCGTCACGTTGTAAAGCCCTGCGTCACATTATACCTGCGTCAGGTATAATGTATGCAGTGTGGGCGTTCCCACGCAAAAAGCCATGTAGAACTGACGCAGTGAAATCTACAAGATTTCACTGCGTCACTCTACACCTTCACTGCGTCAAAATCCCTACGCCTGCTCAGACCAGGCGTAAGGAATGACGCAGGGCTTTTGAATGGGACTCACCCATCTATTGTGGCGCATTGCTGGAGTTGCGTCACTTTCATGAGCAACTCCAGCAATGCGTCACTTTTGCGCCAACAGATGCGTCAGAATTTCTGACGCATCTGTTAATCCTTGCGCCATGGAGCACTGTATTGTAAATACAGCGCATCCATAGTGGCGCAAGGACATTCGGCGCTGTCGCAAGGAAAATGACGTATCTATGTAGATGCGTCAGCTCCTTGTAAATCTGCCCCAGAGTGAGCAAGTGGGTTAATGTTCAATTTCTCCCCTACAAATTATATTAAATTTCATGCAGTCCAGAAAGAGGTGACCAAAAATGATTTCATAATAATTATTGCTGCATTATCATGAACCTGCGAGCTGGAAAAAAACAAGCTGGAGCACCCGCTTTGTTGCTACCATTTAATTGTTTTAGAGTTTGTTGGACACGTTACTCTGTTAAAATGTGATGGATATCCTGCTCATCATATTACAAATAACATAGGACCTGATTTCGATTTTGGCGGACATGTTATTCTTTCACAATGGTGACGGATATCCTGTCCACTGAAATATAAATCCCATAGGATATTATGGGATTTACATTTCGGCAGACAGGACATCCATCATCATTGTGACGGAGTAACCAGTCCGCTGAAATCTAAATGAGGTCCATAGTATATAATGCACTTGCAATAAGGTGCACAGGATGTCTGTCATGTTTGTGATGGTGTAACATGTCCACCAAACTCTAAATCAGACCCTTGCACTTGGGGATTTGAAGATAGGCACATTAAACCTCTCTACCTGTGTACTACATCTGGGAAAAAACAAAATGTTATCCAAGGCAGCAGTTTCCAAATTACCACCTAAATCAAAGGGACAATAGGTATTAAGTAACCATTCATGATAAAACAATTATCTATATGAATCATTAAAAAGGCACCAAAGAATGGTGCAAACATGACTAGCAATTTATTGTCAGTTCCTTGCTTAGGTGAAAATGATTAGAACAGAGCACACAATATAGAGATGTAAGTTGGCAAGGTGACCAAGAATCTTATCATTCTAAGCAATCAAGCACACTTTATGGCCCACCCAAACCAGTCGATGCTGGAGGAAGTAGAGAGCTTTTGCCATGTGCATGACCATGTGAAAAAATCCCTCACATTCCATAGTTTCATGGTACCAACATGAATCATACAACATACAACAAAGCAGCATATAAAATAAAACAATAAACATGCAACATAAAAAAAATACACAGGTAACATTATGGCTTACCTAGAATGGTTATGCCCAGACGTGGGTCCCTTGCTCATTTTGCCACTGGATTCAAGCTAGCCTGGCTGATGACGGCTGAATAGCCAGAAACCAGTCCCAGGATGCTTGTTTCCGGTCCAGGGAAGACATGGCTTGGCAGTTCGGGCTGGACTGTTCCCATGAGGCACAGGGTCAGACTGATTTGCATATGGCCATGTCTGAACTGGGGTGGTGGAGTGAGCTAAAGAATGATGATGGATTAAACCCAGATCAGTTGACTGGGGGTGAGTGTTTGATTAGCTCAAACGCTCCGTCCATCATCCCCTTTGGTATCGCTTTGTTCGCCCTAAGTTGGCAGGGTATGCCCAGACGTGGGTCCCTTGCTCACTTTGCCACTGGATTCAAGCTGGCCTGGCTGATGACGGCTGAATAGCCAGAAACCGGTCCCAGGATGCTTGTTTCCGGTCCAGGGAAGACATGGCTTGGCAGTTCGGGCTGGACTGTTCCCATGAGGCACAGGGTCAGACTGATTTGCATATGGCCATGTCTGAACTGGGGTGGTGGAGTGAGCTAAAGAATGTTGATGGATTAAACCCAGATCAGTTGACTGGGGGTGAGTGTTTGATTAGCTCAAACGCTCCGTCCATCCTCCCCTTTGATATCGCTTTGTTCGCTCTAAGTTGGCAGGGTATGCCCAGACGTGGGTCCCTTGCTCACTTTGCCACTGGATTCAAGCTAGCCTGGCTGATGACGGCTGAATAGCCAGAAACCGGTCCCAGGATGCTTGTTTCCGGTCCAGGGAAGACATGGCTTGGCAGTTCGGGCTGGACTGTTCACATGAGGCACAGGGTCAGACTGATTTGCATATGGCCATGTCTGAACTGGGGTGGTGGAGTGAGCTAAAGAATGATGATGGATTAAACCCAGATCAGTTGACTGGGGGTGAGTGTTTGATTAGCTCAAACGCTCCGTCTATCATCCCCTTTGGTATCGCTTTGTTCGCCCTAAGTTGGCAGGGTATGCCCAGACGTGGGTGCCTTGCTCACTTTGCCACTGGATTCAAGCTAGCCTGGCTGATGACGGCTGAATAGCCAGAAACCGGTCCCAGGATGCTTGTTTCTGGTCCAGGGAAGACATGGCTTGGCAGTTCGGGCTGGACTGTTCCCATGAGGCACAGGGTCAGACTGATTTGCATATGGCCATGTCTGAACTGGGGTGGTGGAGTGAGCTAAAGAATGATGATGGATTAAACCCAGATCAGTTGACTGGGGATGAGTGTTTGATTAGCTCAAACGCTCCGTCCATCATCCCCTTTGGTATCGCTTTGTTTTACCTAGAAAGAGCCAGGTTCATGAGTGACGTTAATTTTCACCAGTACGTAGGACTTCAAGCCTTTAATGGTTAAAACACTAATGCAGTGGCAGTATCAGTGGCACCAGACAAGGACCTTTGCTAGCCTCTCAGTTGCCCTGGAGAAGACTGAAGGACTGATTTAATGTCCTGTGTTTCAATTAAGTTTTGATTTTGACACCACAGCTGCAGCTAGATGCAGGTGGTCCTGCATACTTTTCTTCCTGTTCAGCAACACCAGGAAAAGCCTGGTAGTGCCATACCAAAAATATTATAAAAGTCCCAGGGTGTCTGGGCCATTCATTTTTTTTCATTTTGGAAAAACCAACTCCCACTTCTGTAAAATATAAAAGCTATCTGAGCAGCCGCATGAAACATGGATCTACTCAGCAAACTTACAATACCCTCAGAGAAGCTGCCAAGGAGGTGGCTGCTCTGTAGACATAGAGATCTCTGTGGGCCAGGCAGAGATCTCTAAACATGGAGATGATAGTGTGCCAGGGTAGCAAAGATGTTTCCTTCTGCCCTCCAGTAGACGGCGGATTGCCCACTAAACTCTAAATGAGGCCCTTAGTTCCCTGTTCAGATGTCTCAGGGAATGCACATCAGTTTAAACTTAATCTTCTTTGCTTTAGGAACCAATACCATTGTCATATTCATGGTACAGCTTGCACACATGGGGAATCTGCAAAGTGAAATTTCAAATTACTCAAGGCCCCCACTACTACTTTATGCAGATCTGTGTAGAGAAAGGGCAGAGTTAATTTAATTATATTAAGTGAAAGGAAGATGCTTGAGAAACGTCCACAATCTGCCCATGAAACGTGAGCTCAGCATCACAGGCAACTCATAGATTATGGGCCCCCAGGTATTAACATTCAAATGTCCCTAGGGAGTGGCATTTAAGTATAAGAGAGAGTTTCTGTTGTTGGCTGCATTTTAACAGTAACACCTCAGTTTTCAAACTACTCACTTATAGTCTAAAGTTGACCACTGACTTATCCACCATATCAGTGCCTTCAATTATGATTGCTCTGGAGACAACAGACTTTCAGGTCAGCCTGAGTGTAATATGCATAGGAATGTTAACATAGATGTCTGACACTTACTAGAGAAAAACATTGCAGATTAAGGAGAGTCCTGAGATAATTAGGGGCAGGTATACTAAACTTTCACGCAACGCACCATGGCAACTTGCTGCGCTGCATTGTGTGAAAGGGCGAGAGCAGAAATGCACCATATCTACTAAGATATGATGCACTTCTGCTCTCTCATTGTGCTAGTGCACTTCAGGCAGCCTAGCGCCAACATAGGCAGCCTTGTGTCATGATGCAAGAGTGCCTTTGTTATGAGCAGGGTTATTTTTGAGTACGAAGGGATTTTTCCTGCACAAAAACAATCCTCTCGAGGGATATTCCTTTTTCCATGCAGCACACGTGAAAGAGGGTTCCCTGATTAAATATCGATGTAATAAATATAGACATACGCAAAAATATAGAATACAAAAATATCGACTCCCTATACTTAAACAGGTAAGTACAATAATATTGAATCAAAAATATCGAAGTAAAAAATATAGATGTAAAAAAAATCGACTTCAAAATATATATAACTTAAATAAAATATATTAAATAATATTAATATTTTTAACAAAATAACTTATATTTAATATATATTTTAACTAAATATAACAAATAAACTGAATTAAAAAAATATAAACACACAAACATAAAAATGTATACATCTACATATATTTACTTAAATATATTTTATTAACTATTATCTTTATTTAATTTAAAAACTTTTAAATTATATAAAAATAAAATATATATATATATCAATAATTTAAAATAAAATAAAACATTCAATAATTAATTAAAACATTAAACTATTAAAAGAAAAAGAAAACATACATTTCGCAACACAATAAATACAACAGTAGGGAAAATGTTGGATAGCGCAGGGGTAAAAATTAGTATTCCCACTCCAGTGAGTGCAACAGTAGTGAAAGTGTTGGATAGTGGAGGGGTAAAAATTACTATTCCCACTCCAGTGAGTGCAACAGCAGGGAAAGTGTTGGATAGCGGAGGATTAAAAATTACTATTCCCACTCCAGTGAGTGCAACAAATGGGAAAGTGTTGGATAGCGGAGGGGTAAAAATTACTATTCCCACTCCAGTGAGTGCAACAGTAGGGAAAGTGCTGGATAGCGGAGGGGTAAAAATTACTATTTCCACTCCAGTGAGTGCAACAGCAGGGAAAGTGTTGGATACCGGAGGGGTAAAAATTACTATTCCCACTCTTGTTAGTGCAACAGCAGGGAAAGTGCTGGATAGCGGAGGGGTAAAAATACTATTCCCACTCCAGTGAGTGCAACAGCAGGGAAAGTGTTGGATAGCGGAGGGGTAAAAATTACTATTCCCACTTCAGTGAGTGCAACAGCAGGGAAAGTGCTGGATAGCGGAGGGGTAAAAATTACTATTCCCACTCCAGTGAGTGCAACAGCAGGGAAAGTGTTGGATAGTGGAGGGGTAAAAATTACTAATCCCACTCCAGTGAGTGCAACAGTAGGGAAAGTGTTGGATACCACACGAATAAAAAAAGACATCAACATTTTTATTAAATTTTATTTCCATAATTAACATAAATAATATTGAATTTAAATATATTATTATTAAAAAAGATAATAAACATTAATTAATTACACATTCTTTAACACTATAATACCCACAACACACACCTAAAATTACACAATTACAATTAATAATTACTAATTAATGAATTTAAATTAATTAACAAATAATTAATAATTCATCAATAAAAAATAAATTACTTCCCACCCTTCCCACCATTTACACCTATAAACACCACAACACACACCTAAAATTAATTAAACAATTACCATAATTAATTAATAATTAATTAATTTAAATTAATTAACAATTAATTATCAAACAATTATTAATAAATTAATTTACACATTTTACTCTATAACATCACAATTATACAAATATGAATAAATATTAATTAGTCAATAAATTTCATGTAATTAAATTACTTCCCACCCTATTCCCCTATAAACCCACAACCCGCTACGGAACTAAAAACGCAAAATTCAATTTAAATAAAATTATTAACTACTATAAATAATAAATAAAATGTATATAATTAAATTACTTCCCACCCTATTCCCCTATAAACCCACAACCTGCTACTGAACTAAAAACGCAAAATTCAATTTAAAAAAAATTATTAACTACTAACATTTTAACACATATAATAAAAATACAAACAATTCTCAGACCAAAAAACAATCAGCACACACATATAAAATATATACTAAAATACATAACATTAATAAAAAATCGATATTTTTAACAACTATGGGGCCGATTCCGATCTGGGTCGGAAAACTCTCCGACCGAGCCGGATCCGGAGAGATTTCCGACCGAGCCGGACTCCTGCAGTCCGACCGAGCGAGTACGATGCGGCTGCATGCTGCCAGACTCGATTTGGTCGGACCCCCATTGAAGTCAATGGGAGCCGGCCGTACGACGCGTACATGGGCTCCCAGTGACTCAATGGGTACGTCGCGAACAAGTGCGTCCCCTACAGTGTGTACGTGTCGGTGCAACTCGCACAGTACATGCATGTTTAGGGGGGACCCTTGGGTCCCCCCTGTGTTCGACTCGTACGGCTACGGGTGCAGGGGGGTCCGGCACGGACCCCCCAAGTCCGGCTCCGGGAGCTTTTTTGAGCCGGACGCTCCGACTCGATCCGGCTGTCCGACGCGTCCATTGTACTGGCTCGGTCGTAAAACGTCTCCATTGCGCGCCACGAATCGAGTGTGAACGAGTCGGACGGAGCGGGTCGGACACGGAAACGAGTCGGTCGGCGATTTCGCGTTCACTCGCATCGTACTTGCTCGCTCGGACGACTGCACGAATCGGTCGGAAACAAAGCCTTCGACTCGGATCCGGTAAAGCCGAATCCGATTCGGAGCCCTACCGACCGAGATCGGAATCGACCCCTATATTTTTACAAACGATATTTAACACTTCGATATTTTTTCAATCGATATTACTTACCTAAAAATCGATATTCTTGACCACGATATTTTTCTGTTGATATTTCTGACCCATGATATTTTTACCTCGATATTTGTGCAAATCGATATTTTTACATCGATATTTTGGCTCTGCACCGTGAAAGAGGAAGTAACAAGGTGAATTGAAGATATATCTCCTCATTACACCTCTCTCGGGTAGGTGCTCCATTTTGGTGTTAATCTAGGTCTCCTGCCTTTAGTAAATCTGGGTTTGCATCAAAATATATGGGTGGAGGCAAAGGAACGCCCATGCTCCACCCATGTAAAACCTACCTGACGCAGTGTAACGCAACGCAGCTCACAGCATTTGTTGCATTCCTTTTTTTACAAAGCCACACAATGCAACGCAAATCGGCCCTTGCATGGCATTGTAAATCTCTACGAACATTTTGCGTCATGGCAGCGGCAAAAAAGGGGCTCAACCATGACGCAAACTGCTAGTAAATTTGGGCCTTAACACTGAAAAGGTGGTTTGAAGGATCAATATGTCCTTAGCTTTAGAAACCGTGCTCGTCCATTAATGGAGGACCTGAATCAATCAGAACAGATGTTGGGGGATATTTAGAGTTTGGAAAATGCAGCACCAGCTTATTTGGAAGGATAGACATTACTATACACTGCAGATGTGGCAGACACAACCTTCCTTTTTTGCACAAATCCCACATCTGCCAAATCTACATAACACCTTTAAACACCATGGCAACAGATTGATGGCTTTCATATGCAAAATATGTAGCAAGGGATAAAAAACATGTAGTGGCTACATCACAACTATGCTACATATTGTATTGGAAAGCACACTTCTGGCCGATTGCAGACAATGTCCAAATGTCCATGAAAATTAGGCTTAGCTGGATACAGCAAACTATAGCTCAGCACTACCAACATTGAGAAATTTACAAAACATAGCAAAGGTGCACCACTTTCTACCAATGCACCCCACTATGTTTCTTACCAAGAACTGTAGCCTCAGTCTTTGGAAGCAAACTATAACTTAATAGGCTTTTGATGAAGTTAAAAATTGACTGCATTCCAAATGGGTTTTGGCCTCGTTACGAATTTAATGAGCTGTCTGCTGAATGGCGCTTGTTGCAGAGCATCTGCCTACCCACCCATGCCAACCCATCAAATTTAGACTTGTCTGTCTTGCCATAGAATATTTACCCAATACATCTTTCCAGTCAATGAGAGGACCAGCATCAGTACAAAAAACACAGTGCCATTCAGATTTGAATCAGGCTCACAATGCATTGTTTTTCCTGTCTAGTGTGAATGTGTATCCAGGTCCACTCACAATAATGCTATTTAAATCAATGAGACCTTGCATTTAATTCGAATTTTTCATATGCCAGAGTATGTGGCATTTAACAAATAGAAATTCATTATGAAATTGAGGGCTAAATCAATATCATACGTTTGTTCTTATTGGATTACACCTAAATCTGGAGAAAATTTCCTACTCTGATGGGATTTATTAGGGATTCCAGAATTCCTCTCAGAAAGTCTTGACAGACATAGATCTCGCTGAGTACACAAATGCATAAAATGTATATTTGTGGGATGTCTACTTAGGTTTAAAATTCCTCATGACTAAATGTGACACTAATGTGTATTTGCTGATTTCATCTTTTTGATGATCTGCTGTGTAAACATACTTTTATCTGTTAATCTTCTACTCTGGAAAGCCACAAAATTGTGCCATTCACAGAAGTGATTTTAGGAATGTTTTCAGAAAGGAAAGCTACACCAAGGAGTCTATGAATACCTACAAACCCACACGTTTTTGAATGTTCTCATACCTTTTCCAGGTATAATCAACACAAAATGCCTTCAGCCCACTCCAGGCAATCCATTTGAACGAAACGTGCAGAATGTCTGCATTAGCAAAACTACAGCACAAGGGTAAAATTGACTATTCAGGATTGTGTGTTTATTTGCTTTGAGTATTGTGACATCATATCCTTGTCAACAGATGAGTATCATCTTTTTTGTCGTTTTACTTCTTTCTATTTTTATGTGGCTGTACGAGTGAGAATACTGTAAGGTACACACAGCCCAATGTATTCACAAACTACTAGTACTGCAGTTAAAAAGAATATATATTTCTGTAAGTATTCTATTTCAGCCCTCGTTCAATTTTGACCATTGTGTGCTCCGATAATACTGCTTCCAGTAAACATCAATACTGCAGCATCCGGTACTTTCCATGTGCTTTAATACCTCTCCATTCTAAGTTCTGCACCAAGGAATGGTGGATGGTACGGTATTAGTGCATGGCTCCCCCATGCCAGACTGAAAACCTTACAATATTGTGATTCTTTCTGCAAGTGTTCCGGTAGGATTTACCTTGTGAGAGCACTTTCCGTAAATAGAGCCCTAAAGACAGGTCAACATTTATGAAACTTAGGGGCAGATTTACTATGATTTCGCTTCAAGGTTGCATCACCATAGTGGCGCAGCCCAAACCAAAATCATTTTTGGCTTTTACTAATCCATACAAAGCCCCCCTTTGCATGGCTTTGCGTGGTTTAGTAAATACAAAGTAACACAAGGCAACGCATAGCATTGCCTTGCGTCACCTTGCGTTGGGAAGGCATTCCATGAGTGGAGCATGGGCGGTCCCATGCCTCCGCCCATGGATTTTAGTGCATTCCCAGATTTACTAAAGCTAGGCAACCTGGGAATGCATCAAAATGCATGCCTTCCGAAGTGAGGCATAACTAGGAGAAATAGCTTTATTCTGCAGCACGCACAGCAAGAGGAATATGCCTCTAAGGATTCACTTTGAGCAGGAAGGTGTCTATTCTAGCACAAAAACAATCCTGCCCGTAACACAGGCACCCTTGCACCATGGTACATTGGACCTAGGCAGCCTCAAGCGCGCCAGCACAGGGAGAGAGCTGAAGAGCGCCGTATCTTAGTAGATTTGCTGCTTTTTAGCTCTCTCCCATTCATGCAATGCAGTGCAGGAACTTGCCTTGCTGCACTGCGTTGTATGAATTCTTCCTAAATCTGCCCCTTATACCGATGTCTGAGCTTGACATTCGCTGCAGTGGCGCAGCACAAAAGGATGCCCCTTCCACCGCAGTAGGTGATAAGGGGCCCCTGAGACTCTGCAAGCTCATCACTATTCAAAGGCTTTAGACTGAATGGGGGCCCATTGAAGGTTGGGGCTCCCACTGCCAAAGGTCCTGGAGGTGCTTGTATTATGCCCCAGATTAAGAGCCTTTCGAGCACATTACAGATCAGGCAGACACCTGAATCTGGAGAACAATGTGCATTTCAAACTGAGGAGTCTTCCCCTGCTTTTGTTTTGACTTTCCTTTACAATAAAGATCTTTTTGATTCCTATGACACATATCCCCTGAAATAAATATAATATTGTATTTTGACTGCTTTAATCACCTCAGGTGCACGTTTCACGTAAATGTCAGCTAGTGGTCTGACTATGGAAAAAGTCAAATAAGCAAGAATATTGTTTACGCACCTTATTTCTTTCTTAATTATTAAACCAACAGCTTTAAATGTTACTGTCTCATGATTAGAAAGTAGAAATGTATTTTTTGAGAGGCATATTTTCTCAAAAGACCCATATTTAGCCGTAAATATGCCGAAGACAATTGTAAAAAGATTTCATGTCTTGATGATTGGATAGACAGAATAGAAGCACATTTAGAAAACTGCAGTTCGTGGGTGCCCTCTGCTGTCAATTTGTAGGTTTTGCAACGAACTGACTTCGATTACTTTTTTGGATAAAATTGTGTTTTGCATTATTTCTGTATGTGTGTTTAAATTCAAATGTTTCAGAATAGCCCATTTGAAGTAGCAAAAGATAAGAAAATCCATTGAGGGATGTGTAGTTGTTGATTGTTTAATAAAATATATTTTCGAAACGAGTTTCCTTTTGAATCAGGTTTTTGTAGACCTCTACAAATTTGCATATTTATGCTTTTAATTTGTTATTATTTGTTTTATATGTTAGTTTCATGGACCTAATTATAAAAGCATTGCACTGGTGCAACATGTAGAAAGAGGGAAAAAACTAGAAGAAATATATACATTTCTCCTCTACGCCTTCCCCTGAAAGCATAGCATTTTGACACTTTCCCAGGTTTACTATTGTTAGTAAACCTGGGAATGCGTCATAAACCATGGGTGGATGCATGGGAACACCCACACTCCACGCATGGAACAGATTCCCTGCGCAGAGTAAAGCAAGGCATCAACTTGCACTGCCTTGTGTTACTCCAGATTTTCTATGCCATGCAGAGCCAATGCAAGATGGCTCTGCGTGGCATAGTAAATCTCACTTAAGAGCTTGATTGCCCTTGTATCACTAGACAACACCAGCCCTTAGCTGGATAAAGAGTCCGGGTGACTCTTTATTTTTAACAATAAAGCATAATTAGCTCAAATCCACTTGACCAATTTTTTACAGAATAATTATTTATGAATCAATATTTTGTCCACATGTAAACTAATTTATATGTAAAAATGTGTTCATAGAAATTATAACTACATTGCTCTTGCTCAAGTTTTGCCATGGTGCAAAGTTTTGCATGTTATATGCCTGTCCAAAATGTGCTTGTTCCATTTCTGTTTATTTAAGAATCAAAAACGGTGTGATAGTATTTGGCCTATTTTTACAATAGTATAAAATGTGTTATGTGATTAAGTTTATATAGCGCTCGATTACCCGAGGGTGTCTTGATGCTGCCTTGTGCAAAGGAACCATATTGTAAGAGAATGACACAGCTAGGCTAGAGATTAAAAAGCCATGTTTTTAAGGCCTTTCTGAACTGCATGAGATTTTCAGAACATTTGAGGTCGAGAGGAAGAGAGTTCCACAGTTTAGCGGTACCCACTACAAAACTTTTACCGCCCCAAAAAGATTTCCTAAATTTGGGGACAATCAAGTTCTTTAAAGTCGGGGAGCGAAGAACCCTAGTAGGGATATACCAACGAAATGTTTGAATAAAGTATTCCGGTCCAATGTTGTTTAAAGGCGATGCACAGGGCTTTGAAAGCAATTCTTTTTTTATAGGAAGCCAATGGAGTTTATGTAATTGCAAGGCGGCAGAGTGATGTTTGGGAAGATTGCAAACTAGCTGTGCTGCCGCATTTTGTAAGATTTGGAGTTTGGCCAGGAGATTTTGCTGCATATTAATGTATAGTCCATTGCAATAATCAAGTTCAGATAAAATCAAAGCTGTCACAACTGATTTTTGGAGGTTGGGAGGGATGTATGTAAGATGGTTGATGCAAATATCATTTACACAAAGTTATAGCGAATGCAAAGGTATTTATTAAAAATACCAGCAACACGCACTTTTACAGCTAGCAATCATCGTTTTCATACCAAGCATGCACTTATTTGATGTCGAAACATAAAACAACAAATCACCTGTATGTTCCACCTTTCACTTGTCTTTCTATCCCCACTAACCATGGTGTAGTGAGGATGCCTTGACAGAGTGGACTTGTCTTTACGTACCTGAGCTCAGTGCAGGGGAAACAATGAATGCCAAGAAGTCAATGTTTGAGAGAGCAACAGATAATCATAGGTTCCTTAAAATAGTGCCAGATGTAAATAAGTAAATATAAGTGCAAATGCCCTCAACCATCTATTCAGATGTGCCATCCTAACCTTTGCCCTTGCTAATACCACAGTCTTTTTTCTCTGAAAGCATTGGGCCTCATTTACTATATTTTTTTTTTTTTTGTTCAATAATTTTTATTGAGAAAATCAACACAAAGTTAACAAAAGCAGTACAAAATAGAAATAGATAAAGACAGCTTCAGCAATATCAACAAGTGAAACAATCATTTGAATAAGCAAAAAGGGATAGTAACATTGGTAAATATTATAAATTAAATATATTCATTAGAAAAAGATATGTACTGAATTAAAGTAATTATGTCAATAATGTAGATAAGTGTGTTCTCATGAGAAAAGATGTGGGCTTGTGTGTTTTAGGAATGAAGTAAGAGAAAGGAAAGGATAGGAATAGACAAAAGAAGAAGAAAGGAAAGAAGAGAGGGAGGAGGAAGAGCGGGTGTTATAAGAGAGATGAGTGTGAAGAAAGAAAGGTAGTAAAGTGTAACCAAAGAAGGTCTGATTTAATTTTTAGGTAAGTTGATGAGTGAGAAACAGAGGAAATTCTGTGTTCGTCACAAATTAGGTTCCACATTAACAAAAAGGATAATTTTGAGTTATCTTTCCAGCAGGTTAGTATGACTTTAAAAGCCATGGCGATAAAAAGGTCAAGTAGTATAGTTTTGGAAGGGATATAATGGAAGTCTTTAGATAGGGTACCTAGAAAGATATTGTGGATAGCAAATGGTACATTGCAAGAAAAGATTAGTAGACACTTCGACCAGATAGCTTTCCAAAAATCCTGTACCCTTGGGCAGTAAAAGAGTAAGTGCAATAGAGAACCTTCAGCAGAGAGACAAGACCAGCATGATGGAGAGTTAGAGTGGTCAATTTTATGTAAGAAGAGGGGAGTAATAACGACCCTGTTGTAAATAAAGTATAGAGACTGTGTAATATTGGCTGCTTTAGATGTTTTAAAAATCTTCTGCCACACTTTGTCCCATTGATGAACTGATAGTGTTTGGGATAAGTCCAGTTCCCAAAGTAATTCAATAGGCGATTTATTCCGAGTGGTTATAGATGAAGAGAGCGTTTTATATATAAAAGAGGCACTAGGAGTAGGGTCAAGGGGAACATGGAATAGGGGAGTAGTAGGAGAAAAGGAAGAAGATACAGGGTTAGATTGGAGTTTTTGTAGATGCGTGTGGAGACTGGTTGTTAGTGTATTGTATTGCTGAATGTAAGAATCTGGAAGATTGAATTTCCTTTGAAGTTGAGAAAAGGCAAAATCGAATTGTTGGTAATCAATTGGTGTACATAAAAGATGCCCTTCTCCTTCCAATATTTGTAGTAAAAGGACTTGTGTCTAAACTTGATATGTATATTGTACCATAGAGAAGAGGCTAGAAAGGATTGATAGGAGTCAGTCAAATTCTTGGAAAAAAAGGGTGTGAATTATATGATGGGAGTATTTTAGGATAGGAAACTTAGAAATGAAAGTACAATTAGTCATAAAGACAACATCTTGAAATGAAAAGTCATTTAACAACGATCTTTCAACTGTAATCCATGTTGGCATTAAGGAGTCTTGATAATCTTTGGACAACGCATAGAACTGACGAATCAAAAATGCAGTGTGATACAATTTAAAGTCCGGAAATCGGACACCACCTTCAGACTTTGGACGTATTAGTTTAGATAAAGCAATCCTAGTACGTTTGTTGTTCCATAAAAATTTGGTACATATTGAGTTGATTTGGGAAAAGTAATAATTAGGTATTTTGAAAGGTAACATTGAGAGTATAAAAAGAACTTGGGGAACAATCATCATCTTAATTGTATCTAGTCTACCCCACCAAGATAAAAATAATGGGGACCAGGAAGATAATAAGTTAGTGAGTTTTAGTTTTAGAGCAGAGAAATTATAGGATAGAGTTTCAGGAATAGTAGAGGAAAACCATGTTCCCAGATATTTAATCTTTTGGGGGCACCAGTTAAATTTAGTTGTATTAAACATATAGCTATAACATAAATCATTCATAGGTAGGACTTCAGTTTTGGAGAAGTTAAGTTTGTATCCAGAAACAGTTGAGAATAAGTCAATCTCTTGTAAAAAATTTGGAAGGGATTTGGATGGGTTAGACATATAAATAAGGACATCATCTGCATAAGCAGAAAGTTTAATTTCATGAGATTTAAATTGAAAGCCAGTAATGTCAGGATTATGCCTAATACGTTCAAGAAATGGTTCTAAACAAAGGAGAAAAAGTAATGGGGATAGGGGGCAACCTTGGCGAGTACCTCTTTGTAATCTAAAATACGAGGAATAGAGGCCATTCACAAAAACACATGCACGTGGGGCAGTATATAATAATTTGATATGAGAAATAAACCTTTGACCAAAGCCAAACCACTTAAGAGTATGGAACATGTATTGCCAGTTTATGCGGTCAAAGGCTTTTTCAGCATCAAGTGACAGGGCAGCTAAAGGAGACGAATACTTTTTTCCAAGGGCAAGAATATTAGAAAACATTCTAGCATTATCAGAGGCAAGGCGGCCTTTAATAAAGCCAACTTGTTCAGGTTTAATAAGGGATGGGATAAGCTTGTCTAAGCGAGAAGCTAACATTTTTGCGAAAATTTTACAATCGTAATTAATCAGAGAAATAGGTCGAAAGTTTTTACAAAAAGAGGAGTCTTTGTCCGGTTTGGGAATGACAACAATAAGGGCTTCTAAAAAAGACCCATCTGTTCTGGAGTTGGATAAAAATGATTTTAAAAGTTCCAATAATTTTGGGGCAAAAATTGTAGAAAAGGCTGTAAGTAATTCAATTGAAAAACCGTCTGGGCCCGGAGCTTTGGCCTTTTTTAGAGATTTGAGGGCATCAATAATTTCTTGGAGAGATATATCTTTTTCGAGAGGGGAGAAAATATCGGGTAGAGAGGAAGGTTTAGGGATACCTTGGAAAAAAGCATCGAAATCTTGTTCAGAGGGAGATGAATCATCAGTATACAAGAGTTCATAATAGGATTGGAAGGTACTTATAATATCTGAATCAGAGGATAAGAGTTTATTTGTTGTTTCTGAATGGATAGGTCCAATAGTTTTCCGTTCTGATTTTATCTTTAAATAATTGGCTAACATTTTCTCTGCCTTATTTTGGCCTCCGTGGAATTTGGATTTTATCTTAAGCAGAATATTACATGCGTCTACAGTGGCAATTTTATTTAAATTAGATTTGGCCTAAATCAATTCTTGCAAAGCAGAGGGGGATTTAGACGAAAAATAATTATGCTCCAAAATTTTTATTTTCTGAAGAGTATCATGATACTCAGCATTGAGTAGTTTCTTTTTTCTTGCAGAGTAAGCAATTGTAAAGGCTCTAAATGATGCTTTAAAGGCATCCCAGTTGTTAGTAATTGAGGTATCCGAAGGTTGGTTTATTTGAAAAAATTCCTTAATAAAGGAAGTAGTTTCTGCAATAAATGTTTTGTCTGAGAGTAGGTAATTGTTAAAACGCCAACGACCTTGTTTGCAAGTGTTAATTGAGAAATCAAAAGAGGGGGACATGGGGGCATGATCAGAAATAAAAATAGACCCAATTTCAGTGGAATGAATACAAGGGAGCAAAGACTTAGAGGCCAAAATATAATCAATGCGGGACATAGTATGATGTACATTGGAGAAAAATGTATATTCATTAAAATCTGGGTTACAAGTCCTCCATACATCATAAAATGGACGGGATGCAATAGCAGATTGAAAAGATTTGTGGGTTTTGTCAGGTTTAAATTTACAGTTGGATTTTCTGTCAGAGAAAGGGTCTAACCAATTATTGAAATCTCCACCGACAATTATATTGGGGTTAGAAATTGAGGATAATTTCAATTTAATACAATCCCAAAATTGTGGATCAGGTTTTACGGGACCATAGATATTTAAAAAAGTAATTTGTTTTTTATGAATAGTGGCATCTACCATAACCCATCGCCCACCAGAATCACATTCAGTTGATAGTATCTGTGCATTAATAGATTTATGAAATAAAATAGCAACCCCACCATGTCGATCAACTGCAGGTGAGAAAACAATTTGACTAACCCATTGTCGTTTTAGTTTAAGCGATTCTGCATCATTACAGTGAGTTTCTGGTAAGAAAGCAACATGAACATTAAGTTTAGAAAGATGGGACAATACCTTCTGACGCTTGACAGGATGACCTAGACCACGTACATTCCACGAGACAACGTTAACCATGATGAGGGGTGAGGAGATACATTTGGACACAGGTATAACAAGCTGCAAAAGTTGAACATAGTAAAAAGTAACAAGAATTAGTATAAACACAAAACATGGGATGGTGGATTTACAGAAAGAGTAAAAATAGGGAAAAATACTCATGTATATAAAAGAATGATGAGAGAAAAACATTGAGTAAGGGAGCGGATAATGAAAGTGGTGCAAGGAATAAATAAAGAAACAGGAACAATAAATTGCAAGACCAATGAGAGAGAAAAAGAAACCAATAATTTTCGCAAAGAAAAAAAGAAAGATAAAACCCTTAAGTAAATATAGTGAAAAACACTCAGATATACAAAAAATAGATAGACAAAACACACCATGAAAAAAAAGAAGGTGAATAGAAGGATAGGAGAGAAAGAGAAGATAGTGAAGAGAGAAATACAGAAAAATAGGGAGAGTAAACAGATCAGGGAAATTAATTGAAGTTAAACAAGCAAAGAGGGAGAGGGGGGCAAGGTGACGATAAAGCAGGGACAGCGGTACGAGTGAATAGATATTAATAAGCCTCATTAATAAAGAAAAGAATAATAATTAGTAGGAAATAAAGGACGAAAAGAAGAGATTTGAAGGGAACAAAAACATTATAAGGGAAGAGTACATCAACGAAGGAAGGTAGAGGTACAGTTGTAAATTCAACAATAACCAATTAACCAATTAACCAATTAACCAGTAAAACTGAGACAGTGTTAAAACATTAGTTTTCCATATTCTGTGGAGGAATATTGTTGAGAAAGAGTTTCAGTTTAGCAGGATCGTCGAAGGAACGTGATCTTCCTTCATGAGTAACTTTGCAAAGGCAAGGGTGAAGAATGCCATATTGAATGTTCAAGTGTCTCATCTGGGGACGAAGAGCCAAAAATTCCTTACGTCGAGCATTCGTTGCATTAGAAACATCTTGTGAAATATAAATATTATGACCTGACCAAGTGAGGTGACGTTTGGTCTTAACTGCTCTCAAGACATGCATTAGTTCAGTAAACTCCAAAAAAAGCATTATGATACCACGTGGCTTGTTTGAATTAGGTTGAAGACGTCCCAGACGGTGTGCCCGTTGTATGTTGAGAGTTGGAGAGGATTGAAGCTCTAGGAGGTCCGTCAAAAACTTCTTCAGAAAGGATACCATATCAGGCCCTTCAATATTTTCCGGCAGGCCGTAAATGCGAAGATTATTCCGTCGATTACGATTTTCCAAGTCTTCAGTGTGAAGTTTGAGTTTGTGGATCTCTTGTTCTAACAGTGGAATTTTAGTAGAGATATCTTGCAGATCCCCAACACGTTGTTCAAGTTCCGTTACCTTGCCCTCCATAATTATCCAGCGGTCTTCAATTTGTTTTAGCTTTTCGTTGGTAGTAGACATAAAGGGCTGAAGACCACGTACTTCCTCCAGAATAGAGTCCAGAACAGGATTTTGTGAGGTATGGATAGGTGACGGGGGATCATTCTTATGTCTCTTTGGTTTAGCACCTGAGGAGGATGATCTAGAGGAGGTGTGAAGGTCACTCGCCATCTTGAATTGTGGAGGATATCGACGAGTAGTGACTAAAAACGGGCGAGTTGGACCCATACACCAAAGGAGAAGGCAGAAGGAATAACGATCAACCAGAGGTAATTAAGAAGAGCTGGCTTTGGATAGAGTTACTGTATACAGTGAAGAAAAATTCCCAACAGCAACCTCAAATTAGAATAATTAAAAAAAAAAAAAAATTCTATGTGAGGACGTGAGAAAATTCATCTGTAAATTTTAGTTAAAAAGTAGAGAGTACGCATACAGTGCATACCAAGAACATCAAGGTGTTCTCCCTCTTGTATACTCCACATGACAGCCATAAAGTAAGAAGGAACTGCAGGTTATCATTGGGAAGCCTCCTCCATCCCCTACAACTCACATGCATAGATACCCTTCCTTTCTATCTCCGTATCGGCAGTATGAAGGAATTTAACATGGGCGGCATTTTCTGACAGAAAAAACGGAACGCGAGCGCGAGCGCCGTAATTTAAAATGGCGGGCGTTCGTGATATGATGAGGGAGAAATCACCGCCGTAGTTTCCAGGCTTCGTTCAGCTGCCGCATTGAAACAAGAGCGGCCGCTCGACTCACCGCCATTCCCAGAGTTCCCCACTTACGACCAAAAAACTCCACAATTTGAGGCAGTATAGCCGAGAGAATCTCCGCGTCCGAGCGGAGCTCACATAAAGTCCGCCATCTTGCTTCGGCGTCCAAGCCATGCCCCCTCATTTACTATATTTTGACACACAACAGCACAGCTAGCTTTCCTGCTGCATTGCCGTGTGTCAAAATAAAAGGGCAGGAATGAGCCGTATCAACAACATATGGCACATTCCTGTCCTTCTTCCCTGCGCCGGCGCACAAACAGCAGCCATGCTCCAATGCAGACACACTTACAGCATGGTGCAAGGGTCCCTGCAATGCAAGGATGATTGTTGTTGTGCAGGGAGGAACACCTTCCTGCACAAAAATAATCATTAATGGCATTTTGATCCTATGTGTGCAGCAGAATGCAGCACACATAGAAAGAGCAACAAATGAGGTTGCACCACTCCTATGGTGTAGGATTCTGATGCATTCCCAGGTTTACGACACTTTATACATTTGGTAATGTGTCAGGTTCCATGGATGTTGCATTGAAACACCCACATCAACACCCATGGAACGCCCCTTTCACACAGAGTAATGCGTGAAAGGGGCCCATATTTACAAGGCCATGAAAAGTCACATAGGGTGACTTTACGTAGCCTAGTAAATAAGGGCAGGCACACTGCACTGCCGTTGCGTCTAAAAAAATGGCGAACCGGCGGCGCAATGGGCTTGTAAATGAGGCCCACTGTGATTAAACAATTTTTATTGTGTTTTATCAACTTTAGACATTAGCAGTTGTAGCAGGAATGAGAACAAAAATTGTGGCATTCTTATTTAGACATTAGCAATTGTAGCAGGAGAAGAACAAAAAAAGGTAGCAATCTTCAGATACATTTCAATTTCAGTACATGAAAGAAACCATGGTTCAGTACCTGCACAAACAATACGCTAGGAGTACATTGCACTGGCTCATAATGATGTAAAATGTGAGAATCCTTCAGCTACATGCTGCTGTATAAAGTTTTCTCCCTATGTGTCCTATAAGGATGAGGGGACCAAATGAATAATGGGGATGGTTTGCAGAACTTGGAAAAAAAACAAGGTTGAGCACTAGCACAAATGGTATAATGCTGTGAAACAGAATTTGGGTTGTTCGCGGAGCGGGTGTGAACCCTGGCGTATTATGATGAAGGGGGAGGGTAGTCGGTAACCGTAGGCCTTTCAATTTGGCACGGTGAGGGAGGGAGGTCTGCTTCAGCCAATTCCTTGTACTGTATAAGCATTGTATCACAGGCAGCAGCTATAGGGCGGAGGCGAACGCGACGGGCCTCCTCCCAATGCAGTGCAGAGCTTTCTGCCTCTCCCCATCTAAGTAGTGCCTTGTGCCATTGTGAGAGAGCGGGGGGTGTTGGGCTCTCCAGTGCATGGTTAGTAGATGCTTGGCCAAAAGGAGGGTGAGGTTGGCAAAGTGCACCCATGCCCTGTGATTTTTTTGTCTATGGAAAATACCTAAGGCGGTAGCCTTCCATGAATTTAACATGGTGGGTTCTGTGACCGTGGTTAAGGAAGCATGTACTGCATGCCAAAAACCTGCTTTGCTTGGGCAGGACCAGAGAATATGTCGACGGTCGGCAACCTGAATGAGGCATCTAGGACAAGTGAAATTGGCTGTGAGGAACATAAGATTTAGTCGAAAGGGTGTAAGGTAAGCCCTGTGATGGATCATATATATTGGATGTTTTTAAAACAAGTGTTCCTCGAAACAGTTTTAGGGGACTCCAGAACTCTAAAGCACTCGGTGTCGTGAAGAGGTCTTGTTAAGTCCTCCTTCCAGAGGCATCGAAGGTGAACAGAGCGATGTCTGCATGTTCCCTAATAGCTTTCTATTACCACGTGATGAGATGTCGACCTACACCCATGAGGTATATAGCATGTTATTCTGCATGGGTAGGTGGTTTATCCAGTGCTCACCATAATGATCGGAGTGCCACCAGCAATTGCCCATATGTTGGTAACTGTCCTGGGGGATTTTTATAGTCCTGAAGAATTTGCTCAAATGTAATGATCTGGGCATCTTGGAAGAAGTCTCCAACCGTTTCTAAAGAGTGTGCATGCCATTCCGACAGCTGCTCACCCGTAAGCATCTGATTTTTCGGCACTGAATTTTATGAAATTGATTTTAACTTTTAAATACCTGGAATCTTCATGGGATGTTATAAGTGGGCTTCCTGCTCGACCCCCGCGGCACCCGGATGCTAAACGGGACCGCATTGCACAGGGGTTGACGCTCTAGTTTTTCTTCTCTCCTCCACTATTTAAATCGTGCTGGAGCAACCACGCAGCGGGCGCGCCGCTGACGCGCCAAAGGCAAGCCTGTCTGCGCCCGTCGGTGCCCGGAGCGCGACCAGCGCCAGAACCCCTGGTTGAATAATGTCCCAAACATACGGTAGGAAACAATTGCTTGATCTGGGAAGAGGTACATGCAACCCACATAATATATCTCTGCAAAATCTACACGGGAAAGAGGCCCTTTGCTCTAACTGCTCCTTTTGGATCCACCCTGACCTCTATAACTATTCTAGGCTTACTAATAGGGCAGGGAAAGGGTTGGAAACTAGAAAGCCTGTGGCTCATAGAGATAGAGAAAGGGGGTGTGGGGACAATAACACAAATGGGCCTGCTAGAGATTTAAAGGCAACACAAAAGGTGTATGTTGAGTGTCTTCTGCTAAATACCCGTTCTGTGGTAAAACACAAATACCAGCTGGAAGATCTAATTCAACTTTCCACCCCAGATATAGTCTTTGTGACTGAAACCTGGACAGATAGTACATCATGTACTGATTGGAATATTGCTTTACCAACAGGCTATGCTGTCTTCTCGCAAGACAGGGAGAAAGGTAAAGGGGGGGGTATAGCAATCATTTATCGAGACCATTTAAATATGCGGGTAGAAGTCATTTCTGCTCTACCTGCAGAAGCACTGCACTTCTGTGTAAAATTAAACAATCTCTTGACCTTTCAGGGGGATACTAATATACCGCCCACCCGGGCCCAAAGCGGCTTTCTCCCAGTCACTTCTGACGCTTATGGAGTCATATACTGATCCTCACTCCCTTACAATCCTGGGTGATTTTAATTATCATCTAGAACTAAAAAACGACTCGGATACAATTAGATTGCTAGACAATCTTGAGGCTTTTAACTTAAATCAACTCATAACTGAATCTACCCACCAGGCGGGACACACGTTAGATGGTATTTTTACAAACAATCCTGATATTAATCTAACTAAAATAGTAGCCCTGCCGTGGACAGATCATAAGGCTGTCCATTTCAAAATTAAAGTTACTCAGCCATACCATCATACACAGACTAAGCCATCCAAGGTACAAATTAGGCGCTGGGATAAAGTTAAAGGCAGCGACCTAGAGTCTGCCCTTGATCACTTCCCTGCCCCGGTAGAAAAGGACAATAATGAAGCAGCCTTGCAGTTCAACGGCTGGCTACTGGCAGCAGCCGAGCGTGTTGCACCTAAAAAATTGGTGACGGTAAAGATATCGTCAACTTGGTACACCCCAGAGCTTAAGTGTCTAAAAGTAAATTGTAGAAGAGCTGAGCGTCTCTGGAGACAAGATTATATTAATCAAATGAAATCAATGTATAACCTTGCTATTCAACAATATAAGGAGGCAATTATTGCCGCAAAAAAGTCTTTTTTCACAACGAAAATAAAGGAGGCAGGAAACTCTACCAAGGAACTATTCAAATCCGTTAATCTGCTGGCTAAACCGCAACAGGAAAATGCGTTTAAACCTGATCAAGCTATGTGTAACAAACTCGCCCTATTTTTCCAGGATAAGGTGCAAGGAATTTATAACGGCCTCCTGAGCTCTCCGGGGTTTCAGGATGAAAAAGAGCAACCGATATGTCCAATCCATTGTAGACTATCCTGTTTCCAGACAGTTACAAATGATGAAGTACAAAAACATTTCTTCTCTCAATAAAATCTGGCTCACCCACAGATCCCTGTCCCCCTACCATTATGCATCTGGCCGCCCAGAAGATCTGTAACAATCTCACACCTCTTATTAACCAAGTTCTGGAATCAGGCTACTATCCAGAAACTTGGAAAAAAGTATCTATTAGACCTCTTTTAAAAAAAACAAACCTGGACCCAACCGAACCAAAAAATTATCGTCCCAACGCTGGCCTACCAATAGTGGCAAAAATTTTGGAAAAATCACTAAACACAGCGCTGACTGACTATTTAGACGCAAACAACCTATTGGATACTACACAGCATGGCTTCCGGTCATGTCATTCCACCGAATCAGCCCTGATCACCGCAACCGAAGAGATCCGCAGGGTGGTGGATGAGGGGGGGAGGGCGGTCCTCGTGCTCCTAGATCTGTCAGCCGCCTTTGACACCGTAAACCACGCGGTGTTAGTTCAGCGGCTGAGGGATGTGGGAGTGGAGGCCTCCGCCCTGGCCCTCTTATCCTCCTTCTTGGAGGCAAGGGAGCAGAGGCTGTTCTGGGATGGACTGCAATCGGATAGTTTCCAACTTCCATGCGGCGTCCCGCAGGGATCCGCCGTATCCCCGACAATGTTCAACATCTACGTCACCCCGTTGGCTAGACTTATCAGGAGGCATGGTTTTGCCCTGGTCTCTTATGCTGATGATTCCCAACTTGTCATCTCTATCACTAATCAGCCTGAGAACACAGCTGCCAGGTTTCATGTCTGTCTCACTGAGATCATGACCTGCATGAACCATAGCTTCCTGAAAATTAATACCGACAAAACGGAGGTGATGGAGTTTGGTCCGGGCCGGCCCCTATGGAATAAGTCCTGGTGGCCAACCAAGGCTGGAGAATGCCCACGCCCTGTCCCCAAGGTCAAGAACCTTGGGGTCATCTTTGACGACCAATTGAATTTCTCTGCCCAGGTAAATAGTCTCACCTCCTCCTGTTTTTTTCTACTAAAAACTTTGAGAAAAATCTTTCCATTCATTTCACAAGAGCTGCAAAAGACGGTGATGGTAACACTTTTCTTGTCCAAGTTGGACTATTGCAATGCCCTATTCTTGGGCATTGACAAGTCCCAGATGAGAAAACTACAATCCCTACAGAATGCCGCAGCAAGACTACTCCTAGGCATACCCAGAGGACAGTCAACTTCAGCAGGAATTAAATCGCTACACTGGCTTCCTGTCCAGCAGCGGGTGGAATTTAAGTCTCTGTGCCTTGTGCATAAGGCACTGTACGGTGGCGGTGCTGAGGATATTCAAAGACTGTTCCCACCCTACATCCCCCCACGCGCTCTTAGATCTGCTAGTCTGGGTCTTATAAGGACCACAAAGACCAGACGGGCAAGATGGGGAGGCAGGGCGATATCACAGTGTGCTGCAAAGCTATGGAATAAAATGCCTACGGCCATGAAACTTCAACCCAATTTGCAGCTTTTTAGGAAGGGTCTGAAAACATGGTTGTTTACTTCCGCATAAGTCCCCGGTTAACACAGTGCGTTGATCTTGTTCACACACCCTAGCGCCAAGATGCCAGGGCAATCGAGCGCTATATAAACATATAAACATAAACATAAACATAAGCAGGCCTAAGGATCCCAGGAGGCCATGAAGGGGATTTTTGGGGGGGGTATGCGGTGATTTTACTTGTGAGCTGGAAAACCCTAATTAGACATGTTCGGGCGATCCACAGTGTAGGGACCAGGTGCGATGTATCTTGATAGAGGGGTGTAAGAGCTTGAGCATTATATAAAACAGTGTAAGGGACCCTAGATCCTGAGGGACTCTTCAGACAGCAAATATGGGTATGCTCCTGGACATCCTTCATTGTACCATAAGATGGAGTGATTCTCCATTGGACTCCCTGAGCTCCTTCTTGATTATCTTTGTTACCAAAAACCTGCCTGGGGGAATGTTTAATAATATTTCTCTGTAGCGCAGGTCCCTACAGATTTTACCTGGCTAGCTGCATGTAATCTGTTACAGCCAAAATGTATTCTGTGAACATTTCTCCTCCTTAAAAACACTTCTGAGGAGAGCAATTCTACTTTTGAAGATACAAAAACCTCAGTTGGCAGAGGAATTTTCCCAGGTGTCTGAACCTGGAATTATAAGATGGATATTCCTACAGCTTATCAAGTATCTCAGGGTATGTGGCAGCAACAAATGTGGCATGTTGGTCTGATCAAAATCATATTTTTACAAAAGTCATTATTCAATGATGACAAAAATATGAAATGATGAGGCTACTCTTAATTTTGTTTCAATAAGACAAATATATGAGATCTAATCGCAGACAGAAGAATAAGGGCTGGCATTTGCATCATCCCAGTCATTAGTTTTTAGGTAAATCCCTCTTCTATGACACAGGAAAAAGCAAGAAAGCTGCAAAGGAAAGCTCAGGCCATCCCAGCTGAGCACCGTAATTGGGCTATATTGCCCAGCATTACTAAGCCACCTTGAAGGTCAAATCAGTACAAGTCCAATTGCTGGGATGAGAACAAGTAGGAATATGAGTAGTGAAGATTGCCAGTAAGCAATTGGGAAAATACCTCCACAACCTTGGTCCCAGTCATCACTTTTGAGGAATAGAAAAGCAAAAAAGCAAACCTTTCAGTGATAAGACCTAATCCTCCGAGTTCTCCCTACCAGCTCTCTATTCTCTTTCCAAATTCAGTCTATAAATTTGGAAACTGAGAGAAAAGGTGAAAATACATACATGAGTTTTATATAGGCCTTTCTACTGTCAATGCATCCACTTGACGTGCTCTTTTAGTTGGAAACCGGGACCAAAAGCACGGAAGATGAAAATTGACAGGGGATGCAGAAAGGTCCAGATATGGGCTTCTGAATCTCCTGTGAATTCTCAGAAATCATGCTAAGGCAGAAATAGACACTGGTACGGAGAAAATATTATGCTCAATATGTCTGTTGAAATGTTGTCAGACCCATTTATATGAACTGTTAACAACAGATCATACTCTGCCCAGTCACCTAACTGAACTGCTACTTAATTTTGGGATTTGCAACAAGGGCTTCCATGATTGTTTATTCTAAATCACCATATTGTCTGTGTTCACTAACAAATGATGATTCTAGATAATGTTCTGAAAATGACACAGAGCACAGCTTATTGTTATGAACTAGGCCTAGACATAATTTAAATTATGGTGCTGTCATTCACGTTAGTTCCTGAAATTACGCCATTACGCTATTTCGCATAATTATGCACCATTCACAGTAAATGTTTACAGTGAACACACAGGTGCAACAGAACATGAGTGGCAGTTGTTTGTGGTGCATTTCCTATGATGCATCCTTGTGCCAAAAATTGACACAAGTATATAATTGCTGCTTATAGCACAAAATGATAGATCTGTATGTTGCATAATTACACACAATTTAGCATAACCATGCCTTCATTTTGCATAATTACTTTAAAGCAAATTACAGTAATGTCACATACCCTTAATCAACACTCTCCAGTTTGAAAAACGATGACTCTCAATTAGAGACCACTGACCTTGAACAGTCAGACACCAAGAATGGCCCCTCATCTAAATTAACTGCCATCGGCTGTTGTCACTATTAGATGGCTGGATGAAGAGGAAGACCTCTAGATAGATGTGCTGGATTTGTCCATCAGTGAAGAGAGTCTCTATTCTTAAATCACCAGGACTAAGGCTTCGAAAATTCTTCATGTGTGTATCCACAGAACCAGCCACGTTCCCTTGTACTTTCAGCCAAAGTTATGCTGGAGTCACTGACTTCTGTGGTAATGAAGATAGAATCAGTCATAGATGCTTAATTCCAGAATAAAATCATGTCTGTCCTAAATTAAGCCCCAGTGAAGATAACGGGGCATATTCATCAAGTGATTTGTGTCATCTTTGCACCATGCAAAGGGGCGCAGGGCAACACAAAACCTATAATGAGATTTACCAAGCCACACAAGGACACTTTGCATGGCTCTGAGTGGCTTGGTAAATCTGGAGTAATGCAAGGCAGCGCAAGTCGCTGCCTTGCATTACTCTGCCCCAGTGAGGGTTTCCGGAGGTGTTCCCACGCATCCACCCAGGGATTCTGAATCTTTCCCAGATTTACCAATACTGGTAGATCCGGAATGCATCAGAATGCTACGCCTTCCCGGGGGGGGGGGGCGTATGGAGGAGAAATATCTTTATTTCTCTTTGTTCTTTACTGTTTGTATGTGTGCTGCATTCTGCAGCACACATAGAAAAGGAAAGACCCTCAGAGAATTATTTATGTGCAGGAAGGTGTCCCTTCCTGCACAAAAACATTTCTGCCTGTATTGCAGGCACCCTTGCACCATAGTGGCAGCATTTGGTGTGCCAGCATAGTCAAAGAGCAGGAATGCACCCTTATTTTGATAGATAGGGTGCATTCCTGCCCTCTTCCTTTCATGCAGAGCAGGACAGCAAGGTGTCTTGCTGCGTTGCATGAAATAATGGTTAATATGGCCATTAATCTTGGGATGGAGATAGTTGAAATTTTGGGACACTCGGAAAGGATCCATGGCAGGACAAGCTTGAGGATGACAGCTCACACCTTCCAGAACCTGAGTCTTTTTAGACTCATGAAGAAGCCAATTATGCCTGTAGGCGCATGCTAACTATCCCTGCACATGAAGAAGAGCCACAAACTTTGTGAAACCTTGTGGTGCTGATTTCAACAGGAATGTTAGATGTCTGAACTGGACGTGATATTTCCGAATACAAAATCTGAGAAACTTCTGATGACAGGTTGCACTGAAAATGTGAAAATAGGCATCTTGAATTTCCAATGTCAAAATCAATTCTAGCAGTGATATGAGCAGGATGATCCTATGTAATGGGGCCAATTCACAAATTACATTTTGTAGTATGTTTAGTAGTACTACAATAGTATACTCACATTCTACAAAATTCTATTCACAGAGGTGCAGAGATCTCCGCCTCTCCTTTCCTTATGTGCAGACACCTCCACCCTTACTGTTTAGATCTCTGAACACATTTGTATACATGTTTTCAGTAAGTGTGGTAGGGATGGGTGATAGGCTAGACAATGGGAAATAATTATTACAAAACATGTGGGGTTTACAAAGGCATCAGGAGGGATATAGAAAGGGCTAAGAAGAACTAGAATGAGTGTTTAAAAAAGCCCACAAAAGAGTCCGCAGGAACAACAGCGAACAGCGCCTGGCAACCTATGAGAAGAAAGAAGTGGACAAACTCATCTGAGAAGGAGTTAATTGTGAGAACATTTGGACCACATTCAAACCAATTAAAGAAAATTAATAACAAACACTGGCAGATCCTTAGATCTGGAAATCTGTAGATGGAAAATGCAATGTTCTCATTCAGGAGAGAAATGAGCCCGCCCTTTTAGGACCAAGGCAAAGAATGCTCAAACATTTTATGAAACCATGCTCCAGTCATTGGTCACTTCCCATCTGGCAAATGTAATATGTCCTGCTTCACTCAAAAAACTAGTGAGTTACAACTGGCTTACCCACCCAATGGTGTCTCAAGGGCTTCACTAATTGTAATCCCACCAATGTCATTTATGTCATCATCTGCCCTTGTGGATTAAAATACATCGGCATGCCATCAAAAAAAGTTCATATCCACATCAATGAACACAGAATCTCTATAAGATGCAAGAAAGATAATAAAACAATACGTGGATAAAAGGCACACAGAGAATGACATAAGATAGTTTGTTATTGAAAAGCTGAAACCATTACATAGGGATGTGACAGCAGCACTGTTTTTTTATGAACAACGTTGGATCTGCAGACTACAAACAGACACACGAATTGAACATTGACATACCATGGGCCCAATTTAATTACTGACAGTTTGAATGTTTAGCAGCTAAAAACTGGACCCTTCTCATTACTCAAGAATTCACAGAAAAACTGGAAAACCATTACATGACCAAAGCAGACATGTTGGACTCCTATTAAAAACAAAGAAAAACCACCAGCACCAATCCTTTTACAAAAAAAACCCCAAGAGTAGACTAACCCAGCCTCTGCATTCCTTCCAACGAATATCACACAATGAATTTATGGACCTGATCAAAGCAAGCAGGCCTGCCAGCAACCCTTCTGACCCATGTCCACCGCAAACCTTCAAGAAAATTCTTCTAACTACCTCTGCTGCCATACCAGTAAGAAGAATCATCAACAATTCTTTAACTACGGGAATATTTTCAGAAGATCTAAAAAAAGTCAATGATCAATCAATCTTACCTCACATGCTATAACTATGTAGATGACACACAAATACTCCTTAAACTGGAAAGCCCCGGGGGGCGCTAGAGGGCGCACGGCAAGATGGCCGCACCCGTGTGAGGCTCTGCCCGGCTGAGCCCTAATCCGCCAAATATCCGCCTGGAATACTAGCCATCTAGAGGCAAGATGGGGTGATTCCTGTTGCTGAACGACCCTGCATCGGCTGGTGTGCTTGTGTCGCCCTCACAGCCCGCTGTTGCGGTTTCCTGGCCATTATCACCTGCAGCCATCCGGCTACATCATGGCGGCGCCTGCGAGGCCCTGAGTGCGGCGGCCTCTTCGACCCTCCGCTGTGTCGGCGGCGGCACGCTCGGTGCTAGCGACACTGCAGGCGCTGACGGCGGCTCCCTGGCGTTTGCTGGCCCGGTGGACGCTGCCTTGGGCTTCGGGAGGAGGAGAGCCCTGTCGACGCATGGCGGCGTGCGGCCCTGACTGACCGGATTCTCCCGAGCGGACGGCGGCGGAGGACGGCCCTTGTGCCCCTGGTGCTGGCGGCGGTGAGTGGGGCGCGATCTGTGCTGGGCCTGTGCTGGTGGAGGCGGGTGCGGGCCTGGCGCGTTCTGCGGCCTGAGCGCTGCTGCGGGGTGCTGGGGTGCGAGGGTGGTCGTAATGGTGCCGCCGGTCTGGCTGGCTGCTCGATTCTGTGGGCCCGCGGACCTCCGCTGAGGTCGCGCTGACTGCTCATCTGGTGGGGTCCTGCCTACCTGACCTCTGCCTGCTGCTTGGGGCTGGATCATCGGCGGATCATAGGCGGCCGGTGCTACGGCGAGTGCTGCAGTTTACTCACTTCTCCCCATTGGTGAAGCTCTCATCGGTGTGCTGGTGTGCGTCCCTCCGCTTCCCCATGGGCAGTGTTACTCTCTGCACGCCGCGGGTTGCCTGCTGCTCCGACTGAGGCTCCTCTGCGGCCCTCCGGACCATCCTCTTCCTTGCAGCCTGGCCCCTACTTCTTGTTTCGCGCTCTTTTCCATGCGCACTATTCTGTCTGGCCTAATTGACTGAATGCCCCTGTGGACTCCCTGTGGCATTGCTGGCAGCCATTAGAACACGGTGCCCCTTGCTGGCTGGAGCCGTGGGGCCCCGGTTTGTCCTGGTGTCGCGCTTCTGCTCCTGCCGTGCCTTTATGTGCGGATTGTGCTCACCTTCGGTCCTCTCCTGTGGCGGGGGACGGTGGGTTCATGTAACCAGACGGGACACTTAGTACCTCCTCAAAACGCGCTCCTGCTCTTCAGTGTGGGGGTCTTACGCTCGAGGGCCCTTGCATCCCTTTTTACACATTACACTGATTCCTCCTGTGGCCTCACGTTAGAGGCGCGCAAGTCCTCCAAGTCTTCACAGAAGGCAGCGTCGGACTCTGAAGCTGATGCCCAGGATGGTGGACCTTCTACCCTCGAAACTACACTGCTTGCCATGCAGCGTAGCCTCCAATCCATAGAGGGTTCAATGGCATCTGTAAACCAGCGTCTTGATCACATGTCATCCCAGTTCCAAAAACAAAATGCTCGTATGGGGGAGGTTGAGCAGAGAGTTTCCGCTGCAGAGGATGGCTTGAGAGACGTTGCGGGTAAAACCTTGAATATGGAAAAGGTTCTTGCTCTTATTCAGTCCAAGAATGAGGATTTGGAGGCTCGTTCCAGACGGAACAACATTCGAATTACGGGGCTGCCAGAGTCCACGAATGTGGGTAAAATGGAGACGTTTATTGAAACTTTGATTACGGACATCTTTGGCACTGAACAACTTTCCCTATGTTTATTATCGAGCGGGCCCACCGCTCCTCGCAGCTCGCCCAGTCCCGGGTGCCCCACCGCGTCCTGTCATTGCAAGAGTACTCAACTACAGGGACCGCGACGCCATTTTGCGTATGGCCAGAGATAAGGGAACAATTGACCACCAGGGGAACACACTCTCCTTTTTCCCTGACTTTACAGTTGCAGTGCAGGCGGCGCGACGAGAGTTTGGGGCTGTAAAAAAGTTTCTGCAATCCGAAGGGGTCCCTTACGCTATGCTCTATCCCGCCCGTTTGAAAATAGGCTTGGACGGGGAACACAAGATTTTCACCAATCCCAGGGCGGCGCTGGACCATGCCAAACACTTGAAGAGACGGCGCCATGAATCTCACACGCTATCTGAGACTGAGGACCAGTAATTCCATGGGGGTGGTTCTGTGTTCCTTGCTGTATTACATTCATGATTGGGCAACCCTCTCCATATCTCAGCAGCAGCGATATGCTTTCTATGCAATGTATGACCTCCCTTTTCTTTATGTAGGTGGACGTTCTTTGATTCTCTGTTTTATGCATACTTGCCTCTCTGCCTGTCGAATTGTATGGTATGCTTCTGGATCAGGCACAGTTGCTCTTAGGCTCAGCCACCTCCTACTTGTTAGGAGGCTAGTAGTTCTCTGACGCCCCCCAATGGGTGAACCCCATGTATATTTTACTCTCTCTGTTTTAAGTTGGGGATGGGTAACAATGGGTTGGGATGGCTTTGGCGAGTTGGGGATGCTGAAGTGGGAGGGGGGTTGGGGGGACCGGGGTCTGGTGGGGTTTTTTGGCACTTACAGTCTATGGGTGTGGTATAGCTCTGCTCCATTTGTATGTTTGAATATGTGTCTTCTTCAAATCCAATCGTCAGGTTTCTCGCTTGGTGCAGGCCCCCATGAGTGGTAAAGTAAGGTTCCTCAGTTGGAATGTACGAGGTTTGAATACTCCCAAAAAGATTCGCTCTGTCTTTACTTACCTTGACAGGCTTGACGTGCAGATCGCCTACTTACAGGAAACACATCTCACAACACTGTCCGAGAAGAATGTAGGGGGTCGATGGGCAGGGGTGTGTGTAGCCTCCTCTTACTCTAGCTATGCACGAGGGGCAATGTTTTGGTCAAACGTGGGGTTCCCTTCTCAGTTATCCGTACAGAAACAGATAATTTGGGCCGGCTGGTCCTGGTGCATGGGCGGCTGGGTGGTGCTGACGTGTTGCTGGTGAATGTGTACGGACCGAACGTGGATGATCCGGCCTTTTTCTCCGATGTGTGGCGCCGTATCACGGGCTTTCCTGAGGTGGAGATTATATGGGACGGTGATTTTAATGTTTGTTTGGATGCCTCGCTTGATCGTTAGGGCAGTGGGGTGTCAAGGCCTAGACAGGCTTCCGAGATGCTATTGGGATTGATGGATGCGGGATGCTTGAGCGATGTGTGGTGACTGAGACATCCTGATGCGCGTGAGAGCACGTTCATTTCTTCCGTACATGGGACTTGGTCTCGCTTGGATTTTTGGTTAACTACTGAAGCTGTGTGTACTTGGACGACTGAAATCCGTCACATGGCCCGGACACTCTCGGATCACTCCCAAGACTCCTAGAGGTGCAGGTCCCTGCATGTGCAAGGCCTCCATTTACTTGACGGCTGCAACCGTCTTCCTTAACTGACTCAGTCTTCAGGCATACGATTGGGGAAGCCATCCATAATTTTTTCAGGGAAAACGAGGGTTCCGTTGACAGCGCTGGGGTCCTCTGGGAGGCTTTTAAATAACTATTAGGGGGGTTTGCATGGGTGCGCAGGCGGGCGTCCTGAGAGACCTACGTCGTAGGATTAACAAACTAGCTGGTGAGATTTCCACTTTGGAGCGCGCCTACGATGCGGACCCTTCCCCGGCGACGCTATCCGCAATTCGGGAGCTGGTCACTGACCACAACAATACAGTTGATCAGGAGTTGCTCCATAAGTCCAGGCACAGCAAAGCCCGCTACTATGGTGAGGGGGGCAGGCCTAGCTGCTCACTCGCTCGGAAGCTGACTGCACCACGTAGTCAGGAGCATATCACGGAAATACTTAGTGAGACAGGGGAGGCGCAGTATACTACTGCAGATATTAGCAAGACTATACTTAATTTCTATGCTGCCCTTTATGACAACAAAACTGAGGTACGGCAGGATGACTTGCATTCTTACCTTGACGACGTTGCTCTGGGATGGCTGTCTCCTGGCCATAGGGAATATATCACGCAACCCTTTGATGTGGAGGACGTGAAGCTCGCCATTATGTCTTTCCCCACATGCAAATCTGCGGGTCTCGATGGGCTCCCCAGTGAGTTTTATAAGCTCTTTGCCGATGCTTTGGCCCCTTGACTGCTGGCGGTCTATGCAGAGGCGTACAATACCGGTTGCCTCCCACCCTCTCTTCGGGAGGCTCTCCTGGTTGTGCTATTGAAGCCTGACAAGGCTTCCAACCGCTGTGACTCATACAGGCCCCTCTCGATTATCAATATTGACGCCAAGATCTTAGCTAAAATGATTGCTCTCCGGATACAGCCGCTGGTTCCCCTACTGGTGCTCCCGGACCAGTCAGGCTTTGTCCCTGTGCGTTCTACCACACACAACCTACGCACGCTATTCGCCACCCTTCATTACTTCGATTCCGACTTCCAGGCGGTAGCTGTGTTGCTCGATGCAGCGAAGGCTTTCGACTCCCTTCAATGGGTGTATATGTTCACTGTCCTTACTAGAATGGGCTTCCCTCCTTTTTTCCTTCAATGGATCAGAGTACTTTATAATGAGCCGGTGGCTAGGGTCCGTGTCAATGGGTGGGTGTCCTCTACCTTCTCCATTCGTAGAGGTACCAGGCAGGGCTGTCCTCTATCACCAATGCTCTTTGCTCTAGCCTTGGAGCCTCTTGCGTGCAAGCTGCGTCAGCTCCATGCAGCGGCTGCTCTGCGTTTTTGGCAGCGTCCGCTTATTGTCTCAATATATGCGGATGATATGCTGTTGTATGTCTGCGAGCCTGCCACCTACTTGTATGAGATACTCCGTGAATATGTCAGATTCGAGGGCTTCTCGGGACTAGGGATCAATTGGGCCAAGTCCACAGTGTTCCCCCTGACGATAGGCACTTGTGAATTCGAGCTGGATTTCCCGCTGGCTTGGACGCGGGACCCGGTTAAATACCTAGGTGTTTGGTTACACAGAGACCCTGCGCTAGTTGTTTCCATGAACTATGGCCGCACTATTTCGCAATTAATAGACAAAGCTGAGCTCTGGGCCCGGCTGCCTTTATCGCTTGCCGATCGCATTGCAGTGATGAAAATGACTATTTTGCCCAAGCTGCTATATCTCTTTGTAAATATTCCCATTCGTCTGAATATCTCTATCTTTAAGGCGCTGCAGTCGGCTTTGCTATCCTTCGTCTGGGGGGGTAAGAAACCCTGTTGCAGCTGGGATACACTTGCACAACCTTTTGAATGGGGTGGCTTCGAAGCTCCAGATATGCGCCTCTACTATTTATGCGCTCAGGCGCATTTTGCGCACTACTGGTTCTTTCCCCAAAGGTTTCTGCCTCACACAGTGGTAGAAGCTGATGCTATCCTCCCTTTGCCACTAGTTGCAGCAGTGGTTAAGGGCGGCGGTGGGGGTCCCAGAGCAGAGATTAATCCAGTACTATGTACGGCATGGGCCTGGCAGGCTCTCGCAAAGAGGGCACGGCTGACATACCTTTATGCCCCACAGCTACCACTTGCGGCTCATCCAGGCATCTCTGTGGCACAGGAAAGCTTGGCCCTGCACACTCTGAGGTCTGCCGGCGTGCTGAAACTGGGAGATCTGTATAAACAGGGGTCTTTCCGGTTATTGCCTGATGTGCAGGCTGGTCGAGCCCAGGATCTGATGTTAAGTTTTACATATGTCAGGGTGCGACAAGCTGTCAGGGTGATCTATCCCGATTACCCCGCTGAACCACGACCTCTGCGGGCACTGCAGGCGGTGCTCGCTGGCGAGGAACGCAAGGGATTGATCACTAAATTGTATGCCGCATCACAGCGCGAGAAGGAGCCGGGTGAGCACCCCTCTTATCTCAAATGGAATACTGCATTGGGCTATACCCTGCCAATAGACCATTGGCAATTTTGCTGTAAGCTAACTGGACGCCTTACTGCCAACTGCAATTTACGCATAATTCATTTTAAATTTTTGCACCAAGTGTATTATACTCCTGTGCAATTATGGAAATTTGGCTTGCGTGAAACATCCTGTTGTGTTCGGTGTGGGCAAGTGGATGCCGATTTCCTACATCTCGCTTGGCAGTGTGCAGGGGTGGCAGCCTTTTGGACCAAAGTGGTGAAGGTGCTGACAGCTGTGGTGCTTGAGCGTGTGCGGTGTGCACCGGAAGTGTGCCTGCTGGCTGATGTGAAATCATTAAAACCGGGCAACCGGCGGCTGGTTGCGGTAGCTACACTGATGGCCAAGTGAGCGGTGGCGCAGTGCTGGGGCGCCAAGACGCTCCCTACGGTGCGCAGGTGGATCCGGGACTTGACCTACTGTAGGGAACAATTGGAGACTTACGCTGAGGACCTGCCTGAGTCATCCCGGCCCAAAGACTTCTGGGCCCCGCTGACAACGTACCTATTGAGTCAACCTGACCTGTGATTTTCTGTTGATTTTTTTTTTATATTGGGGTCTATTGCCTTGGAAACTGTAGAACGTGACTTTCTCTTGTCTCTCTCTTTTTGTTTTTGAAATTGATGCATATACGCATTTCGTTACCCACGATACTTCGATTACATTATGCTATATCCTTGTAAGTGCCGGGGGGAGGCGTGGGGGGTTGGGTGGGGCGGGCTATTAGCTCTTCGAGCTCCTGTTCAATTCAGTTTGTATTGCTGATATCTCCCGTTGCTTGAAAAATTGCTTGTGTTGATACTTGCTTTCTGGATATTGAGGCTCCCGAATGGAGCATGTGTATTGTAAGTGCAAGCTCTTAATAAATAAATAAAAAAAAAAAAAAAAACTGGACAGCCCCAAAGACATTGGAAACTCACAAATTTTCAGTTGCCTCAGAGCCGTTGATCAGTGAATGACATGAAGCCATCTCAAATTGAATACTTACAAATCAGAAATATTCACATGTGGTGATGGAAAAATTATGACCCACTCGCCGCCTGGCCTGATAATCTGGGAACACCTCCTAAAGTATCCAAGGAAGTAAGAAACCTCGGAATTACCATGGACTCCAAGCTATCAATGAATGTCCAAGAGATAAAACTAGCAAGATCAAGCTTCATTACTATAAAAACTCTGTGACGCATCTTCCCCCACCTGGGACTTCCACACAAGGTCCAGGCTACTATCTCTTTTGTTCCATTTAAACTCGATTACGCCAATTGCCTCTACCATGGATCATATTTAACAACTATGAAAAGACTACAATGGACTCAAAACTCTGCTGCCAGACTACTCTTACATATAAAGCCACAAGCCCACATCTCCCATGCCTTGAAGGCTCTACATTGGTTACCGGTTGCCAGAAGATCCACATTCAAGCTGCTTTGTATCACCCACAAAGTGATACATGGAACAGTACCACTCTTCATCAGTAATAAAATCACTAAACACTTTCAACAAAGGAACCTCTGCTCTAGATTTGCACCTTGCCTCCAAATACCACCATACAAGAAAAAAAACATAGGTGGCACATCCTTCTCTGTTCAAGCAGCCAAACTATAGAACTCTTTACCCCCAAACATAAGATCCACAGATAACTACCTTATCTTCAGAAGACTATTCAAGAGTTGGCTCTTCTCCATATAACCACCATACTCAAGCACATATCCCTGTGTATATAAGAATTTATTTGGACTATATCTGTGTGTAGTGCTTGCTCCGCTCCCGATCGCGAGTGCGCATGGGTCGGAGCCAAGCAAGAATAAAGGAGGCCGAGCAGTGCCAGAATGCGTTTCGTGTTCAGTTGACCTGTGTGTTCTTTGCGCCCGGAACTATTCTACGTCACTTATTCAATTCCTCGTGTCGGACGTGTTCGGCGTTTCTGCGTCAGACATCCATTCTACTGTTTCCAACACTCTTTGGTGTCCTGCTGGGAGTTCTTCTGGATTGCTGACGAGCTCAGCAGTTCCTTATCGGGCGTCTGCTCCGCTGTAGCAACCTCTCTCCTGGGATTCCTGCAGCCGCGTTCAGCGCAGTTTTTATTTCCTTGTGTTCCTGCAACAAATACAAAAAGGACAGCAAACAAGCTATAAAGAATCTATGCTTCACAAAAGTCGGTAACCTTTACTTTGGAATGCATAGTCTTACAAAATACTTATCTGATGTGTATTTTCCTCAGTGATTGGAGATCCTGCTATTTTTTGCCGGCTGGCCCAGAGTTGATCTCCAGGGCGACACGGGGAGGTGGCCAGATCTCCAGGGCGCGATGGGCAGGCCGGGTCGGCACCAGTGAGGAGGAGACACCGTCTGCATCCTACATCTGCGAATGCGCTGGAGAGGGGCGGTGGGTGCTTCCGTCTGGGTCCCTCAGTTCTGGCTGGCTCAACGAGGGCTTTGAAGGTGCTACAGGGATATGGACAGTCTTTCGGCCGATGCCTCGGGGATCGGATGTTCGGCGGCCCAATCTTTGATCTTATTTGAGGCCGTAGGGCATGCAGTTTCTCGTCCCGGCCGAAGACCTCACTGCTGCCTCTGGGTGCCTTTTGCAGCCCGGATTCATGATTGCATCGCTGACTGGGGTGCATCCGATCTCGAGGCTGTGGTGACGACATTCTTATGTGGGGCCTGTTAAGCGTGCTTTGCTCAGGCTTGCTGGCGCTCCGTCCGGAGACTCTCTTTGAGGGTTTTAACCATCTGACTCCCAATCTGCTGGGAGAGTATACACGCGGCAGTAATTGGAGGGATTGTCGAGCTGGCCGGCTACTTTGTTGCAGCTGCCTCCGCAGTATTCTGCGATGAATTGCCTGCAACTGATGCCTATCTGTGTCTAAATAAAAGAGGCTTTTCTCCGCCTTGCTCCATTCATACTGCCTTTGCCTGGGTGCTAAGGAGTGACGCCTCCACCCGGTTTCTACCTGGACAGGGTAAGTGTCTTTGCTTTCTAAAACTTCCCTGAAACAATGGAAGCTCACCTGGAGCTATGAGGTAATGACCTCCTTTAGACTGTTTGGCTTTGATCTTACTACGTCTTTCAAACGAGCCTCAAAATGGAGCCTCTCAAGGTTATTCTTCCACTTTTAAGCCAATACTCAAAATGGCCACTGCTCAAAATGGCCTCGAAGATGGTCTGAACCATAACTCTTTAATTTCTGAGTTAGGTACTCTCAGGACCCTCATCAAATGATATTGTTGTTCACTTGAGTAGATTTTAAACAAAAATGTTGAAATAATTACTTGCCCATCTTGTTTCCCCTTTGAACTGGGATTAGATTTTAAACGAAATTGGTGAAATAATTACCTATGCATCTTGTTCCCACCTTTTATTATTCAAAGTTTATTAATCACGCTTCTCACCGCTCTGGCAGCGCCAAGATGAACATACTCACCTATTAATACTCATCTATTAATAGTCAAAGTTCATTAATCACTCTTCACACCGCTCTTGCAGCGCCAAGACGAACATACTCACCTATTAACAGTCAAAGTATCAATCACCTGGAAGTCCGCAGTCAGGACAATATTCTCAACTATGGGACAATATCATTAAACACCTGGAAGTTCATCAGTTCAACTATAATGCCGCATTGAAAACTAGGTACATGACTACTCTGCCCTCAGTACTCACTACGCCCCCCCCCTTTTGTTGGGGTCTTTACTTCCTCAGAGCTACTCCCATATTGCTTAATGTGATCCCCAATCTACCGCCTACTGGCTCACCCCTGCAGTGGCTCTCTCAACACGCACGGGCGAGAGGACGCTCGCTCCCCTTCCCTCTACCAGGACCCCCGACTAATTGGGCCTACCTCTCCACCCCTTATTTGGCTCCTTTAATCTCTGCCTACTACGCACCTCAGTCAACATGGCACAAAATACTTATCATGCCTCTAACCCCTTTGTCCAATCTGGCGTAAACTTGGTTAAGATTATCTATCCCCCCAATCTATCGTTAAAGGCTAAGAAGACCTTTTAGCACAATATCCTCAAGAGGTGGCCCGAAACATTGATATCGGACACATATATCTCAAATAAGGGCACTATAGTGACTGATCTCATCTTCTACACCAACAGAAGAGCGCAGTGGAGAAAGGCCCTCACCTCTATGCTACGCTCCAAACAGACCAAAACCCCGCATGGCTTTCGTTTAACCACGCTTCCATCCCCGGCCCTTATGGCGGAGCTGACTATCTCCCGTTACAATAATGTTAATGTCCTTATCCAAGCCTCGGACCTGAACCTCAAGCGATTCAATCATGCCTTCTTGAGATTCAAGAACACTCTAACTAACTCCAACACCTCCACCGGCAGTCAAAATGTGCCACTCACTGGCTCTGATCCCGAGGTGATTGACGGCCCCTCCTCCCCATTGCCCACGCTCCTGTCTGTTAACACGCTCCCCACAGCTCGGCCCAAATTAGCAGAGGCTATCCCTACTCCCCACACCACAAACCTGAAAAACCCACGTCTGTCTCCTGCTGGTGAAGGTTTAACTGACCTGAGTACCTCCCACCTTGTTGCTATCCACACCAATTCTCCTCCTTTACCTTGCCTCACCTCCTATCCTCAATCCCCTGTATCACTCACTATTCGCCCCAATAACAGGAGTGATGACCACCCTACCAACCCTAACAGTCAGGTAGGATTGGATACTCGTCCCTTAGGCCCTGGATCTTCCAATCGCAGGGACCGGAACCTTGTTGATGTCTCCTATACGCTGACCAATAACAGACACTCACCCACACTCTCACTACACGCTTCACCACCCTCTACTCCTCCTAATTCCACTCCGCCTCTCCCTATTCCCACTCCAAGCTCCGATTCCTATCTCGAGTATGACCCTATCTCCCTATGTAACTGTGCCAATGGTCCTACCCAACCCTCTACTAACCCTCCCACAGCTGAACCTGTCCTACTTGCGCGGGCTACTCATGTGAATGAGTGCTTGAACAATCATGGCCTTGAGAAGAAGATTGATGACCTCAAGCATGGTATCTCGGTAGTCAAAGAGTTGGTGCAAAGCATTCTGCAGTTCTCCTTGATGATGGAGAAGCGTTGGGTCTCACCCCCGTGCAGAGGAATGATATCTACAAATCACAGAAGCTGTATTCAACCAAAGACCTTACCGCCTTCTGCTCCTATCTTAGCTCCAGCTGGAGCTCGAGGCCTCTACCTAACCACCACTCTCGGCCCCACAGACCCGTACCTCAGCTATCTGATGAAGACATTCTCGCCCTGCTAGGGACCTACACTGACTCAAAGATGGTCTCCAAACCCAACTCTACTCTCAACATCCCCTCGATCATTGCAGACCCTGACAGGGAACAGAGTCTTAAACTCAGAAAGGTGAACATAGAGAACCTACTTCACATAAACACCTCTACTCAAGAAGTGGTCACTTCCAACCTGCACATCAACTCGATGCTACTCAACTGTAGATCAGCTGTGAAAAATGCAGCTGATATTTCTGATCTCATCATTGCGCATAACTTGGACCTTCTGATCATCACTGAAACATGGATCAATGATACTTCCTCCCCAATTCTTGACATCTTAATTCCCCCCGACTACTCCATTCTCAGAAGTGATCGACTGGATAAAACAGGAGGGGGCATTGCCTGCATTCATCGCTCCAACCTCACAGTAAAACAATCCTCATGTACTGTCTTATCCTCCTGTGAACAGCTAGTCTCTGAAATCTGGAACAAAGGCAAGAAGATTTGTGTGCTGCACTCGATCTATCACCCTCTTGGTGACAATCTAGTCTTCATAGAGCAAATCATGGAGGTCATTAGCACGAGCTCTGATCAACTCTGCCACATATTCCTCGGATACTTCAACCTTCATGGGAATGACACAAATGATCCAATGGTCTGTTCCTTTAAGACTTTCCTCTCTGACCTCAATTTTTCACAGCTCTGTAAAGGCCCTACTCACAATAAAGGCGCCACTCTCGACCTCATCAGTGCCAAAGACAACTGCATACAAATAGGAGAAATCCTACCCTGTGACTGGTCTGATCATTTTCAAATTCCCTTCCTCATCTTAGACAAGGGACTGGGTCGACAGGGTCAACCCCTTAAAGCGAAACAAATGACTCACAATATGAGAGACCTTGACATCAACATGATAACTTCAATCACCAAAAATAGACTGCAGCCCCCCCAATTTAACCAACCTTGACGATCTTTCTGAGCATTACATTAACACTTGCCCTAACATTCTTGACTATATTGCTCCGAAACAGCTCAAAAGGATTCCAGTCAAACTTTCTAAACCATGGTTTAATGGTGCCCTAAATGATGAACGGCGCAATCTAAGACTCTCTGAGAGACTCTGGAGAAACTCGCCTTCCACCACAAATCTTTCTCAACTGAGGAAAGTGAGAAGCGTTTACAACAAACACATACGCTTGGCGAAAACCGAACACTTCAGAATTCAACTGGATGGAGCCAAAAATAGATCAAAAAAACTTTTCGAAATCATTAAGGAACAATCGAACCAATCTTCTAACCAGAGCTCTATTCCGTTATCCATGCTCCCTAGTGGTGATGATTTTACAGCTCACTTCACTGAAAAAACAAGGAAAATAGAGCTGGAGCTATTACCTACCACCCCAACTTTGTTATCCATGATACCGCCCGCAGGATCAGGGGAGGTGGCAGAATCCACGACAACGCCTCTTGGAGCAGTTTTCTCCTACCAGACTGCACTGAGATACTTCGCAACATGGCATCCATCAAACCCTCCAACCACTTTGGTGATCCTCTACCCGCCAAGCTCTATAAAGATTTAATCTCAGCCTTTCTCCCTCTTTGGTCCAGGATCATTCATGACTCCCTCTTACAGGGAAAGATTCCGGACTGCCTAAAAGTTGGGCAAGTAACTCCCATTCCTAAGAAGCCCAACGCGGACCTATCAGATCCAAACAACTTTCGACCTATCACCAGCAGTATGACTCTAGCTAAATTGCTTGAAAAATGCGTACATTCGCACCTCTGCAAACATATTGAGAAATATCAACTCCTGGATCCTCATCAGTCAGGATTCAGAGCAGGGCACAGCACTGAAACAGCACTAACTCACATTGTTGATGACGCCGTGAGAGCCCTTGACCAAAATGTCCCTTGTCTCCTGATCCTTCTAGACCTGTCCTCAGCCTTCAATACCATCAAACATGAAAACCTGATTGATCTCCTACAACATAGGATGGGATTTTCGGGCCCGGTCCTAAACTGGTTTACCTCCTTCCTTCACAACCGCACGCAAAGGATCAAAGGTAATCATGCCCTCGCTTTCAGTACCCCTGTCCTGATTGGAGTCCCCCAAGGTTCTACGCTCTCGCCCACTCTCTTCAACCTCTTTATGGAGCCTCTTGCGGTCATTCTGAACAGAGCGAACATTCAATGCCACATGTATGCGGATGACATGCAATTGTACCTGAAGATCTCCTCGCAAGAGGACATAGAAACTTTAAATGCTGCACTTGCCCAAACTCAACAATGATTAGCTCAGAACCATCTCCTACTAAATACTCTCAAAACGGAATTTCTTTTGATCACCCCACCTAATCACTCAGCTCCTACCCTTGACTGGATTAAACACCTAACTGCTCTGAACTGCACACCTCATGTTGTAGACTCTGCCAAATCTTTAGGTATCACCTTGGATAAACACCTAAACATGCAAGCACACCTCAGTGCTACTACTAGGGAAGCCAATTTCCAACTCAACACACTAAAGAAAATCAAACCATTCCTCCCCCCGAAGATCTCAGGCTGGCGGTTCAATCCCTGATTATCCCTAGATAGGAATATGGGCTGGTGACCCTCGCAGGTTTTCCCAAACTAGCTTGGCCCCACTCAGACCGACCTTGAACGCATCGGCCAGACTTTTAACGGGATTGAGGAAATTTGATCAATCAATCAATCAAGTCACTTATAAAGCGCACTACATACCCGCGAGGGTCTCAAGGCGCTGGGGGAAGAGGGGGGTGGTGCTGCTACTGATCGAAGAGCCAGGTCTTGAGGAGTCTTCTGAAGGCCAGTAGGTCTTGGGTCTGCCGAAGGTTGGTGGGGACGGTGTTCCAGGTCTTGGCGGCCTTTTGCAACTAAATTGGTTATCTATTGAAGCTAGAATCCGACTCAAGATAGCTTGTCTGACTCATAAAGCCATACACCACAATACCCCATACTACCTAGCAAATAAGCTTGAGCTATCGGGCTCCAGCTGGAACCTCAGAAGTACGTCCACCCTTCTCTTGAAACCTCCAAGATTCAAAAAGAAAAGATCGTTCAACCGTGCGTTCACGGATCTTGCTCCGAGAATCTGGAATTCCTTGCCACCCGAGATCAGATCCAATCCTTCCACTACTTCCTTTAAAAAACTGGTCAAAAGACTACTAATGAACGAACATTAACGCGTTGATCATGCTTGTGTGTTTTGTTAATAACCAAAATCTTGAAGTATTCACTGATGTTCTATTATATGTGTTACCTTCTTTTTGTTCTAGTCCTCGTTAGCCCCTATTACTGCATTAACTGTTGATTTTGCTTGTTTCCTTTTTGTTAAAATTCCTTGATGCACATCGCACCTCTTGGTTCTTTCTACTGTATGATGTTTTACTCGGAGCGCTCTATGGCACCTCTGATACATCCTACTCTGTATTCTTGAATGTTTTCCCACAGGTTGTAACTTCACTTACCTTCTTTATGTTTTTGTATACTTGCTGGCGCCAACTCTGTATAGAGCTCTGATACCCCTTTGGGTCTTGTTCGCGCTATATAAAACTTTTCAAATAAATAAATAAACTTCTTAATGGCTATAAAAACAATATAGATATAAATCAGTGTCCTGATGATATAAGGATCTGACTTATCATTTCTTCCTGGCCCTTCACCTTTTTGTGTATTATTTTCTCTTCTTATGTTTTTTCACACATGATATCTGTTTTCTGCTATCCTATCTACAGCCTTAAGGAAGAGGGATTCTATCCAGGTAGTTATATTTAGTGGGCACTGCACCAGTTGTTGATACTGTGACTCGACATATGCACATACATGTTGACAATTATACTCTTGTTTCCACTCCAAGAGCCACATACATACCTCCTCACAAGGATATCTGTTGTGTAGCACAACAGGGACGTGTCTCCCCTTTATATTTTCATTTTTTTGTTCCCCCTCTTCCCCCATCCCCACTGTGTTGGCTTTGACATTGTTGGGCTGGCTCTGGTGGGTGTGGGAAGTTGGGACTGAGCATCAGTCCTTGCATCTTGCTCCTGCGGAATCATCAGGTGAGAGTTACAATGAGTACCTACATATGTGTATTCCTTTGTATAAACATGTATAGTAATTATGTTTATAAATATATAGATATTTGTTAGTTCTGCTTAACAAATGTACATATTACTTATGGTTATATTATTCTATGTTTACCATGTATATAGGTCACTGCATAAATGAGTACGTTTTTATCATAACTATTTATCTACAATTGCTTCACTATTAAATTACAAAAAAAATATGAAAAATTATAAAAGCAAATAAATTAGTTTAAAATACAGCAACACTTAAAAGTCTGAGTTTATTAAATACAACTTAAATCTAAATATGTTACCTTCCTTATACATATATACCTTCCATGTACTTATGTACCTTTATAATCATTGCTTTACTTCTAATTCACCATCTCCAATGCACTACCCTATTTCTCACCCTATTCCTCTCTCAATATATCCTCTAGCTCCACTCTCTGACTCATCCCAAACCTCATTCTACTACTCTCTCCAATGCACTACCCTATTTCTCACCCTATACCTCTCTCAATATATCCTCTATCTCCACTCTCTGACTCATCCCAAACCCCATTCTACTATTATGATCCCCAAAATAACCCTTTCTAGACTCTTCCCTCCTCTACCACTCCTTGCATCATCTCAAATGTCTTTTACTTTTCAGATCTCCCAAACAAGTCTTTCTAAACCCTTCTCTCTGACTCTTCCCCCTCCATCTCCCCATTACTCATCCCAAACCTCCTCCTACTGCTATGATCTCCAAAAAACACTTTCCAGACCCTTCCCTCTTCTATCCCTCCACTATCCTTTTCAATCCAACTAACAGACTCATATGTCCACCGCTCAAATTAATTTCATATTTCCCTATGCTAATTACCCACTAATCCTGTTTGGGTTCCGGAGTAGCATGCTACCTGCCAAAAAGTGCATTGACATCACATCAGGGGTATTAAGAGCTATATAAATGCAAACCCTTCCTTCTTCTATACCTCCACTATCCTTTTTCAATCCAAATCACAATCTCACATGTCCACTGCTCAAATTAGTTTCATATCTCCCTATACTAATTCACCACTAATCCTCTTTGGGTTCCGGAGTAGCGTGCTATACCTCAAAAAGTGCTTCAACGCCTAGTCAGGGGTAGTAAGCTCTATATAAATGCAATTACAATTACAACTGACATAGAGTCATAGCAAGACAATGAAGCCCCATTCTTGGATCTAGGACGAGCATGTGAGCCGAAATATACTAACATATCAACTTGGCCCTTCAGCATACAAGTCCAATAGAATACTCAGCTCATGGATGATTTCCTTCAACATTTAGTAACAAACTCTGAATGTGACACCGCTTATGAGTCCAAGTCTAATCATTTATCTCAATAACAAATAGTAAACAACTCTGATCTACATTTACTCTTGCAGTTATTTTCCCTTATCTGGTACAAAATAATAGCATTGATGTGAGAACCTTTAGTTACAAAAGTATTATGACATTTTTGTTCATATATAAATTCTCTTAGATAGGAGTAAGGAGTATCAATTTAATGTTTTTGCCCGCTGGTGCCTATTTGTTTACACAGGTTGTCCTACACTTAGATTGGCAGACAAATTAGACCAAATAAGAAATGTTGTATAATATTCTGATAAGGATACACCAGTTGGGTCATCATCAACATCTTTCTTTATTTCAGTCAGTTCTGACCATAAAAGTACAGATATCAAATATTTAAAAAAAGGTTACATAGATATGAAAGTGCCACAAAGTGCAAATGTGCAGAGCAAAAGTTATAATACAGAGAATCATTTATAAAATAACAAGGCAAATTTCCATGAACAGATTACATAACAAATGCCTGTCAACAAAAACCTCAAATGTGGGTCCACTATATTCACAGGTACGTTTTAGTCCACCTTATAGCCTATCACATAGTTCATCATTGGAAATAAATTCCCTTTTCATATAGGAAACAGCCTTTACCACGCATTACCATGCAGTCTTTGCCGCACAATGCATTCACCACCCTAAACCCTAAAAATACCCTTACCACCCCATACCCCCGAACTCCTAAAAAGCCCTTACCCTAATTGCATATCTATATATTTATATGTAATACCCCCAATAGGTGTGAATGAAAGTGCTTTTTGTTAATTTCCTGCTGGATGAAGGGTCATACCATATTGTCTGCAAACCCAATGTAATAAACCAACCCTTCAAATGAGAAAAACACTTTATTTTTTAAAGTAATATATATATGACATCAGGGATGCCACTGACCATGTCAAGAGTGATGTAATTTGTGAGGTTATAAGCAGTACATTGCAGCTCAAGTAACTATAACTGCTGAATTTCTCTGGTTTTGTTTGAGTGAAATCTGACCCTAACTATAACGACCCTGTAACCTTTGTTTTTTTCAGTGAATTTCTAAGGTTTTTTAAAATTCTATTTCCTAACTATAACGTCCCTGTAACCTTTGTTTTTTTCAGTGAATTTCTACGTTTTTGAAATCTATTTCCTAACTATAGTGTCCCTGTACCCTTTAGTTTTTTCAGTGATTTTCTATGCTTTTTTAAAATTGTATTTCCTAACTGTAACCTGCAACCTGCCCACGCACTCATCAGCAGCAGACTCGACTACGGCAACACACTCTACGCAGGCGTCACCCAAAAACTCTTCAGGAAACTACAGAACATTCAAAACACCACAGCCAGACTGGTCCTCAACATCCCCTGCCACAGCCACATCTCCGAACACCTACAAGAACTCCACTGGCTCCCATTCAACACAAGAGTCACCTTCAAGCTCCTCACTCATGCCTACAAAGCCCTCCTCGACTCCAGACCAGCATACCTGAACCTCGGCCTCTCATTTCATGTACCTACCAGACACTTCCGCTCCGCCCAACTGGTCCTTGCCACTGTCCTTCGGATCCACAAGACCAGGACCGGAGGAAGATCTTTTTCCTACCTCGCCGCCTAAACCTAGAACACCCTGCCTCTCCACCTCAGGCTATCCCTGTTGCTGATGCAATTCAGGAAGGATCACAAGACCTGGCTCTTCAACTGAACCCCAAAGCCCAGTCGCACCTGCAGGCCTGCAGCGCTTTGAGAACCTCACGGGTGAGTAGTCCCACTTAACAAGTACTGATTGATTTAGTGGGTCTGTGAGTATTTGTGTGAGTCTCTGAGTGGGTCTGTGAGTGGGTGAATGAGTGCTTAAATAGATCTGTGAGTGGGTGCATGGGTGTCTGAGTGCTTCTGTCAGTGAGTCTGTATCTCTCTGAGTGGGTCTTTGAGTGGGTGCTTGAGTGTGTGAGTGGGTCTGTGAGTGGGTACATGACTATATGAGTGGGTCAGCTCCATATTTACTGCAATGCAACTGCACACTTAGTAACCTGCAGCTTCTTCTGTCCGTGCTACGGATTTGCAGGCTCTGCACTCCATCAACACAAGTTTTACCCTGCAGCCCTGTCATTTCTGCACTGCACAGTTGAACATTTCTGCAATGCAGTGCTGCCTCGCAGCTGTGCTCGTTCCCAACACCCCAACCCACCCCAGCCATCCCTGTTTTGTAATGCTTACTGCACACACACACACTGTGCATACACACATAAACACACACACACACACTAGACACAATGCATGCATCTTAGACACCCATTCTTAGCACACACAGCACTTAAACTGCACACTATACACAGTCACAGACACATTGCACATACAGGCACTCTAACTATGGACACAACTGCGTCTCATTCACAGCACAATAACACAATCGCAATCATTGCTCTAGAAACCCCTGGACACACCATGAATATATGCTCACACAGCCTGCATATTCCTTCCCTTTTACATGTGACTGCATACTGCACACAATGACACACACACACTACTGAATCATTCTATATACACACGCACACAAACACACTCACACACACACTGCTGCACACATGCTCCCGCCTCCTTGGCCCCCGGAAGCCCCAACCATGAGGGCCCTGCTCAGATTGCTCTTGAATAAAGGTCTGCTGCCAGCCCACAATAAGAACCATCTCTTGTTAAATTGGTGCACTCCGGGAATGGGACAGAATGAGGCAGAACTCCCACGGGTGGTCAAAGGGTGGGTGGGGTCAGAAGGCCAACTACAAGGATGAGGAGAGGGGCTAGAACAGCTGCACTGGGGCAGATGTAAACTAGGGGACAAAGCTTCCCCTCGAGGGGTGAAAGGTGGGTGGAAGCCAGGGAGGGACAAGGGGTGTCCTCCCAATCAGAGGGTAGTGAGTAGGAAAAGCAGAGGACTCCACTTCAGGCAGCACTGACCTTGCTTGTCCTTGCAGATCCCAGACTCTGCATCAATAGAACTGAACATATTGTGAGCAGCAGAGTGCAGACTCAACTTTGACCCACCCCTGAGGTCCCTGGCATTGCTCTCACACACAGGGAGCTGCTAAACATGCAGCTCCCTGTGTGTGAGAGACATTGTTTGATCTGTTTACCTGCCCGCTTGACAGTAGGCAGGGAAACAGATTGAAAACTCAGCTTCCAGCAAGCAGGAGCAGATTGATAGTTCACGCTTGCTGAGAGCGGAGTTCGTGTTTGCCATCACTTGGGGTAGCAAAAGCAAACAGCTATCTCCTGAGGGCTGGCACCTCAATAGATAGCAGGAGCCGGCCTGGGGGGTGGCAGTCCCCAGGGCAATTATTTACTCCAGGAGGGGGACGCATGGCCACCCTCCTTTCATTTTCAAAGGTTGGCCACAGGTAGGTGGTGGTCCATGGGGCAGTATATGGTCCAGGAGGAGGGGAGTGCGCCCCCCTTCCAGGTTTTAGCATTGCATTTGGCCCCCAAGAGGTGATGGTCCTTGGGGCAAATTAAAGCCCTAGGAGGGGCGGCACATGCTGCCCCCCCTCCTTTTTAAAAAACAAAGCCCTGGGTAGATGGTAGCCCCCGAGGCTCCAGGAGCCCATTGGTGTGGCCCTTCAATATATTAAATAAAGCCCTGGGAAAATGGTGGTCCCTGGGGCTAAAAACAGCCTTAGGAGGGGGGCCGCATGAGCCCCTCTCCTTTTCTTTTCTAATGCCCTCATGCCCTGGGGCCTGGCACCCCTGGGGGCTATAGTGTTAACAAGCACCGGAGATCTTGATTGTGTTTTTTTTGCTGAGGATTTTGCAGCAATTTATTTTTTATATAGTGATTTTTTACCCTGCCGGGGTCCCTCTGGGATCCCAGGACCAGAGTTAAGGGGTCAGGGTATTCCTACCCTGCCCCCTTTTCTTTTTTTTGAATTTTTTTCTGGGACTTGGTTGAAGCCTAGTTCCAAAGTGGCTGCCAAATATTCTCGATTGAAGTGCTGGTAGACAATTAGATCTCAGCACGAGATCGGGAGGGTTCACAGAGCCTTCGCGTCCCTAGATATCCAAATATGGATTTCTTTTAAGAACTCTAAAAGAGGTTTCATTATCCTGTTATATGCTTATATTTTCGTTGTAAAGGCATGCTTTGTAAAGGCATATGCCTGGTAAAGACTCGTGCGATAAAGGCAATGCATGGTGAAGGCACTGCATGGTAAAGGACGCGTGGTAAAGGCATGCGTGGTTCAATGATACATCCCTTTTCGGATATCTGTAGGTACTATTTCAGGAAGTATACCTTTTTCCATTTATAACCAATTCATCATTAGCATCAAGTCTATATATTTCAAATAGAATAAGATAGAATTTGCCCATAGACCGGGAAAACAAAAATAAATTTATATTGCTGTAAAACAATACAGTACTTAGAATTTGAAACACCACATGAGTAATAAAAGAAATGAGAAAATGTGGATATTAAAAAACAATATAAGACAGATTAAAGGCCCAATATTAAAGCATTAGGCTGCTCTTAAAGACTTCTCTGACAGTGATAGTACAGCTCTTTTTCTTAAAATGCAGGCAGGGATGAAATACTTGCTCAGAGGAAACACAACTAGCCTGCTGGTAGTTTCCAATTTAAAAACTCTAATGGTGATAAAGTACTTCCTTACTCCAAGACTCATGCACAAGGGATGAATCAATGTATGACTTGGTTTAATGTAACAGGGGCAAAAGAATAAAAACTGCTCAATATTCTCAATTATATCAATAATGCTTTTGCAGAAAGGGGTACCTCCATAGGTGGTGCTCCAATTAGAAGAATGGCACTTAAAGATAAGATGCCAATCCTAAATCTAATATAAAGAGTTTTCACAGAATGTTGGGAATTTTCATTTAAGAACAGCTCAAATTTGGGGTGGGCTTATAGCTTACGAAATGGCCATTAAGATTTCTGATGTTGGTAGAGAGGGCCACTGCTCCATAACATAACCCCAGTAGGTGTGAATTTAAGTGCTTTTTTGTTACTTTCCTGATGGATGAAGGGTCATACCATATTGTCTGCAAACCCAATGTAATAAACCAATGCTTCAAATGAGAAAAACCCTTTCATTTTTATCTTAATTTGGTTCTCTGAGGGTCTAATTCTCAGTGATACAAGGCCTCTCCCAATTAAGGCTAAGCGGTAAATACGTTTAAGACCAGTGCCAAGAATCATAGGCAAATTCGGGGAGCTACAAGAGAGGTTAAGTAAGGATTTAAGAATATTTGTCTCCTTTGTTGCCAAGCAACTCACATTGGAAAGACCCCATAATTCTTCTCCATATAGGACAGCAGTCTGCTCCTTGGCTTTGTATACTTGTAGAGCTGTTGAAACTGCTTTAGACTGCATATATCAATGGATTTTCAAAATAGCTGCGGCTCCGTGATGTACTAAAAGATTGATTTTCTGTATCTGGGAAGACCGTGATAAGGATTTGGACACCATTAAACCTAGGTAATCAAATGTCTGTACCGATTTCAGGAGAGATTTACCCAAACAAGGTTTGTCCTTTCTGTTTTTATGATGTCTGTAGACCATATATTTGGTCTTCTGAATGTTGATGTCCAGCCCTCAATCATTACAATAATGAGGGTGTCCAAGATAGTAACAGAGTCTCATCTGCAAAGAGAAGTGCTGGGACCTTTTTACTCCTCAATTTCTGTGAGTTGTTGGTACAGCAATCAAGGTACTCGACAACACCATAAATATACAAAGAAAATAAAGTGGGAGACAAAAGAAAGCCCTGGCAAACTCCCCTGTGGATCGGTATTGGATTAGTGGGTTCTCCAGACCTACCCCATCTTACTTGGGCATAACTAGACTGATGAAGCCTAATATTAGTTTGTCAAAATGTGGGCAGGCATTGATCTAAGGACTTCCTATAGTGTGTTTCTAGGGACCGAGTCAAATGCTGCCCCTAGATCTACATATGCCGCATAACAAAGTAATATATTCCCAAGCAATACGTGAAAATCAAAAGATGTGGCCAATAGTGCTGATCTTAGCACGAAATCCCGCTTGGAAAGGAGAAAGGATTTGAACATCGTCCATCCAACCCGAAGCTTTTCCAATAACTGCTTGAAAAATACGTTTTGTAGATTATCAAGGAGATATATTGGTCTATAATTCCTGGGTTTGCCCCATCACCCTTTTTATAGATTGGTATGATATGTGCCCCAGCACAAGAAGCAAGTAAATCCAGTCCATTTAGTATCTCATTAGATGAACAGGTAATGTAGAGGTCCAAATATCAATAGCAGATTAATGTAGATCCCCTGGAATCATATCAGGCCTTGGGCCTTCTCTAGGTGAACAGACTCTGTAGCCTTCCCTTTGTAAAGCAAGGAAAAGACAATGCAGTCACACCAAGGACTTCTATCACCAGGAGTCCTAAATTAGGATCTATTGGGTGAAATACATCAGGAGCATTATCACAGTGGATCACTGACACATTATCGAAAACAACAATATCTAGATACAGAAATATTGTGTCAAAAATATTGATAACAAGAATAGTTTCCTTATACTTATAATGGTAAGTACAACCATATAGAAAAAAATCGTTTTACACTAATATCGTTAATATCGTTAAAAAACATACAAAAATATTGTTTTTTAAAATATATAGCTTAAAATAGCAAATCTTAAATATTTTAATATATAACATTATTAGAATGTAAATTAAATAAATGTAAGTAATATTTAATATAAATATACACTTATAAATACAGTCCTTTTAAAGCCAAGTCTACTTTCATGCCAATGATGCCAAAAGACTCTATTGATATATTCCATGATCGAGTGACGGAGGATATTAAACAACTTCATCGTCAAGTACAACAGAAAAAGAAAAACATTAAATATAAAGAAATTCAATATGCAAAACTTATGAAAAAACTGGGGAACAACAACGACATTGTTGTCACTAAATCAGACAAAGGAGGCAATATTGTTATCTGGCCAAAGGTTGATTACATCAAAGAGGCACAAAGGCAACTCTCGGACCAGGATTGCTATAAAAAATCTAGCATTAAAGAGTATAACATGGCAAAAGAGTCTCTGACCAAGAAACTTTACCAATATAAAAGAGATGGAATGATATCGGCGGAGGAATTTAAATATCTGTGGGTAGAACATCCAATGGTCCCATATATATACTTCATTCCAAAAGTACATAAGAACACAAATCCAGTGCCTGGCCGACCAATTATATCAGTCATCAAGAGCATGGGGGAACACATATCCCAGTATGTGGATTTCTTCTTGCAACCGTTGGTCAAAGAACTGCCATCGTTTGTGAGAGACACAGGTGATTTCCTAAAACGACTCAATGACATTGATTGGAAAGAAGATATGGTATTTATTACCTTGGACATTGAGGGGCCGATTCCGATCTCGGTCGGAGGCGCACCCAATACTATTCGGTCGGGAAAAAAGCCATGCGAAAGCCAGTTTCCCGACCGATCCGTACAGCACACCGAACGAGCAAGTACGATGCGCACAACAGCAAAAATCCCGGCCGAGCCGTACTCACCCAAACCAGGTCCTGTTCTCCGACCGAGGCGAATCCGGAAACGCCGAATCGAGTCGCACGGAAGGGAAAATGCAGCCCCGTCCGGCCGGACAAGTACGATGCGCTTTCCGTACGCGCCGAACCCGTCGCTACGCACGGCACGTCAAAGCATCCGGGAGAGGCGCACATAAGCTCCGAATCGCGCCACAACACGATCCACGGCTACGAGACGAACACAGCACAGACGAGGACGACGCGAAGCGACGAGGACGAAGCGAAGCGACGAGGACGAAGCCAAGCGACGAGGACGACGCGAAGCAACGAGAGGGACGAACGACACGAACCAACCATGAATCCCTTCGTCCCGATCATACCAATATTCTACATCTACTACCGGAACAGGCACGGACGCGTACGGCGCAGAAGGTAAGTCAGACACCAACCACAAAACACATACAACACGTACACGACACATCACACACATACACTGGGAATGCTGAATATACTTGCAACAGCAGCACCATAGGGGCGGGATGCCCATCACCAATGCCACATATGCACACAGGGGCCTGAATGCGCGCCACCACCCCAACCCAGGGGGGCTGGATGCCAACCACCACTACCACCCTTAGCCAGGGGGTGCCAGATGCCCACCACCACTACCACCCTCAGCCAGGGGGCTGGATGCCTACCACTACTACCACCCTCACCCAGGGCGGGCTGGATGCCTACCACCACTACCTTAGCCAGGGGGGCTGGATGCCTACCACTACTACCACCCTCACCCAGGGGGCAGGATGCCTACCACTACTACCACCCTCAGCCCAGGGGGGCAGGATGCCTACCACTACTACCACCCTCAACCAGGGGGGCTGGATGCCTACCACTACTACCACCCTTAGCCAGGGGGCTGGATGCCTACCACTACTACCACCCTTACCCAGGGGGCTGGATGCCCACCACTACTACCACCCTTAGCCAGGGGGCTGGATGCCTACCACTACTACCACCCTTAGCCAGGGTGGCAGGATGCCTACCACTACTACCACCCTCAGCCAGGGTGGCAGGATGCCTACCACCACCACCTTAGCCAGGGGGGCAGGATGCCTACCACTACTACCACCCTCACCCAGGGGGGCAGGATGCCTACCACTACTACCACCCTTAGCCAGGGGGCAGGATGCCTACCACTACTACCACCCTCACCCAGGGGGGCAGGATGCCTACCACTACTACCACCCTCACCCAGGGGGGCAGGATGCCTACCACTACTACCACCCTTAGCCAGGGGGGCAGGATGCCTACCACTACTACCACCCTCAGCCAGGGGGCAGGATGCCTACCACTACTACCACCCTCACCCAGGGCGGGCTGGATGCCTACCACCACCCTTAGCCAGGGGGGCTGGATGCCTACCACTACTACCACCCTCACCCAGGGGGCAGGATGCCTACCACTACTACCACCCTCACCCAGGGGGGCAGGATGCCTACCACTACTACCACCCTCACCCAGGGGGGCAGGATGCCTACCACTACTACCACCCTTAGCCAGGGGGGCTGGATGCCTACCACTACTACCACCCTCAACCAGGGGGGCTGGATGCCTACCACTACTACCACCCTTAGCCAGGGGGGCAGGATGCCTACCACTACTACCACCCTTAGCCATGGGTGGCAGGATGCCTACCACTACTACCACCCTTAGCCAGGGGGCAGGATGCCTACCACTACTACCACCCTTAGCCAGGGGGCAGGATGCCTACCACTACTACCACCCTTAGCCAGGGGGCTGGATGCCTACCACTACTACCACCCTCAGCCAGGGGGCTGGATGCCTACCACTACTACCACCCTCAGCCAGGGGGCAGGATGCCTACCACTACTACCACCCTCAGCCAGGGGGCTGGATGTCTACCACTACTACCACCCCCACTCATAGGATGGACAATGCATGACACAACAAGCACACCACAACCTAGGGAATGCAAGATTAAGACATCCCCCCACCACCATGACAAGCGTGTGAGCAGGCTGTGTCAAATGCCTACAACACCGAACATGACATTGAACATACAATGTGACCCCCTAGCACATGTGCCACACATATATGTGTGTGGCACCCACAATGCAAGCAGCCCATGACCATTGTGGCAATGGGGCCTAAACCCCCATCATCACAGTGACCAAAAGGCAAGTGTGGGGTCCATAGCTGAAGCACATTTTGACCATTGTGGCAATGGGGTCTAAACCCCATCATCACAGTGACCAAAAGGCAAGTGTGGGGTCCATAGCTGAAGCACATTTTGACCATTGTGGCAATGGGGTCTAAACCCCCATCATCACAGTGACCAAAAGGCAAGTGTGGGGTCCATAGCTGAAGCACATTTTGACCATTGTGGCAATGGGGTCTAAATCCCCATCATCACAGTGACCAAAAGGTAAGTGTGGGGTCCATAGCTGAAGCACATTTTGACCATTGTGGCAATGGGGTCTACACCCTCATCATCACAGTGACCAAAAGGTAATTGTTGACAAAGAAAGAGCTGCAACTGCCAAACTGCATGGATCATTCCTGGTCACAGAACCAAAAACTCATCTGTGGCAAAGTAGTGTATGTGTCCCATTGCAACATAAATTGGGGGAGCCAAATACTGCAGTGCAAATGAGACATTCCTTTGGCCATGTGCAGACAAACAACACCCATGGGGGCTGAGACCGTCAACATTCATCAATGACACAATGACAGAAGTGACCATCAGAATGCAGACCCACATATTTGCACCAATGGGCACACAAATGCAGATATCCTGTGGAGACAGCAGATGTGAGGTGAACAGATACCATACCATGGCAGCAATGGGACACACAAACCATGATCACTGTGCTGACCGATGACCTAGGAGTCCCAGGGACAGCAGGGGAAACACACCAAACAACATACAGCCAATGGCACACCCAAGATATGCCAATGCAGTGGTGCAGATGCACAAACACAAACAGGCAGACCAACACTGTCATCATACACAGCAGGTGAGGGGTGGGGTGCCAGTGTCCCCAGGCAACCACACAACACATGAGGAGAGCTGAATACCAATCATACAGATGTGCATACACTGCCACACTAAGGTAACTCATGGATCCAAATCCCCTATGTGGGCAAGCAGGCATTGACAGGTGAGAGGGAGCACAAAACACACATGTCACACAGGCACGTAGGAACAACAACTGACACAGCAAGTCACAGACACACCACAGCACCACCCCCAGGGCCCCCACAATGTGGTGACCCTGGGCTGAAGAAAAATACCACTGTGATGACAAAGCTAAATGTCGTTCACACTGTGAACCACAGTCAGGTGTCCTGAGCAACTAACTACCATCACACCTACACAAGCACAAATCAATCAGCATGGCCAGTAAGCCAAGGCCAACATGGAGGCAGGGGACTAGCCGGGCAACAACTCTCATCTGCACACACTCAAGACCACACCCCTCGACCTCCAACAATGTGCAGCAGTGAAGTACACATGCACTGGTGACATTGCACATGCACCCATTACTATTCCAGCGTGGTGGGTGGGAACCAAGGTGTAGAAACACATCACACATGGACACTCAACAAGACTCCTGAATGTCTGACACACTGCACACTACGCTGTACATGGACATGACGGCGATACCACACCGACCAATGGGATCCCAGCCACAGTCACACACCAATGAAGAAGCCAAGGTCACCCACAAAGGACACACATAGACAACAACCAACATTGCAGCCCGGACCCTGAGGAGTGCCAGCAGTCACACACACAACGTGTCACAATCACTGAAAGATAACACAAACTGGAAATCACATGACAGGGGCAAACAACAAGTGCCAAGGGGAAACCTGACTGTGACCCATCTGCGTCTGCACACAAACTCAGCCCTGACAGCAAACACACCTATGGGTGACACCCTGATGACCAGTAATGTGCCATGCACCCACATCACAGAGAACACAGGGAGAAGACTTTGGGGGAACATAGCTCAAGTCAGCAAGCATCACAAACAGGTACAACACTAGGGATCACAGCATGCGCAGATGAATGGAAGTGAACACACAGACATGCACATACAACACACACCTTGGGCGCAGGCAATGTCACACGTGTACACACTGCCATGAGGGGACTCCACTCCTGTGTGAGGAAAGCTGTGCCATATGTTGCCTCAGTAGGGCCCCATCATGTCAGCTGAGCACTTGGTCACACAATCAACAATTAGCACCAAATGAGGGCTCCCATCACATCAGCCTGGTCATGGATGTGCCAACGGAATCATCAGCACAGATCCAACACACTTGTATAGCAATGTTGCACTGACTACACGGATGAGTCCTTCCCCATTGATGCCCAAACCTGCATGTCCAGTGGAGATGGCAACACGGTCAGGGAAGTAGACAAATGCAACAATGGCAGGCACAACAGATGTGCAGGGGTGGAAGCCACAGATATGAAATTGCTAATGTAAGTAGGAAATCCCATTGCCAAATACTGAACACATGACACCCTCAGATGCTGCTATGGATGACATGGATACACCACATGATAGGACACATTCCCCTGGACCACATGGGTTCCTGCACAGTAACACTTCATAATCATGAGACCAGATATCACCATCACTGCAGCAAGGGCATGGTTAGCTGCACCAACAACATGTACATCTGAAGCATGAGCACTAGAGAAAAGAAAGTTGCTTTATTCAGCATATGTGTTGAGTGACAAACGACGTCCAGAAAAAATAGAGCAAAGGCCAATGGCCAGTCCATTGTCAAAGTTCAAACAGGGTGACACTGGCAGATGTCACCCTACGCATGCCTGCACAAAACCAGGGACAATCCACTAGGAGGGGCAACCGGGGGGCAGGCCAGGCACCGCAGGGACAGGATCAGGGCTCACCAGGGGGAGTCAGGGAAGGGGTGGTGGGTGCTGGAGAGCCACTGACAACTGCAGTGGAGGTGTCTGACATGGTGTGTGCCGGCACAACTGGGGGCATGACTCAGATGTCGTGGGTGCCGGCACAACTGCAGTGGACCCTGCAGATGGAGTGGACAGGTCCGCCACTGCAGTGCCCAAGTCAGACAGGGCGGTAGTGGACTCCACTGCAGTGCCTACCTCCAGGGGAGGAGAATGGGGAACAGGCAAGGTGGGTTGGACAGAGGGGAGGACACCCTCACCACATCAGTGGCACAGACAAGCGCAGCAGGGGGTGTGGTGCTGGGAGAGCAAGTGGCAGGGGGAGAAGGCCTGATCCTCTTGGGGATGGTATATCTGTGGGTGGGGGAACCTGGGGCAGGGTGTGGTGGGGGCACCTGTGCAGTGGGGGCCTGAGGGATGGAGGACGGAGACCTTGTGCCTGAGCTGCAGAGCGGTGGCGGGGTCTTGCTCTTAGGACTCCGGGGGACTTGCGGGTTGGGGCCTCAGTCCGTCTGCGCCTGGGGGAGGGTGTCCGGGGGCGAGGGGCACTCTGCTCCGTGTGGGTGGGCTTCCTCTTCCCCGGGATGCTGGAGCAGCTTCATCGGTGGGGAAGAGGCCGAGGTCACAGAGGAAGAGCTGCTGTGACTTTGGGGTTGCAGGTGAAGCAAGGGAGGGTGCTTTGGAGGGAGAGGGAACTGAGGACTGTGCAGTGCATGTGGATGCGTGTGTGTGTTCCAGGGCCCCATCCCCTGTGAGTCTGGCTTCAGTCCCCTGAATGTGCATGCGTGTGCGTTTTGTCATTGGCGTGTGTGTCAGTGTGCTGGATGTGTGTGTGCTGGTGTGTGCCTGTGCCGTGTGTGTGTGCTTGGGATGGGTAAGGTGCTGGGGAGTGTGGATGGAGCAGAGGCAGGAGGGGTGAGGGACCGTTTGAGGAGGGACACTGCTGCCGTCAGGGAGGAGTCCATGGACCTATTGCCCCTCTGTAGGTCAGACATGCCTGATGAGATGCCCTCCATGAACGACACCAGCTGAGTCAACAGCGCGGTGTGCGCATGGAGGACACTCAGCATGGCTGTCTGGCCTACATGGAGCTGGCGAAGGAGGTACACAGACTCCTCACTCAGGGCAGCAGGGGACACAGGGGCAGGGGCTGCGGTGCCTGGCCCAAAGGAGACACGCTCCCGGACATGGGAGCCTCCACGGACCTGGGGAATGGGAGCCGATGGGAGGGCGGTGGTGGTGCTGGTGGTGGCGGGGACAGCAACACTAGCTGGGGTGTGGTGGCTGCTGACACCCGCCTCCACAAGGGAGTCATCCTCCGAGTTGCTCTGGTCCTCAGCTGAGGTGGATGCTGCTGAGGACTCCTCGGTGTGGCTCCCCTCGCCCTCCGTGCCACTGGGTCCCTCCGACCACTCCTCGGCTGCTGACCCAGTCTGGCTCTCTGGCTCCTCCTGGTCCGTGGAGCTGTCCCCTTCCGTGGCCGTGGATGTATCTGCAAACAATGGGGAAACAGACAGACATCAGTCACCTGCACATAACGCACACACCACTGTGAGCACAGCACATCACAGAGCAAGCCCTGGCATCATTAGTTGTACATTGCTAAAAGTGCCCTAACTGAACAGGAGAAGCCAATTGTCAGTCTGATGCCAAGCATGGCACTCACATCCCACATGGCCTTGCACCCATCTGTCTGGTGTCTGTTGGATTGCAACACCCCAGTGTGGACACATGCACCAAGTACACAGTAGTTGGACAGTGCAGAGGACACGGTGTGGCATGTGGACATGCACACATCACAGCTCTTGCCACTGAGTCAGTACAGGTTTCCGGATGAAAGGGATGCCCAGAGTCAAATAGGAAATGCATGTGATGCATACCAGCGACAGACACCATGATGCACCCATGTCCTGATAGCCAGCGCCACTATGGTGTGCATGTAGCACATGTCACTCCCCTGCAGGCTCACCAATCAGTAGACACATGCCATGGCGGAGGCATGACTGCAAAGTCATACATCACTGTCTCAGTGATGTATGACTTTGCAGCCAGACAACAACACTCTGCACTGTGTCACAATAGTAGGTCATGGGGAATGCAAGTCCTGGAGCTGCACAAGTGCACATGTACATCCCCCCACAACACATCCTCTTAACCCTCATCTGTCCAGGACATACCTATTGGACATATGGGAGACCTGTGACACTACCCTCTGAACCTGAGCCCCTCACACTCTGCTGTGCATGGGGAACAGCTGCCTGAACTTCACATTCACATGCCCCAGTCTGCATGGGCAGCTGATCAGACACCTATGTGACACACAAGTATCGTCTCCTATGGTCACATCTCCAGTGGCATGCTGAGCCCCTACCAAGAAACTCCACAGCAGTCCTGGCGACTAATCCACAGCACACTGACACAGAGGCAGACACCTGAGGGGTCAAATCACTGCGCACAATGTGTCAGCTGATACACGGGAGTGGGAGTACAGAGTGTATTGTATGGCCTGGAGTAGGCATGACTGTCCAGCCCCACATGAATGAGGGATGAGCCCTGGACTGTAGGCAGCTGGCTAAGTATGTGTGACACACGTCATATACATACTCCTGGGGCCCAAACATTGTTCCCACCCGCAGCATGGGTGTGTGCCAGATACCCCAGCCACATGTGGTGGATCAGCTCAGCAATTGGACCACAGATCAAAGTAACACGCTGAATACATGTCAGAATACAGGCATTGTGTAAGCAATGGACCCACCCATGATGCCCACCACAGAGTCAGGGAAACAGATGCTGTCTCCCACCTTGAGTCAAGCAAACTGCAAGGACACAGTCCTAAGTGACAGAATTCCCTGCATGTAAGGGCCACACCTGGGTATCAGATGAGGAGTGGGCAGTGCACAATAGAGGGACATGGCTCCTGGACAACATGACTGCTGTACTGTGGCAGTTTAACCAGGCCCGAGGAGGGCACATAGCATGTTAGACAGAGTTCACAGTGCAGTCTTTGACTCACCCCCTCCTTGCTGCTCTCTGGCCTTCAGCTGCCCATCCAGGTCTGGAAAGACCACCGCCAGGATCCTGAGCATGTGGGGGTCAGGGTCCGTGTTCCGCCCCTCCTGCGAGGAGGCGACAGCTTCAGCTGGACCCGTGCAATCCTCCGGGTCCAGCCCCGAAGGTCCTGCCACCTCTTTTGGCAGTTGCGGATCCGGCGCTTGTAGACCCCCACGGACCGGACAGCCCGGACGATGTCCTTCCAGATCTCCTGCTTCCGATGGGCAGAAGCCTGTCAGGATGACAAAGTGATAAGGCCATTACTACACATGCAACATATCCGTGCATGACACAGTTGCATATACATGTCGCAATCACAGGGGCACATGGTGTACACAGGCAGTGCACGGCTGCCCATGGACAGTTTTCCAGAAGTCACTACATGGTATCATTGCATGGGGAGTAAAACCCTGTTCAGAAGCACTGTCACTGCACCATACCTGTCCAGTGCAAGTCACTACACACTATGGGGGTGACAACTACTCAGTGAGCCTGCTAGCCAGTGGCGTGCAGACTCTCAGCCTTGCAGGTCAGACAAAATGCACATTCAGAAAGGCAGTGCACAGGACACTCACCTGCTCCCCTGGTGTCCCATACAGCTTGCTGTACTGTGGAAGTAGGCTGTCCAGCAGGGCCTGGTTCTCTTCAAGGCTGAAGGCTGGGGCTCTCTCCACAGTACGTGCCATTGCAGGGTCCAGAGGGGCAGAGACAGCAGCAGTGCAGTGGCAGATGTCGTCTTGGAGCATGTAGTGCAGGCAAGTGGGCTCTCAGGGGAACATCCAGCAATATATATGTGCTGGAGAGGCAGATACTGTCCCTTGTGTCCAAAGTGATAGGTCCAAGTCGTTTGCATCTTCTGAATCTGGCCAATCCATGGAATAGCAGCACCAAAACACGCCCACAGCATCCTTCAAATCTTCAACTTCATGACATACATGATTTTGCAACATTGTTGTGGGTGACCAACTGATTTTCCAGCAACCGACTCGTTCGAAATTCGAAAACGCGTCCGTTGCCAGGCAAGCCCATTGTCAATGGGTGCGCACCGATCGGTCCATTGCGGTACAACGCGCACAGGGGTACAACGCGTACCCGCACACATTGAAGGCAATGGGCCGGCCGGAGGCACCGATCGGTCCATTACAGTTCAATGCGCACAGGGTACAACGCGTACCCGCACACATTGAAAGCAATGGGCCGGCCGGAGGCACCGATCGGTCCATTGCAGTTCAACGCGCACAGGGGTACAACGCGTACCGCGCACATTGAAGGCAATGGGCCGGCCGGAGGAACCGATCGGTCCATTGCAGTTCAACGCGCACAGGGGTACAACGCGTGCCCGCACACATTGAAGTCAATGGGCCGGCCGGAGGCACCGATCGGTCCATTGCAGTTCAACGCGCACAGGGGTACAACGCGTACCCGCACACATTGAAGGCAATGGGCCGGCCGGAGGCACCGATCGGTCCATTGCAGTTCAACGCGCACAGGGGTACAACGCGTACCCGCACACATTGAAGGCAATGGGCCGGCCGGAGGCACCGATCGGTCCATTGCAGTTCAACGCGCACAGGGGTACAACGCGTACCCGCACACATTGAAGGCAATGGGCCGGCCGGAGGCACCGATCGGTCCATTGCAGTTCAATGCGCACAGGGGTACAACGCGTACCCACACACATTGAAGGCAATGGGCCGGCCGGAGGCACCGATCGGTCCATTGCAGTTCAACGCGCACAGGGGTACAACGCGTACCCGCACACATTGAAGGCAATGGGCCGGCCGGAGGCACCGATCGGTCCATTGCAGTTCAACGCGCACAGGGGTACAACGCGTACCCGCACACATTGAAGGCAATGGGCCGGCCGGAGGCACTGATCGGTCCATTGCAGTACAACGCATCACTGTACATGTGACTGGCATATGTCAGCATGCCTGTCTCAGATGGACATATGCCAGCCACAGATAGCTCCCAGGGAGTGAGGGGCACACCTACATCACGACAGCCTGTCCAAACCTTATCATAAGGCATGTAAGGCTGCATTTCCTATTGTGTGTATGTTGGTGTACATGTTGTGCTGTGGGTGTCACCTGTGGGCAGCCACCCCCAGGCTGTGCACGTGTTCATGGGGACAGGATCCTGGGTGTTACGTGTACGTGACCACTGTGATGTGCAACTGTTCATATCTGTGCATGTGCCATGGTCACATTTCACAGTGGTGTTTGTGTATGTCATGTCACATACCCCGTGAGTCCCATGTGGGACGGTATGTTTGAGCCAGGGTGTCCCAGTGGCACAATAGTGATGGACCTCCACAGTCTTTGTGCATGTAGTGTTTACAATGTCTCTGATTTCATGTGCACAATGGGAGACAGTCTCCACATCCACGTTGTGTGTGCATGGACTCTGATGTTGTGCGTGTGTGTCACAGACGTCCATGTCTGTCCTGCCGTGGCAAGTGGGGCCACTACCTGTGGGGGTCATGTTTGTTTTGCTGTGGTGTACACATGATACTCCAGGTGATGCCAGTGTCCATGTGGCATTACAGGGTCCCTGGGAATGTACCTGTCGTTGAGCTGTGGTGCCTGGGGCACATCTGTCCTCACATGTCACTGTGGGGGTTGAATGTGACACGGCAGCAGGAGATGGGAACTGTGACACGGCATCATGATATCCAATGGGCCAACCTGGGACAAATTGATGCCACCTGTAGGACCGTGTTGACAGATGTTGGCCATGTATGTACCATACATGTCCTTCCGGTACTGCACACTTCATGTAGTTGTGCCTCATAATGATGTATGTTGGGATCTTGAGTGTGTTCAATGCCGCATATGTGGGGTGACTGACGATCTTGCTTACTTCTCCTCTGCACTGCAGGGCTCCTGCTGTCCATCGGCCATTCCCAGACCTGGCAACGATGGTGGAACGGGACAGCATCCGACGGTACCGCTTCACCAGGCAGCTGATTGAGGATTTGGCAGTGCAGTTGTCCCCACATTTGCAGCCTGGCCGGCCGTATCCTACAGCGCTGACCCCCAAGGTGAAGGTGATGGCAGCCCTACACTTCTTTGCCACCGGTACCTTCCAACATACTGTGGCGACTGCTGGTGGGATGTCACAGACCATGTTCAGCCGTGTGCTCCGCGATGTTTTGGCGGCAATGTTGCTCTTCCTGAACCGGTACATCTATTTCCCTAGACTGCGACGACTCACTGACATGAAGAGTGACTTTTATGCCCTGGGGAGGATGCCGCATGTCATTGGCTCCATTGATGGGACACATGTGGCTTTGGTACCACCACAGGCCCAGGAGCAGGCCTACAGGAACCGCAAGCACTACCACTCGGTCAATGCACTGGTGGTGTGTCTTGCAGACATGACCATCACACACGTGTGTGCCCGTTTCCCTGGTTCAGCACACGATGCCTTTGTGATGAGGAGTAGTCGCATCCCCAGGATGATGGCACAGATGCAGAACCAGCGTGCCTGGCTTGTCGGTGTGTACTGACTTTGTGCCATTGTGTGTGATCTGATCTGTAGTATTCCGCCCACTTTTCCAAGTCAGCTAATGTGCACTTGTCTGTCCGTAGGTGACTCGGGATACCCCAACATGCCGTGGTTGCTGACACCCCTCAGGAACCCTGTGACACCTGCCCAGATGCGCTACAATGAGGCACATGGTCGGACCAGGAGAGTGATTGAGCGGACCTTTGGTCTCCTGAAGAGCCGCTTCCGCTGCCTGGACAAGACCGGAGGGTCCCTCCCATATGCCCCTGCGAAAGTGTGCAAGATTATCATCGTCTGCTGCATGCTCCACAACCTGGCAGTGCGGAAGGAGTTGCCTCTCATCCAGGATGACAATGACCAACATCCGCCACCTGTGGAGGATCCTGGCCTGGACCACGATGCCAGTGACGATGATGATGGTGATGGTGATGTCCGCACACAGCTCATCACCAACTTCTTTAGCTGAATGTGAGTATCCTGAGGTGTCATGTCAATGATGTGAGTTGGCATGATGTGTGGGTGGTGCTCTGGTGCTGTTGGAGTGTGTCCATGGGCTACTTGACTGGATGTGTGTTGTGATGTGTGGTTACAGGTGGGCTGTACTCCCCAACAGTGTTGACATGCTAACTTGGTTCTGGGTGGGTATCTTGTAACATGTATTGTGCATGAGTTTTGCTGTTCTGTCCTGTACTCCATTGCTTTTGACTGTGTGTCATTTCTGTCCTTCACAGGGTACTTTCAGATTCGTTTGGTCAACTGTGTCCACCGACGACGTGATTGCACATCCAGGCTGGTAGCTGTTGTGTCCCTACAGGTGATGTGCGCCACACCCATGGACTTCCTTCCGTCTACAGTTGTTGACTGTGTGCCCGCTACCAGGTGGGGTTACCTTGCATCTGTAGTGGTTACGGCATGTTGCAACTGTGTAATAAACCTGTGCTTCACTTTGTGATGTGCGTTGTCTGTGGTCTCACATTTGACTGCCATTTGCTTACTGCACCTGTGGGCTACTTGACTACAACTGGGAATGGGTGTGGTGTCTGTGCATTGCACCGTCTTCCCTGGCAACATCAGTGTAGGCAATGAGTCAGATGGCCTAGGTGTGTATGTGTCGTGTAGCCCTGGTGGTGTGTCTCCCTCATGTGTGTCACGTTGCCTGTACTCACATGCCTTTGTTGTCCTTGCTGTTGCAGTTCGCATACACTGTGTAATTTTGCAGTTCATCATCCCCATAACAGCACCCACGTTGGAATCACGACAGAGGCAAGTATGGTGTATTAGTGTGTTTATTGTGATACATTTGTGTTAATAGTGCATAGGATGGGTTGTGCTGTACATGAATCTTGCAATCCCAAGTTCCTAGGTGAATTGAAAGTCCGGGTAGACAGGATCCCCAGTATCGGGGCCACAGTTGTCTGACACATTGGTCCAAATTGTACTCCCCATGCAATGTGTGGGAGTAGTGTTGCCGTCAACAGGGTGAACAGTCTGTGCACAAAGGCGAACATCCAGAACAGGTTCAGGCTTCCTGGGAGTTGCGCATGGCCATCGGCCTCTCACTTTTCCCTCCTCGGACGACCCCTCTTCTTGGGGGGGCCCTCAAGTGCAGGCTGCTGCGGTGCAGGGGACTCTCCGCCAGAGTCCTCCTCCCTCCCTGTGGCAGTTGCAGTTTGTTCGGCACCAGATGTTGTTGGCACACAGGGAGGTGTGGACTGGTTGCTGTTCATCTGGCGGAGGCATTGTAAAATGTCCCTGTGCACCGCCGTCATCTCATGCAGTGCATCCCACTTGGACTCCACGCGGGACATGTGTGAGTCCACACGGGACATGTGTGACTCCACGTGGGACATGTGGGAGTCCAAGCGGGCATGATGGGCAGCCTGCTGCTGTTTAATGTCTCTGAGGAGCCCCACTACCTGGCTGAGCTCTCCGGTGCTGGACTGGTACGCATCAGCTATGCGTACCAGTTGTGGGTCGTCATGCACACCAGCAACGTCTGCAAGCAGCGACCTCTGTCTCCCACCCCTCCCACCACCCCTGCTGACATGTGCAGTGTGTGCAGTGGCACGCACAGATAACCCTGGTCCACCTTGGGGGTTGGTGGTGGTGGGGGTGTCCATGGCCCCAGGTTGGTCCAGGGTCACTGTGCTGGTGTTGCTCCTTATTCTGTCCATGTCGGCAGGGATGGTATTCGTGGTGACAGTCGTTGTAGGGGTGGGTGCAGGGGGTGCAGCTGGTGGTCCTGCTGGTGCTGCAGCTGGTGGTCCTGCTGGTGCTGCATGTTGACTTGCACCGGATGTGCCAGGTTGTTCTTCATCGTCCGAGGAGGACAGAGGCTGTCACGACGCCAGTGAGCTCGGCATCCTCTTGAGCCTGGGACTGGGACTCCTCAGCGTCTGCTGCTGTGTCCCCATCATCACCTGTTTTTGGGAGACACAAACAATGTATGTCATGTTTCTGCAGGCATCAGTGGTTGACACACATGACAGTTGTGACTGTGCCTCTGGGTGCGGGCCTGTACATTGCATTGTCCTAAGTCGTCACAGTCAGGGGTTGATATTGGTGTGGCACATTGTCCTGCATTATTTGGGCATTTCTATGTATTTTCTGGGGTGTGAACATGGTCTGCATTGCTTGTGTTTGGTTGACAGCCAGACCTCCTTCCCACCCACCCAGCCAGTCAGTTATCCCACCATGGAACGTGCTTGCGTTGCAGGGAGTGTAAGTTGTCTCTCAGGATGTCAGTCAGTGGTGTCCTGCTGTTTGTTGGTGCACAGTTGGCAGCAGGGCCTTGTGCTCCCCACAGCAGTAGCCAGTGTCAGCCATCTTGTGAGTCCTTCTCCACTCCCTGTGATGTGAGCATGGTTCAGGGTGGTGTTGATGGGACAGTTGTGGGGGTGAGCTATGTCTGTGACTACGACTCCCATCATGCCATTGCCTCCACCCCACTTGCCAGCATTCCCATACTTACTTGCTTTTGTGTGGAGTTCAGTGGGTGTGGGTGTGAGGGCAATGGCAAGATGGCTGACAGTGGTGTCCTGCTGTTGGTTGGTGTGCAGTACCCAGCATGCCCTTGTGCTCCCCACGACACAGCAACAGTGTCAGACATCTTTGATGGGCCTTTCCACTCTCTGTGGGATGTGCATGCGTGAGTGTGAGCTTGCTGGGCCATGTGGTGGGGATGTAGGGCTGTGACTACGACTCCCATCATGCTATTGCCTCCACCCCCCTTCCCAGCATGCCCATGCTTCCTTCCTTTGACTCTGCTTCCCTGTGGGTTGGGCTGGCTGTGCTGACAGGATGGCTGGGAGTGTTGTCCTGGCAGTTGTTTGGCTAAGAGTCCCAAGAGTGTCCCTGTGCTTCACACAACATAACCCAGGGTGGTGGTGCTTTGTGGGATCTTGTGTTAGGATGGAGGGCATTGCATTCTACCAGGTGGGTACTGTGGAGTTTGTGTTGGGGGGGGGTGAGGGGAGGTGCTGGTGACTATAGTCAGTGCTGCAAGTCCCCCTTCCCACCCAGCCAGCCAGATATCCCACCATGGAACGTGCTTGCATTGCAGGGAGTGGAAGTTGTCTCTCAGGATGTCAGTCAGTGGTGTCCTGCTGTTTGTTGGTGCACAGTTGGCAGCAGGGCCTTGTGCTCCCCACAGCAGTAGCCAGTGTCAGCCATCTTGTGAGTCCTTCTCCACTCCCTGTGATGTGCACATGGTTCATGGTGGTGTTGATGGAACAGTTTTGGGGCTGGCAATATGTGTGACTGCGACTCCCATGATGCTATTGGCTACACTGACTTGGCCAGCATACACAGAATTCCTTCCTTTGAGTGGTCTTCACTGTGTGTTGGTGTTGTTGTGGTGGCTACATGTGTGGATGTGTTTGTTAGTTCTATTTGTGCCACTGCCTAGCTGTAGTTGTGGTTGTGTTTGTACATGTGTTGGCACAGTTGGATGTGACTTTTTGATGGCATGTGTTGTGTTTATCTGACTGACATACACATTTTGGGATGATTCTGTTCTAGTTGCTGTGTAATTGCTATGAGTGCATGGTTTGACTCTCCCTTGACAGTGATGTGTGTGTTTTGTGGCAGTTTATTGTGTACATTTGTTGTGTACTCACCAGGCTCTGGGATGTCCTCTAGTCCATATACGCTCACTGGAGGAAGGATGGCCCACACCTTCTCCTCCCAAGGCCTGAGGTATATTGGCTTGGCAGGAGGGCCACTGCCGGTGTGTTGGCTGTTGATGTAGTCTTTCTTCAGCATGTCCCGTACCCTCCTGCGCACGTCATACCACCTGTTCTGGATGTCCGTCTTTGTGCGCCGACATGGTGATTGGGCGTTCACCCTGTTGATGATCCTCTCCCACATCTTGGTTTTCTGCGACATGGGGGTCTGTTGGACCAGAGTGCCAAACAGCTGTGGCTCCACCCTGAGGATCTCGTCTACCATGACTTCCAATTCACTATCTAGGAACTTGGGATTCTTCTTGGGGGCATGGTGATGGGTGGTGATGGTGGGTGATGTGTGTGTTGGTGTGCAGGTGAGGGTGTGTGAGTGTGTGTTTTGCTGGGTGTATGTGAGGTAGGTATTTGTTGGTGTGCTGATGGTGTGTGGCTTGTGTGAGGGATGAGCTGTGGGTGTGTGGTTGCTTTCTCTTGGGTGCTGGCAGTGGAATGGCATTTGCAAAGGCTCATGGTAGTGATTTGTGTCCTTTATATAGGTGGAGTTGTGGGTGTGTCCTTGTTCTCTGTCCCCACCCCCCAGTATTTATTGGCTTGGTAATTGCATGTTTGGCCTTTTTTGGTTGATTTTTCCTTTGTGCTGTTTGTGTATGTTGGAAACGTTCTTGTGACCGAGTCGGACCCTGCATTGGTCTCGTACGGTGTTTTCCGTTTCGTTCACGCTGTGTTTGTGCAGTTTTCTATGCTGCGTACGCGTCGGTCGCGGTGTATTGTGTTGCTTCGGCTCGGTTTTGTATGCGTGTCGGTCGTACGGCTTGTCCTCCGTCCGACTCGCTCGTGGTTTCGCGCCTTGCATCGTACTTAGCGGTTTGGAGTTCGCGTGTACGTTTCGGTCGGATTTGTTCCGGGTGCGTGTCGGTCGGTTGGATTCGCGTGTTTTTCCGGCCAGATTGCTGTTTTCCGTGCGGCTCGGTCGGTCGACTTGGTTTCGTTACGTGTCGGTCGGATTTTTCGCGCCTTGCATTGTACTTGGCGTGTCGAGCGCCACGGGTACGTGTCGGTCGGTATTTTTTCCGGATCCGAGTCGGTCGGTGCTTTTTCCGGCCCGAATCGGAATCGACCCCTGAATGTTCATCGTAAAAGTACTTGAATATAGTAAGTGGAGTTTGCAAAGAGACAGAATGGTGTTAATCTATATTTTTGAAAATTATAGTGGGTGGTTTAGAAATTCTTCTACGATCTTGTGAGAGTCCCATGAAAGTCGGCTGCAAGCTTCTGCAAATGGAGCTTTCTGTGTGGGCCTCATAAAATACTGCTAGACTCTCGTGAGAGTTGCACGGCAATTTACCAAGTGACCCTGCCTTGAGGTGTTTTCACAATCCCGCAAGAGTCTTGCGTGATCGAATGGATAGGATAAGGAAATAATGTGAACAAATACAGTGCTAGTGTCATAAAGTGTCAAAAACAACCACAAAACAAAATCAATAAACTACACCTTCTCCTGGTTAAGAATTGTGTCAAAATAAAAGCTTACAAACCTAATTATGACTTTGGCAGTGTGGGAGCAGGGTCGCCACACTGCTGCCCCGCTCCCTAACTGGCAAAGCAGTGTGAGCACTGCCTGCCAGATTACAGGTTTACTAGTGTCTGGCAGGAGTTTCTTTGGCAGTCCCACAGCGGTGCCTCTAAAAATAGGCACCGCAATGGGAGCGCCAAAGGCAGTTCCTGCACAGCATGGACTCTGCACTCTTCACAGCAGTATTAGTCACTAAAATGACCTGGAAGGGACTTTCCACGTTGGCTCCAAACAGTTCTTCCAAACATGCATCTTGATCACGACCAACTCAGCAGGATTGAGGTCATGGCACTGTTCTTGGTGTGAATGCCAATCCTTTGCAGTAGTCGAGTATCATATCATTTGTGATGTTCAACAGTGCATGTGCAGGTACAACAGGTAATCTTATTGCACATCCCTTCAACACTTCATCGGGCGAAAGACCAGTCTTCCTATCAGGAATACTTTGAATGCACATCAGCACCATAGGTGAAGCATCTGGCCATTTCAGTGTGGTTGAGGAAAAACGTTTGCTAGACCAGACGTAATAGTCCTGTACATCTGTTCAACTATACCAGAGGCTTCAGGTCAATAATTGCAATGTACTCTTTGCTCAGTTTGTAATGTTGTGCAAATCATCTTGAGGACTTCATTGTTGATGTGGGTCCCACTATCTGATTCCAAAGAGGTCGGTATGCCATATCTGGGAATCAATTCTCTTGATAACAGTTTTGCTACTGTGAGACTATCATTTCTTCCAAATAGAAAATCACCAAAAATGGGAAAAATATTGTCCAAAAAGACAAAAGAAATGGTGCAAAAATAAAAAGAATCCAATAGAAATCCCACAAAGCAATCCACAGTATTCTAAGAAACATAAAAATCAAAAAAGTGTTTGAACAAAAGAAGCACTCCAGGAAACCAGAAAAGGAAATCAAAGTAAATAGCATTGGTTTATTACATACTAAAAATGATTTCATTAACAAAAACATAAACTCCCAATGCCTATACGACATGGTTGTAGACAAAAACATGTAAAGTAAATTTAAAAACCCAACCGCAAAACACATTATGGGGCATACTCTCAAGGACTCATCGCCGAGTTAACGGCACTTTAGCGCAGCAAAAGTGGCGAAAGAATTATCGCCCCATTCACAAGCTGGTGCAAACTCCCCACATCGCCAGTATACCAGTGATAGCTGCCGCAAAAAACATCGCCACGGATGAGAGAGACAACTAACGCTAATGATATGCAGAGTAGGCGTTCCCATGCAAAAACACACGAAAACTCCACTTCACGATATTCACAACGACCAGCCAGATCTGCGATGCGATCCAAAAACAGGCGATAAGGCGCGTTAGCAGCAGGGATTTAACACCTGCCTTCTACTGGCAGGACGACAAACTGCAGTATAAAAGGGAGCCCAGCCCAGAGCCACATCGGCAGACCAACACCTGTCATGGAGCTACTGATCATGCAGCTCGGAGCCCCAAGAGGCCCACAACACCCACGTCCACCCCCCACCGGACTACCACCGAGGCAGCGCAGAATGAGACAGCGGTCCTTCCGAAAACGCACCAGCCTTGGAGACTTAACGCCAGAGGAAGTCATTGCCCACTACAGGCTCAAAAGGACGACCATCCTCCGCATCCTGACCCACATTGCCCACAGGCTGACGATACCAACACAGCGTACAACTAACATCCCTCCGCAGACAAAGCTGCTGGCTGCGCTGCACATGTTGGCCTCTGGTACCTTCCAACCAACAACTGCCAGAGTTGGAGGAGTCTCACAGCCAGCCCTATCAAAGTTCCTCACACCTGTCTTGGATGACATCATCAGCTTGGTACCCCAGTACCTTCACTTCCCCCACACTGCACAGGAACAGCTGGGGACCAAGCAAGGCTTCTACGCCATAGCTGGCTTCCCGCACGTGTTGGGGGCAATTGACTGCACACATGTCCTACTTGTGCCCCCTGCCGACACTGCACACAATTACCGCAACAGGAAGCACACGCATTCCATCAATGTGCAGGCAATAGTGGACCACCGGGGACACTTCACCAATGTCGTCGCCAACTACCCAGGCAGTGTGCATGATTCCTACAACTTCCGACAGTCCATCATCAACCAGCACTTCGAGGATGGCACCTACGGAAATGCACTGCTCGTTGGTAAGTACCAACAGAACACACCACACACCTCTAATCCACAATCATGCAACTCGCAACTGTGGGAATGCACACGTTACAACATCATATACGACATGCCAAACAACATGCCCACCTACCAGACACGACAACACATGGAACTGTGGTAACAGGGGCCAGACATGTAGACAAGCCATCCACGTCATGGCACCTGTGCCACACAATAGCAGAATGTGGTGAGAGGCGGGAACCAAATATGTACGAGGGAGGCAAGTGACCCATGAATCAGAATGTACACAATGCCAAGTGTGGCGGGGATGTGCTGGACAGACTTAAGTATGCAGAACACAGACATGTCCATGTGGACATATACTGCTGGTGTTTGTAGTGTCGTAGACAGTGGGCGCAACCATGTTACCTCAGGCAGTGGGGTAGACCCTGGACATGTAGCTATGTCGTCCCCCCTGTAAGCGTAAGCGGAGTGGGCTGGGCCAGCGTAGGAGTGGGAATCAATAGCCCGGGGCTCAGGGCGTGGTTCACTTCCGGGATGGCCACCAAGGCAACTACTGCGTTTGTCTCTGTTTCCACCATATCCTGACCATAGGCCTACACACACGTGGCCGGCCACCTTCAACGGCCGATATCACAGTGTCATTGTCAGGCTTGTAGACATGCGCAGTCATGACAATGGTGTGTCCTAGGAGTGCAAGTGATGCAACCGCGCAGCGCACACAAGTAAATAGGCTCGGGGGGAGTGAGGAGCAGCTGTGAGGCAATGTACTACACATGGATGCCACTCATTTGCCACATGCAAGACATGTCTGACATGTATCCCAAAGTCCCACACATCACACATCAATATACTAATAAGCCTGCCAACACAGAATGCCGAACCACCGATTGACACATCTCTCTCCCCTGTCACAGGTGATGAAGGATATGCACTCTGCCCGTGGATGATGACACCTCTCCGAGCCCCGAACACCCAGGCCCAGAGGCAGTACAATGCGGCCCACATACGCACCAGGGGCATTGTGGAGTGCTCATTTGGCGTGTTGAAATCACGTTTCAGGTGCCTGGACATCACAGGTGGGAGACTCCTGTACAGCCCCAAATAGTGTGCAAGATGATCATTGCATGTTGTGTGTTGCACAACATATGTGTACGCACCAATGCCCCATGGATCCATGTGCCAGATGCACCGGACGATGATGATGAGGATGAGGCAGGTGGACCACACCCCCAGTGCAGCAGCAGCTGGAATAGCCCGAAGGGACACTATCATTCACAATTTCTTCACATAAGCACGTCACATAGGGACTGTCCTTAGCAATCATGGGACAGGTCAAAATGACCACAGGCACAGCATGTGCAAATGAATTCATTCCAAGACACATTCCCTGTGTGCATGTCACTCCTCTGCATTGGCACATCGCTCTGACAAGTGTATGTGCAACATTTAGTGCTGACAATTTCACCAATGGCAATTGGATGGTGGGAGTGTCACCTCCGTTCTTGGGATCCTGTTTTCCTGCGGACTGAACCGCGTCTTCCTCTTCTTCTTCTCCTTGCCCTTCCCTGGCCCCGCGGTCCCAGGCTGGTCCTCCGTGGGGCTTGTGGAGTTCGGGTTGTCCTCTGTACTTGCTCCAGCTCCCTCCATTGTGCTTCGCAGTTGTTATGTTTTTTTAATTTATTTCTGTTTTTTTTGCTGCTTTTATGGTGATTTTTCCAGCCTGACGTGGGAATTGCAAGCCTGGCGCTGCTTGTCGCCGATTTTTCTATCGCGGTTGGGCCCATCGCAACTTTTTTCACGTTCGGGTTTCCTTTTTTATCGCCGTCGCGGTAGTTGTATCGCGGACATTTGACGCGTTCTCGGGAGACTATCGCATGTTACCGCCATGTTGAGAATACGACGTTAACACAGAGTTATTTTCCCGCGATAGACGGCGATATGAAAACGTGCGGTAGCCTTTTTTGGCAATGATTATCGCACGTTCTTGAGAATATCCCCCTATGTTTCTAAAAATGTATACACTTAACAGTTAAACATCAAATCACAACTAACATAGCCCAATTTAACATAACATAGCGATACACTATGAAAAATGTTTATGAAAAGCCGAAACGACACACTAGTGAAAAACAGTAACACTAATATAGCTAAATATACAAACAAAAAAAAAACAGCACTATAACTCACTCCTGCCTAGAACCTCACAGCATCAAAACCGTTGAAATATCCTTAAAAAAAGACTTACATGTTCCAACGAACAGCTGCACCTTACCGTAACCGGGTTCGGGAAAATAGACTAAAAATACCACAAATAGGTTACAAAATCGAAGATAGCAGTAAAATAATGTTCGCTAAATGAAACAAAAACAAAAAACCTTGTTCAAAATGTTAAATGTTAAAAATTATTATAAATGAAAACATGTAAAAAACATGATGAAATGTAAAAAAAAAATTATAAATTAGATTAGAGTATAAAATACTCAATATATCATGAAAAATTGTATGTTAAAATAATGTTGGAAAAATGTATATAACAAAGTTAAGAAATGTTAATCTGTTTTGGGGGGTAGGTGTTGGACATTAAAGGGGTAACATTTGCTATTTCCACTCCAATGTAAACCAATTTGGGGAAGCGTTGGACACTAAAGAGGTGATATTTACTATTACCACTCCAATCTAAACCAATTTGAGAAAGGCATTGGACATTAAAGGGGTGACATTTGCTATTCCCAGTCCAATCTAAACCGATTTTAAGAAGGTGTTGCACACTTAAGGGGTCACATTTACTATTCCCACTCCAATCTAAACTACTTTAAAGAAGACGTTGGACACTAAAGGGGTTACATTTACAATTCCCACTCCAATCTAAACCAATTTGAGGAAAGTGTTGGACAATAAAGGGGTGACTTTAAGTATTGACACTCTAATCTAAACTAATTTAAATAAGGCGTAGGACACTAAAGGGGTGATGTTTACTAATCCCACTTCAATCTAATCTAATTTGGTGAAGGCACTGGATGCTATAGGGTTGATATTTACTATTTCACTCCAATCTAAACCAATTTGGGAAAGGCATTGGACACTATAGGGGTGACGTTTCCTATCCCCACTCCAATGTAAACAAATTTGAGGAATATGTTGGATACTGAAGTGGTGCCATTTACTATTACAACTCCAATCAAAACCTATTTCAGGAAGATGTTGGACACTAAAGGGGTGACATTTACTACTCCCACTCCATTCTAAAACAATTTGAGGAAGATATTGGACACTAATGAGGTGACATTTACTATTTCTACTCCAATGTAAAACAATTTGTGGAAGGTGTTGGACAATGAAGGAGTGACATTTACAATATCCACTTCAGAATATAATATTCTAAACAAGATATGGCAAATTAAACATTTAAAATACACAATCAATATTCCATAATCACACACATTTTTTTACTATTACTATAAAATAAAAACAAATCTAAAACCACACTAACCAAAACCACAAAACCATATATACGTATTTAAATATTAAAATAAAAAAATATATTTGAATTACTGTTAATAAATAATAAATGTTTCAAACTACCATCCATAAAGTTTAAACCATAAAATGACAAATAAAATCATAATACAAAATTAACAATCATAAAAGAAAAATATTTAAATAAAGTTTATAACTTAACAATATATAGAGAAAATATTTTTAATAAAATTATAATTTTAAAACCAAAGGAATGTAAAATATTTCTACAATGTTAAAAAAATTGTACAAGATATTTAAAAATTTACAAATTTAACATAAAATATTTCTGAATATTTAACTTTATTAAAAGGTTTGCAATATATTTTTATATGTTAAAATATTTGTTTATTTATTTTAAAAACTCATTTAATTCCATTATAATATATCTTAATTTATATGAAATTAAAATGTATTAAAATAAAATAATTTTAAAAATTCAAAATTAATAATTTGCATATCTTTAACATTCTTAACTTAATATTTGATTTTGTTTTAAATCTCCCTACCAGCATACCCTAAATACCTAATATTCTGCTACTAAAAAAAAGTATAAAACCATTATTCATATACTATAATGCAACTGAAAATATACAAATTTCAACAATTTCATAACTAATGATTTTACTAAAATCACAAATAAAAAAAATTACGAACATATACAATTTAACACACTACAATAACTCACATACAAATTAACACTTTATACATTGATATTTTTTACAATATTAAAAGCAACCCTAAAAATAATATGTTTGCCTTTGATATTCCTGTCAATTTGTGTAATCTCATCTTGCTTGACATGATATTTTTGCATCACAATATTTTTTCTAATATTTTGTCCAAATACTGAGGCTAATTACGATGTCGGACGGACTCATGTCTGCCCGACACAGTTGCCGATTGGGAACCGCCCGACCGTAGGTCGGTGGTTCCGACTGCAGTATTTGGATGCGACAGTTGGAAACATCCATTTTTCAATGGAAGCTTCTGCGGTGGGCAGAAAAGACTTGCAGCACACACTTCCATTGAAAAATGGATGTTTTCAAACATCCCTGTAGGGCTGTTTCGGGGGGGCACCATAGGTGTCCCCCACGCCACATTGCGGAGGGCCAATGTCGCTTTCTGACAGCCTTTCTGTGTTGGAAAAGCCAACATGGAATGGCTGTCGGAAACTGACATCATAATCCCGACAGTGGAGCCGCTGTCATTAAGGGATTATGAGGTATTTCCGATGAGCCAGTCGGAAAGCGTTGAACGGTCCCTCCGCCAGCTGCCTCCTACCACACGCATTGTAATGTGTCATTCGGACCGCAGCAGCAGATGGAGGTCGGAACGCAACCAATGAGATGTCTGTTGCGCTCCGACCTCCATCATAATCCGCCCCACTGTTTTAGATTACACCCCTACCTCCAGTATTTTCAATGGGTGGGTGTGCAACTACTTGTGGTTGACTATGCGTGGTGCTGGACTTAGTCCAATTCTGAGCTGGAGTGATTTTAAAATTGTTTTGGGTCCTCTGGCTGAATTAGCCTTAAAAGTGTAACCACAACTTTTTTAGTTGTGAACAGCATTTTATAGTACATTAGTAGACCTACTGAAGTGCAACTAAATGTAATATAAAATGCAGTTTGTGAACAAACCCCATTATCTATGGCTTGAACATATGTTTGGGATTATTATATACCTCCAGGTACTTCCCTCCTTATCCTTCCTTGGAATATTCTTGCCTGTCCTTGAAGAGGAAGAGGCAGCGGTCATCTTTGGCATGTAGCCTGAATGTTCTTCTATATTCCCCTTAGGATTATCCTTCTTTATTCTCTTGATGATTCCTACCTGAGAGCATGAATGACCCTAACATCTCCAGAATTCTGGTGAGGTGATCATTAGTAAGAGTTAATCCTAAGCCTCCCTCTTTAAAAACTGGTTTGTCCCCCTTCTCTTCCATAGTCTTTACATCGCTGAAAAGAGCTCCAGGAATGGTGGTTTACTCGCGGTGTACTGAGATCCACTATGTTTTCCTATGTCTCCCTTTCTAGCCTTCAGACATTCTGCTCCAACAACACCCATAACAACCCAGTTTTGGTTTGTTTCACCAAAGCCAGTGGTAGTGTCTGCTCTTGAGTCTCACTGTAACCCTGCTATCTACCAGCTATGCCTTTCCCTGGTGTTAACTTTACCAGGTAAGACTCTTGTCAGGCACTTGTCACAAGGATACAAACCACCCCACCATGTTTAATCTCAAAGTTTTTCATGGCTGATGAGTTGATGAGAATGCTCTGCAGAGTACTTGAAGAGTTGCTGTGTGACAAAGCTGGTGTCCACATGTCAGCCTGTCTCCTAAAGGTGAGCTGACATCACCTGAAATCTTCTCCTCATGCTGAATGAGCTGATTGTCTGCATAGTACCTAGAAGCCTGTCTGTTTTCCCAGAGAGTAAAAGAGGGTGCCAACCTCTGCAGGAGGCAAGACTGTCAAGGAGGAAAGATCACAAGGTACCAGGCAAGAGGAACCACCAGAAGAAGCTGACTGCCAGAGGGAGAAATCCAGGAGCCAACCTGTGTTGTGTGGGATTTCCTAATCACCCTGAGTGCAGCCTTTACTGATGTGTGTAAAGACAGCTAACTAAAGAGCAACATCATAATGTCTGGCTTCTTTGCTGTGTGCTCAGAGACTGGTGCTGCTGCTGCTCAACAAGGTGGGCATGCCATGCTAGAGGAGCAATGATTTCTGCTAATGCAGAAGCCCTGATCCATCTGAGGAGGCTACAACTGCCAAAATTGAACACCTGCACGGTATCTGGCCCAAACATTGGAAGTGGAGAGACTGAGCAGCCCTCTGTATCCAACCTGGGAGGCTGCAACTTCTGAAAATGAGCACCCACTGTGCAGGCCTGCCATCGTGATACCTGCTAAGCAACCTGTGTACCAGAAGAAGTTGCTGTCACAATCCCACATATTGTAGCTGCTTCAGCAGCTGTTTTTCAGACTGAAACCATCAATGCCAGAAGAGCTTATCTTCACCAAGTTGCTAAAATGCCCTCACAGTGAAAATACTAAGAGACTTAATGCACAGTCTCTAATCTGCAATAATGAACCGTAGACTTTGTTCAGTGTGAACTAGTAGAGGCACACAATGTTGAACTGATCTATGCATTAGAAAGTGTGGCCATTCATAGTGAACTACACCTGGCCTTTAACCATATTTAATATGAGGGACAGTAGACATTAGGGAACTTGTAAAGCTGAGAGAGGGCACCACAGGGGTGTAGTGCTACACTGAGATTTGTAAATGACATTATATCCCAGTAACTGCGTTCATAATCATATATAAACTGTGCAGTATTTTGCTTTGCTGTTAATAAAATAACCCTGGACTGGACAAAACATTATTGTGTCTGTTGGCTGCTATTGAGTTCTGAGCTCTTGCACTCTGGGAGTTCTCACTCAGAAATAGGCATTTAAATTAGGAAATGCATCTAAATATGAATATGTTCTCTTTATAATCATATTTAGTTTCATATTTGCAAAATGCATACGTTGAATATGCTTGGAATATTATATTATTATTGATAACAAAAGATAAATATTTGAAATATATATGAAATGTATATATCAGTAGAAATATGTATGCCACATATATTTCAAAATGTCCTGTGTTCTACCCCAATAATTCAAGTTGAATATGTTGTACAAATAAGCTGATATTTGGCGAGCAGTTACTATAGTATCAGGTTTTTACAGAAAGTAATTTCAGTTGTTTATTACCTAATATCAACTTCCATGATAATGGGAACGTAAATGGGAAATGGAGGAGCAACTGAGTCAGTCACTGTGATATCCACAAGCATGTAACTAGTTTAGGACTAGCCTACTTTCCCATCCCTCACATTCTTTTTATGTCTATATTTGTATCAGAGTCATGGGGAGGGATTTGTTGATCAAATAGCACTACTTTCTGATGTTGACGCCTCTCAGTTTTATGGCTGTTTAAAGGAATCTGGCCTAATGCATGGAGTATCTCCAGTTAGTATTGGAGGTATTAACCTTGCTGTTCCCACATGTATGATCATACATAGGCCCTGATTACAAGTTTGGTGGTCTGACTGCCTGACCTCTGCGTCCATGTCCTCTACCACACCACTGCAATGGTGATCTATTACCCACCTGTGAGAGTCTGGCTCAGTATATGATGTACACTTATGTAAGTGGACACCTTGCACTGATCCAGACAATCCTTATGATGATTTTAGTGGTCTTAGACAACCTTTGAAAGCTCTCTATGTGGTAGCTGTGGAGAGCAGCCTTCAGACTTAGTCCAGAAGGAGTGTAAACCAGCTTGTTTTACCAGAACATCATCTTATAGGTATAGATTAAGTGAAAAAGAACCACACAATGTATATATAAAAATATATATTTATTATAAGACACTCACTAACACATACAGATATCTCCTAGACAGATATATAACAATGAACACAATGCTTTGCAACAGAAACAGGTAAGTGGCACAGAATACATAGTGGTCCCCAGGATGAGACAAAAACATGTACAACAATTGTGGTATGCGAACCACGACTCGAGTCAAGACAATACTCAGAGGACGTAGAAGTGCAGAGGACCCAAGGAACCCCCCAAGGTGAGTATCTAGGAGCCCCATGGAGGTCGTGTGCAGTGTAAGAACACGACCGCGTTCTCAGTACAAATCAACGTGTAGGTCGCGGTTGCAAATTTAAAGAAAGAGGACCCTTCCCAGTGGACCCTGAAGATACCCCGTGGAAGACAAGAGGTTGGAGAGCCACCCCACCTGTGGATACCCCTGGAACCAGGTTACCTGCACCAGGGAAGCCGGGTGCATAGGTGTGAAGTGGCGTCAGAAACCATAGTCGAACTCAATGGGAGACTTCAGGAAGATGCCGCTGCTGGAGAAGGTGAAAGTGTCCGGTGGAACCCAAAGGTGGATTCAAGGTGAAGAGTACATGCAAGCAGAGGGGACTGAGTCTATGTCACTCGGGGCCGGCCAGTGGGCACGGAAGATGAGTGCCCACCGATGCCGGGTGTTGCAGGAAAGATGACAGTGCCATTGGAGCTGCAGCTGTGAGGATCAGGCGAAGCTGTGGAAGACCAGGAGCCGTTTACGAGCTGTCCCACTACTGATGTCAAGATCTGAGGGGTCGGTGTCTGTCGGGAGCACCAACAAGCTTTGGCAACTGCAAACAATGTGGAAAGCGAAGAAGGTGCAGTGTCGGGACCAGCAACGTCCAGGGGACTCACACCAAGTAGGGGAGTCAGAGCAGGCCCGAGTAATCAGGGGCGCCCAAAGAATTCAAAGGTGACCCTCAACAGGACCCACAAGCCGGAGGCACTGGAGTCGCAAGAGGACCTTGAGCAGTTTGGTCAACGATTCTGGTCACTTGAGATGCTTGAGGTTTGGGCTACTTGGAGCCCGAAGATCTTGATGGAAGGAAGCCAACAAGCCTTTACAATGGCAAGTTGATGTCTTGCACAGGGGTTTGGTTCCTGCGGCTCCGACGAGGGATACTGGCCTCAAACTTGGTGAGAGGACAGGGCAGGCCTCTCGGGATGTGAAGAACCACTACCTGTGTTGCTGAGCCTTTCGGAGTACTTGGGAGCCCAGGATCAGCAGACTGGTCAGCTTAGTTGTGGTGCCTGCAGATGCAGGAACGTGACTCCTTCACTTCAAGAGAGATTTCTTTAGGTGTCTTGGATTCCCACAGGCCTTGGAAGGTTTCCTATGTGGGGCACATGCACGGACGTTGCAGCAGACGAGCAGGGTGAAGAGATCAGGAGCAGTAGGAGTCTTCCCAGTTGCGGCCTAGATGGCCAGAGCGAAGTCCAGCGAAGTCCTGAGTGCCCAGACTGTCGAAGTTGAAGTAGTGTCTGAATTGAATCGTGTCCCACGACAAATCTAGGGACCCACATTCAGGTAAGCCCTTAAGTACCCTAAGGAAAGGGTTGGGACGATTCAGGTTTCCCTCCCAGGGGAGGGGTTGGACAGTGGGGAGGATACTCCCATGTCCTTTGTCCAGTTTCGCACCAGAGCGTGAGCCAACGGCTCCCTGAGCTGGTTTGAACTGGACTATGCAAGGAGGGCACCAAATCTGCCCTTCAAGCAGACTGAGTGGCGCTGGCAAGTGCTCCCACCCATCCCCAATACACTAAACCCTGTCTGGGAGGTGGTCACACCTCCATGCGACAGGATACGTATTGTTCTGCCTTCCCCTGCTCGAGCTTGGCTCAGCAGCTGGAGGGCAGAATCATGTCTCTTGTCGGCAGCAGCCATGTTGTGCTGTTTGGGTCTAGAAGACTGGTAGCTGGAGCACTGAGGGCCTAACAGAGGGCCTTTACAGTGCTTGGAATCATACCTCCCACACCGTTTACATTTATGATTTCTGACTATTTGATGTTCTTGTATAGTTAGTGATGTGTGAGTACAGTTGTTTGTTTTATCCCTGATTGCTGATCCAGTTGAAGTAGTTAGTATGATGTGACTTTGGAGCCAGTGCTGGAGTAACACAGGACAAGGGGACATTTTGATTGGCTATCTATGTGGGATGACATCCAAATGGGACAAACTTTGCATTCGGAGACATGTTATATGGTAATTATTTCAGGTTGTCCTGGCCACTGTCAACTTCATTTAGCTTGCACTTCTCCCGATAATGTAGGTTGGATATGTATTAGATGTGCTGAAGTTAGATATTTGTGTATCCACACATGGAGGCTGTCAACTTGTCATACCTTTTGTGTAGTTCTGCATGGATATGTGTCCATTTTGCAGTGTGTACCTTACAGCTACTTCATCTAGATGTGTGCCATATGCTGTTGGTGCTGTGTTAGCTTTCATAAGTTGCACTTACCCTTTGCCTACACATGCCTGGCACTTGGTTGTGCTATTGGTGGTCCCTGATATACTTCAGTTCCCAGGTCAAGTGCACATGGAGTTTGTCAGCCATGTGCAAAATGTACTGTGCAACTTAGTAGTCAAGTAACTAAACTTGAGCATAATGTGCACAGTAACTAAATAATATATGACAAATTTACACTGTTCTCATCAGAATGCTAAATGCTTCTACATTTTTTATCTCATTTATTTTTTCATAATTGAATCAAGCATTCCATATGTTGATATTCACAAACAATAATCCTTATAACAAAACCAATAAACTCCCATTTATGCTGATCCTTTCTCTACTTACTCAAAACTCAGTGTCGGTCCAGCCCTTCATTGAGTGGTAATACCTTGAGTTTTCCAACTGGAAAAGTGCACAAAAACCTACTGATCACAACTGCCTTTCCAATTATCTCTATTATGCACATAATTACTTTAGAGAACTTCGAAAGTCTTACTTGTATGGTTCTAGTGTGTACACCCACTATGCCTCTGAGTGCTGATATCCACGTGACTGTATCACTTTTTATCTGTGAAAAAAGCCAAAAAATCATCTGTTGCTCCAAATCATTCCTAATTTCTACTATTTGTATTGTCCTCCTAAGTCATCAAGTTCATATCTCGTATTGGAATCTGCCGCAACCCGACATGAATGGTCTGGAAACGCCAGTTTCAACCTTGTGTGTTCTGCAGCTATCCATTTCTGATATACGATCTATCCACTGACATAGACAAAGGACGTCTCCATGCCATAAAATGTATTTGTTATTTGCATGGCTGCCAGTAAAACTGTACATAATGTCTGCTTTTTTGCCTGTAGCCTGATAAAGAGTGAAGTTGCTTGGTAATGCTACAGCTGTAAAAATCACCAATAAACCATTTGGTGAATGAACGCGTGTTCTATAAATGGTATTAGCATAACGTAGGATAACAAGTAGTGCATCAAGTTTGATAATTAGACATTTTCCCGGTGAATAGTCCAGTTTCTTTGCTATTTGCTTGACTCCTGGGAGACAATACATAATGGGGCATATTCTCAAGGACTTATCGCCGATTTATCGGCACTTTAGCGCCGCAAAAGTGGCGATAGATTTATCGCCCTATTCTCAAGCTGGTGCAAACTGCCGATATCGCCAGTTTTCCAGCGATAGCTGCCGCAAAAAACATCGCCACGGATGAGAGCAACAACAAACGCTAATGATATGCAGAGTAGGCGTTCCCGTGCAAAAACACACGAAAACACCACTTCGCGATATTCTCAACGACCAGCCAGATCGGCGATGCGATCCAAAAACAGGCAATAAGGCGCGTTAGCAGCAGGGATTTAACACCTGCCTTTTACTGGTGTTAAGCAGGACGACAACCTGCAGTATGAAAGGGAGCCCAGCCCAGAACCACATCTGAAGACCAAATGTTAGAAATGGGGGTCTCTAGTTGGCAAGGGTTTGCACCTTTGTCCAAATAGGGACCCTTCTTCCTAGTCAGGATAAGGGAGTTACACTCCTAAAATAACCCCTGCTCACCCCCTTGGTAGCTTGGTACGAGCAGTCAGGCTTATCTTAGAGGCAGTGTGTAAAGCATTTGCACATAACCCACAGTAATACAGTGTAAGCACTACAAAAGGACACCACACCAGTTTAGAAAAATATCCAATATTTTTATATACTTAAGACAAGACCAAAAACGATAAAAATCCACAATACAGTACTTAAAAATCTTCAGTTATCAAAATATGCTTGAAAAACAGTTCCTTGATGTCGATAGCTCCGTCCGGGGCTATCACGGCGTCGTGAGCAAAGAAATCCAAACAGTTCTAGCTGACCGCGGCATCGCGGGCCAGCTACGGTGTCAGGAAGACCCGCAAACAGTACCTTTTAGAAATGCAGGGCGTCGGTGACCTCTTGTTGAGCTTCCGAAAGCGTGGCGTCCGCATGTGTTGGTTCCAGAGGTCAGTGCAGGAGTCGTCGGGGCCCTCAAAGTCACACGCGTAGCAGATCGAACTCCTTTCTGGTGAACTCCTCTCTGGCGTCGGCAGGCGTCGGGTGCTGCGGTGCGAAGTGCAGCGGTGCAGCGTGCAGTGCCCTCAGGTCGCGGTGCGAGCAGCGGCTCGGTGGCAGCGTCAGATGGCATCGTCAGTGAGACCAGGGTCGCGGTGCGAAGTGAATGCAGTGCTCGTCGCGGTGCTGGCAGGTCGCGGTGCAAGCAGCGGCGTCGTCGTTGCTGAAGCGCTGTCGTCGGCTGACAAACTGGAGTTGATGGCGCCGGCATCATTAGGCCAAGGCTGCGGTGCGGGATGAGGGTGGTGTGTCGTGTAACTTTACGAGCAGTGCCCTCGAACCACGGTGCAAGCAGCGGCGTCTATTTTGGCGTGGAGCGGCGTCATCTGGGATACCAAGGCGTCGTCATGAAGCGAGGCGGTGTGGAATGCCGTGCCCACATGTCGCGGTGCGAGCAGCGGCTCAGTGGCGGCGTCAGCAGGCGTCATCAGTGAGACCAGGGTCACGTTGCGGCGGTGCCCTCTGTGGTGCCGTCACGACACAGAGTCGGCAGCGGCATCGTCGACGTCGTCGGGTTGCTTTTTCTTCTGTTGCTGCACAAAACACACAGTCCCCAGTGCTGAGGGCAGAAGAGCTTGAAGTCTTTGTTGTGCCTGAGACTTCTTGAACAGGGGGCAAGCTCTACCTCAAGCCCTTGGAGAAACTCACAAAAGTAGATTGCAGAAAATTCAGTCCATTCCTTTCACTGCCCAAGACAGAAGCAGCCACTGCAGGCCAACATAGCAAAGTGGTAGTCCCTCCTCACAGCTTCTCCGGCTCTTCTTCTTGGCAGTCTTCTTGGTCCAAAAGAGTTCTAAAGTGCAGGGGTCTGGGCCCCAATATTTATATCCCAAAATCCTTTGATCTCTTAGGCAAAGAGTGTCTGTGCCCAGCCAGAACCAGTTCTGCCTCCTCTGGTGTGACTTCCTGGCAGGAGGTGGAGACGGCATTGTCAGAGGCAGACCAGGCCCTTTGAGGTGCAAGGAAATCTCCTCCCCCTTTCCCAGTTGCAGCCCAGGTCTATTCAGCCCTTTCCTAACCCACCTAGACTATCTGGAGCCACTCCTGCTCCCCAGCCTTCTGTCATCCAAAACACAGACAGGCAATCGACATTCCAGCAGAGGCACACAGGATGACTGAGCAAGAAAATACCTACTTTCTAAAAGTGGTATTTTCAAACACAGAATGTAAAAAATCACCTTCACTAAAAGATGCATCTTTAGATTCTGAGTTCAGGCATACTAAACTTTATTTTCCTACCTAGTTCCCAGTGCCAGTTATGTTTATAAGATGTTATAAACAAACTTCCCATTCTGTCCTATGGGGAACAGGTAGCCTTGCAATAGTGAAAACGAAATTGGCAGTAATTCACTATCAGGACATGCCACACACACCAGGGCATGTCCTACCTTTCACATACACTGCACCCTGCCCACAGGGGTACCTTGGGCCTACCTTAGGGGTGGCTGACATGTAAGAAAAGGGATGGTTAGGGCCTGGCAAGTGGGTGTACTTGCCAAGTCGACATGGCAGTACCAGACTGCGCACAGGCTCTGCAATGGCAGGCCAGAGTCACATTTACGGGCTGTTTGTGTGGGTGGCACAATCCAGTGCTGCAGCCCACCAACCGCATTTGATTTACAGGCCCTGGCACATGCAGTGCACTTTACTAGGGACTGACACATAAATCAAATAGGCCAATCATGGAAACACCAATCCATAACACATTTTACCACAGGAGCACTTGCACTTTACCACTGATTAGCAGTGAGAAAAGTGCGCAGAAACACTAAGCCAGCACAAACAGAGTCAAAACCGGGAGGTCAGATAGCAAAAACTCAGGGGAAACATGCCAAAAGATGCCAAGTCTAACACCAACACATGTCATGGAGCTACTGATCATGCAGCTCGGAGACCCAAGAGGTCCACAACACCCATGGCCCCAGCCCCCCCCCCGGACTACCACAGAGGCAGCGCAGAACAAGACAGCTGACCTTCCGAAAATGGCATGGCCCCTCAACCACACAATTGCAGAATGTGGGGAGAGGTGGGAACCAAGTATGTGTGAAGGAGGCAAGTCACCCATGAATAAGAATGTACACAATGCCAAGTGTGGCGGTGATGTGCTGGACAGACTTCAGTATGCAGAGCACAGACATGTCCATGTGGACATGTACTGCTGGTGTTTGTAGTGTTGTGGACAGTGGACGCATCCATGTTACCTCAGGCAGTGGGGAAGACCTCGGTCATGTAGCTGTGTCGTCCCCCCCTGTAAGCGTAAGCGGAGTGGGCTTGTCTGGCGTACGGCAGTCCAGCGTAGGAGTGTGAATAAATAGGCCGGGGCCCTGGGCGTGGTTCACTTCTGGGATGGCCAACGCGTCTGCCAGGGCAGCGCCCCTCACCCTGCCATGAGTCCGCCGCCGTGACCGCCAGCCTCCTCAGCCGATCGCTGGCTTCCGCGACACAGGCCCCCAGCGTACCCAGCAGCACAGCACCGCGGAGTTATGTGTGTGCTGACTACTGCCTTCGGCCTACACTGCGGTCAGCAGGTCCCCCAATTCAAATCGAGTCTTGATTTATTGATGGCGCAGTCCAGTAGGCAACAGACATTGCTTCCAGAGCGGCCCACCCGGATGACGCATCATCGCAGGCTGCGCACCTGCTGAGTGTTTCAGGTGCCACTAACTCTGTGCAGCTCAAGTCAACGCCACGTGGCTGTGGGCCCATGCTGACCGCTGCCTCCGGCCTACACTGCGGTCAGCAGGTCCCCCAATTCAAATCGAGTCTTGATTTATTGATGGCGCAGTCCAGTAGGCAACAGACATTGCTTCCAGTGCGGCCCACCTGGACGACGCATCATCGCAGGCTGCGCACCCACTGAGTGCCTCAGGTGCCACTAACTCTGTGCAGCTCAAGTCAACGCCACGTGGCTGTGGGCCCTTGCTGACCACTGCCTCCGGACTACACTGCGGTCAGCAGGGCTCACACATATCAAATCCAATCCTGCCCTGCAAAGACACGCCATCATCGCTGGCTGCACACCCGCCACCACCGCCAGGACCACCTCCAACCAACAACTGCCAGAGTCGGAGGAGTCTTAAAGCCAGCCTATCAAAGTTGCTCACACCCGTCTTGGATGCCATCATCAGCTTGATACCCTGCTCAGCTCTTCAGGTGCCACTAACTCATTGCACCACAAGTCATGGACCATTTATGATTGAATCTTGTGTGTGTGATGTCAGATCTGGTGCCCCTACCCCAGTGCACTGCAAGTCATGGACCCTTTATGATTGAATCTGTGTGTGTGATCCGATGATCACTGTTCTAGTTGTTGCCAGCACCAACCACTCCCTGAGGGCTGGCTTACACTCACCACACACCCATGCAGCACAGGTGTCACTGGACATGTGACCCTGGTAATAAAAAGGGGTCGGGCGCAAGTGCCCGTAGCCAGTTACACTATCTATCCAAGTGTGTTTGTGTGGTCATTATGTATGCATGATGGCCCCGGGCCCTACCACATTACATTGTGATGTGGACAGCGGACGCAACCATGTCACCTCAGGCAGTGGGTAAGACCTTGGACACGTAGCTTTGTCGTCCCCCCCCTGTAAGCGGAGTGTCCTGGGCCGGCGTATGCCAGTCCAGCGTAGGGGTGTGAAGAATTTGCCCGGGGCTCTGGGCGTGTTTCAGTTCTGGCCTGGACAAGAAAGTAACTAATGCGTGTGTCTCTGTTGTAGTGTCGGCGCCACCCGGCCTGCAATGGACAATGTTGAAATGTAGCATGCACCCGGAGGGCGGGCTCGCACGAACGGAGAAATGAAGGAGCGCAAGACCGCTCAGGGTCTTGGTTCATACATGCCAAGTGTTTTGTGTATCTGTATTGCCGCAGCATGAGCCAAATGCCTAGCCTTAATCGCAGCGCGAGTTCAGCCAGGCATGAACTCTACATCTGTGTCCGCCCTATCCTTACCATAGGCCTACACTCACGTGGCCGCACACCTTCAACGGCCAACATCACAGTGTCGTTGTCAGGCTTGTGGACATGCGCAGACAGGCATGACAATGGTGTGCCGTAGGAGTGCAAGTGATGCAACCGCGCAGCTTACACAAGTAAATAGGCTCGGGGAGGGAGGAGCAGCTGTGAGGCAACGTAACACACAGTGATGCCGCTCATTTGCCACATGCAAGACATGTCAAACATGAATCCCAAAGTCGCACACATTCCACCCCACCCCCAACAAGCCACATCACATTTCCTGAATGCAAGCAGATGACAAACTAACATTAGGGATGAAAGCTCCTTTGTCTGAACTATCAGGCGGAAGCACATCTGCACCTCCGACCTCGGAATTGCATGTGCCCGGCACCCCCTGACAGATACTATAACAGCTGATGATGACTCCCAAACTATGCACAGCCCGATGAAAGACCAAAGTATACACACCCCACACACAGAAGTCCTTGCTCGAAGTTATCTTGCATGGAATGGCCTTCACACTTACTCCCACACCATCCCAGGCGTACAACCGTTGCACACTAAAACAACTCATTGATCTGAGCTGTGGCATTTCATTCACAGAACTGGCGCAGGTCAGAACAGTGCTGCTTCAACCAGAGCCACTAACGCAATGGCAGAACATCCCGGACTCATGCACAACCCCTGTCACATGGAACTGTACTGTGCACGTATGCTGCATTTACTGGTGGCACTGCCATTGGCAGTGCTGCAGATCAGTTACCGGCTAAACTTCCACCTTGCCAATGTCACCTGCTTTCAGCCTGTGTTGCATTGTCGATCGTGCATATTCGAGTTGTCCATGGATGTCTGCCTATCCAACAGGACGGTAGCTGAACTGGATTTTGACATGTGTGCGCGCCCCCTGTTGGCCCACGACCAGGAGTGTCACCGTGATACCCGTTTATGGGATGCCTTGATACTTGGCATACATGCTGGCAGCTGGACCTGGGAGATTGCACAACTCCTCGTGTGCAGTGACCACATTGAACCGCTCCCCTATTGGGCTGCAGTGCTAATTGGTGAAAGGGGTGGACGCAGCACATCTGTCCGGACCTGCTAATGGATTGCCTCGCCGTCCTGTTTGATGAAGTCGACAACGACCTCATGTTGGAAATGATAGCCTACGAAGCTGCAATCGCTTTCATGGACGAGTAACTACGTACCTGCAGCCACAACAGATTGGAGCCCATTGCACATGTCCCAACACCTTGTTGCATCTTGGAGATCTGGTCACATATCCCACGACAACAGTGGACATGGCTGCATTCGCCTGGACTCCGAATACATGAGCGGACAACAACGCTGGTTAACACACACCTGTGAAAGGTGAGGCACTCCCCCGGAGTGGACAGCGGCGCTTGGCAACGTTCCTCATTCTGACATTCTGCTGCATTGGTCTGCAGGTTGTGGCACTTATCTTGCCCGTACTGACACGCATATGCTAATAAAGTCTACGCACCTTCACTTGTATTCAACTGTGATGAGTGTTGATTTGAATGACAATGTGTGTCTCACTGCCTATCTGGGTCACGGCCATACATGCGCATTGATAGCATTACCCAGGAGTACCTTTTGTGGAATCACTGTCCCTACATTCATCCATACTTTCATACTTGATTGATCATAGCCATGACACATCTGTGTGAATTAGAATGTTTTATTCGCATTCAGTGGAGTGTTGAAGCTGGACCAGTACAGGGCCATGCAAACCCCACTTTACATTGTTGCCCCGTGGAGGGCCAGCCAGAGTCCTTTAGGGATTGACAAGTTCATCGGAAGAGGAAGACTTCAGTCCGCAGTGTGATTGCTGTGTCATTGGTAACCAAACAAAATATGGCAGTCCATGTCGAGGTCCAAGGTGAGTGTCGCTGAGTGTATCGGGGGACAGTGGAAGGTGTTATTCCAGGGCATGATGCAGAGGGCAGAACCAAGCTGAAAAAGGCCATATGGCGGAGATGAATGCTACCACTTCATTCTTACCACAAAGCCAGATTCATCATCATCTTCGTCCTCTGATGTCAGGTGCCTCACATGTGGGTGGTGGTGTTTAGTCTGCATCACTGTGTGGCACTGACACATCAGGGGCCAGAGGTGGAATGTCTGCCACACTTTGTGGCACTGACACTTCAGGGGGCGGAGATGTGGATGGAGTAGTAGCAGCAGCATTCATCCACGCCAGGCCTTGTGGCGGCAATGCCATGATGAGGATCTGCAGGGCATGGAAGATCACAGCTACATCTCGCTGGTGTGCAGCCGTGGCAAACATTCTTTCCGCCAGCATCCGCTCCAAGCTCTCCATCATTCTCCTTATGTGTCCCAACTCCCGGCTGACATCGCTGGAGCCACTCGGACTAGACAGTTGTTCTTGGCTCAGAGTCATGACTCCAGCGATGTCAGCCATGGATTGTTGGAGAGCATGGAGCGGACAGTGGGTGTCCGTTAGTGACTTTAAGTCGTCCCTGATGGGACTTAGACACCCACGTATGGCATCTAGTTTGGCTGCCATGAGGTCGAACCCCACCCGCATCTGATCAGCCATCTTCTCCTGGCACCCTAACACACAGCGTTGGAATGCCATGTGTTGGTCGTGGGGGTCCTGGGTGCTTCCTGCTGTGTGGTCTGTGCAGGGGGTGGGGTCTCCTCGATGCAGCTGGGCTGCCCTGCTCCTGGAGGTGGGGTGCCGAAGCTGTCCATGAGCTGTTGGAGGGCGTCGGTGTCGATGTTGGGGAGGTCCTCTTCATCATCAGTGCTGAGTTGTTGGGTCGGCTCTGCAGGAGGTGTTGATTCTCCCTCTGCAATGTGAAGGGGAGATGCAGATTGACATTGTGTTCACATGTATGTTCACGCATTGTACAAGTTTACTAACCGACTGCATGACAATATACATTGTGACTGTTTGTGAGGAGATGCCTATTTGAAGCGGGACAGTTGACATTTCTACACCATCAGGGATGTGAGGTTGTACTTTTACATTCCCATCTCACAGTTTCCTGCTATGCCAAATGCGAATGGCCATTTTCTACACACAAGCGGCAGCAGTTGTGTCCTCTGTTCTGTTGTGAAAGTGTTGCAGTTTGTACCACATTGTTGTCAATGTTGAGGTGCTCTGATTCTTATGTGTGTGTGCTGCATTGTGGGTGTGTTGCCCCTTCAGCTCTGATTTGGCTGGCCCTTATCCTTTTCAGGTGGTGTGCCTTTCACTTCTGTGCTTATACAGTGCTGAGATGTTGCAGACTTGAGTAAATTGGGCTCTTGGTCGGTGTTGTGACTCTTGGGCATGGTTTGTCCGCAGATGTGCTATACTTAATTGTGCATGTGTGCCATTGTGCCCATCTCCCCCCGTCCCCCAGTCCCTGGTCGTTACTCACCCTGTTGCTGTTGGCTCAGGTCATGTTGTGCAGTGTCCGGTCCCCCAACTCCTGCCACCGTCTCCCCAATGATGACTTGGGTCACCATTTCCTCCATCTCATCCAGCTCCTGGTGTGTCGCTGGACTCCCACCTCCAGTCTGCATTGCTGCTTTCAGGTTGGCTGCGAGTTTCAGCTTGGTTTTGCGCTTCACATCAGTCCAGCGCTTCTTGCAGTCGTCCACTTCCCTTCTCTTCACTCCGACTGCATTCACCTTGGCCAAGATGAACTGCCATATTGTATTTTTAGTTGCCAATGACACAGTGGAGGTGATGAACAGTTGGTGGTGGTGTTCTATCACCTCCTTAATGAGGATCTGGTTTTCATGCGCACTGAAACGTGGGTTCCTCTTCTTCTCCTTGCCCTTCCCTGACCCCAAGGTCCCAGGCTGGTCCTCCGTGGGGCTTGTGGGGTTCTGGTTGTCCTCTGTACTTGCTCCGGCTACCTCCATGGTGCTTCGCAGCTGTTTGTGTTATGTTTGTGTATTTTGTTGCCGCTTTTATAGTGGTTTTTCCCGCCTGACTTGTGGCACTTGCAGGCCTGGCGCTGCTTATCGCTGAATTTTTTATCGCAGTTTGGCCCATCACAACTTTTTTCACGTTAGGGTTTAGATTTTTATCGCCATCCCGGTAATTTTATCGCGGACATTTGACGCGTTATCTGGAAACTATTGCATGTTACCGCCGTGTTGAGAATACGACGTTAACACAGAGTTATTTTCCCGCGATAGACGGCAATATGAGAAATTGCGTTAAGCTATTTTGGAGATGATTATCGCAAGTTCTTGAGAATATCCCCCTATGTCTGCTATTTAAAAACATGCAAGGAATATAGGAAAGTTTCTTTGCTATTTGCATAGTTGCAGGCCAAACCGCACATAATTACTGATGTTTAGGCAGGAGTTGGCTACATAGTGAAGTTCTCATTCCTAAACATTTTTTTTTCAGGGGGGATAAATAAACCAAATGTTTAATTTTAATCGAAAAAATAATAAAATATTTCATGTTTAACATGTCTGCCAATTAATTTTATATATTCATTTTAAATGTAGAACAAAAGAAAAAAATTATGCAGTACTATTAACTTTATTTTATTTAGTTAATTATATTAAAAATAGTAAATTAAATTAAAATTTGCTTAAATTAAATAATAATTTCTCAGCTAAGATAAAATGTATATTATGCTTTAATAATTATTAAAAGTGAAGAGAATTAATTAAAAGTAATTTAATGATTTAATAAAAAATGATGTTACATTGAAGTTTAAATAAACAATGTAATTGTTATTTCTTTTATAATTAGATAATAAATGCATACTAATTTAAAATTAAATTAGCATTAAATTAAATGTATTTATACTTTCAGCATTATTTCCTGTGGGTTTCATTTAAATTCACTGCCTTTTTTATTTTCTATTGGAGGGTGTTGCTGTATCAGTTGTTGGTCATGTGTGGTGCTGAAGTTACTACTGTTTTTATTGCAGTAGTACTTTAGAAGAGCAGTTTACGAATAGCATTTTGTAGTGTGTTTGTAACTACTGTAGTAGTACAAAATGCACTTTGTAAATATCCCCCAGGCCCTTCAAGTTGGTAGAGACAGGTAAGTTACCCTTTTGGAGAAATAGTACTCTTAAATTTTGTGAACACCCAAAAACCAGTAAACCTACTCAAAACCTTAAGTTAACTTTGTGAATGAGGACTATTATGTTTACCAAGGAGATGTAGTTAATCAAGATCCATAGAAATTCTAAATATCTCAAATCTGCTATAATCGATATAGTGAATGCCGAGACCTTGATAAATAAAGCTGGCATGTCTATGACTAAGGAGTTACTTCTGGGCAATCATTGATAAATCTCTAGGTTGATCAATTTCCTCGTGAGCTGTTGTAATCTTGTTGCTTGTCCCTACAGAAACTTTAAGAATTGAGATGGGTGGTTTCCTTATAAGCCATTCAGATTTCTACAAAAAGCCTCACCCATCTCTTTTTCTTTAATCAGGAAGTGAGTGGGATATTTTACAGGAGGAGTTACCTGTATTGTTATGGTCCAATGTTAAAAATGCTAGTATTCAATTAATCAACGGTGGCTGTGTCTAAGAAAACTGGGCAATTGTAGTGTCTTTCTTTTGCGAGGCAGTGAACTCATTTTAATCAATATCAGAACAACTCAGGTATTTGATTTCATTTCAGGTACAAAGTAATTTGATAATATCACCCATATTGTCTTGTGGCCCTTGTAGCTCATATTTCGGTTGCAACAGGAAACACAAAGAAATAAAGTCTGATAAGTTTCCTAGAAACATTAATTTACACAATATTATTTATACGGGGAGCGCAAAACTGGCTATTAGTTGTTTGCTCAGAAATCTTAGGAGTATTAATAGCTATGGTTTGATCTGTTTTCTTATTTAACTTTAGAGGTGCTTTAGTACATTGAGCTGGACACCTGTTCTCTGTAAATCCACTCTCAAATGAAACAGTTGAATCTTGCCATATACCCGTTGGGCTGGTGCATTGCTCAATGTAAAGTTTTGGGACTGCTTTAGCTCATTACGTATTGTTTATTGCAGATAAGAGCCTCTTGGGTATATGGCGTCTTTGTGAATCAAATGTAGTAGCATGAGGATTTAATTGGCTGCTTAATCAGTATTGAATGAACATATTATTCCCATTGCCTAATGGAAAAAAAGAATTTGATTGGGGTGTCTTTTTTGCATGGTTTGAACAGGTGCGGCATTTAGCCATTCCTCTTTCCGATCACCATATGTATGTCTGGTATGGCTAAACATGTTATTTTTAATTTAGGGTAAATGTATTCATCAAATGTTTTTGGAATGCATGAGGATTGAAGAGTTTAAAATGTGATGTTTTAATTGGGAATTTAAAGGCTTTTCTTTAGCCTTTTATGATTTTTCCTTAATGGAGGGTCCACCTACTGTGAGCATAGTATATGCTCATTCTTTTTCTTCCTTGATAACATATTGAGTTGATTTGATTCATCATAGCATCACCAGTTCCCTTTCCCCTACCCTGACTTTTTCTTTATTTGCCTGCCATCTGGAGATTTTTTCAGATGCTAAACATTTGAAATCATCAACCAAAGATTGAAGCATGCCTGGTAGAGTGACCAGTTTTTCAAACGTAGTGGCACAACTGCAAATGGATGTATTAATTTTGAAGCCATTTATCATATCATCAGAATAACCTGTGATTGTTTTGCTCAGTGGACACTTCATCTAACACTAATGCTTGCAGAAGCCACACTTACAGGTTCAGTTTATCTGATTGCCAGGACAGAGTCTGTACAGTTGCTGCAAGTGAATTGTTAGATCTATAAGCCTTAGGGTTATCTTCCCCACAACTGTTAGCATCCCTCCGCCATTTTTTCTGACCTTGTTTTTGCTGGCCTTAGGACTATGAGCACTTTACCACTGCTAACCAATGCTAAAGTTTATGTGCACTCTCCTCTAAACATGGTAAAACTGGCTCATACCCAATTGGCATATTTATTTCACTTATAAGTCCCTAGTAAAGAGGTACTTTAAGTGCCCAAGGCCTGTAAATGCTAATAGTGTGCCTGTAGCACCTATTGTGCTACCCACTTAAGTAGCCCTAGTTTAAACATGTCTCAGGTCTGCCATTGCAGAGCTTGTGTGTGCAGTTGGGCTTTGTGTATTCATCCTAGACATCCACACACAATAAAAGCTTAGGTTTGCATTGCTGTCTGGGTGAGAAGGCCTGGGGCTAGTTGGCTGGCCTTCCGTTGTGAAGCCTATTTGACAAAACAGGGTTTCAACCATCTTGTGCTTGCACCTGTATTCTGTCATCTGTGAGTCTGCCCTGCAAAGTGGTGCCACTCCAGTCCTGTACCCTTGGAAGTGGGTCTAAGCTGCTTGCCAGAAGAACAGATGCATCTTCTTGGCTGAGCGTCACATCCCCGAGCAGAATGGACACATCGCTGCTGCTACGTGGCTTGGACCAGTTGCAAAGATCAGCATTGCCCACTGTAGTGCTTGGAACTGACGCATTTCTCGAGTGGCGGGGCGCATCCACAGCCCAGGTCCTCCCATCTCTAGTCATTGATGGCCTCAATGATGATGCCGGACTCTGCATCGCAGCCTCACAGTTCCTCTGAACTGACACATTGCCTGCTGCACGGTGCATCCCAAAGCCAGACTTCGCATTGTAAGGCTCATCAACAGGATCCTCAACGATGATGTGGCAGAACCTCGCACCGTAGCGTAGCCACGCCACATCTCGGGCTTGAATCATTGCATCGGCTGCGCAGAGCATCTCCAACACGGATCAACACAACGCTCCGCAACCAGGATTTAAGATACTCTGTTCAGCTGGTTTAACTGGGTCCCTGTAGCCTATCCGCACTCCACCATGGTCAGCCTGAACTTGTGACTTTGTCGTGGCCGGTGCTACCAAATATTCCAATTGGCGCTTTCTGCTTTTTGGCGCTATTTTCACTACAAACTTTAAATCTCAATATTGCCAGTTCTATTAACTGGATTTTCTAAATCTGTTGCCTCTAAGTTAGGCCTCACTGCTCTGTGCCGAGCTACCAAGGGAGGCGTTTTCTTGGGCCTTACCCTGACAAGGATTGTGATTGTTGCTTGACCAGGGCTTACAAGCCAGTCAATCAACAACCCAATTTCTTACATGAATTAATGAAAGTAATTAATAGATCTGGATTTGAGAGCAATTGAGTGAGAAGGCGGTGTAAAATTTGTTTATGCTTCAGTCCCAATTTGTGATACATATAGCTTACAATTACGTAAGAATTGGGTGTCCAGGTATTCTTTTGCACAGCTCGGGTTCAATAGTCATGGCTTGTCAATATTACAATCTGGTATGAATAAGTCTGGGTTGTTGTCAGCCAAAAAAAGCTCAGCTTCCGCATAAATATTAAAAGACACACAAATGATGGACAGAATGTGGAACAAATCAAACATTCACCCCCAGTCAAGAGATCTGGGTTAAATTCATTGTTCTTCTGCTCGCCATGCCACCCCAATTTAGACCCAGCCATATGCAAATCAGTTTTGACCCTGTTCCTCATGGGAACAGTCCAGCCTGAACTGCCAAGCCAGGTCCTCGCTGAACCAGAAACAAGCATCCTGAGACCGGTTTCAGGGTATCACCCCTCATCAGCCAGGCTAGCTTGAATCCAGTGGCACAGTGAGCTGGGGCCCCCCGTCTGGGCACACCCAGCACACTTGGGGCAAGAAAGCAAAAGACACACAAATGTTGGACAGAATGCAGAACAAATCAAATATTTACCACCAGTCAAGAGATCTGGTTTATCGTTCTTTTGCTCCCCATGCCACCCCAGTTTAGAGAATAAATATTGGCAGTGGTTGTTGAGGGCTGATTCAGTATATCTGGAGCATTGTAAAACAAAGAAATGTTTCCTACAACAAGGTCCCCATTTTTTCCATTACTAGAATTCTGAGAGAAACAGAAAGGTTGGTTTGTCATGGAAAAAGGATGTATTCATTCATTGGCCAATCGGTGCAGGTTTAGGAATAGAGTTATCAAGCACAGAAAAGGTGATGGGAGGAATGCTTGATTGGGGTTCTTCAGTGAGGTGTAGCTTGGTTCCATTGGCACACTGAGCAAGGGACCCAGGTCTGGGCATACCTTTGGTCACATCATTCACACAAAAGCTGATGCGAGGAATGCTTACAATCAGTCTAACCACTGGCAATCACTCAGAGTAGCATTCCAACCCATTGTTCTTTTGCCCACCATGCCACCTCAATTTTGACCCAGCCATATGCAAATCAGTCTTGACCCTGTTCCTCATGGGAACAGTCCAGCCCGAACTGCCAAGCCAGGTCCTCCCAGAACTAGAAACAAGCATCCTGAGACCGGTTTCAGGGTATCACTCCTCATCAGCCAGGCTTGCTTGAATCCAGTGAGCTGCGGACCCCCGTCTGGGCATACCCAGCACACTTGGGCCACGAAAGCAAAAGACACACAAATGTTGGACAGAATGCAGAACAAATCAAATATTTACCACCAGTCAAGAGATCTGGTTTATCGTTCTTTTGCTCCCCATGCCACCCCAGTTTAGAGAATAAATATTAGCAGTGGTTGTTGAGGGCTGATTCAGTATATCTGGAGCATTGTAAAACAAAGAAATGTTTCCTACAACAAGGTCCCCATTTTTTCCATTACTAGAATTCTGAGAGAAACAGAAAGGTTGGTTTGTCATGGAAAAAGGATGTATTCATTCATTGGCCAATCGGTGCAGGTTTAGGAATAGAGTTATCAAGCACAGAAAAGGTGATGGGAGGAATGCTTGATTGGGGTTCTTCAGTGAGGTGTAGCTTGGTTCCATTGGCACACTGAGCAAGGGACCCAGGTCTGGGCATACCTTTGGCCACATCATTCACACAAAAGCTGATGCGAGGAATGCTTACAATCAGTCTAACCACTGGCAATCACTCAGAGTAGCATTCCAACCCATTGTTCTTTTGCCCACCATGACACCTCAATTTGGACCCAGCCATATGCAAATCAGTCTTGACCCTGTTCCTCATGGGAACAGTCCAACCCAAACTGCCGGGCCAGGTCCTCCCTGAACTAGAAACAAGCATCCTGAGACCGGTTTCAGGGTATCACTCCTCATCAGCCAGGCTTGCTTGAATCCAGTGGCACAGTGAGCTGGGGACCCCCGTCTGGGCATACCCAGCACACTTGGGCCACGAAAGCAAAAGACACACAAATCAGTCAGATGCAATTGGGACAGTCCGGCCCGAACTGCCAGACCTGGTCCTCCCTGAACCAGAACACAAGGAACGCAAGACAGGTAGAGTTATTTATACTTGTGTGATGGGTTTGTTGTGGACAGACACATAAGCTGTTACTGCCATACATGGGACTTTGCAGAACCTTCTTATTCTTGATCCTTCATTTTTACAGTTTTTTGTCTACAACTTTTTCTTGTCTACAAGTCTTGAGTTTCAAGGGAAACATTGTGTGATAGCTTCCAAATGTTAAAGGATCATAAAACATACAGAATGTTCTCCCTTTTGGCATCTGGGTTGATGGCCTGATGACACAATGACATCACCATTATCATCATGTATGAGTATAAAATTAGAAAGGAGATGTAAGAACTCGAGAGTATTACTTGGGTCGGTAACTAACCACCTCAAGTAATATTCAGATTCCTTGTCAGGGTGAACCACTAAATTGACTAAATCAACCTAACCTCACCTTTTGGTAGCTGTAGCACAGAGCACACAGGCTGTGTAAAGTATGTATGCAGTATCTAAACGGTGATATAGTCAAAACCACACAATAAAAATTTAAAACTAAATTTAACAAAAAGTGTACATTTTAATAAAAATGACACCAAAGCAACAAAATTCCAATAAGGAGATCCAGAGAATTAATTTCTAAAGCTTAAGGTTAAAATTAACATGAATAAGCATTAAGCGCAAATTGCGGTCAACTGGTCATGGTAGACTGGGACCTTGATGCAAATTGAGGTTCAGTGAAGTGTGGGTTGGCTACAACAACCAGGTTTGACCTGGTCAGACGTTTTACCTTTAGACTTGGGTCCTTATATAGAGTTTGGTGGACAGGGACTCCATCACAAACGTGATGGATATCCCACCCACCATATTATAAGTGCCATAGTCTATAATGGATTTGTAGTACAGTGGATGTGATATTCGGCACACCAAACTTTAAATTAGGCCATTAGTCTCTAAAATGGAATGTCCAAAATCTTCAGCGGTGCAAGACAGAAGGCTATTCCTGAGAACATACACAACAAGTTTGGTCAGCCATCTGATGAAGTCTAAGCAAAGTTTTTGAATTTTATACGGGAACGTTCAGAGAGGGAGAAATTTGAGCTCCACCCTCAAAGAAGGTCCCTCTCCAGCTGAATACGTTGGTGCCTTTACCTACTGAAGTTTTCTACATTCGGGCCTAGGGCCAGATGTACAAACATTAGGAATATTGATTTCCTAATGCGATTCTCTCCCAATCGCAATTAGGAAATAGGTATTCTTAATGTATGAAACTCTTTTGAGTTTTTCATTAGCAATTCCTAGTAGGTCACAAATAGACCTACCTCATGAATATTAATGAGGTAGATCACAATTTGCTACCCATTAGGAATCGTAGCCATCACAGGGGAGGTGGCTTTCTGAGGTCAGCAGACCACCAAGTCTGTGATTGCTTTTTAATAAAGCAATCTTTTTATTTTTTTTAAAGCAGCCCATTTTCCCTAAAGGAAAATGGGATGCATTCAAAAAGAAATAATGACATTTTGCATTTTCATTTTTTAAGACTAGGCAGCTGTTCATGGGTCCACTGCCTGTTCTTAAAAAAAAGTTGTATTTAAATTCTAAAATGGGGAACGGGGTCCCTTAGCGACCCCTTCCCATTTGCGAATGGGTTACCACCTACTTGAGGTAGGTGGTAAAATGCAAATGTTTTGAGACCTCATTTTGGTTGCAAAACATTCTCACATACCACGGTGATTCTGTATTTGGAAGGGACGCCCTAAACACGCCTCTTCCTAATACCAAAACGATATGTTCTCAATTCCAAACTGCGATTCATTAACATGTTACCGACTCACAATTTGGATTGATACATACCAAAATGCATTTGTCAGGTTGCAAAGGGATGATTCTGCGAATCAGGCCGTTTGCAACTGGAAAAATGCTTGATACATCTAGCCTTTAGCTACTTTTTTGCAGCTCTGATTCTTCCAGCAGGGCAGGGCTGTAGGCTGTAGCCAAAGAAGGCTGGATACCTTCTCCGAGAGATCCTACTGAATCGGATTTGTTGCTGTAGACTAGCTCTCAGTGGAGGAGACCTAAAACCTTTGCCAAGAGGCACTGCACATTCATGGTATCAGCTAAACAGGTTTTTCCTGATCCTCTGGAGGTCTTTGGAGTCAAAACGTTTCTAGGTCCAAGGTTTCTCAGGGTGTAAGAAGGAGTACACTTTGACACAGTCCAGGATTACAGTGCTTTCAGCAAAAGAGCAACATGAAAAAGGAGCTCTGCTCTAATGAAAATCAACAGGCATGTCTTCTTAATATCCTCCTTCTGATCTTAGTTTCTTCCCTGTCACAGTAATGCTTACTGGGACAGTGGGAGCAGACCTCCACACAGAGTGGGAGCAGGAGAAGATGAAAATTGCAAAAGTGAAATGTGCAATTCAAATGCTGCTCTGGTATTAGCATGAAATAAAAAAGGAGTTCTGCTCCCACCAGAGCTCGCTGTGTTCTTAAGCACTGCCTGCTAATCTTGGTTTCTTCACTGCCCCATTAATGCCTCCTGGAATGGAGCAGAAGCAGGAACAGGAGGAAAGATAAAGTAGAAGAGTGAAATGTTGTAAGTTAAACGTGCAATGAGATAATATGATTTAAATAGTGAGATGTTGCTAAGGTAGAAGAAACTGATGATAAAATTCATTTTCAAGAACCAACGTGTTTTAATTTGAATAACGTGTATGCATTTAACATATTTAGATTATATTATATACTACACTGGCTGAATAAATTGTCCAAGAATTGTGGATACATTTCTCCTAATTCAAAGGATTATTTGATTTGGTTGCTTAATTTTTTTAATATAGGAAACTGGGAAAACTGGATGTGAATGCATGCACTTGTTTCCTGAAGGATAACAGTTCTTATGCTGATGCCTCACTCGTATATGTCATTAACTCTCTTGAGGAAGAACAACTTAAGTTAAAGTGTTTCAAAGGGTCGAAATGTCAAATGTTACCATTCTTGATTTAACAAATTACTTCCTATCACCTTGATTTTTCCAGTGTGAAATGCAGTTCTTAAGAGGCTATCTCAGTCCTTTTTTGTATTGAGAGTTCATCCATTTCAAAATCAATAATTACATAGCATAAATGGAAAAACAATTTTTAAAGAAATTTCATCATTTGAATCCTTTTTTCATTTGTAAACGACTTCTAGAATTTATTTTGATAAATAGATACATTATTAATATAGTAAAAATGATTAAACTTGAATTTCATGTAGCATGGGAAAGCCCCCCCACAACTTGATAAAAACCAATTCATTATTTTACATTTTACATTCCACATGTTTGTCGATAAAACTCCTAACCAAATGCCTCCAAAAGTATTTTGTATTTCCTGTATGATCCTGATCTTAATGTGTATATCTTTTCTGATTCCTTGATTCTACATAATTTGGACCACCAATGTTGGAATTTTGGAATTTCCTCAGATCCCCACTTTTGAAGAATTAAGGATCTGGCCGTTAAAACAATCATATATAATTGTTACGTTTGTAAAAGGCCAACATTTAGGTCAGATGAGTACCCCAAGACCACTGTCTGAACATCTAACAGGTACTCCAATTTTAGTGTGTAAGAACAGTACTGATAAATCTCGTTCCAGAAGTGTTGTAATCTTAGACTGCACCATATGATGTCGGTCAAAATCCCCCCACCTCCACAGAGCACCTAAAACAATTTGCGGAAATCTGCGGGTTCATTTTATGGTAGGAGTTCTGAACAGCAGCCACTTGGTATAAAAGTGCATTAGGCGCAAATGCGCCCCTTTTAACAGGGTAAAATGAAGCTCATTTATCCTATCCCAAGTTGTAGAGGATGCCTGAAGATTTTCTTTGGACTGACATTTATCATGCACCTTCTCATAGAGCTTAGCTGCCCTATAGTTGCGTGAAGAGGAAACCCAGCAAATAATCTATTTGCATGTCCTAGATTCTATCAGGTCCTCAATGAGTTCCATAGTTACACCTATATCTCTAGGATTTATATCCTGTAAGACATGCCTAATCCTAATAAAAGACCATTGCATTGTTTCTTAAAAATAATTAATGCTAGTCTCTACTTCCCTCCAACTTTTCCAATTTTGATCCAAAAAATACCATATTCTACAATATCCATTACTCTCCCACCTAGAAGCAACAATTTTATCTGCAAGAAGATACTCCCCAATATATACATCTGTCTGATAAGTCACTCCATTAATGAAGGGGCTATCATAATGCCTAAACAATTGCTGCCTATGTTTAATGGTCCACTATAGAATCTTATATCTCACTTTTTTAGGAACTTTCGTTAGGTGTAAAAAACCAACAATGTCATAATCAAATCTAAGAAAAAATTATCAAACCTGCTCACAATTGGGGACTTAAAAAACCTGTATGTGGTATGTGCAAAATTAGCAAACTAATATTCTTTCAAATCGTGAAGGGCCAGCCCGCCTTCTTCCACTGGCCTACACAGCCCATAACAGTACTGGCCATATTTGTTTAAACAATCTCGCAGCCAATAGTTCTTGTGTTTTTTGTTGCTGTTTTTAAATTATGTCTAACTCAAGCAATTCACCAATAGCTACACTGTTGCTCCTCCTCTTTAGATTTTGCAGCACGTTATTCAAATGCATATATGGTTAAAACAACTTCTATATGGTCTTGTTGTTATCTCATTTGTTGTTATCTCATTTATATATATTTATTCCAATTGCACTTGTGAATGTTACGTTCCTTAGAGGCACCATGAAGAAAATAATTTTTCATTAGCCCAATTCCCTGGGGTTATTAGTTTGCCATGTATCTTTCTCTCGCACACCTGAGCAAATCAATTTTGCCTTTTTTTATTTATTGATAGAGTACCACAATGTTCTGTTGAGCAAGATAGACTTCTTCTCCTTTAAGCACACAGAAGGTGTTTATCTTAGCCAAAATGTATTAAAATATAAAACATATTGAGACAGGCCCTTCAATATGTTACATTAATTTGTGAACTTACATATTGTTTTCAAAATAGGTGAGCACTAAAAATGTTTAATAACTTAATTTTTCCATGTATCATCTAAAAGCTTTTTAATGTTTTAATATTCCTAAACATGTTGTACCTCTTCTCAAGGTGTGCATTATCTCCTTGTTTCTTAATGTGTAAATGATAGGATTTAGTAGCGGTGTCACTATGGATGGAAACACTGAAACAACTTTGTTTGTATCAAGAGAACTTCTCCCTGTTGGTTTGGCAAACATGAAAATTGCAGTACCATAGAATATAGTTAATACAGCAAGGTGAGAGGCACATGTGGAAAAGGCCTTCATCCGCCAACTGCTACTGGACATTCCTATGATTGCCAACATGATGCATAAATAAGATACAATAACCACTAGCAAGCAGCCTAATAATAAAACAGTAGCCGTGATAAAGAAATAAAACTCAACAGTGTAGATTTTTGAGCATGAGAGCATCACCAGTGGAGCAAAATCACAATAGTAATGATTGATTTTGTTAGGACCACAGAATTGTAGTCTGGAGATTTGAAATATTGTTACTGAGAAAGGCAAGAAGCCACATACCCAGGAGCCCACAGCAAGATGAGTACATCGTTTATGGTTCATGATGAGCATGTAACGCAGAGGATAGCAGATAGCTACATAGCGATCAAAGGCCATGGCTACTAGGAGAAAATTTCTGTAGCTCCCAAAGAAAAATGAAAATAATATTGTGCAATGCATCCAGGCAAGGATATTGATTTGCTTCCTGTGATGAGGGTTGAAAGAAACTTGGGGACAGTGGCTGTAGGGTACCAGATTTCCAAGAAAGAAAAGGTTCCAATAAATAAATACATGGGTTTGTGCAGAGAGGTTGTACTCCTGATGATGGCAATAATTAGGATGTTAGTGAAGATTGTTATGACGTAGATGATACATATGACCACAAAGAGAAATATTTGCAAGTATCTGCTTACATCAAACCCAATGAGAATGAAGTGATCCACGCTCGTTGTATTTCCTTTCCCCATGTCTTCCTGTTTCTTAGATTTCATACAAACTGAAAACAGAAACCCAAAATGATCATTTGAAATCTTGAATGTTTTTCTTCTGGCAATGTTTTCAAGAACATTTTTAAATGGAATTAATGTAATATGATGATTTTACACAGAAGAGGTTAATTCTTTTGGTATGTCTGAGGAAGAGATACTGGGGAGATACTTCATCCCTCCAATTGTGGTTCTGTACATGGTTGCAGAATGGGGGTAGGAATTAACTTCACCTACCTTTCTCATGTCATCTGCACCCATGTAAAGGTACAGACTCGCTCAATAGTCCTGGGCACTGGAACATTCCCTAAAACCAATGGAATTAATGGCTGTCATCTCACAAGAAAGCTAATCCTGTTGCATGTATCAAATATTAGCAAGTATCACTAGACAAGTTCAGCAGTAAATCACCATGCCACAGTCACTGAAGTCACTGAAGAACACACGAGTGGCATTTCCTCTGTGCTATAGATTTATTTCTCTCATACGGTAGGAGTTTTTGACTGCAAACATTTGGCAGTTCAGTCACTGTTGCAAATGGCACTCTTGTGTCGCAAACAACACTACTCCTGCAGTCCACAATTGTCTTTCATGCCAGGACTGTTTCACACATGTGAAAACCTCATTTTCAGATGCAACACAGTCAGCTTAATTTTCTATTCTTCAGATGTTGTACTTCTAGTGACTGCTGGGCTTACAAATAAATGTTTATCACTGATGAGTACGTGCTTGTTCAGCAGAGCCCATGTTTCCTCTACCCTTCTTTGGCAAGATCATCGAAAAAATACTCTGCCCAACCCAAGATTACACCATCATCAACCATCTTTATCCTGAGTACATGCACACACAGTTTCAAGTCAGGCTGCAGTATTCATTCTGCTTCTTTACAAAGCATTGAAAGCCTCCTGACACAGACAAAAATGCCCCCACTCCTGATAATGCTTGGCCTCTCAGCCACTTTTAACACCTTTGATGATGCTATCTTCATACATACCCTGCAGCCTCAAATCAGATTCATTGGCAATGTCAAATTGATACCATTTCATTAACAAGGGCACCTCCAGGTCCAAGAAGTTTCTTATCACCTGCAAAATCCTTCAGGGCTCTATTTTGACAGCCTCTTCATGGAGACCCATGAGACCCTACCCACCAACAACAGACTTAAAAATCACAAATATTCCAGTAAAAAACAACCCTACTTGAAGGCCTCCTGTGTTACAGAGACTCAAACCCTTAAAACCCTTGCCTGCACCTTATACAGACCTGGATGCCCAGCATCTACCTGAAGCTCAAAATTATGTAAATAAAATTCCTGCTATTCACCAATAACAACAAGCAGCAACTAATCCAAGCGGGACTCAATGACATGAACTGTAAATTCACCTTTGACTGATTTCACCCTGAAGTAACACATCACTAAGAAAACCAAGATGGGTTGATACCATTCCACTCTATTAGAAATAAAATCAAACTTCCCATAAAGTGACTTCAGAACAGAAATTAATTCCTTTGCACACTTGCTTCTAGATAGTAGTAGTGCTCTATGTCCACCCAGACTTCACACAGAGCCGCACCGGTGGCTCTTGGTGCACCCAAATGCAGAATGCCATCAGAGTAGAAATTAACAAGATTAAAAGAAAAAAGAAAACAAGATAATAGGTATTCTCCTTCAATACACCCAGTTTTTGGAACAGCATATCTTCTATCAAGTCTGCTCAAACCCTATTCCAATTTAGGGAATAGCCGATTATATACCTCTTTAATGAACACTATATCATGTCACAGTCCACTCCCACTGTCATAACCCTGCTACTGCTCCAATCAATCTTTCACCTTATCTATGACATTGTGATCTGATAACTTTAGGCAACATTTACACTATAAAAATACCATACATGCATATTTGCACACATTATGGTGACTGACACACATCACAGCACCCTTTCTGTATAAACTCTGATGTGAGGTGCAGCATTTCTCCACTATCACAATCAATTCACTTTCTGTAGGACTCTACCTTTTTTCAAAAAAGGTTTAAGAGAGCATTTACGTGACCCAAGGCATCCAAGGGCACACATTTAACATCCTTAAGTCACATTTCGGGTGCCTTGATGACCAAGGGGGTGGTGTTAATGTATCTTCCAGAAGCAGTGTGTTGCACTTGGCCTGCAGGGTCATCCCCAAACTTTTTGCCTTCTCCCTCCTGTTTTCTGAATCCATTTTCTGTTGGCTTTTAGGACTCTGCTAACTTTACCACTGCTAACCAGTGCTAAGTGTTTGTTCTCTCTCCTTTAAACATAGTGAAATTTGCTTACACCCAATTGGAGCATTTAATTTACTTCCAATTCCTTAGTAAAGTGGAACTGGATGTACCCAAGGTCTGTAGCTTAAATGCTACTAGTAGGCATGCAGCACTTATTGTGCAACCCACTTAAGTAGCCCTTTTAAAAATGACTCAGGACTGCTATTGCAGCCTGTATGTGCAGTTTTGAACTGCCATTTAAATCTCTCAAAATAAACCGTTTGCTAAGCCCAAACCTTCTTCTTTAATACATATAAGTCATGCCAAGGGTAAGCCCTAACATGCCAAGAGGGCAGGGTGCACTGTATTTAAAAAGCTGGACATGCACCTTTAACTTTTACCTGTCTTAGTAGTGGAAAATTCATTTTTTACTACTGCAAGGCATACCTCTCCCAAAGGATAACATTGGGTTTCCATATTACACTTATTGATTGATAACTTTAAATTGGGAGCACGTGGACAGGTTGTGTTTGATGCCTAAAGAATTGTAATTAAAAGCCATCTTAATGGTAATGTCAGATTTTAAGTAACAATTCTGAAAATGCCACTTTTAGAAAGCTGGCACTGTCTTGCCCTAACCAATTGGTGCGTGCAGCCATGTTAGGGTCACATTACTAGGAGAAGCTGGCAGTTGGTCCTTGTGTATTGCTCACAGACATTTAGACAAAGGGAAGTTAGGTATTGGCAGGATGGGCCACTATGACTTAACGAGGGGGTGGAGCTGTCACCTACTAAATTGCACATTACCAAATGGCCCTGTATGAACACACTAACAAAAGGTTTGCCACTAGCCTTTGTATCCCCAGACAAGCTGGGGCCAGGGCAGGGAGGAAAGGATGCCTGACACCTCAGTGTGTGGAAACTTCCAGAATCTTCTACTACTTCAAAATGGCCACCAGGTATACAAAATGGATCCCAGACCCAACCCTTCAGTACACATCTGGGCCTGTAGAAGACTCAGAAGGACTGCTGTGCTGTTTTGCTGCAAGAGGGAATACCACTATGCTGCCCTGCTGCCCTCCTGCCTGTGTAAAAAGGACTGGACCTACATCATGAACCCAGGACCACCACAGTGAGTCCAAGGGCCAATAGGCTGGCCTCCTGATCAGCTCCTCAGGGATAGAAGAGCCTCCAGCAACATTGAACCAAGCACCTGGACTCTGCCAGCTGTGAGTCTTGCTCCCCAAGTGGTGCCACCCCAGTCCTAGCCCCTTAACAGTAGGCCTGAAGGTGCTCTGCTAGCCCTTCTGTGGTCCCAGCAGAACTGATGAAGCACAAAGCAGCACAATGCAGTGCAAAGCCTCACAGAACTCCACATCAGAACCGCTGAGTGATGCATTGCCAAACCAGGATTACGCATCGCAGCCCATCGGAAATGCTACTGTGTGACACATCTCCTGGCAAGGACCTCACATCATCCACTGCAGCTCCACGGAACAGCGCAATGCACCTCCACGATGGGAACTCACTGCTGCACAACTCATCCTCGACGTGGTACTTTGCCTCGCTCAGCAAACTGAATATATAGTACTCTGTTCAGTGGGCCTAAATTGGTCCCTGCAGCCTGCCTGTGCTCCATGGCGGTCAGCCTGAACTTGTGATTTTGTCCTGGTCCAGCGGTCAAGATAACCACAGTTGGCACTTTGTGGTGCTATTTTCACTTAAATCTTTAAAATTGCATATCTCAAGTTCTACTGAGTGATTTGGTGTAGTTTTGGTCTTAATTTTTTTACAGAATTGACCTCTATTTTTCTAAATTGGTGTTGGATTTTTCTTGTGGTTTGTTTTCACTTTATTATTGTTTGAAGTGCTGCATCAATACTTTAAATATGGTCTCTCAGTTAAGCCAAATTGCTTGTGCCAAACTCTCAGGGGGTTCAGGACAAGTTACATTGGGGTTGCCTGTGACTTCACCCTCATAGAGAATTGTGATTGCTGCTTGAGTAGGGTTTCACCCCCATCAACCAGTAACCCAACTTCTTACATAGTGTACAATATCTGTTGTGGAATGTGCAATACTGGTTTGGAACACACCATTAACTAAGATCAATACCAAGCACTCAGTCCTGATTTAAGCCCATAAGTTAACCCTGTAACCAGAAGTTAGGCTCTGAATGTGGGCAATCAGCTTTTGGTTTTGCACTTCACCTGAGTTGCACTTCTTGTTTCTGTATCACATTGTAAAGACAGTGTTGAGTCATTGTTGAAACGTGGAACATACCTTTGGCCACACCTAGTATCCTGAGGCACAATTGAATGTGTTACCCTGACGCAACTGCAGCTTGGAGTCTTTTCAAGTATCAACATGAAAATGGCAATATAGTGCATGTCCCATTCCCTTTTTCTGTTGCATTGTGAAAAACGAGTGTGATGAGTGTGTGTCATAACCTCCTTTTCCCTTTTCATATGTAAAGAAAATTACACCTACTACGCATACTCATACATTTGCAAGTGTGTGACTTTCCATAATCAGTCTGGGGATGAGACAAATGTTGCGTTTTCACAAGCGTGTTTAGCATTACCAGTGATTTATCAGTGTAGCAAGGACTGCTAAGCCACTCCCACTCTTTTATGTCATCTGGGTTTGTGTTTTTCAGATCTTATGCATAATATGGAATAATAATCCAAGTGCAGATAGTAGAATTGAACAACTGATAAATGCAAAATCAGCCATTCATGGGCTAGCCTGCTGGCCATCTACTATCCATCTCCATCCTGGTGTTGCTCCATCTTGCATTGGTCCCAAAATAACTGAGGAGAAAACCAACAGGGTCCCCAGCTTAATTCAGGAGGAAGTCGAGCAGGTCCCTTAAGTTCATCTAGCTTTCTTGGGACCTAAGACCAAGATGTAAAGAAAAAGCATGTCTGGCACTGTAGAAAATATCTTCTGGAAATACACAGCAGTAAGCAGTGGGGATTGCCGACTAACAGGGCCAGGATGACTTTAAGTGCTAGGAGGATCTCTATTAATCATACAGGATCAAGGCCTTGGCCAGCCAGAGGGCTAACCAGCTCCAAAACAACAATATATCAAGTATCAGTCCACGGCATAGGATAGTTCAGATGAAGGCCTGGCTAGACATCTGTGCTCAGTTGGAAGTGTATTAACAGTGCAGGGTGGTGAGGGCCTTTGCTACATAATGGCAAGTATATAACTATAAATCATTTACCGTGCATCTAAACTTGTACTGTTCTAATTTTGTGGCCATTTTCACCACTAGCTGCAAAAATGTGGTTCTGTCGGTGCTGTGACAAAAGCAGTATGGAATCAAAAATCCCAGAGATCAAGTATCCTCCACTGAGTTGACAAGAATTTGTGACAATCCTGGTTTCTCCAAGGGAAGAGAGTTGCAAAACAAACAACAAATCGAGGTAACATCCTAGAGCAATTATAAAAGACCATACAAATGAACACACTGAATCAAACAACATGGATCATTCATGATGGAGCAGTTGATTGTAATAAGAAGTAGTATGCTCAGGGTAGGAAAGGCCATCCACTTGACTCTATGCCTCCATAACAATGCAGCACATGTGTACATCCACCTTTGTGATGTAGTATGAAAGGAAGTATTTGGTAGTACAATGTCTAAGTCGTCATGTGTTTTTAATATGACATTTGTATCACAATAGCATTTGCAACTGGACTGAGCACTATTTAAATTTATTTTTCTCTCATTTTATACAGGTCACAGCAAATTGTTTGTAGATTCCATTTACAGTTACTCTCTATTGTTCCAAAAGATATGTCATCCTCACTAAGCTTCTAATAATGTTTCTTTCAAAGATTGAATCTCCTGTTACTTCACAAGGGTTCAAAGTAATACCTAAACCTGCATGCTGCTTTTACCCAAACGGGGTTAAATTTTTTGCATGCATGCGTTCTTAGATCTGAGTTTTAAACTAGAAGCTTTAATTTGTAGTGCTTATCTCTCTTTCTTCTGTTAGTCATTAATTCATCCATAGGGTTCAATCTGAGTCCAGAAGGCCCACTGATGGTGGGCCAGGTGATTCTCTTCAACACCAAAGAGAACCTCTGCAAGGCTAATAAACCCCACTCCTGAAACCAATTCCACGTGGCATGTTAGGACTGTGATTGCCAAGCAAGGTGAATTGGACGTGGTTTAAATACCCTGAAATGCACATGACCTGTTTTCCAGAGTCAATAGTCCTTGTTCAATCTTGTGTGGCCTTGTGTTCTAATGTCAATAGGCCTTGTTCAATCTCATGCAACCTTGTTTTCTGAAGTCTAGAGGTCGTTTCCCAATAGTTGATGGAGCGGCCTTAAGTAGTAACTTCATTCAAAAGAAGGAAAACGTTAAAATACAGTTTAGAACTTGCAGCAAGAGTCAATTTTGACACAGGTTTCCTTCTCCATGCTCTGAGTTACAAGATATGCTATCATTAAAGGCCTCATTTAAGTGCCAATTACTTGTGATAATGACATCAACAGAAGTGGATTGCCATGCAACTAATAGAAATTGCATTGTGGAGATGATTCACAGGTCCATGGAGAAGAGTTGAGGGCATGATAATATTCACTAATAGGAAGAAAAACTGCTGCCTCTGTTCTGATAAACATATACTTCACACACTTCCTCTCCCCCTATACCTTCTCTTTTTCCTCTTCAATGCATAATCCATCTCTGCTCCTCTGAGGATGTGTGGAAGCAGACTGTGTAGTTCTCCGTGATGGTCAGACAACATGGTGGTCAACTACATAGTTCAAAACCTGTCTCCTTCTCAGTTAAGTTCTTCTTTTCTTGAGTAGAAGGGTCTAAATCTAGAGGGTAGTAGGATGGCAATGTGTCCCCAAATTGATGCGCAGCACAAGGGAAAAATGGCAGGGCTATGGGAGGTGCTGGCATTTATACATCAGCACTCGAATCACCCCCTTGACCCCCTGCCCACTGCTTTAAGACCTAACAACCCGCCCCCACACCTTACTAGAATCCAGGCTGGATGAGATTACAAAAAACCTTCAAGATCTCAAAGCAGACTTACATGGACTCATTCACATCACAACAGAGATGACCAAATTTCAGGGTCCTAATAGGAACCATTGGATTAATACTCTCACTCATGACCAATCCTTCAACTACCCCATCATAACTCCATCACACCTCCCTTCCAACCTGACCTTTCCTTCCACGTCACTCATGCAATGGAGGTAGAGAACTAGACCCTATCCCAATGAGCCCTTTCAACTAATTAGACGAAAAGGCCCTCTATCCGACTACAATATCCAAACCCTTCTATTGTCATATAACTCTTCACTCCGTGATAACACTGATAGTCAGCGAATAATCCATTCCATCCGGCGAACCCGCATAGTGCTCCTAAGCTCAACCATAGAACCATCCTCATACATTCTACCATAGCACACCACAAAACCCAATTGAAATGCATGCTAATCAAATGCAAATCAGCTTCAAGACATGCAGGAGATATTGCTGACCTTATTCAGATAGACCCAGTAGACCAGATGGAGGAATCGCTTGCATACACAGCATCAACTTGTCAGTTAAACACGCACAAACCCCGTTATATCCAACTAAGAATACCTATGCCTCGATATCACATGCAACAACAGACCTCTATGCAAACTACACATGATCTACCACCCTCCAGCAGACAATCTGGGTTTCTTAGACCAAATCATGGAAATCATTGTAACAAACATTGGTCAATAGTGTACCCAAATGTTCCTTGGAGACTTTAACCTACACTGGAATGATCTGAATGATCCTGCACTTAACAGCTTTAAAATATTCGCTATTGTCCTTAACCTGATCAAATTTTGTGGCAAGCCCACACACAACAAAGGTTTGACTTTAGATCTTATCATTGCAAAGCCCAATTCAATTCAATTGGAATCTATCCACCCCTGTGATTGGACCGACTACTACCGCATCACATTTCTCCTCACGGAAACTGTAATAACCAAAACAGCTCAACTGACCAAACCCAGACTCTGGAAAAGGAGCATGCACAACATCAACCATAATGAACTGTCCTGTCCAAGCCACCAATATCCTGCCTCATCCTGGAGAGATATCAGATGTCCATGATCTTACAAATCACTACACTCACTCCATGGAGACTCAGCTTGACTTTATTGCTCCATTACAACTTACAAGAGTATCCACAAAAGATTGCAAACCTTGTTATAACGGTAGCCTCAATACAGAAAGACATAACATGAGGCTAGCTGAACGTCAGCGGAGATCAACTTCCTCCCTTGACACCTCAAGCACCTGAGACCATTGAGGAACTGCTACTACAAAAGCATCAGAATCTCAAAAATAATTTTTTCAGAAACCAGCTGGATCAAGCCAGTAACCGACTCCAAAATCTATTTAAACTCAAAAGTACAATCAAACTGCACACTCAATTCGAACCTCGGTGGATCCAGTCCGCTACCAAACTGCAAGGAATTTGCCTCCTTCTTTCTGCAGAAGACAGAAAGCATGAGAATTGATCTGCAGATGGCCTTGGAACAATATCCTCTTCCACCTCAAACCATTCTCTCTGCCTCCCGGACTACTGTTCCCTCTTGTCCCCCTGGACACTTCCCCAAAAACAATGCCTCATAGAACTCTTTGAAAAGCTTTGAGGAAAGTTCCACTCACAAGATTCTAACAACGCTGAAACCCTCAAACCACTTCAATGACCCTCTACCTCCCAACTTCTTCAAGGAGATCATACCCTTGATACTTTGGACCAAATTGTTAATGCCTTCCTCCTTCAAGGCACTATCCCTGACTACCTAAAGTCCGGCCAGGTTTTCCCCATCCTAAAAAACCCAAAAGCAGATCAAACTGAATTAAACAACTTCTGACCTATCTCCAACATTTCTACCCTGGCTTAGCTTCTTGAAAAATGTGTTCACATCCAACTCTGTAACCACATCGATCAATTCCGACTAAGAGACCAATTTCAATCCGGCTACAGGGCAGGACACTGCAGCAAATCGGCTATGACACACATAGTAGATGATGCACTAAAAATGCTAGATAAGAACTAATATTGCCTTTTAATTCTCCTGGACCTATCGTTGGCATTTGATGCGGTTAAGCATAACAACCTTCTTTACCTTTTGGGACACCGTATGGTACTAACAGGATCAGTCCTTAACTGGTTCACCTCCTATCTCCAAGACCGGACTCAAAGAGTCAAAGTTAATCACTCACTATTGCAGACAACTCGGTCACATTAGGGGACCCACTGGACTCCTCACTTTCACCCACTCTCTTCAACTTGTTTATGGAGCCTCTAATGGAAATTCTGAGTTTATCCAACATTCACTACCACATGCATGCTGACAATACCCAACTATACCTAATAGTTTCCGCCTGAGAAGACATCAGTTTCCTCAACACAACTCTACAAAAAACTCAAAATTGACTAGCATCGAATCACCTCAAACTTAATACTCAAAAACCTAATTTCTCCTAATCACCCCACCCAACCAGTCACCTGTCATTGAAAAATGGTTGAAACATCTAACACCACTCAACTGCATTCCACAAGTCATTGACTCAGCGAGATCACTAGGATCAACTCTCAACAAGAACCTCAACACACAGAAGCACCACCACCAAAGGAAGAAATCACCAAATGACCATTCTAAGAAAATTAAAACCCTCCCCCCAATGACTTCAAGCATACAGTGCAAGACCTAGTGATTCCCAGGTTGGACTATGGAAGTGCAACCCTCTCTGGGCTGCCCAGATACAAACTGGCTCCTCTAATGGCCCTGCTCAACTCTGCTGCAAAGCTCATCACCGGCTCAAAGAGAAACAATCACATCACCCCTGATCTGAAATCTCTCAACTGGCTTTCTTATGGAGCAAGAATCCAGCTAAAATTGCCTGCATGACACATAAAGTCCTCCACTTCAAAACCCTAAGTATCTCTCTCAGAAGCTCAAACTTTCTAGTGGGTCCAGATTATCCAGAAGCTCCAACACCTTTCTTCTGAAACCTCAGAGGTTCCACAAGAAGAAAACTTACAACCAATTCTTCTCTGGAATTGCCCCAAGAATTTGGAGCACATTCCCTCCTGGAGTCAGAATGAATCCCTCAACTGTATCCTTCAAGAAAGATGTCAAGGTACTACTTATGAACATATTTCTTCCCTAGATCCTAAGATACGGTTACCTCAATGACACTCATGTCTACCTCTCGCTGGCTACCTTAGTGTATTCAACTTATTAGCCCTGACATTACTCTCCCTTTTCTTGACACTGCCTGAGCCTGCAGTTTTCTAGACTTTGATATTTTTGTTTTTAATGGTTTATCTCCTGTGCTCTCTAAACCTTGTAAAGCGTGCCCTCCTTTTTCTGGGTTCTACCCAATCAAATATGATATTATTGTTATTATTGCTCTGTTCTCTGTAAATTTGTAAAGCGCTCTGATACATTTGTAAAGCACTCTGATACCCGCAAGGTTCATGTTTGTGCTAGAAAAAACTATCAAAATAAAAAAATATTCATATGGTTTAAATTGTTGTTGCTGCATGGTGGGAATGATTGTTCTCAGGTGTAAGTCACTTATGAGGGAAGAGCAAGAGTTGTCAAAGACGTCTATGGGCCTGTTTTATATTTTGGTGGAAGGCCTATTGTTCTGCAATGGTGACGGAGTAAATTACTTTGTCGGCCTGGTGGAGGGAACGCCTGCCAGATTTATAAATGACCCCCTAGCTGGTGGTCATTCATAAAATAGTGGTAAGAACCACTGTCACAGACGTTCCTATCAATGCATTTTACTCTTTGGTACAGGGCTCCGTCAGCAGAACACAGCCCTGTACCAAACAGTTTTTTCTGTTTCTATTTTCGAAAAGAAAATCCCAAAACAGTATTTTCATTTGGAAATAAAAAATGCAATGCTCCCTTCGCCATTGGGAGTCCTCTAAAATACAAGTTGGGCATTTAGCAGTTTTCATTGCCGCTTACTACCAGAATTTTCCTGCCGATGACAGGCAGTGACAACTGACTTGTCATTTGACCCATGAAGGTCAGCCTCTGACAGCACTTATTTTACAGGACCTTCGAAGAAGTTTGGTCATAGCAGAAATGGAGTAGGCTCCTCCATGGCCAAACTTAACATTGGAAGTAGAGGTGTTGAGGCTGCTGATGCACCCTTAAAATAACCATGCTTACGTTCAGAAGGTGAATAAGCAATAAAGATGAGTTTAATTTTTCTTTTTTTCTGGTAACATTAGATGTGCTTCAAAGACAGAGGTCTATGTCAGGCAATAACATCTGGCAAATGGCTGTACATTATTTTAACATGGAGATTGGTGTTTATTTTTTCTAACTGCAAAGCAAGATAATTTTGTAAAGTGAATTGGCTTGGAACACACCATTAACTTAGATTATTAGTTAAATACCTGTAAATGAACTGTACAAATGTTTCAGACTATATCAGCAGTTCAGAAAGCACAATTTAATGTGATTTCTAAGAGCGATGACAACAATGATTTTAATAGGCACAAAATTAATCAAAACATACTTATTTCTTGAAACCCGATTTCCACACATTATCGTTTGTGCACTCAACTCTTGACATCCAATGTGGGACAGCTCCTGTACAGCTCCTGGTCTTCCACATCGTTGCCTGGTCCACAGAGCTGCAGTTTCAAGGTCATTGTCAGCTCTCCTGCAACACCCGACATTGGTGGGCATTCGTTTTCCGTGTCTCCTGGTCACTCCTAAGTGGCATAGACTCGTCCCCTCTGCTTGCAGGTTCTTCACATCTTGAATCCACCTCAGGGTTCCATCAGACACTTTCACCTTCTCCAGCAGCAGCATCTATCTGAAGTCTTCCATTGAGTTCAATGACGGTTTCCGACGCCACTTCACACCTATGAACCCAGCTTCCCTGGTGCAGGTATCCTGGTTCCGAAGGTATCCATGGGTGGGGTGTCTCTCCAACCTATCCTCTTCCATGGGGTTTCTTCAGGGTCCCTGGGAAGGGTCCTCCTTCTTTAAAATTGCAACCGCGACTTACACATTGATTTGTACAGAGAACGTGGTTGTGTTCCTACACTGCACACAACCGATGTGGGGCTCCTAGATACTCACCTTGGGTGATTTCTTGGGTCCCCAGCACTTCTACTTCCTCTGACTATAGTCTTGACTCAAGTCGTGGTTCGCATTCCACTATTTTAGTATATGGTTTGGTCTCCCCCTGGGGACCACTGTGTAATCTGTGCTATTTACCTGTTTCTATTGCAAAGTATTGTGTGCATTGTGTATATCTCCAGCTGGGAGCTATCTATATGTGTTAGTGGGTGTCTTATAATACATATTTTTATAAATACACTGTGTGGTTCTCTTTCACTTAATCTATACCTATAAGATTATGTTCAGGTAAAACAAGCTGCTTTACACTCCTTCTGGACTAAGCCTGGAGGCTGATCTCCACAGCTACCACTTAGAGAGCTTTCTAAGGTTGTCTAAGACCACTAAAATCACCATAAGGGTTGTCAAGATCAGGGCAAGGTGTCAACTTACATAAGTGTACATCATATGCTGAGGCAGCCTCTCACATTGGTGTGCAGCGGTTGTGATTTAAGGCTGCATTCTTTTACCAGATAATCTTGGTGTAGATTAATTGAAAAAACATCACTAATATTAGGCACATATAATACAAGCTTAAAATAAGTAAGTTCTTGTGAACTTAGGGTTGGGTAGTTAAGGGTGTAGCACAACCCTCTCTCCAACCTCCGAGAGTTTAGTTCCTACTAGGTTAGGTAGGTGCAACACCTCACTACACCTAGTATGCCTTCTAAAGGAGATGCCAGTGGCTCTCTGCCTTCTAGATACAGTGACTTCACGTTCCAGGAACTGAGGGCCCTGTGTTCCTCTAGGAAGCTTAAGACAGGGAAATACCCTAATACTCAACGCCTCCTAGAGGTGTTACTATTGGATGACCTACAGAAAGCTAGTGGGTCAGATGAACAGGACTGAGTGGGTGGGCCAGGGACAGAAGATGGGTCAGGAGGGAACCCCCTTGTTGACCTTAATTCTGACCCTGACCTGGAAGAGTCTCATGACTCCCACCTGGAGAACTCGGATCCCCCAGAGGATAGTGCAGATGGCACAGAGGGTGCCCCCAGAAGTGGGTCTCCCTTTGTTCCTCCTGGAAGGGTTCAGAGTAGACCAAGGAGGTCTAGATCATCCTCTAGAGAATCCAATGTTTCAGGACATTCTATAAGGACCTCCAGATCTAGTATGAGGGGCAACTCTTCTGACAGGGAGTACCAACTGCTTAAACTTGAGAAAGCAAGGCTTAGGCTCAGGCAAGACCAGTTGGCTCTTGACAAAGAGTCCCTAGAAATCTAGAAAGCTAGGAAGAAATTGTGACTAGAGTCCCATGGTGGCAGCAACAGTGTCCCTAGGGTTAGAGAAAACTATTTTGACCATAGGAACCTGAACAAGATAGTCCCTCCTTACCAGGAGGGGGATGATATCCATAAATGGATCACTGCTTTAGAGAGGGCCTGTAAAGTTCAGAGGATCCCTCAAGAGCAGTGAGCAGCTATCTTGTGGCTCTCCTTTGCTAACAAAGGTAGAGATAAGCTCCTCACTGTTAGAGAAGAGGATGCTGACAATTACTCAGTATTGAAGAGTGCTCTCATAAATGGGTTTGGCTTAATCACTGAACAGTATAGGAATACGTTCAGAGTCACCCAGAAGGAGCACACCCAGGACGAGGTTGATTTTTTGGACAGTGCTATTAAGGCTCTGGAAGGCTGGCTTCATGGAAGCAAGGTACAGGACTACCAAGAATTGTACAATTTGATTATGACCGAGCAGATCCTTAATTATTGTCAGAACCAGATTTTACATCAGTACCTGGTGGACTCTGATCTGACCTCTCCCCAAAGAATTAGGAAAGAAGGCAGACAAATGGGTCCACACCAGGGTTAAGCAGAAAAACCATGGTAATGGAGGTGACCAGAAGAAGCATGCTTCTTCTAAATCGCAGGATAAGGGTGGGGATAAACCCAATTAGAGTCTTCTCAAGGGCACCAAAAACCTGCATCTTGGGGTGAGTCCCAAAATTCCAAGAAAGACAAAAGGAAACCTTGGTGTTACTTCTGTAAAGTGAAGACCCATTGGACAAAAGATGCTCATTGTCCAAAAGGCCAAGGAAACTACTCCTACTACCACTGCCCCTAAGGCACTTGCTCCCCCTAGCACAAGTATCAAGTATCATTGGTAGTACAGCAAACAGGGGATTAGTGGGGTTAACCTTGGGTACTGAGATGGGTTCTGACTTAGTCAGAAAACCAGCTCAGGCTGTTTTAGTCTATGATGGTGGCATGGATCTTGCCACCTTAGTAGTAAGTCCCACTAACTTGGGAAAGTACAGGCAACAGCCTTTAATAAATGGAAAAGAAGCAATGGCTTATAGCGATACAGAGGCCAGTGTCACTATGGTGACAGAGAAACTTGTATCCCCTGAACAGGTCATACTTGAACAAGTGTACCAAGTAACCAACACTAGCAATGTCAGAACTGATCATTCCTTGGCAGTTTTGAATCTCTGCTGGGGAGGGGTAACTGGACCTAAGAGGGTTGCGGTATCTCCAGACCTACCTGTAGATTGTTTGTTGGGCAATGATCTAGAAACTTCAGCCTGGTCTGAAGTGGAGTTCAGGACTCATGCAGAGATGATGGGCATCTCTGCCAGTGTGTTTGCTGTCACCAGGGCTCAGGCCGAACAGCTCTTCACTGAAAAAGCTCTGGATCCTAGAAAAATGGACCAGGTGCTTCCCAAGAGAAGGAGCAGGAAGGGTAAGGAATTGCCCCCCTCACACACTCTCAGAGAAGATCAGTCTCCTGAGGGAGATGATCTTAGACCCTGTGAAGGAACTGTCCCAGAGGAACTAGGGCCTGACCAATGTCTCAATTTAAACTTGATTGTTGACAAATATACGATAGCTCGGCAGTCTCCCATTTACCTAGCTTTTATGGACCTCACCTCAGCCTTCGATTATGTGAATAGATCGCGCCTATGGTCATGTCTCCTAAATTATGGGTTAGACGAGGCCTTAGTACACTTTCTGGCCTTTTTACACAAGGATTTGGGGTCAAGGGTGAGGATTAGTAGGGATGGGGCCGTATCAGAGAATATTGCCATCAGCCGAGGGGTCAGGCAGGGGTGTGTGTTGGCCCCTCTGCTTTTTATTTTATATATTAATGAGTTGCATGATGAGCTGTCAAACTTGACTACGGATGTCCCGGTGATTAATGGCAGCAAAATACCTGCTTTATTATATGCGGATGATGCGGTCCTAATGGGCCGCACACCCAATGCACTACGCACTTTAGTCAGGGGCTTTGTTGATTTTATGTCTAAATTGGACTTGTGTACAAATTTTAAAAAATCCTTTTTAATGAATTGTGGTCCAAATAAACATCGGGTTAATGTAATCAGCTCCGGTTCTGAAAAATTGTTTTGCACGCGCATTTTCCCATACCTGGGGCTGGTATTTGCTGACAATGGTTCCTGGACTGCCCATTTGACACACAGCCGGAACAAACTCTCAAAGGCCTCCAACTCAATTTTATGCCTCCCTCAACCCAGAAGAACTGAGATAGTGCTATCCCTATTGAAGATATATAGAACTCAATGCAGACCAACTGCAACTTATGGAGCCGAAGTGTGGGGTTATGCGAATGGTAACAATATTCAAATAGAGGAAAATAGATTTTGTCGGAGAGTTCTGGGAGTTCCGATTAGCTCCTCTTCCTTTGTTTGTCATCGGGAGCTAAAACTGTCCTATATTGAAGCTTATATCAGGGCTCGTCCAATTATTTTTTGGATGAAAGTATGGCAAAACCCGGAAACCACCCTTACTAGAGAAATCATAGTTGATTGTCTTAAATGTGACAAGGGCAGTAGCATACCTTGGCTGGCAGCTGTTAAGGATAGCTTGTCCGCTGTAAATATGCCACACATTTTCTCAAATCCAAGTGATATATCAGGCATTAATAAAAAGATTATACAGGAGACCCTGTATGGGTATTATGCCAGTATGAGACTTAGGCATGAAACTTCGAAAAGCTCAGTCGCCCGTTACATAACGATGTCGGACGCTGAGGGCCCACCGATAATATTGCCAGCCCGTTATCTTTTAATGGCGACCAACCGTTGGGAAAGAAGCTTGCTCTTTCGCCTTAGGGCTGGTACTTTAAAATATTTATTATGTTTTCCCCTTGGGCACAACAGTAACCTTAAGCAAACCCCTTGTCCCTGTGGTAATCGTGGCAATCAATCTATGTTACATTTTTTATTCTTTTGTAACTTTTATCACTTATATAGTAAACAGTTGCTGATCCAGTTTTTAAGGTAGCAGCTACCAGCAACTATAAGGTGGCATATAGAGAAATTGTTGAGCTCAAAGACGAAAATTTAATTTTCCACGTCAGCACTTTCTTGTGTTTGGCTGTCCGCTCACGCGCTTCCATGAGTTTGGTATAATTGGCCTTGATTGCCCATTTTTAACTTCTTACTTATATGTAGGTTGTATAATTTTTTTTTTTTTTTTAAATGTATTTTTTTTTTTTTTTTGATAAACTGCTTGCACTTTATAATATTATGCTGCTAGATTTAATGAATTTGTTTGATTTTAACGCTGGTTTAATGTGATAAATTGTTCGTATTTTATATCATTATGCTGCTATATTTAATGAACTTTTTATTTTTCATCTCAATATGTGCTATTATTTTAGTCTGATGTTATTGATCAAATCAGTGGATATTGGTTGTCTATATCAGTTGATCCCAGGAACTATTATACTATTATACTATTGCCCTTAACAAATTATAAGTGTAAGACAAATCCCTGATCATTGTGTACATATAAGTTTTGTGTATTTACTGTTTTTAGCCTTGTGTTGGCTGTCTTAAATTTTTATTCATGTATGTATTGTCTGTTCGTTTTAAAATGTTGCTGGTATTTTTACTTTATTCTTTTATGGATATTTTCTTATCCGAATAAAGATGAATTGAATTGAATTGGTGGCATGGATCTTGCCACCTTAGTAGTAAGTCCCACTAACTTGGGAAAGTACAGGCAACAGCCTTTAATAAATGGAAAAGAAGCAATGGCTTATAGCGATACAGAGGCCAGTGTCACTATGGTGACAGAGAAACTTGAATCCCCTGAACAGGTCATACTTGAACAAGTGTACCAAGTAACCAACACTAGCAATGTCAGAACTGATCATTCCTTGGCAGTTTTGAATCTCTGCTGGGGAGGGGTAACTGGACCTAAGAGGGTTGCGGTATCTCCAGACCTACCTGTAGATTGTTTGTTGGGCAATGATCTAGAAACGTCAGCCTGGTCTGAAGTGGAGTTCAGGACTCATGCAGAGATGATGGGCATCTCTGCCAGTGTGTTTGCTGTCACCAGGGCTCAGGCCGAACAGCTCTTCACTGAAAAAGCTCTGGATCCTAGAAAAATGGACCAGGTGCTTCCCAAGAGAAGGAGCAGGAAGGGTAAGGAATTGCCCCCCTCACACACTCTCAGAGAAGATCAGTCTCCTGAGGGAGATGATCTTAGACCCTGTGAAGGAACTGTCCCAGAGGAACTAGGGCCTGACCAGGCAGAGGTCTTGGGGGCAGGGGGCCCTTCCAGGGCAGATTTGAGTTTAGAGCAGCAGTCCTGCCCCTCTCTTGAACCCCTCAGAATGCAAGCTGCTGCTGACTGAGGAAGCAGGAATACCAGTGGGTCCCATAGGATTTATTGGGAGGATGGACTTCTATACTCTGAGGGTAGAGACCCCAAGCCTGGTGCCACCAGGAGGTTGGTAATATCCTGGAAGTTCAGAGGTTTCCTACTGTCCCTGGCACATGATATTCCTCTTGCAGGACACTTAGGGCAAAGCAAGACTTGGGACAGGGTTGTCCCTCACTTTCACTGGTCCCATATGTTTGAGGACACAAAGGAGTTTTGTCGCTCCTGTACCAGTTGCCAAGCCAGTGGTAAGTCAGGTGGCACCACAAAGGCCCCCTTAATTCCACTTCCAGTGGTTGGGGTCCCCTCTGAGAGGGTAGGGATTGACATTGTTGGTCCCTTGAACCCTCCAACCACATCTGGGCACAGTTACATACTAGTGGTGGTGGACCATGCCACTAGGAATCCAGAAGCTATTTCTCTTAGGACCACCACAGCCCCTGTGGTGGCTAGGACCTGCATTGGAATATTTTCCAGAGTGGGCTTCCCTAAGGAGGTTTTAACTGACAGAGGTACCAACTTCATGTCAAGTTACATAACTGCAATGTGGAAATAGTGTGGAGTAAACTATAAGTTTACCACACCCTACCATCCACAATGCAATGGGCTTTGTGAAAGGTTCAACAAGACCCTCAAGGGTATGATCATGTTACTCCCAGACAAGCTTAGGCGAAAATGGGATGTCTTACTGCCCTGCCTTCTCTTTGCCTACAGAGAGGTTCCTCAGAAGGGTGTTGGCTACAGCCCATTTGAACTTCTGTTTGGACATCCAGTTAGTGGTCCACTGTGTCTAGTGAAAGAGGGCTAGGAGCAACCTCTCAAACTTCCTAAACAGGACATTATGGACTATGTCCTTGGCCTGTGTTCACGCATGGCTGAGTACATGAAGAAGGACAGCAAAAACCTGGAGGCCAGCCAAGAACTTCAGAAAGCTTGGCATGACCAAAAGGCTGTCCTGACTCTTTACCAGCCAGGCTAGAAAGTGTGGGTGTTGGAGCCTGCGGCCCCAGCAGCTCTCCAAGACAAGTGGAGTGGCCCCTACACCATCCTTGAACAAAAAGGTGAGGTCACCTACCTGGTGAACCTAGGTACTCCAAGGAGTCCCCATAGGGTACTTCATGTAAACCGCCTGAAATCTTTTGTTGACAGGGCTGACATGGGCTTGCTCACGGCAACTGATGAGGGGCAGGAGGAAGAGTGACCCTCTCCCTGATCTCTTCTCTCAGAACCCTGATGATGAGGGACTACATCAGGACAGAGGTCCAAAAGAAGCTGGAATTGGGAGTCATTGAGCCTTCCGATGGCCCCTGGGCCAGTCCAGAAGTCATTGTACTTAAACCTTACACCATAGGTGGAAAAAGAGAGATGAGGTTTTGTGTGGACTACAGAGGCCTCTATGAAGTCACTAGGACCGATGCTTATCCAATTACCAGGGCAGATGAACTTATAGATACTTTGGCCTCAGCCAAGTTTCTGAGCACATTTGACCTGACAGCTGGATACTTGCAAATCAGACTAGCTGAGGATACCAAGCCAAAAACAGCATTCTCAACCCCTAGTGGGCATTATCAATTTATTGTGATGCCCTTTGGTCTGAAGAATGCACCTGCCACATTTCAGAGGTTGGTGAAAAAAATCCTAACAGGCCTGGAAGCCTATAGTATAGCATATCTAGATCATATAGCTGTCTTTAGTTCCACCTGGGAGGATCACCTGGTCCACCTCAGAAATGTTCTGGAGGCACTGCAAAAGGTAGGCCTCACTATCAAGGCCACTAAGTGCCAGATAGGGTAGAGCAAGGTTGTGTACTTGGGCCACCTGGTAGGTGGAGGCCAGGTTCAACTATTGGAGAGCAAAATCCAGACCATTGTGGACTGGGTTGCTCCCAGTACCCAGACTCCGGTCAGAGCTTTCTTGGGCCTGAATGGGTACTACAGAAGATTTGTGAAGGGATATGGGTCCATTGTGACCCTCCTTAATGATCTGACATCAAAAAGAATTCCCAAGAAAGTTCAGTGGACAGTAAGCTGTCAAAAGGCATTTGATGACCTAAAGCAGGCCATGTGCACTGCACCCATCCTGCAAAGTCCTGACTACTCCAAAACTTTAATTGTCCAGACAGATGCATCTGAGAAAGGGGTAGGGGCTGTGTTATCACAACTTAATGCAGAGGGCCAGGATCAACCAGTAGCTTTCATTAGCAGAAGGTTAACCCCCAGGGAGAAACGTTGGTCAGCCATTGAGAGGGAGACCTTTGCTGTGGTCTGGACCTTGAAGAAGCTGAGGCCATACCTGTTTTGCACTCACTTCATTGTTCAGACAGACCACAAGCCCCTCTTATGGCTTAAACAGATGAAGGGTAAAAACGCCAAACTTTTGAGGTGGTCCATTTCCCTACAGTGAATGGACTATACAGTGGAACATAGACCTGGGAGTAACCATGCCAATGCAGATGGACTCTTCAGATATTTTCACTTAAAACATGAAGACTCAACTGGGCAAGGTTAGTCTAATCTCCTTATATTTGGGGGACGGTTGTGTAGAAAAGTAGGAACTGCTTTTATGGTTACCCTCACTTTTTGCCTGGTGTAATGCTGTTTCTGACTAGTCTGACTGGGATCCTGCTAATCAGGACCCCAGTCTTTCTACTTTCTCCCCTAAATTGTTATGGTAAGTACTTAGGTACATCCCAGATTGGATACTGGGGTACCCTTATAAGTCCCTAGTATATGGTACTAAGGTACCCAGGGCATAGGAACCCTAGAGGTCCCCCATAGGCTGGAGCATGTATTATGGCACCTATGGGAGACCATTCAAACTAGCACTACAGGCCTGCCATTGCAGCCTGTGTAAGCTGGTGCTTGCACATCTTACGAAAGATATAGTTTTCCCTATATCTAGGGTCACTGCACTTACAACCTATAAGTCACCCCTACAGCAAGCCTTTACAATCCTGAAAGCAGGGTGCGTGGTTCTAAGTGTGAGGTTGCCCCTGCATGAGCAGGACACCCCTACAGGCTACGGATTCTATTCTCCCGGGTTGTCAGTGAAGCAGCCATATACTACATAGAGGGGCAACGCGTAATTACGCGATGACCATCTTAAAAACAGCTGCAACGAATCCTATCATGTTTGGTATCAAACATGTTAGAATCATACCTCCACACCGTAAACGGTGTGGGAGGTATGATGCCAAACACTGTAAAGGCCCTCCGTTAGGTCCTCAGTGCTCCCGGTATCAGTCTTCTAAACCTGGACAGCACAACATGGATGCTGCCGACCGGAGACACGATTCTGCTCTCCTGCTGCTTAGCCAAGCTCGAGCTGGGGAAGGCAGAACAATAGATATCCTGTCACAGGGAGGTGTGACCACCTCCCAGACACGGTTTAGTGTATTGGGGCCAGGTGGGAGCATTTGCCAGTGCCACTCAGTCTGCTTGAGGGGCACATTTGCATAGTCCAGTTCAAACCAGCTCAGGGAGCCGTTGGCCTCCGCTCTGGCGTGAAACTGGACAAAGGACATGGGAGTATCCTCTCCACTCTCCAACCCCTCCCCTGGGAGGGAACCCTGGATCGTCCCAACCCTTTCCCTAGGGTACTTAAGGGCTTACCTGAAGGTGGGTCCCTAGATTTGTCATGGGACACGATCCAATTCAGACACCACTTCTACTTTGACCATCTGGGCACTCTGGACTTCGTTCTGGACACCAAGGCTGCAACCGGGAAGACTCCTGCTGCTCCTGATCTCTTCACCCTGCTCGTCTGCTGCAACATCCGTGCCTGTGCTCCATACAGGAAACCTTTCAAGGCCTGTGGGCATCCAAGACACCCGAAGGAATCTCCCTTGAAGTGAAGGAGTCACTTCCCTGCATATGCAGGCACCGCCTGCATCTGCAGGCACCGCACCTAAGCTGACCGGTCTGCTGATCCTGGGCTCCCACAGACTCTGAAAGGCTCAGCAACACAGGTGGTGTTACATCACATCTTTCAAGGCCTGTCCTGTCCTTTCACCAAGTTTGAGGCCAGTATCCCTCGTCAGAGCCACAGGAACTGAACCCCTGTACACTGCATCGACGTGCTGTTGCAAAGGCTTGTTGGCTTCTTTCCATCAAGATCTTCGGGCTCCAAGTAGCCCCAACCTCAAGCATTTCCAGTGACCAGAATCTTCAACCACACTGCATTGCTTGCACTGTGGTCCTGCTTCTTTGGTAGCTGCTCGAGGTCCCCTTGCGACTCCAGTGCCTCTGGCCTGTGGGTCCTGTTGAGGGTCACATTTGAATTCTTTTGGGCTCCCCTGATAGCTCGGGGCCTGCCCTGACTCCCCTGCTTGTGGTGAGTCTCCTGGACTTTGCTGGTCCCGACATTGCACCTTCTTCTACTCCTTCATTGGTTGCAGTTGCCAAGGCTTGTTGTTGCTCCCGCTTGACACCGACCCCTCAACTCTCGACATCTGACGTCGGACACCTTGTGTATGGCTCCTGGTCTTCCACAGCATCTCCTGGTCCACACAGCTGCAGTTTCAACGTCACCATCAGCTCTCCTGCAACACCCGACATCGGTGGGCATTCATCTTCCGTGTCTCCTGGTCACTCCTGAGTGGCATAAACTCGGTCCCCTCTGCTTGCAGGTTCTTCATATCTTGAATCCACCTTTGGGTTCCATCGGACACTTTCACCTTCTCCAGCAGCGGCATCTCCCATTGAGTTCGACAACGATTTCCGACGCCACTTCACACCTATGCACCCGGCTTCCCTGGTGCAGGTATCTGGTTTCCTAAGATATCCACAGTTGGGGTGGCTCTCCAACCTCTCGTCTTCAACGGGGTTTCTTCAGGGTCCCCTGGGAAGGGTCCTACTTCTTTAAAATTTCAACCGCGACTTATACATTGATTTGTACAGAGAACCCGGTCGTGCTCCTACACTGCACACGACGTCAGTGAGGCTCCTAGATACTCACCTTGGGTGGTTCCTTGGGTCCCCAGCACTTCTACGTCCTCTGACTAATGTCTTGACTCGAGTCGTGGTTCGCATACCACTATTTTAGTATATGGTTTGGTCTCCCCCTTGGGACCACTGTGTATTCTGTGCTATTTACCTGTTTCTATTGCAAAGTATTGTGTGCATTGTGTATATCTCCGGCTAGGAGATATCTGTATGTGTTAGTGAGTGTCTTATAATAAATACATATTTTTATAAATACACTGTGTGGTTCTTTTTCACTTAATCTATACCTATAAGATTATGTTCTGGTAAAACAAGCTGCTTTACACTACTTCTGGACTAAGCCTGAAGGCTGCTCTCCACAGCTACCACTTAGAGAGCTTTCTAAGGTTGTCTAAGACCACTAAAATCACCATAAGGGTTGTCTGGATCAGTGCAAGGTGTCCACTTACATAAGTGTACATCATATGCTGAGCCAGCCTCTCACAACCATTTTCGAACAAAGGCAAATTATTACATCTATATCATGAGTGTCAAAATAGTGTAAAAGTGCATTCAGGCCTAGTAACAGGACTCTATCTGTTCTTTTGTACATTAAGTTTGGCAGTATGTCTTAATTTAAAAACCATAAATTTAAAATTTACATATTGATTATGTGTGACATTTCTATGGTTTCAGTGTGGTTAGGAGTGGCATTCTACATCCAAATGCAGGGCGTTTGATTGACACTTCTTCATGAGAAAATCAAAACAATTACCAGTATATGGGTGCCTCTTTGTTAGTTTTAAACTATTGTGCCCAGATATACAATGAACACACCCCTATTTCAAGCCAGGCCTATTTGCACAGTGCTTAATACCAGTATCAGATGAATGGTTAATAGTAATGTTTTTGTTGTGAATAATTAAAATTGGAAATCGCTCAATTCTGACAATATTAGACTGCGATTTAAACATTGTGAAGATCTGTGAAAGTGTAATGTTTGTCAGAGTGCCTCAATTACCCCTGTTTACCACTTCACACCACATTGCTTTGCAGTCTCTCACTCCAGTTGTGCCCTTTCTCTCCCCACATGTTTCTGAAATTTAGATTCAGCCTATAAAGCATGTCATCTCATCATTGTGTCCCTCTTTATGTACTTCCTTCTCTCGTACCCTGCAGCATGCTCTCAATCCCCCACATCCATCACCCACTCTCTGCTTCCTCACCTGTAAGCACAGCATTTTATTTTCATTTGAAGCTATCAGTATTTCAATTGCTATTATATATCTCTCACAGTCTTTTTTTGTAAAGTGAAAGCAACAATTGCATGTGTGACAATTTCATCTCCAGAGAGACCAAGGACTGGATCAACATGTAGTTTGAAAACCACTATGTCCCTCTGACAGACTTGCAAAACTCACACTACCTTCAGCATAACTTCTGACCTCTCAATTATGGCCCAATCTGAACACCCACCCACGACCATAACTCACCCAGGCACCTAGAGGCAACTCAGTTCACAGTTCAAGAGCCATACAATGCATGGACAACAACAACAGAAACTCCACATCTAGGAAAAAAGACCAATGGCTGGTGGGCAGAAAGATAACTAATTTCCATCTCTTTTTACAACAGCACTGCAGGGCTCAACTACAGCTTAGGAGGCAGGATGCCCTGTGAGGAGAGAGCCAGTCTGGCTCCTCTCTGGTACAACAACACTTTGTGCACCAGTTGAATATGACTTGGTAACCATGGCAACCAGTCTCCTCTACTTTACCCACAATCTGATAACTTCCCCGGGCACTCCACAGAGCAAAGAATACTAAGCACCTTGAGTAACTCATACTGGGACCTTAGATATACAACTTAGTATTTTAGTACCATAATGCAGAGTGGGCACTAAAACTCATTATATCAACACCTGATCTGTGGCACTTGGCAGTACTGAATAACTTCCTTTGTTTTCATGTAGCAAGCTCAAATAGCAGCAAACAATTGTTCCTGAGATAGTTCTTATTAGAAAATATATGGTATAAGCTGTTGTTTCAAAGGAACTTTGGTACATTTCAGTTTATTATCGGTGATTTTAGTTTTTTAACACTAAAATATACCAAAAAGTCTGATAAGCATATAGCTGAGGTGGCATGGTAAGCAAAAGAACAATGGGTTGGAATGGAACCTTAAGCGATTGCCAGACTGTTTGCAAGCATCCTCCTATCACCCTTTGTGGATTTGATGTACCACCCTAAATAGCCAAGGGTATGCCTAGACATGGGTCCCTTGCTCACTTCGCCACTGGAACCAAGCTACACCCAACCGAAAAGCCCCAATCAGGGCAATACAGGTTATGGGTTGCTTGTGTTCCAGCTCAGAGAGGACCTGGCTTGGCAGTTCGGGCAGGACAGTTCCTAAAGGAGCCAGGTCAAGACTGATTTGCATATAGCTGAGGTGGTATGGTGGGCCAAAGAACAATGGTTTGGAATGCTATGGCAAGTGATTGCCAGTGTTTAGACTTATTGCACCACCTCCTGTCACTTTTTGTGTTTTTAGTTTTTTAACAGTTCACTAATTCCTTAATTTTAGTGACCTTTAGTGCAATTTTCTAAACATATGAATTTCCTCTACATATAATTTTATGTAGCATTCTGCAACCTCAAGTTTATATGATAGAAATAATGTGTACAAGCTTATTGTTTTCCAGAGACCATCTAAAGCACAGTGAAATATCATGGACCTAGAACGAAGAAATACACTGAACACTAACAGTAGCCATTCAAACACTTGACAGAAGAATAGCAGGGATGTTGGAAAAGAGCTCCTAGTTATGATTTACTAGTTAAAAGAATCTACAAATTAATGAAAAAGGTGGAAGGAGATGATGTATTCTTCATTTGAAAGAAAGTGAAGTTCTGAAATAAAGTATATCAGCAGAAAACCTCTAATCAAATGTATGTCAAGTCATGTCCACTATCACAGCCTTTGGCTGAAATACATTGACATCATTTGAACCACATAAAAGAAATAGAAGGCACATACCTACATGAAGAAATAGGCCATGTTGTTTTACAGAGACATAAAAGATATCTACAATGCTAAATCAAGAGCAAAGGGTAATCAGTTGAGGGTCAGAGAGGGCAATGACTTAGATCGTAATGAGGAGAAGTAACTTTATTTATTGCACAAAAACAATTCTGAGAGGTGTTTTCCTCTTTCTATGGGTGCTGCAGAAAGCAGATAAAGATATTTCTCCTTGTTACACCTCCCCTGAGAAGGCATATATTTTGCTGCATTACTAGGTATACCGCTTTTGGTAAATCTGGCAATGTATCAAAAACAACGCAACGCAACACCAATGGAACGCCTTCCCAGGGCCAAGTATCGCAATGCAGCAATTTGTGCTGCGTTGCGATATTCCAGATATATGAATCAACTCAGGGGCACGCAAGGTTGCCTTGCATGGCTTCATGAATCGCATTTTGGGCTTGCGTTGCACCAAGAGCGATGCAACCCCCCTCATAAATATACCCTCTAATCCTCAATGTCTATATAGTTTCGTGCTCTGGTGGCATTTTGGGAGTATCAAAATCTCAGTTGATATCGAGAAGTGAATTTAGGCCAAATTGCAACACATTTAGATGTTAAAAGTACACGATCCAATAAATACCACTTTCACAATCATTCATAACGCAGAGGAAGAGAAAACATTCTGATAGGAAAGCTCACAATATTTCTCCCTGTGTTGTATCTGTTCACACTGGGGCATATTTATTAACAAATCACACAGTGCAGCACAGCAACTCACCTAACTGTTCTGCATGATAGAGCAAGGGCAGGAATGCACCGTACTTAACATTGTATGGTGCATTCCTGTCTTTTCACTACGCTGGCGCACAATGTGCTGCCAAGCACCAACACAGGGAACCTTGCACCATGGTACAAGGGTGCCTGCATTGTAAGCAGGATTATTTTTGTGTAGGAATTATACCTTTCTTCAAAAAAATCAATCCTATGAGGCATTTTCCTCTTTCTACGTGTGCTGCAGAATGTAGCAAACATAGAAAGAGGAAGTAACAAAGAGAACTAAAGATTTTTAACCTCACTGCTTCTCACCTGGAGAGGTGTAGCATTTTTCACATTGCCAGTGTTGGAAGGTGGTTTATTAGTAGGTGCAGGATGGTACCTACAGCTAGTAATAACACCACAATCTCAAATAAGGTCCAGTTAAGTCTCAATAAATTAATCCTTTCTCACACCTTGGTAGCTTGGCTGACAAGCAGTCATGCTTAATTTAGGAGACAGGTGTGTAAAGCAAATTATTTCACCAAAACAGCAAATAAGTAAGGCACAAAACTCAATAAAAATCCAAAACTAATATATAAATTGAGAATATTGCTATCTTTATAATGATACCAAAATAACAAGAATCCAATGTAGGGAACCGGATATAAGCATTTTTTAAGATTAATTGCAATAAATGTGCACTCAAGCACCTAAAAGTGAAAAGTGCCAATTGCAGCCATCTGGTCGTGCTGGACCGGGACAAAGTCAAAGTTTTAGGCTGACCACGATGGAGCATGGGTCGGTTACGATGAGCGGCAAGGCCTCGTCAAGTTTTTACCTTCTGACATGGTCACTTTTTTGGAGCTTTTTCTTCTCGATGTCAAGCGATTTGTTTCTTCAATCCGAATTTTAGCTCTTCTGCAGTGCAATGCTTCATGAGTCCTGGAGGTCTTTTTCTTTGTCGTGGATGTCAAGGAGCACTAGCGCTTTCAGCGGGGTAAACCTGCACAGTCAAGCCCAGTTGCTGTTTGCTGCCTCTGACTTAACTCTCGTATTTGAGGTCAGTAGACTTATGGAGCTTTTTCCCAAAAATTGGCCAAAAGTTCCCAAACTTTTAGAACTTCTCTTAAAGGTCCATTGTGGGTCTTTGAGGGTCCACAACACCAGGCAAGGGCCCAGAAGCTCTGATTTGCCTCTTGGGGAGGTTGGGACTACAATTCCCACAAGGCACCTGGTCAAACCCAGAAAGGTCCAGATGAAGCTGGTTGGCGGGGCTTGTCTTTCTTGGAAGTGATGTATGTGACTTCTTCCAGCACTTTCTTCCAGTTGCTGATCAGGGAGTACACTCCTTGATCTTTGAAGCCAGGTAAAGTTCTCTCTTTGTGAAGCCTTGAGAGTGCATCTGGTGCAGTCCTTATAAGTGCAGTCCTCTCTTGTGCATTCAAAGGGTTCAGCAGGACAGTCCTTCTTCTTCTGATGTTTTCAAGCAGGGATCTGAGGTGCTGTAAAGCTTTTCCATATTTATTCCAGATTCTGTGATGGCAGGAAGGAGGACACCCCCAGCCAATGGGGTTCAAGTGGCCACCCTCTGTGAAGACCACTTCCTTAGAAGAGTGGCATATGTTTGTCCTAGAATGTACATCTCAGTCCAAATCAAATGGAGAAAATCTCTCCTAGGAGTTCCGGTCCATCTACCCCAACCCACAGGTGTGGCTAAGTGTTCCCTTCACTACCCTTCAAACCCTTCCCTATTCTAATTAGAGGGACTCCCATCTGGCTGGGGGTGCAGGAATGGGAGGGCAGGGTTCCTGTGCTATCTGTGCTTCTCCTTTTGAAGACCAGTTTGGCTGCCCTGCACCCTTTCTGTCCAGGCACTTGGAGGCAACAGATCTTCTCCCACCAGATAGTTGCATTGTTTCAGCACAGGCCACTTCACATCAAATAAGAAGCAGCTTGGCTCAGCCTGTCAAAGACTGGCCAATCAGAAAAGGCTGCTAAATGGCTGCTTTATGTAAATTCAGGAAAGCAAGTCCTAAAACTACTTCCCTGTAATAGTTATGATAAATCTGTCCTTGGCAAGTTGTTGGATTTAATATAACTATTATTCTGATACTTTGAATTATTGTTCCAGTTCACTTATATCAAACGTTAGACTTAATTTAAGTTTAACCGCTTAACCGCGGCGCGAATTCCGCCGCGGTGGGGCGGTTTAAAAAAGTGGGCGGGGCCGCGTCGGCCAACGGACGTGCGCAGCACTAGCGAGGTAGTGCTCATGACGACCGTTGGCCGACGGAAGCACGGAAGGGGTTAATAAAGCTTTCCCATGTTAGCCTATGGAGCTAGCAACACTACAATGGGGAAAAATGTAACTGGCAGTTTTTCCCTCACCAGGGCATATAACATATTTTATAATGTCCATGATTTTAATTAAGAGGCACCCTACCCTTGGGGCAACTTGGGCAGACCTTAGGGGTGACTTACATGTAATAAAAAGTAGTTATAGGCTTTGCAAGTACTTTTAATTCCAAAGTCGAATTTAGACATAGCTTTATTTTAAAACCAGCCTGCAAGGCAAGGCTGGCTTTAAAATGACAGCAGACACCACAACAGTGCAGTCGTAAGTGCATTAAATCCATAGATAGATTGTCTGAACAAATTATAGTTACACATAATTACCATATACCTTTTAAACAGAGCACTGTCCTGGCCCTGGTTAGCAGAGCCCAGGGCACAATCAGAGTCAGTAACCACCAGTATCAGTCAAAAAATGGGGTCATCAGGGAAAAAGGGAGGACTTTCTCATAGGTTTACTAGCAATGGTAAATCTAGGAATTTGTCAAACTCCATAGGTGGATGTGTGGGAAAACCCGCGCAACTAACTACACATGGAATGCCTTTCCAACCCAGAGAAATGAAATGCAGCGATTTGTGCTATGTTGCATTACTATAGATTCTTCAAGACAGGCAAGACCACGCAAGGTGGCCTTGCCTGGCTTGATAAGTCTGACTCAAGAGTCACGTCGCTCATGTGCCCCATTGCACGGCGCAAGAGCGACGCCTTGTTAAATATGCCCCTCTGTGTCTAAGATAAGCATGCAGGGCTGTTGCTGTCAGCTGTGTAACACTTAGGTCCTCATTGGGATGAATCTTGAGAACCGATGCAGTATTTATGCACCCGGAATTACCAATTTTTTGGCTTTCACTTACTCCAGGATGAGTGAATATGTTGTGATTTCAAGTTGTAGCTTGTGCCATGCTTGAAAGTTCAGAATTTTTCGACCAAGTTCCATTTATAAATTTCAGCAGTATTTTTCTACTGAAATGTCTTTACAGGGAAATATCAGGAAAATGTTTTTTTCACATTTGTTGTAATACTGATTTGGTCAGTAAATCATGTTGCTAAAGTGCAATTTCCACTGACTCCGAAATGAGGGCCCTGCTCTTTGAATGGAGGGGTGAGAGCAGGCAGCACTGAATATCATGTTTACTGGGTTTACTGATCTATCCTCGATTTTAGCGTTAAGCAGACAGCAGTATTACATTTTCCTCGTAAGCATTAGCAGGATAAGTTTTTTTACTCATTGCGTGATGGACATTATTAGAAAGAGTATGTAGGGCATTGATCTAGACTGTGTTTTGTTATCGTTTTTGTTTTTATTACATCCTATTAAGTATGCCCCAATTTCGTAATTGCACTTCTGATAACTTTACGCTTGTTTGAAGATATTTGCACATTCTTTCTTGTCACTTTTTTCATTTTGTTTTTCCTCTCCATATAAATTGTTGTATAGTGACTGCAAGCTCAAGTTAGCCATATTTTAAACTTTTCATACATGAGGCAATCCAGCTCAGAGAAAAAGATGCAGCATAGTCTAAATAAATACACAGTTCAACATAGCAAGTATTACAACATCCTCTGATTCTGGGCAAATCACCTAATGTCCCCGTGCCCAAAATGTGTCCATCTGTAATGCACCTGGTGCTCATGTAAAGCACTCTGATACCTTCGGGTCAGGTTTGCGCTATATAAAACTCTGAATGGTAGGAGAAAATTGCACATTTTTTGGAAGAGTGCTCTAACAAAGGATGTAGTGCTTCAGAAAATTGATGCACTCTTTTTAGCCTGTTAGTTATGTCCTTTGGCCCCTTAATTATGATTGGAGATAGACAAGAGGTGCTGAAGCATAAAATAGAAGTTCCTTTTACTTCCGATCACCCGTTCTCCAATTTAACCAGGACTAAGCCCTAGATGCCACCATTTCTCTTACCAAAGTATTTAAAAAGTGATGAATGCAATTCTTGAATTAATCTCAGCCACTGGTAATTACTCAGGGCTGCCAATCCGTTGTTATTTTGCATACCATGTCACCTCTGTTTGGACCCATCTATATGCAAATCAGTCTTGAACCTGCTCCAATCAGAACAGTCCACCCTGAACTGCCAGTTCAGGTCTTCCCTGAACTAAAACACAAGCAAACCATTACTGGTTTTGCCCTAATAATGGGCTCATCAGCAGGGTATAGCTTGGTCCCATTGACACACTGGATGAGACAAAATAGATGGAAGATGAAGAAGGAGGAAAATGACACCTGCCCATCTCAGAGAGTATGATAAGCTCATCCGCATTTTAGAAAAGTTTGAAGAAAGAGAGTGTTCCTGTCACTGTGAGCCAGCTGTAAATCACATTAGATTGGAACAGATATTATTGATAATAAAATGGAAATATATGACTAGAGATATTCACTCAAAGATAAGAAACGGAAACATGAATATGTAGGGCGAAGGGAGCTAAAAGAAGAAGATCTAGAGGAGAGAACAACAATTGAATTTATATAAAATGTACAACGAAATATATTAATGACTTGTTTCAATTATAAGTCTAGAAAGGAGTAACAACTCAACTCACTGCACACATTACGAATCATAACATTCTTAACAAAATTCAGTCTGGATTCAGGGTGAAATATAGCTTAGAATCAACCACACTTCACATTATTGACGATATGACCAAAACACCAGATAAGGAGAATGCTGTCTACTACACCTAGCATCAGCTTTTGTCACTGTAAGTTACCTGTCTTAGTGGACATCCTCTCGACCAGAATAGGCATTGAAGGCACTGTACTTAATTTCTCGATCTCACAAATGCGCCTCCTATTGCGGGTCAAGCACATTACACCTCAAGATATGGATTACTTTTTGCAGTCGCGGCTCCTGGAGGGAGTGCGGTGGGGCGGGGCGGGGGAGCCCCGCAGCACTCTCTCCAGGAGCCGCGACTGTGACAGTGCTCATACCCTAACACAATAGGTGGTACACAGTAAGGTGTTTAGTGCGGAGCACTAACTAAATGCACAATAGATCAAAACAGTAATGTTCTGTTTACATTCTGTGGACAATACCATGGTTCCTAAGAAGTCAGATCTCTTTGAAACTCTTTAAATAAGAAAGTAATTATGATTATTGGGAGACAATCAGGACTCCCTCAAAATATGAAGATCGCTGACTTCCAAAAAAATGCATTGATTTGTTAGCAAATATATTGCTTTTCATTCTATGTATTTAATTTTGATAAAGCAATTTCTCACAATGATGCATTGATTTTTCACAACAGAGTTTAGATAAACAGTATGAAGATTATATGTGTTTATATAAGAGGCCACATTAATGTTACCTCTTATTTTGTTCCCATGTCTTCTAAAAAAATACTGTTTGTGATTTTTAACGGTAAAATATTTTAATGATTCAATGTTATGAGGAATCATGTACTAAGAAGGTGAGTCTGTAAATCGTTGTTCATATATTGTTAAGCATACCAATTGAGTTTCATTTTGTGGTTTAAGGGGAGCTGTATTTGTTGTTTTAATTTATATAATGGTTTCCACTCTTTCCTGAATGCCACAATTTAGATATTGAGATTGTTATTTGAATGCCTTAGGTTTAAGAAAAGGGGGGAACATAACACAATAGTAGTATATCAACAATACCAAACTCTTCCTTAGGATATCTAACTCATTAAACATCAGCACCCAGATAAACTACCTTCAAAAGATGATTGGTTGAATAACTGTATTTCTCCTGAAATTGAACCCAAAGAAGACAGAACTCATACTTCTGCATATAAACAATCCTCACCCATCAGTGCAAAGATGGTTGAATGAATTAGCCCCCTAATTATAATACCAAATTTCTCGTCAATTGCCAAATCTCTTGGGTTCTCACTTGATAGCTCTCTGAACTTCACCAAGGACATCATAATCTAAGAAGTGGCAATGTACCATATGTACCTTCTTAACAAAATGAAGCACTCCATTGCTCCAGAAAATGCCAGATACACAGTACAAACACTAGTTATCTTGAATATTGACTTTGGGAACACCATCTGGGCCGGTTTCCCTTAATCTTCCATGTGTATGCAAAGCACATCCATGCACCACTGACATCTCTATATAAATAATCAAACAATTGAAGGAGTACACCCTGGAGACAACTCAATGTCTCCTCGGTATCGAGGGAGGTGCACAAAAAGGCGAATTTCTCCTTTTTAAGAAGACCCCTCACTCACCAACCTAGTTGGTGACATGCTTCATCATAGGGGTCCCACCCGAATAGCCGAATGCTATCCGGGTGTGCTTCGACACCTGATTACAGTGGAGCAGGTTATTTCATGGTACAAGTGATTGAAAAAACGTGAATTAAAAATTGGCCAGATATAACTCCCTCAAAAAGATTTTTATTCTGGAGCAACTGGACAATGTTAAAAATTCATAAGATGCCGTTCTCGGTTAGATTGACCTTCGGTATCTTTGTAGTGAAAAAAAGTGAATATAAATGGTCTACATGTTTCAACCTGATGGCGGTAATACCAGGTTTTCGTCAGGACCAGTGGACGTGACCCGAGCGGTGTACTCACTCTAAGGAGTACCCTACCCTTGGTCACTGAAAAACCCAACCATGTACTCACAGTCAGGCGCCCTCTCTGCAAATGTTGAAAGGGAAATATCTGTAAAGACAAACCAACAATCAGACGCAAAACATACAGGGTGTCTTTGACAAAATAATGAGTGCTCCTCTTATTCACAATCCGGTGTATTAAAAAGTGAAAATACACAAGATGTATCAGGTGACTATTAACAATAATCACACATGGTATACCCTCTAAAGTGTGAGACACTAAGAGGTAGTCACACAATCACTCAGGATACATAATCAGCCTGTGATCATGAAATACAACCCTCATTAAAGTGGGTGTCTACGCGCTCTATATAAATGCCATAAAAATTAAAACAGATATATTGATGACTGGAGCATATAATTCACATGTTGGCTGCTGGCTCTGATAAAACCAAGCGGGTCATTTAGGGTTTAATGACGTTTTAGCACCATCATAAATCATCGGTTCCTCCCTGTCAAAGTCACGGCTCCACTGCTTGAATAAGAGGTCAGAGAACCATCGTTTTTTCCGAATGTGGAGCCTCAGCTCATTCCTGGCTCATAGAACAGAGAGTTACTTTGTCATTTTCATAATATCGGTAAATATATTCATGTCGAAGAGTAATATGTATATATACATACAACATATAGGAAATACAAAAGAGCTAGCCAAAATTCATGTACGTTTTCTGACGTGCTAGAAAATATCCTTTAGTACTAATACGCAACCTTGTTGAACTAGGCCAAATGGTTTGAAAATGGAGAAACATAGTTTTGGGAGATGACATCATTTTTCTAACAACTCATGAACCTGTACTGGTTTACCTTAGTTATTGGCACTAACTAAATCTAACTGAATGTTGAATCGTTTGAATTGTGTGGTGCAAATGCTGATGATTCTCTCACTGAATTCTCAAATGTTGTTGTTTTCTTTAAGAAGGATAGCAGAAATTCAGTAATTATCCCAGTGGACTTTAGAATTGTAACTAGAGAAGTATCAAATAATGTTGCATGAAGCCTCTGTTCATGCATCCCCAAAGCTATCAATCAATCAATCAGGGATTTATAAAGCGCGCTACTCACCTGTGAGGGTCTCAAGGTGCTGGGGAGGTGGGGGGGGGAGGGGTGCAGCTCTGGTTCAGTCGAAGAGCCAGGTCTTAAGGTTCTTCCTGAAGGTGTGGAGGGTGGGGGAGCATCTGATGTTGACAGGGAGCTCGTTCCAGGCTTTGGCTGCGACGTAGGAGAAAGCTCTTCTGCCTGCTCTGGTTCTGCGGATGCGTGGGGTTTCTGCGAGGGCGAGGTCTGCGGAACGAAGGTTCCTCTTGGGTACGTGGAAGGAGACTCTCTCGTTGAGGTATTTGGGTCCGATGTTGTGGAGTGATTTGTAGACGTGGGTGAGCAGTTTGAAGGTTACTCTCTTCTCAACGGGGAGCCAGTGGAGGTCACGTAGAGGCCAGTGGAGGTCATAGGAAAGAATGTAGTCCATTGAGCATGTCTGATAGATATGTTGCAGGATGCCATAACTTCCCATGTTCTCATCAGTCATGGGTTAAAAAGACCTGTGTCGCAAAAAGTCTTCAGTATAAAAGGAATGCTCCTATTTGTGGCCACAGCAGTGGCAGCGATATATCTCTAGAGGCAGAGTTCTGGAGTATTTTTTACTCCAGACATGGTGGTTGGCTCTGCGCACTTTTTTGTGGGCTTTCAATTCGGGTCCACTTTCTGGTATGTACTGGGAGTTAGACAGGTCTAACAACAGTTATTTTAAGAGACAGTCAGGCAATGTAATTTGTAATGTTAGTGTGCAAAAAGGATGTTGGAAGCATGGTTAAATAGAAATGGAATATTCAGAGGAAGAGAGGTAAAAGCAGTGGAATCTTGAGGCTGCTGGATCTGTGTTGTCTCATCCACTGACATTTTCATGTGATACAGCTGGGAGGAAAGTAAATAGGGCGACGAGCAAATAATAAATAATACGACTGAGATAAGCAGGATGGAGGAGCTAGTGGAAGCAGAGAGAAACTGCAAATCGAATACAGAGCATTTCCTGGGTTGGTGATATCTGAATCCGAAGTTCTTTTTACGGTCCTTTTGTCAGAAGATGCTTGTCTTTCACCGAAATTGCAAACCAAGCAAGAGAGCTGATAAATGGGCTCTGGACAACACTATAAAGTGGGCTTTGCAATAATTTCCAGTGCATTCAAAATCTGTCCATAAAATGACTCGTATAGCATCCATTCAAATCATCTTCTAGGTTATTGCAAGTCTGTAATTGTACAATGTATTCACCAGATAGGGCTGTTCAGTGACGTGTGCAGAAGAGGTTGGCAATCTCAGCTCAGTCTGCAGCAGTGTCAGGAGGCGAGTATCCCCTACGCCCTAGTCAGGATGTGGTACATCTGTATAACAGAGTATAATGCTTTTATCTGACTATAATAGTTAATTAATGACCAGGTGGGAGATCTGACTCAAAGTCGCAACTCCTGCTCGATCCAGGGCCCTTAGCCGACCCAGTTCCAGCACAGGTTGTAGAAACCCATGTACCGTTGCTGCATTTCAGGCAGCACATCTATGAATAAATGTAACAGGAAGCTAAGCTATGGGCCTTTTGTCACATGACTTATTTCTGAGTTTCTCTGATTCGTTTGAATTTTTCTTTGTACATCTCAAGACATTTCTAAGTAAACAACAATCTTAATATTAACCAATGCAGACAATGTTCATATTTCTTGCAAAATATTTACAGATTCTGTGTTCCCTCACAGACGTAAAGTGTGACCGTAATCATTGTTTTGTCGTTAATGAATAATCAAAGAAACCCATATCTCAATACTTACAGTTGTCAGAACATTGAAGCAGTTTTGAAATAATGAACCGGCTGGTGAACTTCCTTAATGTTCCAAACTATTAAAATGATAAAAAAATATGTATACTAACATCGAAATGTTACCCTACTAGTAAATGTTGTGAAACTTTTAAATATATTTATAAAATATGTGAAGCCATATTTTAACATTCGCATATATTACTTAGGAAAAAACTGCCAGGATTAATGTTACCATTAAATGTTCTTCCGTCCTTACACCAAGTTTTATAAGATTTCCAGACCCCCCGATGGCCAATTATGTGGAAAAGGAACTTTTTGCAATATAAAAACCCAGATGAGTATCTGTTCCTGTGATGAAATGTACTTTACATTTAGTGAAGATTTATAGACTAAGTAAATATCATAGCACTACAGGGATTGTGCAGGCCATCCCCAGTTACAAATCTGTTCAACATCAACTCCCAGGACGCCTTTACTGTGCTAGCAATGTACATGATATGCGGGTTGACAGCTGCGCCTGTGAGTGACAGCAGACCAAAAGGGGGCTCTGGGGACGTTTGTGCTGCCTGGAAGTGTTATCCTTGTGGGAGAAGAGCAGGTCAATTTTATTATCCCTAGTATCTGCTCTGTACTGTTATGTAAAATTCATGGTTATTCCAGACCCCTTCAACTGTGTACGGCAATTGCAGCATAGAGAAAAATCTGTAAATGATAAGCAAAAGAAAATATAACACTTAACACATCAAAAAATCTGTCTGCCATTAGTGACCTGAACATCACACTATCAACATAAAGAGGATGGATGGAAAATCCATTGGAAAACATGTAATTAGGGTTGGTAATATAGAGAATCCCAACTTACTCCTTATATGGTTGAGGGGTATTTCTGAATATCAGTAATTGACCTCTTTGCTGATATACCCGGTGGGGCTTTACATTCACTAGAACTATGGAAGCTCTATCCATGTCACATTCCGTTTGCCAGTCAGTCTCTGTTTGCCCTGTAGCTCTCTAAAGCCTAATCATCAACTGAGAGTGGTAAAGTGCAGCTGATCCCGTACAGGTTTTTGTATTCAGATGTTAGACAGGACAGAACTGTTTTGTGAATGGGCAGCAATGACAGGGCAGGCCTGTGGAACTTGTTAAGACACAGAGCGGCATATGTACAAGCCCATATCACCACCACAACGTCACTTTTACGGACATTGTGGTGGCGATAGGGGCTGCGCCTTATGTACAAGGCAGCGTTAAGCCACTTAATGGCAGCATTGAGGCACTTAACGTGGCTTAACGCTGCCTTGTACATAAGGCACCCATTCACGCTATGGTTAGCATGAAAGGGGCGTGCAGTGGGTGTTGTGGTGGGCGTTCCACCGCAACACCCATTGTATTTGACGCTGCCCCCTATGTACAAGGGTGGCGTACATAGGAGGCTGCGCCAAAATTAAGACCAGGAAAATCCTGGTCTTAAGTTGGCGAAACAAGGAGAAATGCATTATTTCTCCTAGTTTTTGCTTTTTCCATGTGTGCTGCCTTGTGCAGCACACATGGAAAAAGCAAAATGCCATGGTTTGTTTATGTACAGGAAGGTGTCCCTTCCTATACATATACAAACCTTTTTAAAAAATTCCATTTTGTACACATAACCAATCCTCCCCTGCACACAGACACCCTTGCACTATGGTGCAAGGGTGCCTGCGTTTGCTCTAAGTTGTTAACTTAGCGCCATCGCAGGGGGAAACGCAAGGCTGCACCACATTCTTGTAAATATGGTGCAGCCTTGCATTCCAGAAGTGGCGGAGCGTTTCGTTAAGCCAAGGAGGCTAACGACACGCTCCGCCACTTCCTAGAACATATCCCCCTGAGGGGCATATATACAAGGAGAAAACGCCACCGTAGCAGCACTTTTTTGACGGTACTGCGGCGATTTGTTTATCGCCATATGTACAAGCTGTCGCTAACCTCAGTTAGCGGCAGTTTTCCGGCAAAAACGTGCATTTTAAAGATCGCCACTTCTGTTAGCAATAGTTAATGAAAATGAGATGCAAGGTAGGCGTTACCGTGCAAACCCCACTTCGCGATATTTACAAGGAATTCCTTGTATGGAGCAAGACCAAAAAAACTGGCTCTAACTGCAGTTAGAGGCAGTTTTTTAAGACCAGAAAATAGCTGGCCTTAAAAATGGTGCAAAGACTTGGGGCCTCACTTCCGTAGGTTTTGGTGCTGGACAGCGCTGCAAGGAATGTTGCTGCGCTGCCCAGCGACAAAACTACAGAGCAGCAATGTGCACCATCAATATGATTGGACGAATTCCTGGGTCTCATTCATGAAAAGTGTTGCAGCGCTGCGACAAAACAGCATTGCAACACTTTTCACTACGCCCTTCTTGCGACACCATGGATGAGTTGTTTGCACTGTACAGCGCTACATGTCGCAATTAATGACAGACACGTCTGGAATCCTGATATATCTGTCAGCGCTAAAGTCACGCATTGCTGCAGTTGTGTCACAAGCATGACGCAACTACAGCAATGCATGGGGCCAGCCTATCCCTGTTGCACTGCATCACCCTTATGCCTGCCATGAGGCAGGCGTATAGTACTGACGCAGTGCCGTCCTACAATTGTCGCAGAGAAATCTGAAGGATTTCACTGTGCCACTCCTATGAGGCTTTGCTGCGTGGGAACTCACACCCTGCATACATCATACCTGATGCAGGTATAATGTGGCACAGGGCTTCACAAGGTCACGCATATGCCTACATGCGTCACTTTGCAAATACGGTGCAACGCGGTGCAAGAATCACGCTGCAAGTACATCAAGAAACCTTCGCACTGTCGGGGTGTAACTGTGTGAAGGGGCTCATGAATAAGCCCCCCTGTCTTTTTCACCTACGTTGGTGCACAATGGCTGCCATGCACCAATGTATGCAAAAGAAACAATTGATGGACGGAATGCTGGACAATGCAAACATTCACCCCCAGTCACAAGGATCTGGGTTAAATCCATCATTCTTTTGCTCACCACACCACCCCAGTTTGGACCCAGCCATATGCAAATCAGTCTTGACCCTGCTCCTTGTGGGAACAGTCCAGCCCGAACTGCCAAGCCAGGTCCTCCCTGGACCAGAAACAAGCATCCTGGGACCGGTTTCAGGGCATCACCCTTCTTCAGCCAGGCTAGCTTGAATCCAGTGGTGTGGTGAGCACGGGACCCACGTCTGGGCATACCCTTCCCACTTAGGGCAACATATGCAAAAGAAACAATTGATGGACGGAATGCTGGACAATGCAAACATTCACCCCCAGTCACAAGGATCTGGGTTAAATCCATCATTCTTTTGCTCACCACACCACCCCAGTTTGGACCCAGCCATATGCAAATCAGTCTTGACCCTGCTCCTTGTGGGAACAGTCCAGCCCGAACTGCCAAGCCAGGTCCTCCCTGGACCAGAAACAAGCATCCTGGGACCGGTTTCAGGGCATCACCCTTCTTCAGCCAGGCTAGCTTGAATCCAGTGGTGTGGTGAGCACGGGACCCACGTCTGGGCATACCCTTCCCACTTAGGGCAACATATGCAAAAGAAAGAATTGATGGACGGGGGTGAATGTTTGCCAATGTGCAGCATTCCGTCCATCATCTTGTGTGTTTTGCATTTCGCCCTAAGTGGGAAGGGTATGCCCAGACGTGGGTCCCGTGCTCACTACGCCACTGGAGTCAAGCTATCCTGGCTGATGAAGGCTGATAGCCTGAAACCGGTCCTAGGATGCTTGATTCCGGTCCAGGGAAGACATGGCTTGGCAGTTCGGTCTGGACTGTTCCCATGAGGCACAGGGTCAAGACTGATTTGCATATGGCTATGTCTGAACTGGGGTGGCATGGTGAAGCAAAATAACGATGGATTAAACCCAGATCTGTGACTGGGGGTGAATGTTTGCCAATGTGCAGCATTCCGTCCATCATCTTGTGTGTTTTGCATTTCGCCCTAATTGGGAAGGGTATGCCCAGACGTGGGTCCCGTGCTCACTACGCCACTGGAGTCAAGCTATCATGGCTGATGAAGGCTGATAGCCTGAAACCGGTCCTAGGATGCTTGATTCCGGTCCAGGGAAGACATGGCTTGGCAGTTCGGTCTGGACTGTTCCCATGAGGCACAGGGTCAAGACTGATTTGCATATGGCTATGTCTGAACTGGGGTGGCGTGGTGAAGCAAAATAACGATGGATTAAACCCAGATCTGTGACTGGGGGTGAATGTCTGCCAATGTGCAGCATTCCGTCCATCATCTTGTGTGTTATGCACCAATGTAGGCACCCTTGCGCCATTGTGCAAGGGTGACTGTGTTGCGGAGTTGATTGATGTTGTGGCTCCATCACTTCTCGAGACGTCTGCAGGGCATCAGGACTAGTGGAGGGCAGGAGTGAACCAGTTGGCCTTCTTGGAGTGTTGTTTGCCTGGTCTTTTCTTGAGGGGTGCCAGGGTGTCGGCACAGTTGGAGATCCATCGGTGGAGGTTGCGCGCTGCGGTGTCATCGTCTGTAAGAGTTGGAGGAGTGGTGGTGCTGAGGGAGTTGACGAGGAGTTCTTCAGTGGCCTTGATCCAGCTGCGAGGGGGGGGCGATGATGGCGGTGGTGTACGGTGGGCATGGCAAAGATGTGATGTATACAATGATAGTCAGTCCAGGAGAGTCCGGTGGTGTGGCTGTAGTTGAAGTTCCCGCTGGCGGAGGAGACATGCTTGAGAGTGTGTCCTGCTATGTGGGTTGGTGCGGTGACTAGCTGCTTGAGTCTGATGTTGGCTAACTTCCCCAGGAGGGGGTGGTGTTCTGGTCACTGGGGTTGTCCAGGTGGAACTTGAGGGCTCCGAGTAGGATGGGAGAGCCTGGGGTGCAATGAGGCCTACAATGGTATCAGTGAATGGGGGTCCATGGCCCGGGGAGCCTGCAGATGAGGGTGCCTGCAGAGGATGGGGTTGGACCGGATCTGTAAGTGGAGGTGTTTCATGATCACCGTTGGGTCATTAGAGTGAGTGGTCAGTCAGAGTGTGCTTTTGGAGGAGATGGCAATGCCTTCTCCTGGATGGTCGGGGTGGTCCTTGCGGGTGATTTAGTAGCCTTCAGGGATTGCGATGGCGATGTCCGGTCCGGAGCAGAGGTTGGGCCAGGTTTCCGTGAAGAAGGCGATGTCTGAAGAGGTGGCATCGAGGAGGTCCCAGATTTCTGTTGCATATTTGTGGAGGGACCGCACGTTGAGGAGGATGCAGTTGAGCCGGTCGGGTGCACTCTTGGGCGGCATGAGGCACTGGTGTGCTGATGTGGCAGAAGGTGCGTTTGTAGTTTCAACAGGCGCAGGCTTCAAGAGAATTCCACAGTGTTGCTAGATGGCAGGCGATGTGGCATCCAGGGTTGATGGTGAGGAGGGTGCTGGCGTCGTAGCGGTGGAGTGCTAGGTGCGGTCCAGGGGTGGACAGACGCAGACGGGCTTGCCTATGGCTTTCCTTTGGCATGGGAGACATCCATTACAACGCAGGCATCACATCACAATGCCTTTACAATGCAACTTTTACAACACAAGGTGCCTTTACAACGCATGCCATTACAACCCATTGTACGGTTAGTAATGGAGAATTTTTAATTTTTGGGTGGGTATGGGTTTTGGGGTGAAAAGATCAATTTGAAGGTTCAGGGTGGGTTTTGGGGTGCAAGGGTTAGTTTTAGGGTTGCACTCACTGGAGTGGGAATAGTAATTTTTACCCCTCCGCTATCCAGCACTTTCCCCACTGTTGCAATATGCGTAGTATAAGTATGCATTGTAATGGAATGTGATGTAATGGTATGCGTTGTAACGTAAAAATTCCTTTGGCACACCAGTGGTACGCCGCTGCGCATGGGCCCACAGCGGCCGCCATTGAGAAGTGCTGCGGGGGGAGTGGACAGCTGGGAGATGGGAAAGGACACTAAAGGGGGTGGGTACGCGGGGGGTGGGTGTGAGAGGGGTTGTAAATATTTTTTTTAAAGATTTCTTACCTCGAGGCCGGGTCCCGCGTCTTCTGTGCTCCTGCTCTCCTGAGTCTGCTTCCAGGAACAGGAAGCAGGCAGCCAGGCTCCCTCCCCTAAGCCAATCGCAATGCTGCAATGCGGCATTGTGATTGTTCTTGAGCACCGTGACAAGGCGTTCAGCCAGGGGCTGGAGAGGTAGGCATGTTCTCCACGCAGGCTGTAATGCAGCCTGCATCCAAACAGGGAAGTGCACATGACTGCTTTGGGCGGCCTGAGAGGGCCGACCAAACAGTCATTGCACACTTGAGTGGGCATATCACTCCTCCCCTGCCCTGCTCCATGAGTGGAGCAGATCCGCCCGCACCCGCCCGCGCGTAAAGGAAACATAGCATGGGTGCATCAGAAAGTTATCATCATGTTATTATTTTGCCTCTTCTTGCACTGCTTAAAAGCAGTGGGGCAACACTCTTCTGCCATAGTGGATGATCCCCCACTGGGGGTGCGTCATCCACAGGTGCTAGGCCTGGGCGACTTGACCCCCGGGCCTCCTCCACTACGCATCCCACCTTCTCCTTACCTGGACATTGACACTGTGGCGCAATCCGCTGCACTCTCTCCTAATCTGTGACTCAGCCAGCAGGAGCCTTAGCCAGCTGGGATTTCACAAGCCTGGGTACAGCAATCGCCGTCAAGTCCGCTGGGGAACCTACCGACGCAAGTGATGCAACAGGGCTCCCCTTAGGCGTGAAGTTGCAGCGCTCCCGCCACACATGTTTTGCACAGCTCAGGTGCATCACCCTCCACAGTGTCCGGCCAGCGCAACATCATCCGGACTGTGATGCAGAGAGGCGCCGCCCACCATTGGTAGTCTCCTCCGTGCATCCCGGTGTAGTGGTGCTTCATAGTATGCGATGCAGACCTCCCTACGTTGGTGAGCAGGAGCGCCTCTACCGTTCACATCTCCAAGGGGCTCAAGGCGGTCTTCTCACACAGGTCTGCAACGTGTCTCCATGCTACCTGCCAAACTTCACCACCAGGTAAGGGTGATCACCGCGCCTCAATGTCTACCGCCACGGCCCAGTGACTCCACAGCACCTCTGCATCCTACTCTGGGTCCCAGACACAGGCGCAGCGAGGCCTCTGGGCCCTAGGGATTGTCCGCGCTTTCAAGGTTTTGGATGCCATGGTGTTGCAAGGAGTGCACAATGAAAAGTGATGCATCACTGGTTTTGCACAGCTATGCTCCTCTTTCATGGGTGTAGCCTCTTCACCTGGGACTCTGGCTGGTCATCCTGGCTGTTGGGGGGCTTGAGGGGGTTGTTGATCTGTGCAGCACTTGGCCCTGGCTGCTCCATTCTGCATTCCATTGTTTTTTTTCCTATTTTTCATTGTAGGTGGACTGATAGGCTATTTTCGCCTATAGAGGCAAAAAGCTCACGTTGGGCTGACTAACGTGCATTTTTTTGCCACTAATGGGTCTTTCACTAGTTTTCGCCCGCTAACGCCAGTATTCCTATCGGCTTAGTATTCCTATCGCCTTCACGCTAGTGTTAGCGGCAGTTTTCACCGCGGCTCCCTGAAATTATCGCCATGTAGGGACGTCTTGTACATACGTCGCTAACAGGGCGATAGTTTTCAGCGGTACGCGGCGATAGGAAAACTGCCGCTAACTAGCGTTAGCGGTAGTTAACGCCAGTCCTTGTACATATGGCCCAGAGTGAATTAATGCCATAGACATTTGCCTCAGGTCAGAAAATCTAGCATTATTCTTTGCAACTGAAAACCTAGCTACTAATTTGTTGATGGAGGGTATTCATAATCACACTTTTCTTAAATCCCCTACCTATGTTGCAACCCTAATTCTGTGGTTGTGCGCTGAGAACAATTGTGGTGATACACACAGGTTTCTTGTACTCATGAGCCCATGACAATAAGATTGCCTCTGTAAACCAGTGCTATTCTTGAATTATCTGTCAAAAGTGACATACATAATCTCTCTGGTAAAAAGGGGGACACCACCACAAAGTCATTGTTATAAAGCAGAAATGCGGAGCATGATCATACTACAGCCCTATCATTTGATTCTATATTATTAGAAATCACATAGGGAAACCTCAAATATACCTGTTTCCCTTTATCTGACTAATATTCAAGTCTAATTGCCCAGAAAAGAGAATCAATGTCCTGCTGAGGTTTCCCACATGACTTGAAAGAGGTTCACTAAAAATATTGCATGGCCACACCACCTCTACTATATTTGGTGGATCTGATTCTGCTTTGGAACCTGAGTTAACTGAAATGAAGGGAAAACATTGGTTAGAGAGAAACAGTTATGATAGTAAATCTTTCTTATTTAGAAAAATAAAGTCAGAAGAAATAACAAAGAAGAATGAGATGAGAAATAACTAGAAGAATAATTTGAATTGTGATGAAGATACTGGTTCTAAAAGTTGAGGAATGAATTTCCTTTGAGTTTCCTTTTTTCATTTTTACACTTCATCAGTCATATGCTAGTAGGGAGCATAATGAGATAATGAGTACTTTAAATTGTGACAAACAAACTCTCTCTATTTCTAACTCTTTCCTTATATATATATATATATATATATATATATATATTCACTGAAAAAACCACAGGTTTCAGCGACGTTATAGTTAGTTTGACATTTCACTCGTACAAAACCAGAGAAATTCGGCCGTTATAGTTAGTTGAGTTAAGTATAACTTGCGCCCCCGCAATGCACTGCTGATGACATCACATATTAGATCACTCGTGACATGGTCAGTGGCATCACTGATGACATCTCAAATGACATCACTGATGACATCATCCAGTGACTGTGTGTTTCTGTAAAGTTTAAATATGTTTTTTATATATATAGGCCAAGGTGTATTGACGAATGAGTGGGTGTATGACTGTCTGAATGGATGATTTAGTAGGTGCATGACTGACTGTATAAGTGAGTGATTAAATGTGTCTTACTGAACACATGGGTTAGTGACTAAACTATGTGAATGTCTGTATCAGTCTGTCTGTTGGTGTGGAAGCGGCTGCATTGGTTGGTGAGTAGCTACACAAGTGTCTATATGGGTTATTGATTGGTTGTCTGAGTATCTGTATGGGTGCCTGAGTGTCTGTGTTGGTGGGTGGGTGGGGTGTGTGTGACTCCCTGCATGGATGTGTGAGTGGGTGATTCACTGGGTGTATGGGTTCAAGAGTGCATCTGTGAAGGGCTGTATGGGTGGGTGAGTGTGTGTATGGCTGTGTTGGTGAGTGACTGGATGTCTCAGTGGTACATGTGTGAGTAACTACATATGTGAAAGGCAGTATATGTGAGTGTTGGAGTATATAAATTACTATATGTGAGAGCGAGTTATTGTGAGAGTGGCTGTGTGGATGCGTGTGTGCTTGTGTCAGTGATTGTATAAGAGAGTAAGTATGTGTTAGTATCTGTGTGAATAAGTGAGGTGGTGTGTGTATAACTGTATAGGTGAGTAAATGGGAGAGTGATTGATTATTTGCATGACTGACTAGCTGTGTAAGTAACTCTATGGGTGAGAGGTGGTGTGTGAGTGTCTGTATAGGTGTATGAGTGCATATGATAGTGGCTGTATTGATGAGTGACTGCATGTATGAGTGACTGTATGAGTGAGTGAGTGGATGTGTGTGTAGACCTAGGAATCAGTGAGTGGGTCTGTAGTAATTGGTATTGGTGTGTCTATGGTTTCGAGAATGGTAGTCTGTATTTTATATTAGGGTGTGAGGAGGTGCATCAGATCACGTGGATGATGTCATCAGTGATGTCATTTGAGATGTCATCAGTGATGTCACTGACCATGTCATGAGTGGTGTAATATGGGATGTCATCAGCAGTGCATTGCGGGGGCACAAGTTATACTTAACTCAACAAACTATAACAACCGAATTTCTCTGGTTTTGTATGAGTGAAATGTCCAACTAACTATAACGTCCCTGAAACCTGTGGTTTTTTCAGTGAATTTCTATGGTTTTTTAAATGCTAATTTCTAACTATGCCTACAGAGGTAGGACATGTGCAGAAAGGCGCAGAAAGAAGCAAGAGAAATGCAGAAAGAGGCAACAGAAGTCCAGAAAGAGGACGAAAGGTGCAGAAAGAAGCAAGAGATATGCAGAAAGAACCAACAGAGGTGCAGAAAGAGGCCTTGTTGCAAAGTCATCATGTGCCCTGGGCACCACCCAACGTTTTGCTGACTGGTACTGGTGGTAACTGACTCTGATTGACCCTGGCTCTGCCTAACCAGGCCCGGAGCCAGTGCTATGCTGAAAGACACTTAGAATACAGTGAAAACACCTACATACACTAGGGTACACTATGGGCTGGGGTACCCCTGTGATTGGCATGATATCTCCTGTAAGGCCCTAGTACATAATACGGCAGGGGGATTAAAACTACTTCTAAGTCCCTAGCATATAACAGGGTATGGCAGTTTAGAGGCCAGCAGCCCTTTTCTGAACTTGCATAAGTGCACTGCTGAGCCTGAAGTCAGTTTAAAAGTAGCCCTGTGTGTGCAGAAAGAGGCAAGAGAGGTGCAGAAAGAGGCAAAAGCAGTGCAGAAAGACCCAACAGAGGTGCAGAAGGAGGCAAGAGGGGTGCACAAATTTGCAAGAGAGGTGCAGAAAGAAGCAAGAGCAGTGCAGTAAGAAACAACAGAGGCACAGAAGGACGTAAGAGGGGTGCAGAATGAGGCAAGAGCAATGCAGAAAGAACCAAGAGACGTGCAGGAAAAGGGAGAAGGGTGCAGAAAGAGGCACGAGGGGTGCAGAAAGAAGGAAGAGAAGTGCAGAAAGAAGCAACAGAGGTGCTGAAAGAGGCAAGAGGGGTGCAGAAAGAGGAGAGAGAAGTGCAGAAAGAAGCAAAAGAGGTGCAGAAAGAGGAAAGAGGCATGAGCAGTGCAGAAAGAACCAAGAGATGTGCAGAAAGAGGCAAGATAGGTGCAGAAAGAGGCAAGAGATGTGCAGAAAAAGGGAAGAAGTGTGCAGAAAGAGGCAAGTGAGGTGCAGAAGGAGGCAAAAGAACTGCAGAAAGAGGCAAGTGAGTTAAAGAAACAGGCAAAAGGGGTGCAGAAAGAGGGAACAGGTATGCAAAAAGAGGGAAGAGGGATACAGAAAGAGGCAAGAGGGATGCAGACATTTGCAACAGAGGTGCAAAAAGAAGCAAGGGCAGTGCAGAAAGAACCAGCAGAGGTGCAGAAAGAGGCAAGAGGGGTACAGAAAGAGGCAAGAAAAGTGCAGAAAGAAGCAAACGAGGTGCCGAAAGAGGCAAGAGAGGAACAGAAAGAGGGAAGAGGGGTACAGAAAGAGGCAAGAGGGGTGCAGAAAGATGTAGGAGAGGTGCACAAAGAGGCAAGAGAGGTACAGAAAGAGGCAGGAGGGGTGCAGAAAGAAGGAAGAGAAGTGCAGAAAGAAGCAACAGAGGTGCTGAAAGAGGTGCGAAGGGTGCAGAAAGAGGCAAGAGAAGTGCAGAAAGAAGCAACAGAGGTACAGAAAGAGGCAAGAGAGGTGCAGAAACAGGCAGGAAAGGTGCAGAAAGAGGGAAAGGGGTACATAAAGAGGCAAGAGGGGTGCAGAAAGAAGCAAGTGAGGTGCAGAAAGAGGCAAATTAGGTGCAGAAAGACGCAAGAGAGGTGCAGAAGCAAGCAAGAGAATTACAGAAAGAGGCAAGGGAATTGCTGAAAGAAGCAACAGAGGTGTAGAAAGAAGCAAGAGAAGTGTAGAAAGAAGCAAGTGAGGTGCAGAAAGAGGCAAGAGAGGTGCAGAAAGAGGAAAGAGGGGTGCAGAAAGAGGCAAGAGGGGTGCAGAAAGAAGCAAGTGAGGTGCAGAAAGAGGCAACAGAGGTACAGAAAGAGGCAAGAGAGGTGCAGAAACAAGCAAGAGTAGTGCAGAAAAAGGCAAGCGAATTGCTGAAAAAAGCAACAGAGGTGTAGAAAGAAGCAAGAGAAGTGCAGAAAGAGGCAAGTGAGGTGCAGAAAGAGGCAAGAGAGGTACAGAAAATGACAAGAGAATTGCAGAAAGAGGCAAGAGGGATGCAAAAAAGGGAAGAATGGAAAGAAGTGCAGAAAGAAGGAACAGAGGTGCAAAAAGAGGGGAGAGGGGTGCAGAAAGAGGCACAAGGGGTACAGAAAGAAGCAAGAAATGTGCAGAAAGAAACAAAAGTAGTGCAGAAAGAAGGAACAGAGGTGCAAAAAGAGGGAAGAGGGGTGCAGAAAGAGGCACAAGGGTTGCAGAAAGAAGGGGCAGAGGTGCAGAAAGAAGGAAGCGAACTTTAGGAAGAAGCAACAGAGGTGCAGAAAGAGGGATTAGGGGTGGAGAAAGAGGCAAGAGAAGTGCAGAAAGAAGCAACAGAGATGCAAAAAGAGGGAACAGGGATAGAGAAAGTGGCTAGAGGGGTGCAAAAAGAAGCAAGAGAGGTGCAAAAAGAAATAAAAGAAGAGCAGAAAGAAGGAACGGAGGTGCATAAAGAGGAAAGAGAGGTGCAGAAAGAGGGAAGAAGGATACAGGAAGAAGCATGAGTGGTGCAGAAAGAAGCAAAGAGGTGCAGAAAGAAGCAAGAGTAGTGCAGAAATAAGCAACAGAGGTGCAGAAAGAGGCAAGAGGGGTTCAAAATGAGGGAAGAGGGGTGGAGAAAGAGGCAAGGGGGGTACAGAAAGAAGCAAGAGAGCTGCAGAAAGAAACAAAAGAAGTGCAGAAAAAAGGAACAGAGGTGCAGATGCAGACAAGAGGGGTGCAGAAAGAGGCAAAAGGGGTGCAGAAAGAAGCGAGAGGTGCAGAAAGAAACAAAAGAATTGTAGAAAGAAGCAACAGAGGTGCAGAAAGAGACAAGAGGAGTGCAGAAAGAGGGATTATAGGTGCAGCAAGAGGCACGAGGGGTGCAGAAAGAAGCAAGAGAGATGCAGAAAGAAGCAAGAGTAATGCATAAAAAAGCAACAGAGATGCAGAAAGGGGGAAGTGGCAAGAGGGATACAGAAAGAACCAAGAGAGGTGCAGAAAGAAACAAAAGAAGTGCAGAAAGAAGGAACAGAGGTGCAGAAGGAGGCAAGAGGGGTGCAGAAAGAGGGAAGAGGGGCGTGAAAGAGGAACAAGGGGTACAGAAAGAAGGGACAGATGTGCCGAAAGAAGCAAGAGAAGTGCAGAAAGAAGCAACAGAGGTGCAGAAAGAGGGATGAGGGGTGGAAAAAGAGGCAAGAGAAGTGCAGAAAGAAGCAACAGAGATGCAAAAAGGGGGAACAGAGGTGGAGAAAGTGGCGAGAGGGGTGCAGAAAGAAGCAAGAGAGGTGCAGAAATAAATAAAAAAAGAGCAGAAAGAAGGAACAGGGATGCAGAAAGAGGCAAGAAGGGTGCAGAAAGAGGGAAGATTGTGCAGAAAGAAGCAAGAGAGGTGCAGAAAGAAGCAAGAGAGGTGCAGAAAGAAGCAAGAGTAGTGGAGAAAGATGCAACAGAGGTGCAGAAAGAGGCATGCAGAAAGAGGCAAGAGGGGTGCAAAAAGATGGAAGAGGGGTGCAGAAAGAGGCACGAGGGGTACACAAAGAAGCAAGAGAGGTGCAGAAAGAAGCAAGAGAGGTGCAGGAAGAGGGAAGGGGTGGAGAAAGAGACAAGGGAGGTGCAGAAAGAAGGAACAGAGGTGCAGAAAGAGGGAAGAGAGATGGAGAAAGAGGCAAGAGGGGTGCAGAAAGAAGCAAGAGAGGTACAGAAAGTAACAAAAGAAGTGCAGGAAGAAGGAACAGAGCTGCAGAATGAGGCAAGAGGAGTGCAGAAAGAAGCAACAGAGATGCAGAAAGAGGGGAGAGGGGTGGAGAAAGAGGCAAGAAAAGTACAGAAAGAAGCAACAGACATGCAGAAAGGGGGAAGAGGTGTGGAGACTTAATGGCGGCCGCTGCGGGGGAGCGCGAGTAAGACCTCCGATCCTCGGTCTAGGTCCACTCTCTCCCCACTGCTCCACTGTGCCGTCTCTTGCCTCCAGACCCCGACCTCCTCCTTGGGAGGTTCGAGGCTGCTGCCCGCTCCTGCGCCTGCTGCCCGCTCCAACTGGGACCAGACTGCCTCCAACCACCGTAACCTTTCTCAGCCGCTTTTTTTCTTAATTTTTTCCCTGTTGTGCCACTGTTATTGTGCCCATCTGTGTCTTGCTCTAATTCCACCACTGTTTTTATTTTCTCGTGCCTGCCTGTTCCTTTTGCCCTTCGCCGCTGCTGCCCTGCGGCCCTCCCCGGAATTACCCCCTGGAATTTCCCCTCTGGAATTTCCCCCCGGAATTCCCCCACGGAATTCCCCTGCTCCCGCCTCCCAGCCTCTCCTCCCTCCCACCTCCCCTACTTAATGGCGGCCGCTGCGCAGTTGCGCAGCGGACGCGCGCAGCGGGCGCACTGCCGGTGTGCCAAAGGCACGCCAAAGGCAAGCCCGTCTGTGCCCGTCCACGACCCGACCGCGGCCAGCGCCAGGAACCCTGGACCTCCCACTACCCATCGCTACGACACCACCACCCTCCTCGCACTCAACCCTGGAAGACTTAGAGAATGCCAACAGGCCTCGCCGAACACGACCCACGGCCAGTTCTCCTGCCTCCACTGCCACCAGACCCTGACCGCCACCCCGGCCTCCAAAACCGCCGACGCCAGCACCGGCGACACCCTAAAATGCATCCTCCTCAACGTATGCTCCGTACACAAACACGCCATGGAAATCCGGAACCTACTCGACTCTCTTTCGCCCGACATCGCCTTCTTCACAGAGACCTGGACCAACGCATCCTCCGCCCCCGACATCAGCACCGCCATCCCAGACGGATACAAGATCCAGAGGAAAGACCGACCCAACCACCCAGGAGGGGGCCTCGCCATCGCCCACAAGAGCATCCTCTGCCTCACCACCTCCAGCGAAACCTTCCCCTCCGCCGAACACCTGCACTTCAAGATCCAGACCACCCCCAAAGCCATACTCCGAGGAACCCTCGTCTACAGACCCCCTGGCCCCCGAACACCCTTCACCGCCACCATCACCGACTTCATCGCACCCCACGCGATCGCCTCAACAAACTACATACTCATTGGAGACCTGAACTTCCACCTCGACAACCCCAGTGACCCCAACTCCACTATCCTTCATGACAACCTCGCCAGCATTGGACTTAAACAACTCGTCAACACACCGACCCACAGAGCAGGACACACCCTCGACCCCATCTTCGTGGCAGGAAACAGCGTCCATTTCAGCCACACAACGCAGCGCCATGGACCGACCACCACTGCGTACACTTCGCCATCAACAAACCCAAGGTACCCAAACCAGCCCCACGCCCACCACGAAGGAACTGGAGCAAGGTTACCGACGAGCAACTTAACTCCACCCTCAACCGAGACAACCACACCTGGGCACCCGACGCAAACAGCGCAAACGACGCAGCCAGAGAACTCCACACCTGGATCTCCAACTGCGCAGATGAGCTCGCCCCGCTACGCAACCCCGACAGACAACGCCCCAGAAAAGACACCTGGTTCACAACCGCTCTCCAAGAAGCCAGACGCACCTGCAGACGCCTGGAGAAGAACTGGAGAAACACCAAGACAACCAAAAACCACACCACCTACAAGGACGCCATGACGGACTACCACAACCAGATCAGAGCCACCAAAAGGAACTTCATCCACAACAAAATCCTGGCCAACTCCACCAACTCCAAGGAACTTTTCAGTGTCATTCAAGAATTCACCAACCCACGCAGCGAAGCCACAGACATCACCCCATCCCAAGACCTCTGCGACAAGCTTGAAACCTATTTCCACCTCAAGATCAAAAACCTCTACGACAACTTCATCGACCATATACCAGGCGCCACAGACGGCCCGCCGCCCCCCAGAAACACCAGCCAGCCCACCATCTCCAACTGGACACCGATCATGGCCGAAGACACCGCCTCGACCATGAAAAGCATCCACTCGGGGGCCCCCACCGACCCCTGCCCCCCTCACATCTACCACAGAGCCGTGGCCGCCATCGCACCCGAACTACAACGCACCATCAACACCACCTTCAAAACAGGCACCTTCCCAGATGACTGGAAGCGCACAGAAGTCAGACCCCTGCTCAAGAAGCCCACAGCTGACCCCACCGACCTCAAGAACTATCGGCCCATCTCGCTACTCCCCTTCGCAGCCAAGGTTGCAGAGAAAACAGTCAACAGGAAACTGACATGATTCATTGAAGAGAACGCCGTCCTCGACCCGTCCCAATCCGGATTCCGAAGCAACCACAGCACAGAGACCGCCCTACTCGCCGCCACAGACGACATCCGCATCCTCCTGGACCAAGGCCACTCCACAGCCCTCATCCTACTCGACCTATCAGCGGCCTTCGACACCGTCTCCCATCGCACACTAGTCATCAGACTACACGACGCAGGCATACAAGGAACAGCCCTGGACTGGATCCGATCATTCCTCACCGGAAGAAGCCAAAGGATCAGACTCCCACCCTTCCTCTCCGACCCCACGAAAATTACCTGCGGAGTCCCACAGGGTTCATCACTGAGCCCCACCCTCTTCAACATTTACATGGCCCCCCTCGCAGCCATCGTCCGACAACACGGCCTCAACATCGTAACCTATGCTGATGACACCCAGCTCATCCTCTCCCTCACCAAAGACCCCACCACTGCCAAACTCAACTTCCAGAAAGGAATGCAAGACATCGCAGTCTGGATGACCAACAGCTGCCTGAAGCTCAACGCCGAGAAGACAGAAGTCCTCATCCTCGGTACCACCCCTTCTGCATGGGACAGCACCTGGTGGCCGACCGCCCTCGGAAGCCCACCTACCCCCTCAGACCACGCCAAGAACCTTGGCATCGTACTCGACTCATCACTCTCCATGAACCGACAGGTCAACACCGTCACCTCCAGCTGCTTCAACACCCTCCGCATCCTCTGCAAGACCTTCAAGTGGATCCCCCCTGAGTCAAGGAAAACAGTCACCCACGCACTCATCACCAGCAGACTGGACTATGGAAACGCACTGTATGCCGGCATCAACAAGTCCCTACTCCGCAAACTCCAGACAGTACAGAACACCGCCGCCAGACTCGTCCTCGGCATCCCCCGACACGAATACATCAGCCAGCACCTACGAAGTCTCCACTGGCTTCCCATGGAGAAAAGAGTCACTTTCAAAATCCTCACTCACGCCTACAAATGCCTACACAACAACGGACCCAAATACCTCAACGACAGAATCAACTTCCACGTACCCAAAAGAAACCTCCGATCTTCCAACCTCGCACTGGCCGAAACCCCGCGCATCCACAGAGCCAGAGCAGGCGGAAGATCCTTCTCTCAAATTGCAGCCAAGACCTGGAACGAGCTACCGGCAGACATCAGACGCGCCCCCTCCCTGAACACCTTCAGGAAGACCCTCAAGACCTGGCTCTTCGGCTAAACAGATCTGCAGACCCCCCCCCCTCAGCGCCTTGAGACCCTCACGGGTGAGTAGCGCGCTTACAATTCCCTGATTGATTGATTGATTGAGAAAGAGGCAAGAGGGGTGCAGAAAGAAGCAAGAGAGGTGCAGAAAGAAACAAAAGAAGTGCAGAAAGAAGGAACAGAGGTGCAGAAAGAGGCAGAAGGGGTGCAGAAAGAGGGAAGAGGGGTGCAGAAAGAGGCAACAGAGGTGCAGAAAGAGGCAAGTGAGGTGCAGAAAGAGGCACAAGGGGTGCAGAAAGAAGCAAGAAAGGTACAGAAAGACGCAAGATAAGTGCAGAAAGAAGCAACAGAGATGCAGAAAGAGAGAAGCGGGGTGGAGAAAGAGGCAAGAAAAGTACAGAAAGAAGCAACAGACATGCAAAAATGGGGAAGAGATGTGGAGAAAGAGGCAAGAGGGGTGCAGAAAGAAACAAGAGAAGTGCAGAAAGAAGGAACAGAGGTGCAGAAAGAGGTAGGAGGGGTGCAGAAAGAGGGAAGAGAGGTGCAGAAAGAGGCAAGAGGGGTACACAAAGAAGCAAGTGAAATGCAGAAAGAGGCAACAGGTGCAGAAAGAGGCAAAAGAGGTGCAGAAAGTAGAAGAGATGTGCATAAAGAGGCAGGAGAAGTGCAGAAAAAGAAAGAAAGGTGCAGAAAGAACCAACAGAAATGCAGAAAGAGGCAAGAGAGGCGCAGAAAGAAGCAAGAGTGGCTTGCACACCATTAGTAGCAATTTAACACCCACATTTAGCAATAAGTTACAGGTGACCATTCTAGGTTTACAAAGGACCTTCCACCACGCTGTAACACTTGTCGCTGCATTTTTGGTAACGTTTGAGACGTTTGAGTTAGAAACAAGGCTTTTTTTGTTCAAATCTGCAGATTTGGCAGCAGATGATGGATTATGTGGCTAATGTGGAAAATGTATAACTGTGTGAAAGTTGGTGCAGCCAAACAGTCGCATATTTCCAGTGGCCCTGCTCATACCTCTGACTAGGTCCACAAGAGCTCCTCAGTGATTCCTTCTTTTTTTGTCTCATTGAGTTCATAGTTTAGCTTCTATGGAAACGAGGAAGAATAAACCTGAGGTTACCACTCCACAACACAGATTACCATACCACATAATTGCTCTCCATAACACTTAATCCCACTCTACATAATTCCTATACAGTAAATACCACATACTTTCTATCTACATAATTTCACTGCACAACATACCACATAATTCCACTACACACAACATACATCCACTCGACTCCAAAAACATTGGTAAAAACTTTTATATCTACAACGCCAATAGCTCTAACTCTCGCAAATGCGAGACCTATTAAATTATAAATGCTTCTTTAACTGGTAGTCACGTTTGCAGAGTGGTGGAGAAAGGGGGCTGGGCCTCCAACCAGCGCTCAGGAATTCTGCTGCATAAGACTTACAGAAGGTACCAGGAGGGCTTCTTGGCCCCCAAAGTCCCTCAGGAGTAAAGTGGACTTCATCCCCCAACCAGTACTTTGCCAGGAGGCACGTTTGCAGAGTGGTGGAGAAAGGGGGTGTGTGGCCTCCGAAGACCTCTTAGCAATCCCACTGTGTGGGACTTAGTGGAGGTAACAGGAGGGGTAGTTGGCCCCCAAGGACAACCTTGGGGGCCAACTACCCCACCTATTACCTCCAGTAAGTCCCACACAGCAGCATTGCTAAGTTCTCATAGCAGGCACACCCCCTTTCCCCACCACTCTGAAAACGTGCTCCCTGGTGCGCTCTTGAATGGGGATTAAAGTCCACTTCGCTGCTGGGGGCACTTAGGGGCCAAATAGCCTACCTGATACCTCCAGTATGCCCCAGATAGTGGGATTGCTGATAGGTGGACACAGGCCACACCCCCTTTGTCCACCACTCTGCAAACACGCCTCCTGGTGTGCTTTTGGTTGGGGGATGAAGTCCCCTTGCCTACTGAGGGTCCCTGGGGGCCAACTAGCCCACCAGGTACCTCCAGTAAGCCCCACACAGCTGGATTGCTTAGAGTGGTCCGAGGCCACAGCGCCATTTTACACCACTCTGCAAACGCGCCCCCCGCCCAAAATAATTTAAAGCCCCGGGAAGGTGGTGGTCCCCGGGGCTTGTTGGGGCCCGTGAGGCCCCCGCCCTAAAATGTAAATGCCCTGGGGATGTGGCGGTCCCCAAGGCAGCATGGGGGGGCAGGAGCTCCCCATGCATTTTTTTAAAAAAGCCCCAGGGAGGTGATGGTACCCGGTGCTGCGGGTGGGCTAAGTGCCCCCCGCATATGGTTAACTAAGCCTCGGGGAGGTGTCGGTCCCCAGGGCTGCGGGGGCCCCTGCGGGCTCCCGCAACATAATGAGGTATTGCCCCCGGGACCTGGCCACCCAGGAGCTTTTAGAAAACGAAGCGCGGGAGCCTGCGCTTCGTCTTTTTAAATTTTTTCGTCCGGGTTCACACACCCAGCTTGAATTCGGCCGATTTTTTTTTTTTTTTAAATGCTTTTATTGGCCCTGGGGGTCCTTGTGGGACCCCCTGAGCAGGCCTAAGGGGTCAGGTTGTTTCTACCCTGCCCCCCTTTTTTTGTTTTTTATCGTTTTTTTAACTGATTTCTTGTGACTCGCTTTTACAGAGTCACAAGATGGCTGCCAACACTTCCTCGTTTGGAGTGTTGACAGTCAATCAGATTGAAGCTCATGCTCGGGAGGGTTCGCGAATCCTTCTCAGTGCTCAGATATCGATATTTTTATTTTTTGAAATTTCTCAGCAACTACTGAACGGATTTACACCATTTAAAAAAAGCACGCTTTCCGGACTAAGATCTACTTTTTTGCCAAATTTGGTGTAATTCCGTTAAGCAGTTCGAGCTGTAGCTTTGTCTAAAGTTCCTATGGAAATTAACATGGGGAAAACGCTTTTTGGAACCCCCTTTTTTCTCGGCCCCTGCTCAACAAATCACCCCGAAACTTTCAAGACAGGAGCTGACCTGAGTGAACCATTAGTTTGGAAAATTGCGAGAATATTCGTCAAACGGCGCCAAAGATATTGGCGCAGAAAACACTTTTTTAATAGAAACAAGGTCCTAACTATAACTACCTACTGGCGACCGGCACTTGAATACTGACACGCCTCTTGGTCTGGTGCACCACAGCTTGCTGGCAACTTTGGAGAGAGTGTATGCAGCTACACACCGCGGCGCCCCCCCGGCAGTGACGTCCACGATGTTGCAAAGGGGAGAGAGCAGCAGATTCTCTGCTGAACAGGTCGCTGTCTCAGTGAGGCAAATCTCCATCGAACCTGCCGCAGCGGTGAGAATGCAGTCTGTCAGCTGACAAAGTCAGGGCATCATCGTGTGCATGAGATATAGTTACTAAACTATGCTCGCTGACTTGAACTGTTTTTTACTTGCATGTGGCAGGGCATGGATCACATTTTGTTGCATTTTTGGGGATATTGGAATGATGCGAGTCGGAGGGGACAGTATTTACAGCTGGCGGCGATGGAGTATCAACTTGAAGCTGCGGTCCGCTCTCTATGACCACATAGTATCCTCCAATGGGAGCCAACATGAGAGTATTTCAAATCCCGGATGGCGATCTCTGTTTCACGAAGCTGGCATTGAGGAGGGCATTCAGCCGAAACGCATCTGCCAGGTGTTATAGGAATGGCAACTTTTTAAGAATGCATGATGTGTCAAGATGGTGAAATAAACCTTACCGGAAGCGAACCTGAGCTGTGTCAGACCCATTTTTACCTTGGAGTGGGAGTTGCTGTTTGTTCAGGCGGTCGGCGCTTGAATACTGACACGCCTCTCGGTCTGATGCACTGCGGCTTGCCGGCAACCTTGGAGAGAGTGTATGCAGCTACGCGCCCCCCTGGCAGTGACATCCACAATGTTGCAAAGGGGAGAGAGCAGCAGATTCTCTGCTGAACAGGTCGCTGTCTGAGTGAGGCAAATCACCATCGAACCTGCTGCAGCGGTGAGAATGCAGTCTGACAGCTGACAAAGTCAGGGCATCATCGTGTGCATGAGATATAGTTACTAAACTATGCTCGCTGATTTGGACTGTTTTTTACTCACATGTGGCAGGACATGGATCACATCCTGCTGCATTTTCGGGGATATTGGAATGATGAGAGTCGGAGGGGACAGTATTTACAGCTGGCGGCGATGGAGTACCAACTTGAACCTGCGGTCCTCTCTCTATGACCACATAGTATCCTCCAATGGGAGCCAACGTGAGAGTATTTCAAATCCCTGATGGAGCTTTCTCTGTTTCACAAAGCTGGCATTGAGGAAGGCATTCAGCCGAAACGTGTCTGCCAGGTGTTATAGGAATGGCAACTTTTTAAGAATGCATGATGTGCCAAGATGGTGAAATAAACCTTACCGGAAGCGAACCTGAGCTGTGTCAGACCCGTTTTTACCTTGGAGCGGGAGTGGGAGTTGATATATATAGATATATATATGTATATGTATGTATGTATGTATGTATGTATGTATGTATATTATTATTTTTATTATTAGGAAGTTTTATATAGCGCTAGCCAGACCCGAAGGTATCAGAGCGCTTTACAACACTTTGTAAACAGAAAAACAACATAGTTATAACAGAAGTGAACACGAAGCCTCAGGATGCAGTGGAGGACTTTGCGCGTTGTATAGCGATAGAGGAAAAGTTACAATAGTCACGTAATAGTGAGCATCAAAGTTCAAGCCACGAATCCTTCCGATCTAGGAGGAAAGTGGGGATGAGTCGAGCTAGGTATGAGGTAGAAGACTTGGATTTGAAGTGTCGGAGTGACGTAGTGTGCACGCTTGTGAGTTTTTATTGCAACTTATCCCTTTTGAGAGGTACGATTGAGGTATAGGTCTTTAAGTTGACTCTTGAATTTTAGGAAGGAGGGGATGGTCCTGATATGGACTGGGATGGAGTTCGATATTTTGGGCGCAGTTTCCAGAGAAGGATCGGGCTGCAGTTTTTTGTTTGCGGGTTTTAGGGGGATGAGGAGTAGAGTGTTGGAGCTTCTGAGGCTCCTTGTCTGACCGGCCTTAGTGAGTTTGGAGGCCAGGTAGGCGGGTTTCCCTGTGTGGAGGGCTTTGTGCGTGAGGCAGGCAGTTCTGAAACCAGCTCGCAGTTCAACTGGGAGCCATTTTAACTCTCTGAGTGCGGGCGAGATATGGTCATATTTTTTTACTCCAGTGACTATTCTTGCAGCTGCATTGAGAGTTGAACGGAGGGGAGCTAGGTGTGATTTAGCTGTGCCTGTGAGGGTAGCATTCCCGTAGTCTAATCTGGAAAGTACCAAGGATTGAGTCGCTTGTTTGAGGTCACTGGTCGGGATGAAGGGTTTTATCTTGTTAAGTAGTTTCAGGTTGAGGAAAGCGCTCTTTGCGGTGTTCTGGATGTGTTTGTCCATGCTTAGTTTGGGGTCCAGGGTGATTCCCAGCGATTTGACTGAGTCGGCCCGGGATAGATTGTTGTTGAGAGCGTCAATTGCTTTTAGCCATTCTGCGACTTGGGGGTTCTCCGTTTTGTTGGAGATGAGGAGGATTTCCGTTTTTTCTTGATTCAATTTCAGGTGGTTTAGAGAGAGCCAGTGTTGGACTTCTCTAAGAGTGTCATTGAGTCTCTGGATGTCTTCGATGGAGGAGGTTTCGAGATAAATCTGGGTGTCGTCGGCATAAAGGTGGAAGGGAATGTTGGATCTCTTGAGTATAGTGGTGAGGGGTTCCATGTATATATTGAACAGTTGTGGGGAGAGGACTGATCCTTGGGGGACGCCTACTGACAGGGTGTAGGTCCGACGAGAGGTTTTTGATTTTGACTCTTTGAGAGCGATTTTGGAGAAAGGAGCCGAACCAGCGTAAGACCACCTCTTCAGCCCCTAGCCTTTCTTGGAGTACCTTAGTGAGTAGTTCATGGTCCACCGTATCGAAGGCTGCTGATAGGTCTAGAAGGATGAGTAGGGAGCATTGGTCAGAATAGAGGGATTTGTATAAATCGTCTATGATATTAAGGATCGCTGTCTCTGTGCTGCACCCTTTTCTGAAACCCGATTGGTGGGGGTCCAGGAGGTCCGATGTTGTCCATGTGTTGAGTCAGTTGGAGGAGGACGCATTTTTCCAAAATTTTGACCAGGAGAGGGAGATTGGAGACGGGTCTGTAGCTGTTCATATCCTTGGTGTCCAGGCCTGGTTTTTTTAGTAGCGGAGTGACCTGGCTGACTTTGAGGCAATCCGGAATGACTCCAGAGCTCAGGGAGCTGTTTATGATCCTGGTCCAGAGCGGTGCTAGGGAGAATTTTAGATTCTTGGCCAGTTGGGCAGGAATAGGGTCCAAGGCGTGTGTGGAGGGTTTCGAGGTGGAGATCAGTTTGACTATCTCTCTTCCGATACGGGATTGAATGATTTCCACTGATTAGGGGAGATTGGCTGTGTTGCCCTCTGCACTTGAGGCCGGGCTCCTATGGACGAGGTTAAGGTTGGAGACCAAGGAGAGCTCAATCTTGGAGATTTTATCATTGAAGAAATTGGCAAAGTTCTCGCAGAGGGCATCAGGAGGCCTCAGTTGCGGATACAGGGGGCTTGGAGGTTTGTTGCCTGATGAGGGTGAAAAGCTCTTTGGGTCTGTTTGTAGCGTTGCCAAGGGCATTGCGAAAGAAGGAAGTTTTTTCGCGATTGATGTGGATTTTGTAATTCTTGCGTTTTGCTTTAAGTTGGTCCCGGAGGATTGGGGATGGATTGTTCTGCCAGAGTCTTTCAGCTGCTCTGAGTTGTCTCCTTTCGGCGTTTATGTCCGTGTTAAACCAGGATCTGGAGGGAATGGCCCTGGCTCTTTTTCGTTTTAAGGGGGCTAGTTGGTCCAGGATGTTGGTCATAGTGGAGTTGTAGTGGGAGGTGAGATCTGTGGTGGATAGGTCGCCGGAGGCAGTGGGGAGGAGAGAGCATATCTTTTCTTCCAGAACGTCCATGGGGATTTGTTTTAGATTTCTTGCCCAGTGGTGATGTTCCTGATTGTATATATATGTATGTATGTATGTATATGTATGTATGTATGTATATATATATGTATGTATGTATATATGTATGTTTGTATATATATATATCCACACATGTTCCAAAAAAAAGACTCCAGTCCTCCCAGGCAAGGAAAGCGGCAAAACCAGGCACCAACATCCTTGTAAGTTGTTTTATTTAATTATATTCACCATCAGTGCAGACAAACGAAACAGTTACAATGTGCAGACAATACTTTTAAATGGAAACACCCTCTAAAACCACCATCTTTAAAAACACTGGGGGATATTCTCAAGAACGTGCAATAAACATCGCCAAAATAGGTTAACGCAAGTTTTCATATCGCCGTCTATCGCAGGAAAATAACTCTGCGTTAACGTCGTATTTTCAACACGGCGGTAACATGCGATAGTCTCCCGATAGCGCGTCAAATGTCCGCGATAACATTACCAGGACGGCAATGAAAATCCAAACCCGAACGCGAAAAAAGTTGCGATGGGCCCAATTGCGATAAGACAATCAGCGAAAAGCAGGGCCAGGCCTGCAAATCACACACGTCAGGTGGGAAAAATCACTACAAAAGCAGGAACAACAAACACAAACAAAAACTAAACTACAGCGAAGCACAATGGAGGCAGCCGGAGCAGGTACAGAGGACGGCCAGAACCCCACAAGCCCCCCGGAGGATCAGCCTGGGACCTCGGGGACAGGGAAGGGCAAGGAGAAGAAGAAGAGGAAGACGCGGTTCAGTCCGCAGGAAAACATGATCCTGATCACGGAGGTGATAGAACACCATCAACAACTGTTCGTCACCTCCACTGTGTCATTGGCAACAAAAAATGCAACATGGCAGTCCATCCTGGACAAGGTGAATGCAGTCGGAGTGCTGAGGAGGACAATGGAAGAGCTCAAGAGGCACTGGAATGATGTGAAGGGCAAGACCAAGCAGAAACTCGCCAACAACCAGAAGGCAGCAGTGCAGACTGGAGGTGGGAGTCCAGCGCCACAGGAAGAGCTGGATGAGATGGAGGAAATGGTGTCCACAGTCATCAGTGGGGAGACGGTGGCAGGAGTGGGGGGACCGGACACTGCTCAACATGACCTGACACAACAGCAACAGGGTGAGTAACGACCAGGGACTGGGGGGACGGGGGAGACGGGCACAATGGCACACATTCACAATTAAGTACAGCACAGTGCACACCCACAATGACTCTGGATCATGTCCCTGATCCCCTTGGCACCCTGCAGCACACCTAGAAATAGCAAGTAGGCCCCCGTCGACTATGTGCCCAGAGGGGTCCCTTCCCACACATCACCAATCTCACAACCAACCCATGCACATGTGCCAAACCTAGCAAAGCGGCGTGTCTGTGAGCCACACTGATAATGCAAGTGACACTGCATGACGATTAGCATGGCTGCAGTCCGATCATCATGACATGGTGCACGCCACCACACTGAGGTGGCTGGAGTGTGGACCACATCCGTAAAGGAGCAGGTCACACTCTGACACATCCACCTGCACAAACAACCCCTGACGTCAACAACACATCTGCGGACAAACCATGCCCCAGAGTCCCAACTCCCACCAAGACCCAAATTCACCCAAGTCTGCAACATCTCAGTACTGTATGGGCACAGAAGTCAAAGGCACTCTGCCTGAAAGGGACAAGGGGCAGCAAAATCAGAGCTGCAGGGGCGACTCTCCCAAAATGCAGCACACACACATGACATTCAGAGCACATCAGCATCGACAACAATGTGGTACGAACTGCAACACGTTTACAACAGGACAGAGGACACAACAGGTGCCGCCTGTGTGTAGAAACTGGCCAAGCACATTTGGCATAGCAGGGAAATGTGAGATGTCAATGTACAAGTACAAACACATATCCGTGATGTTGACGAAATGCCCACTGTCCCGCATCAAATAGGCAGCTCCTCCTAAACAGTCACAATGTACATTGTCATGCAGTCTGCATGTGAACTTGTACAATGCATCAACATACATGTGAACACAATGTAACACTGAATCTCCCCTTCACATTGCAGAGGGAGCATCAACACCTCCTGCAGAGCAGCCCCAACAACTCTTCACTTATGACGATGAGGACATCCCCAACAAAAACACCGAAGCCCTCCAAATTCTCATTGACAGCTTTGGCACCCCACCTCCAGGAGCAGGGCAGCCCAGCTGCATCGAGGAGACCCCACCCCCTGCACAGACCACACAGCAGGAAGCACCTACCACCCCGGCTGTCTCCCAGGACCCCCACGAGCAACACATGGCCTTCCAACGCCGTGTGTTAGAGGTCCAGGAGAAGATGGCTGATCAGGTGCGGGTGGGGTTCGACCTCATGGCAGCCAAACTTGATGCCATATATGGGTGTCTGATTCCCATCAGGGACACTTACAGTCCCTAACGGACACCCACAGTCCGCTCCATGCTCTCCAACGATCCATGGCTGACATCGCTGGAGTCATGATACTGAGACAAGAACAACTGTCCAGTCAGAGTGGCTCCAGCGATGTCAGCCGGGAGTTGGGACAGATGCGGGGGCTCATGGGGAACATGGAGCGGATGACGGCGGAAAGAATGGCTGCCACGGCTGCACACCAGCGAGTTGTGGCTGGGACCTTTCATGCCCTGCAGCACATCGTCATGGCATTGCTGCCTCAAGGCCTTGCGCAGATGAATGCTGCTGCTGCTTCTACATCCACATCTCCGCCCCCTGATGTGTCAGTGCCTCACAGTGCGGCAGGCAATCCACCTCCGGCCCCCGATGTGTCAGTGGCACACAGTGCGGCAGGCAATCCACCACCACCCACGTGTGAGGCACATGTGACATCAGAGGACGAAGATGCGGTTGAATCAACCTTACTGGTAAGGAGGAGGCAGTAGCATTCATCTCCGCCATATGGCCTATTTCTGCTTGGTTCTGCCCTTTGCATCATCACCTTCCACTGTCCCCGATACACTCTACGACACTCACCTTGGACCTCGACATGGACTGCCATTTTCTGTTTGGTTACCAATGACACAGCAATCAGACTGCGGACTGAACTCTTCCTCTTCCGATGTACTTGTCATTCCCTGAAGGACTCTGGCTGGCCCTACACGGGCCAATAATGGGAAGTGGGGTTTGCATGGCCCTATACTACTCCAGTTGCAACACTCCACTGGATGTGAATTAAACATTCAGAATCGCACAGATATTTCATGTCTTTGATCATTCAAGTATGAGAGTATGGATGAATGTAGGGTCAGTGATTCCCCCTTACGTCCATGTTGCTCATGTCGTGGGGCTTGAGTCACAGGGTACAACATTGCCGATTGCGGTCTGGGTGGCGTAGACACTACAACAGAGACACAAGCATCAGTTACTTCCTTGTCCAGCCCAGAACTGAAGCACGCCCAGAGCCCCGGGCTCATTGTTCCCACCCCTACGCTGGCCTGCCATACGCCAGGCTAGTCCATTCCACTTACGCTCAGAGGGGGGGGGACAAAGCTACATGTCCCAGGTCTTCCCTGTAGTGATCTGCTGATCACTGGTCTAGTTGTCAGCATGCCACAGCCACTCCCTGAGGGCTGGTTAACACCCACACCACACCCATCCAGCACAGGCGTCACAGGACATGTGACCCTGCCAATAAAAGGGGCCTAGCACATCACATTCCCCACTGCCGGAGATGACATGATGGCGTCCGCACCACGAGACCCAATCATAAAGGGTCCATGACTTGTGGCGCACTGGGTTAGTGGCACCCGATGCACTGCGGCCGGCATGGGCCTACCGCCACGTGACGATGACTTGCGGTGCACTGAGTTGGTGGCACCCGATGCACTGCGGCCGGCAAGGGCCTACCACCACATGACGATGACTTGCAGTGCACTGAGTTGGTGGCACCCGATGCACTGCGGCCGGCACGGGCCTACCGCCACGTGATGATGACTTGCGGTGCACTGAGTTGGTGGCACCCGATGCACTGCGGCCGGCATGGGCCTACCGCCACGTGACGATGACTTGCGTTGCACAGGGTTAGTGGCACCTGAAGAGCTGAGCAGGTGTGCAGCCTGCGATGATGCGTTGGTCTCGATGGGGCGTCCAGGGAATCAAGACTCAAATTGAACAGTGTGCCCTGCTGGACCGTAGTGTACACGCAGGCAGCAGTCAGCACACACATGACTCCATGCTGCGGTGCCGCAGGGTGCGCTGGGGGCCTGTGGCGTGGAAACCAGCGACCGGCCGAGGAGGTTGCACCGGCACGTGGAGGGCCCTCTTGGAGACACGCCGGTGGCGGCAGGTGAGCATTGAGGCCTGGGTGCGCAGGGGCGGCCAGTCATCGCTGGGAGGCGGACCGGTCTGGGGACCAGGGCTGGGGTGCAGCAGGCGCACAGGATCACGCAGGCACCACCGGTCACGACGGCGGACTCGTGGCTGGGTGGGGGGCGCCGCCCTTGCTGACACGACCCTGCATGCGATGATCATGATGTGCGCTGGTTGGTTTGGGACGTAGCTACCTCGTCTCCAGTGTGAATGTGCCTGTTGAAGGTGGTCGGCCACATGTGTGTAGGCCTATGGACAGGTTGTGGCGGAGACTGAGACACACGCAGTAGTCACTTTGGTGGTGGATTTGTGACGTGTGCATTCCCACAGTTGTGAGTTGGGGGATTGTGGAGTTGAGGTGTGTGGTGTGTTCAGTTGGTACTTGCCGATGGGCAGTGCATTTCCATGGGGGCCATCCTCAAAGCGCTGGTTGGTGGTGGACTTGCGGACACGTGGGAATCATGCACACTGCCTGGGGAGTTTGCGACGACATTAGTGGACAGGCCACCGTGGCCTACTTTTGTATGCACAGTGATGGCATGCGTGTGGTTGCTGTTGCGGTGATTGTGTGCAGTGTCGGCAGGGGGCACAAGTTATACACGTGTGCTGTAAATTGCCCCCAACACGTGCGTGACGCCAGCTGTGGCGTAGTTCCCTTGCGTGGTCTCAAGATGCTCCTGTGCAGTGTGGGGGGAGTGAGGGGCAGGGGTATCGAGCTGACACACACCGTGATGCTTTCAGGTATGATGAGTCCTGCATGATGTGACCGTAACAGCAGTTTGTGTGGTCGTTACCTTCCTCTTCATTCCTACGACGGTTACGGCCACACAAACTTCTGTTACGTTCTTCTCATGCATGGTTTGTCATGCCTGTGAGCATTCCGGTTTGTCCAAGTGCAGTACACTGTACCAGATTAGGCATGTGACTATACGGAAGTTTGACCATTGTCACCATTTCTCCCAAAGGTTTCTGAAGACACGTTGCCCTGTTGAAGTTCCCCGTTGGGAATGGAACGCGTTGGCTGAGCTTTTCGTTTTGTTTGTTTGTGTATTTGTAATAAAGTTCTGTTTTTACACTACTGTTGACTACTGGACTTCATGACCTGGCGCACCCACATTTCGGTTACTACGATCTTGGGTCTGGGGCACGGAGGCGTCTAGCACGGCTGGCATTGGGGTTGGTTGCGCAGGTGCACTACGAATTGGAACTATTGTGTGGTGCGGATACAGGGGCCCGCCGTTGCTTTTGTGGACATGCATCCATGACATATGTGAGGGAGTTTGATGGGGCTGGCTGTGAGACTCCTCTGACTCTGGCAGTTGTTGGTTGGAAGGTACCAGGGGCCCACAGGTGCAGCACAGCCAGCAGCTTTGTCTGCGGGGGGATGTAGGTTGTCCGCTGTCTTGGTACCGTCAGCCTGTGGGCAATGTGGGTCAGGATGCGGTGGATGGTTGTCCTTTTGAGCCTGTGTTGGCCAATGGCTTCCTCTGGCGTTGAGTCTCTGGGGCTGGTGCATTTTAGGGTCATCCGCTGTCCTGCACTGCCTAGGTGGTAATCTGGGGGAGGTGGTCCGGGGGGGGCCTGGGAGTGGTGGCGGTGGGTGTTGTGGCCCTCTTGGTTCTCCGAGCTGCATGATCATTGGCTCCATGGCATCTGTTGGTCTTCAGATGTGGCTCTGGGCTGGGCTCCCTTTCATACTGCAGGTAGTTGTCCTGCTTAACACCAGCAAAAGGCAGGTGTTAAATCCCTGCTGCTAATGCGCCTTATCGCCTGTTCTTGGTTCGTATCGCAGATCTGGCTGGTCGTTGAGAATATCGCGAAGTGGTGTTTTCGTGTGTTTTTGCACGGGATCGCCTACTCTGCATATCATTAACGTTAGTTGTCGCACTCATCCGTGGCGATGTTTTTTGCGGCAGCTATCGCTGGTAAACTGGCGATGTCGGCAGTTTGCACCAGCTTGAGAATAGGGCGATAAATCTATCGCCACTTTTGCGGCGCTAAAGTACCGATAAATTGGCAATAAGTCCTTGAGAATATGCCCCATTGTTACACAAACAAATTCTACATAAAAAATATATATATTAACTGAGAAAACCAAAGGTCAGAGGGACGTTATAGTTAGGTTCAGATTATACACAGACAAAACCATAGAAAGTCAGCAGTTATAGTTACTTGAGCTAACTATAACTTACGGCCCTGCAATACACTGTTTATAACCTCACATACTACTTCACTCATGACATGGTCAGTGGCATGACTGATGACATCACTGATGACATCTCAAATGACATCACTGATGATATCATCCAGTGAATGTGAGTGTTTTCTAAACGTTTATGAGTGTTAAACATATATTTAAAGGTAGTACAAAAGCTAAATTAGTATATTTTGTGTAGTACTAATGAGTGACTATTTCCAACATGCATTATGTGAGTAACTGTGTGTATCTGTGTGTGAGTGGGTGCATGAGTGGCTGCATGAGTGTATGAGTGGGTGTGTGAGTGGCTGTATGGAGTGAATAAGTGGGTGTGTGAGTAGCTGTATGGGTAAGCGAGTGGCTTTGTGAGTGGCTGTATTGGTGAGTAAGTGGGTGGGTATGTCAGTGGCTGTATTAGTGAGTGAGTGGGTGTGTGAGTAGTTGTATGGGTGAGTGAATGGATGGATTAATGGTGTGTGAGTAGCTGTATAGGTGACTCAAGGTATGTGTGAATGGCTCTATGAGTGAGTGAGTGGACAGGTGAGTGCTTGTATCTATGTATGAATGGGTATGTAAGTGGTTGTGTGGCTGTGTGAGTGGTTTTCTGAGTGGTGGTATGGGTGAATAAGTGGCTCTGTTGAGAGGCTGTATGGCTGAGTATATGGGTTTTCGAGTAGCTGTATGGATGAGTGAGTAGCTGTGTGGGTGACTGTATATGTGACTGAGTGGCTGTTTGAGTAGGTGTATGGATGAGTGAGTGGCTGTATGGGTGAGTGAGGGGGTGTGTGAGCAGCTCTATGGATGAGTGAGTAGCTGTGTGAGTGGTTGTATGGGTGTGCGAGTTGGTTTATGAGTAGAAGTGTGGGTGTATGTGTGGGTGTATGGGTGGTTCTGTGGATGAAATCATCAGTGATATCATTTGAGATGTCATCAGTGATGTTATCAGCGATGTCACTGAGCATGTCATGAGTGATGTAATATGTGAGGTCATAAGCAGTGAGGGTGCAAGTTATAGTAAGCTCAGGTAACTATAACTTCTGAATTTCTATGGTTTTGTGCATGTACAATCTGAGCCTAACTATAACGTCCCTGTAATCTTTGTTTTTTCAGTGAATTAGTAAAGTTTTTTTTAAATTCTATTTCCTAACTTTAATGTCCCTGTAATGTTTGGTAATTTTAGTTAATTTCCAAGGTTTTTTAATGTTATTTCCTAACTATAATGTCCCTGTAAACTTTATTTTTGTGAATTTCTAAGGTTTTTTAAATTATATTTTTGTAACTGTAACCTGCAACCTGAGAGCATGAGTGTGTGTGTGGCTGTATGTGTGGTTGAACAGCTGTGAGTGGCTCTATGAGTGGGTTTGCAAGTGTCTGAGTGGGTCTGTGAGTAGGTGTGTGAGTGTCTGAGTGGGTCTGTTAGTGGGTGTGAATGTGTCTGAGTGGGTCTGTGAGTGGGTATAAGGGTGTCTGAGTGGGTCTCCAAGTACGTGTGTGAGTACCTGCATAGGTATATGAGTGTCTCTATGTGTGCCTGCATAGATCTGTAAGTGGATGTGTGAGTGGATGAATGGGTCAGACAGTGGGTCTGTGAGTGTCTGTGTGGGTCCCTGAGTGGGTGTCTGAGTGGGTCTGTGAGTGGGTGTGTGACTGCCTGTGTGGGTGTCTGAGTGGGTGTGAAAGTGCCAGCATAGATCTGTGAGTGGGTGTGTGAGTAGCTGCATGAGTGAATAAGTGGAGGAGTGAGTAGCTGTATAAAGTGAATAAGTGGGTGTGTGAGTAGCTGTATGGGTAACTCTGTGGCTTTGTGAGTGGCTGTATTGGTGAGTGAGTGGGTAGGTATGTGAGTGGCTGTATTGGTGAGTGAGTGGATGTGTGAGTAGCTGTATGGGTGAGTGAATGGCTGGGTTAGTGGCTGTATGGGTGGCTGAGTGGGTGGGTGAGTAGCTGTATGGGTGACAGAAGGTCTGTGTGAGTGGCTGTATGAGTGAGTGAATGGACAAGTGAGTGCTTCTATGTATATGTGAATGGTATGTTAGTGGTTGTGCGGCTATCTGAGTGGTGGTATGGGTGAATGAGTGGCTCTGTTGAGAAGGTGTATGGCTGAGTAAGTGGGTTTTCAAGTAGCTGTATGGATGAGTGAGTGGCTGTGTGTGTGACGGTATGGGTGACTGAGTGGCTGTGTGAGTAGGTGTATGGCTAAGTGAGTGGCTGTATGGGTATGTGAGGGGGCGTGTGAGCAGCTCTATGGATGAGTGAGTAGCTGTGTGAGTGGTTGTATGGGTGTGTGAGTAGGTTTATGAGTGGGAGTGTGCGTGTCTGAGTGGGTGTACGCGTGGTTCTGTGTATGATGTCCTCAGTGATGTCATCAGTGATGTCATTTGAGATGTCATCAGTGATGTTATCAGCGATGTCACTAAGCATGTCATGAGTGATTTTAATATGTGAGGTCATAAGCAGTGAGGGCGGAAGTTATAGTAAGCTCAGGTAACTATAACCACTGAATTTCAATGGTTTTGTGCGTGTACAATCTGAGCCTAACTATAAAACCCCTGTAATCTTTGTTTTTTCAGTGAATTTTTAAAGTTTTTTAATTCTATTTCCTAACTTTAATGTCCCTGTAGCCTTTGGTTATTTTAATGGTTTTCAAAGGTTTTTTAATGTTATTTCCTTACTAGAATGTCTCTGTAACCTTTATTTTTGTGAATTTCTAAGGTGTTTTAAGTTATATTTTTGTGACTGTAACCTGCAACCTGAGAGAATGAGTGTGTGTGTGTGGCTGTATGTGTCATTGAACAGGTGTGAGTGGCTATGTGAGTGGGTTTGTAATTGTCTGAGTGGGTCTCTTAGTGGGTGGGAATGTGTCTGAGTGGATCTGTGAGTGGGTATAAGGGTGTCTGAGTAAGTCTCCAAGTATGTGTCTGAGTACCTGCATGGGAATATGAGTGTCTCTATAAGTGCCTGCATAGGTCTGTGAGTGGGTGTCTGAGTGGCTGTGTGGGTCTGGGTGTGTGACTGCCTGTGTGGGTCTGTGAGTGGGTGTGAGTGTGCCTCTGTGGGTCTGTAAGAGAATGTGTAAGTGGATGCATGGGCCTGTGACTGGGTGTGTGAGTACCTGCATAGGTGTGTGTCTGGCTCTGTAAGTACCTGTGTGGGTCTGTGAGTTGGTCTTTCAGTGCCTGCATAGATTTCTGAGTAGGTGTGTAAGTGTCTGCATGGCTCTGTCAGTGGGTCTGTGAATGCCTGTGTGGTTCTGTCAGTGGGTATCAGCGTGCATGTGTGGATCTATCTGTAAGTGTGTGAGTTGTTGTATGGGTCTGTAAGTGGGTGTGTCAGTGCCTAAGTGGGTATGTGAGTAGCTCAATGAGTACCTGTATAGGTCTGTAAATGGGTGTGTGATTACCTGTTTGGGTCTGTGACTGGGTCTTTGAGTGTCTTTGTTGGTCTGTGAATGGGTCAGTCAGTGCCTGCATGGGTCTATGAGTGGCTGTGTGGGTCCGTGAGTGTGTCTGTGAGTAGGTGTATGATTTCCTATGTGGGTCTGTCAATGGGTGTATGAATCCCAGAGTGGGTCTGTGAATGGGTGTGTGAGTGTCTGTGTGGGTCTGTGAGTGCCTGTGTGGATCTGTGATTGGGGTGTGGGTATCTGTGAGTGAGTATGTGAGTGCCTCTGTGATATGTGAGTGGGTGTGTAAGTGCCCTGTGGATCTGTGAGCGTGTGTGTCTGTGAGAGGGTCTGTGAGTATGTGAGTGGGTCTATGAGTGGGTGTGTGAGTTCCTATGTGAGTCTGTCACTGGGTGTGTAAATGCCTGAGTGGGTCTGTAAATGGGTGTTTGAGTGTCTCTGTGGGTCGGTGACTGGGTGAGTGAGTGCCTGTGTGGGTCTGCGATTGTCTACATGGGTATGTGAGTGGGTCTCTGAGTACCTTCACGGGTCTGTGATAGGTGTGTCAATGCCTGTGTAGGTCTGTGAGTGGGTACATGAGTGTCTGAGTGGGTCTGTGAGTGGGATACAAATATATATACACACACACATATATATACACACATATATACACACACATATATATATAGAAACACATATATATATGTAGAACTTGAAAGATCTTAAATATTTTGTCATTGGGTCTATTCCCGCATCACGGCGCGGTGGTAACAGAGAAAAACATCTTAGACAATTAGAGTCCCATTTTATTTTAGCCCTCGACACTAAAATGCCTAATGGACTCAACATGAGTGAAGATTTGCACAACTTCTTATAGAGACAGTTTTTTGATACATTCTTTTATCACCGATTTTATCATATATTGTGTTTTTTATTCAGTTGTGCGTAATGATCCTCATGTTTACTATTCCCCCATTTTGTGGTTGGTTATACAATATAGATAAGTTCTGTCAATACCTGTACTTATGAGTTGGTTGTTCTCCCTGGATGCTTTATGATGAGATTTGCATTAACGCTTTTGGGCCTTTTTTATGCTTATTTTGTTTACATTTTTCTTATTCAGCACTTTAATCCTTATGCACTTTGATGGTAGTTTGCACTAGCAATTTAGTTACATACTCATGGACTAATATTGTGGGGGGTTTTCTGCCAATTGCTGCTATGAATATTTGGTGCTATATTGTAGTCCGTTGTGGTTTTATTATATTTGAACATATGTATTTCAGAGTTCTTTTAGAGATTTTTACATTACTGTTGTGCATTTTAAATTGAGTTGGGTCACTGTACCTCTTAAGTAGGGATTCTCTTTGCACTTGCATTTTTGAGGATCTTGCACTTGCACTTTGTGTAATACTACTTTTAGATAATGGAGAATTTTGTATTTTCCTATCTATGCGTGTATTGATTCAGTAATTGTTTATCTCTAATTTTAGTTCTCTGATTTACATTTATGATGCCATCATTAATTAATTTTTCTTTGAGGACACTATATATGTGGCTAGTCGTATATCATTGCAATTGTATAATATTTTTTTTCCATGTTAATTTCAGTTGAAACTATGTCCTAATAGTCTCCTCCGCAGTCTTTTTACTCTGTCCATGAATCTTATGTGGTGTTGCTCTGTTTTGGGTGGAGTTTGGTTGCATTATTTAACAATGGCATTGTGGGCAGTGTGTCATGTGATCAAGACCGTGTCTCTAACGGTCGAAACGCGTCATGGCAGGCACTGGCCTGTACAACACGATGTGCCGTGATCTAAATAAAGCACTTTATTGAATTGAATACCGAAACGTCTTGTGGTCCGTACCTTGCTAGCCCTGCTGCTGTGGGCTAAGGATTGTTGTTGTACATATATATATATATATATATATATATATATATATATATATATATATATATATATATATATATATATATATATATATACATATACACACCACTCCCGCTTCCTTTCCAAGAAACAGGCCTGACACAGCTGGGATCGTGGTTTAACAGGGCTTTAATTCCGCCATAAAACACAATAATTTGGCATATCTTCAATGAGTCTTGCACCTGGGACCCGTTCGGCGATTGCCTTCTTCTTGCCAGTACTGTGCGTGACTAAAAATATTTTAAATTTTGCGGGGTTTTTCTATTCATCACGGAGGCTTCTCATTGGAGCAGCGCTGTCGTCACAGATAGAGGGACGTGGATAGTTCCAAAAGTAAGTACTTTCCCTCTATCTCTCCTCCGTAGTAACCCATTGTGTCCATCCTGCCTTTTAGAAAAACCGTGCAGTCCACATTTGTAGGCTAAGGTGAGTACCTTGCCCCAGCGTCTGATAGCGCTACGACTCCTTCGTCCATGGAGTGCTTGTTCCTCTTCCAGGCATATATATATATATATATATATATATATATATATATATATATATATATATATATATATATATATATATATATATATATATATATATATATGACCTACTGGCGGTCGCCAGTAGGTAGATATAGTTAGGACCTTGTCTCAATTCAAAAAGCGTATTTTCTTTTGCCAATATCTTTGGCGCCATTTGAGGAATCTTCGCGAAATTTTCCAAACTAATGACCAGCTCCGGTCAACTCCTGTCTTTGAAGGTTCGGGGTGAATCGACAAGCGGGGGCCGAGAAAAAAGGGGGGTCCCAAAACGCGTTTTTCCCATGTTAATTTCCATAGGAAATTTTGGAACAGGCTACAGCCCGAACTGCTGAACAGAATTACACCAAATTTGGCAAAAAGGTAGCTCTTGGTTCAGAAAAGCGCCCTTTTTTTAAAATAGTGTAAATTCGTTCAGTAGTTCCTGAGAAATTCAAAAAATAAAAATGGATATGTCTGAGCAGCGAGGAGGAGCCGCGAATCCTCCCGAACACGAGCTTCATTTTGATCGGCTGCCAACACTCCAAACCAGGAAGTGTTGGCAGCCATCTTGTGACTCAGTAACCGAGTCACAAGAAAGCAGTCAAAAAAAGATTAAAAACAAGAAAAGGGGGCAGGGTAGAAACACCGTGACCCCCTAGGCCTGCTCAGGCCCCAAAAAAGCATTAAAAAAAAAAAAATTGCCAGAATTTGCGCTAGGTGTGCGAATCCTGCCGAGAATATTTAAAAAAATGAAGTGCGTGTACCCCACTTCGTTTCTTTGTGCCCCCGGGTGGGCCAGGTCCTGGGGGCAATGGGGAAATTATATGCGGGGGCCCGCCACCTCCCGGGGCTTAGTTTATTATGCGTGGGGGCTTGAGCCCCCCTGCAGCCCCGGGGACCACCACCTCCCCGGGGCTTGAAAGAAAATGCGTGGGGGGTCTCCAACATTGCCCCGGGGACCGCCACCCCCCCGGGCTTTAATATATATGAGGCGGGGGGCCTCCCGGGCCCCCCCAAGCCCCGGGGACCACCACCTCCTTGGGGCTTTCATTAATTATAGGCTGGGGGCCTCGCAGGCCCCTCAAGACCCGAGAACCACCACCTCCCCGGGGCTTCCTTCATTAATGGGGGGCCTCGCGGGCCCCCCCAAGCCCCGGGGACCACCACCTTCCCAGGGCTATGCAAATGTAGGAAAGGTGGCCACGCGGCCCCCCTCCTGGAGCCCAAGATGGCCCTGGAGACTGCCACCCTCCAGGGCCGGCTCCTGCAATGTCCCGGGGTGCCCACCCCCCGGGACATTGCCGTTTGCTATGGCAAGGCGGGAGCACGGCTCCCGCCCTGTCATAGCAAACACTGCTTTGCTTCTTGGTATCGAGAGCAGGAAACCAGCTCCTACTTCCAAGAAACAAAGCAGAATTGCTTTTGGGCAAGGGCAGCTGCATGTTAGCAGCTCTCCTTGCCCAAAAGGAATGTCGGCTCCCGCAGGAGGTGGGAAGCCGGCAGGGACTGTGGGGGCATTGGGCTCCCCCTACGGTCCCCAACTTGAGGGCTGGCCCCGGGGGATGGGGTCCCCGGGGCCAGAAGTGGCCCTGGAGGGGGGCCACTCGGCCCCCTCCCCTTTAATTTATGATAAAAAAAAAAAACAAGGCTGGGGTGGGGTCACCGGGGCCAGAAGTGGCTCAGGGAAGGGGGGCCACGCAGCCCCCATCCCGAATATTATTACTATTTTTTTTTAAACGAGGCAATGCCCCGGGGAATGGGGTTCCCGGGGTCAATAAAGGCCTCAAGAGGGGGGCTGCATGGCCCCCCTCCAAAATAAAAGAAAAGGCTGGCCAGGCCCTGGGGGATGGGGTCCTCAGGGCCACAAAAAATTGTAAAAGAAGGGGGGCCACACAACCCCCCTTCCAAAAAAAAAAAAAAAGAAAAGCTGGCATCTTGCCGGAGGCCCCACCCCCTTTCAGCACCACTCTACAAACACGCCTACTGGCGCTTTCTAAGTTGAGGGATTAAGTCCCCTTGAATCCTGAGGGTCCCTGGGGGACAACTAGCCCACCAGGTACGTCCAGTAAGCCCCACACAGTGGGATTGCTGAGAGGTGGTCCGAGGCCACGCCCCTTTTTACACCACTCTGCAAACGCGCCTCTTGGCGCACTGCTGGTGGGCGATGAGGTCCTCTTGTGTCCTGAGGACCTCAGGACTAAAGTGGACTACGTCCCCCGAGCAGCAGTGCGCCAGGAGGCACGTTTGCAGAGTGGTGTACAAAGGGGGCATGGCCTTGGACCACCTCTCAGCAATCCAGCTGTGTGGGGCTTACTAGAGTTAACAGGAGGGCTAGTTGGCCACCAGGGACCCTCAGGAGGCAAGGGGACTTCATCCCCCAACCAAGAGCGTGCCAGGAGGTGTGTTTGCAGAGTGGTGGAGAAAGGGTGCATGGCCTGTGTCCACCTCTCAGCAATCCCACTCTGTGGGGCTTACTGGAGGTAAGAGGTAGGCTAGTTGGCCCCTAAGGACCCCCAGTAACGAAGGGGACTTCAATCGACATCCAAGAGCGCTTTCAGGGAGCGCGTTTGCAGAGTGGTGGGCAAAGTGGGCGTGGCCTGCTATGAGAAGTTAGCAATCCTGCTGTGTGGGACTTACTGGAGGTAATAGGAGGGGTAGTTGGTCCCCAAGGATATCCTTGGGGCCAACTACCCCTCTTGTTACCTCCAGTAAGTCCCACACAGTGGGATTGCTAAGAGGTCTTTGCAGGCCACGCCCCCCTTTCTCCACCACTCTGCAAACCTGCCTCCTGGCAAACTACGGGGTGGGGGATGAAGTCCACTTTACTCCTGAGGGACTTTGGGGGCCAAGAAGCCCTCCTGGTACCTCCTGTAAGTCCTACACAGCGGAATTCATGAGCACTGGTCGGAGGCCCAGCACCCTTTCTCCACCACTCTGCAAATGCGACTACTAGTTCAAGAAGCATTTGCAATGTAATAGGTTTCGCATTTGCGAGAGTTAGAGCTATTGGTGTTGTAAATGTAAAAGCTTTTTACTAATGTTTTTTGGAGTGGAGTGGATGTACGTTGTGTGTAGTGGAATTATGTGGATAGAAAGTATGTGGTATATAGTGAATAGGAATTATGTAGATTGGGATTATGTGTTATGGAGAGTAATTATGTGGTATGGTAGTCTGTGTTGTGGAGTGGTAACCTCAGGTTTAGTCTTCCTCGTTTCCATAGAAGCTCAACTATGACCTCAGTGAGACAAAAAAAGGAAGGAATCACTGAGGAGCACTTGTGGACCTAGTCAGAGGTATGAGCAGGGCCACTGCAATTATGCGACTATTTGGCTGCACCGACTTTCACACAATTATACATTTTCCGCATAAACCACATAATCCATCATCTGCTCCCTAATCTGCAGATTTGAATAAAAAAAGCCTTGTTTCTAGCTCAAACATTACCAAAAATGCAGAGACAAGTGTTACAGCATGGTGGAAGGCCCTTTGCAAACCTAGAATGGTCACCTGTTACTTATTTCTAAATGTGGGTGTTAAATTAGTACTAATGGTGGGCAAGCCACTCTTGCTTCTTTCTACACCTCTCTTGCATCTTTCTGCATTTCTGTTGCTTCTTTCTGCACATTTCTTTCTTTTACTGCACTTCTCTTGCCTCTTTCTGCACATCTCTTCTACTTTCTGCACCTCTGTTGCCTCTTTCTCCACCCCACTTGCTTCTTTATGTACCCCTGTTGCCTCTTTCTGCACCCTTCTTCCCTCTTTCTGCACCTCTCTTGCCTCTTCTGCACCCCTCTTACCTCATTCTGCACCCCTTTTGCATCTTTCTGCATCTCTGTTCCTTCTTTCTGCACTTCTTTTGTTTCTTTCTGCACCTCTCGTGCTTCTTTCTGCACCCATCTTGCCTCTTTCTCCACCCCTCTTCCCCCTTTCTGCAAGTCTGTTGCTTTTTTCTGCACTTCTCTTGCCTCTTTCTCTACCCCTCTTACCTCTTTCTGCACTTCTGTTGCTTCTTTCTGCACTTATCTTGCTTCTTTCTGCACCTCACTTGCCTCTTTCTACACCTCTCTTGCCTCTTTCTGCAGTTCTCTTTCCTCCTTCTGCACCTCACTTGCCTTTTTCTGCAACTCTCTTGCCTCTTTCTGCAGTTCTCTTGCCTCCTTCTGCACCTCTGTTGTCTCTTTCAACACTTCTCTTGCCTGTTTCTGCACCTCCCTTGCCTCTTTCTGCACCTCTCTTGCCTCTTTCTGCATTTCACTTGATTCTTTCTGCACCTCTTTTGCCTGTTTCTTCACCCCTCTTCCCTCTTTGCGCAACTCTCTTGCCTCTTTCTACACCTCTCTTCCCTCTTACTGCACCACTCTTGTCTCTTTCTGTACCTCTGTTGCTTCTTTCTGCACCTCTCTTGTCTCTTTCTGCACCCTGCGTGCCTCTTTCAGCACCTCTGTTGCTTCTTTCTGCAGTTCTCTTCCTTCTTTCTGCACCCCTCCTGCCTCTTTCTGTTCCCCTCTTGCCTCTTTGTGCACCTCTCTTACCCCTTTCTGCACACCTCTTGCCTCTTTTTGCACCTCTGTTGGTTCTTTCTGCACCTCTTTTGCTTCGTTCTGCACTTCACTTGCCTCTTTCTATACCCATCTTGCCTTTTTCTGTGCCTCTGTTGGTTCTTTCTTCACTGCTCTTGCATCTTTCTGCACCTCTGTTCTGAATTTCTGCATCCCTCTTGCCTTTTTCTGCACCCATCTTTCCTCTTTCTGCACCTCTCTTGCCTCAGTCTGCCCACCTGTTCCCTCTTTCTGCATCCCTTTTGCCTGTTTCTGCAACTCTCTTGCCTCTTTCTGCAGTTCTCTTGCCTCCTTCTGCACCTCACTTGCCTCTTTCTGCACCCCTGTTGCTTCATTCTGCATTTCCCATGCTTCTTTCTGTACATGTCTTGCTTCTTTCTGCACCCCTGTTGTCTCTTTCTGAACTCTTCGTCCCTCTTTCCGCACATTTCTTGCCTTTTTCTACATCTCAATTGCCTCTTTCTGCACTTCTCTTGCTTCTTTCTACACCTCTGTTGCTTCTTTCAGCAATTCTCTCGCCTCTTTCTGCACTTCTCCTGCCTGTTTCTGCAACTCTCTTGCCTCTTTCTGCACATCTCTTGGTTCTTTCTGCACTGCTCTTGCCTCTTTCTGCACCCCTTCTGTATCTCTGTTGTTTCTTACTGCATTGCTCTTGTTTCTTTCTGCACCTCTCTTGCAAATTTCTGCATTCCTCGTGCCTCTTTGTGCACCTCTCTTGCCTCATTCTGGTCCTCTCTTGCCTCTTTCTTCACCCCTCTTGCCTCTTTCTGCACCTCTTTTGCTTTTTTCTGTACTTCTCTTGCCTCCTTCTGCACCCCTCTTGCCTCTTTCTGCACCTCTCTTGGTTCTTTCTGCACTGCTATTGCTTCTATCTGCTACTCTCTTGCACATTTCTGCATCCCTCTTGCCTCTTTCTGCACCTCTGTTGGTTCTTTCTGCACCTCTCTTGCCTTTGTGTGCACCCCTGTTCCCTCTTTGTGCACCTCTTTTGCCTGTTTCTGCAACTCTCTTGCCTCTTTCTGCACCTCTGTTGCTTCCTTCTGCACTTCTCTTGCCTCTTTCTGCACCCCTCTTGCCTCTTTCTGCACCTCTGTTGCTTCTTTCTGCACTTCTCTTGTTTCGTTCTACACCTCTCTTGCTTCTTTAGGCACCCCTCATGCCTCTTTCTGCACCCTTCTTCCCTTTTCCTGCACGTCTCTTGGTTCTTTCTGCACTGCTCTTGCCTATTTCTGCACCCCTTTTTCCTCTTTCTGCACCTCTTTTGCTTCTTTCTGCACTTCCATGTCCTCTTTATGCATCCCTCTTGCCTCTTTCTGCACCTCTGTTGCTTCTTTCTGCACTTCTCTTGCTTCTTTCTAACCTCTCCTGCTTTTTTCTGCACCCCTCGTGCCTCTTTCTGCACCCTTCTTTCCTTTTCCTGCATGGCTCTTGGTTCTTTCTGCACTGCTCTTGCCTCTTTCTGCACCCCTATTGCCTCTTTCTGCACCTCTTTTGCTTCTTTCTCCACTTCTCTTGCCTCTTTCTGCAGCCCTCTTGCCTCTTTCTGCACCTCTGTTGCTTCTTTCTGCACTTCTCTTGCTTCTTTCTACACCTCTCTTGCTTCTTTCTGCACCCCTCGTGCCTCTTTCTGCACCCTACTTCCCTTTTCCTGCACATCTCTTGGTTCTTTATGCACTGCTCTTGTCTCTTTCTGCACCCCTCTTGCCTCTTTCTGCACCTCTTTTGCTTCTTTCTGCACATCTCTTGCCTCTTTGTGCACCCCTCTTGCCTCTTTCTGCATCCTCTGTTGCTTCTTTCTGCACTTCTCTTGCTTCTTTTACACCTCTCTTGCTTCTTTCTGCACCCCACTTGCCTCTTTCTGCACCCTTTTTCCCTCTTTATGCATCCCTGTTCCCTCTTTCTGCACCTCTCTTGCCTCTTTCTGCACCACTCTAGCCTCTTTCTGCATCTCTTTTGCTTTTTTCTGCTCTTCTTTTGCCTCTTTCTGTACCCCTCTTGCCTCCTTCTGCACCTCTGTTGTTTCTTACTGCACTGCTCTTGCTTCTTTCTGCACTTCTCTAGCAAATTTCTGCACCCCTCTTGCCTCTTTCGGCACCCCTCTTCTTTCTTTCTGCACCCCGTTCACTCTTTCTGGACCTCTTCTGCCTGTTTCTGCACCTCTATTGCTCCTTTCTGCACTGCTCTTGCCTCTTTCTGCACCCCTGTTGCCTCTTTCTGCACCTCTGTTGCTTCTTTCTGCACTTCTCTTGCTTCTTTTTATACCTACCTCTCTTGCTTCTTTCTGCACCCCTCGTGCCTCTTTCTGCACCCTTCTTCCCTTTTCCTGCACGTCTCTTGGTTCTTTTTGCACTTCTCTTGCCTCTTTCTGCACCTCTCTTGCTCTTTCTGCACCTCTTTTGCTTCTTTCTGCACTTCCCTTACCTCTTTCTGCAGCCCTCTTGCCTTTTTCTGCACCACTGTTGCTTCTTTCTGAACTTCTCTTGCTTCTTTCTACACCTCTCTTGCTTCTTTCTGCACCTCTCTTGCTTCTTTCTGCACCCCTCTTGCCTCTTTCTGCACCTCTTTTGCTTCTTTCTGCACTTCTCTTGCCTCTTTGTGCACCCCTCGTGCCTCTTTCTGCATCCTCTGTTGCTTCTTTCTGCACTTCTCTTGCTTCTTTTACACCTCTCTTGCTTCTTTCTGCACCCCACTTGCCTCTTTCTGCACCCTTTTTCCCTCTTTATGCACCCCTGTTCCCTCTTTCTGCACCTCTCTTGCCTCTTTCTGCACCCCTCTAGCCTCTTTCTGCATCTCTATTGATTGTTTCTGCTCTTCTTTTGCTTCTTTCTGTACCTCTCTTGCCTCCTTCTGCACCTCTGTTGTTTCTTACTGCACTGCTCTTGCTTCTATCTGCACTTCTCTAGCAAATTTCTGCACCCCTCTTGCCTCTTTCGGCACCCCTCTTCTCTCTTTCTGCACCCCTCTTGCTTCTTTCTGCGCCTCTCTTGCTTCTTTCTGCACCTTTCTCGCCTCTTTCGGCACCCTTCTTCCCTCCTTCTGCACCTCTTTTGCCTCTTTCTGCACCTCTCTTGCCTCTTTCTGCAGCCCTCTTGCCTCTTTCCGCACCTCTGTTGCTTCTTTCTGAACTTCTCTTGCTTCTTTCTACACCTCTCTTGCTTCTTTCTGCACCCCTCTTGCCTCTTTCTGCACCTCTGTTGCTTCTTTCTGCACTTCTCTTGCTTCTTTTACACCTCTCTTGCTTCTTTCTGCACCCCACTTGCCTCTTTCTGCACCCTTTTCCCTCTTTATGCATCCCTGTTCCCTCTTTCTGCACCTCTCTTGCCTCTTTCTGCACCCCTCTAGCCTCTTTCTGCATCTCTTTTGCTTGTTTCTGCTCTTCTTTTGCCTCTTTCTGTACCCTTCTTGCCTCCTTCTGCACCTCTGTTGTTTCTTACTGCACTGCCCTTGCTTCTTTCTGCACTTCTCTAGAAAATTTCTGCACCTCTCTCGCCTCTTTCTGCACCCTTCTTCCCTCTTTCTGCACCTCTCTTGCCTCTTTCTGCACTTCTCTTGCCTCTTTCTGCACACACAGGGCTACTTTTAAACTGACCTCAGGCTCAGCAGTGCACACATGCAGGTGCAGAAAAGGGCTGCTGGCAAATAACTGCAATGCCCTATTATATGCTAGGGACTTAGAGGAAGTTTTAATCCCCCTACCCTGTTATGTACTAGGGCCTTACTGGGGAGGTGATGCCAATCACAGGGGTACCCCAACCCATAGTGTACCCTAGTGTATGTAGGTGTTTTCACTGTATTCTAAGGGTCTTTCAGCATAACACTGGCTCCGGGCCTGGTTAGGCAGAGCCCAGGGTCAGTCAGAGTCAGTTACCACCAGTACCAGTCAGCAAACAGTTAGGGGGTGCCCAGGCACAGGTTGACTTTGCAATAAGGCCTCCTTCTGCACCTCTGTTGGTTCTTTCTGCATATCTCCTGCTTCTTTCAGCACCTTTCTTCCTTTTTCTGGACTTCTGTTGCCTCTTTCTGCATTTCTCTTGCTTCTTTCTGCGCCTTTCTTCCTCTTTCTGACATGTCCTACCTATGTAGGCATAGTTAGAAATTAGCATTTAAAAAACCTTTGAAATTCACTGAAAAAACCATAGGTTTCAGGGACGTTATAGTTAGAAATTAGCATTTAAAAAACCATAGAAATTCACTGAAAAAAACACAGGTTTCAGGGACGTTATAGTTAGTTGGACATTTCACTCATACAAAACCAGAGAAGTTTAGCTAACTATAACTTGCGCCCGTGCAATGCACTGCTGATGACATCACATATTACATCTCTCATGACATGGTCAGTGACATCACTGATGACATCTCAAATGACATCACTGATGACATCACTGATGATATTATCCACGTGATCCTCAGATGCACCTCCTCACAGCCTACTATAACCTTTGAAACACCCACTCTAAAATTCAGACTGCCATTCTCGAAACCATAGACACACCAATACCAGTTACTATATACCCACTCACTGATTCCTAGGTCTACACACACATCCACTGCCTCATCCATACAGTCACTCATCATGCAGTCACTCATCAATACAGCCAATATCATATGCACTCATACACCCATACAGACACTCACAGCAGTGTGAGGATATAGCACCATCAATTTTGCAAATGTCTCCTTCATTTAGATTTCAACTTTCTTCATGATGATATCCAGCTTTCTACCACATAGATGACATGGTGGGAGGTCAAGCACCTTGTACATTCAGCTATCTCCTTATACAAAGCTCTGTATGAAAAGGCCGGGTCCTCAGTACACACATTAAGTACCACTAAGGCCGGGCACTTTTGCATACAGCTATCCCCCTGAACAAAGCTCAGAACAGAGTGACTAGTCCCCTAGTAAACACATTATCTGTTGGAAAGCAGAGTGTCTTTTACTTACAAGTTTGCCTCTGAGGAGACTTGAACATGAGGAGTGTAGTCCTCTGTTACACAAACAATATACTCGTAGATTAAGTTATTTATACACACCGGTGTCTCCCTAGGCAAAGATCTGCATCAAAAGACCAGGCCCTCAATACACATATTAAGTACTACTAAGCCCAGGCACTTCTTCATATTAGCCCCCTACAATACACATTATCTGTTGAAAGGCTGAGCCTCTTTTACATACAAGTTTGTCTATGAGCGGATCTGAGCATGAAGAGTCTAGTCCCCTTACAATGTACTGGTAGGTGAAGTCACTTGTACACACTAGTATCTCCTTAGACAAAGCTATGCATCAAAAGGAGAGTCCCTCAGTACACACATTAACTATTACATACAGCTGTCCTGTAAGCAAAGCTTAGAACAGAGTGACTAGTCCTCTACTAGGCACATTATCTGTGAAAAAGCCAAACTTATTTTATATACAAGAGTTGAGTCCTCCATCACATATAAAATGTACTGGTATGTGAAGCCACATGTACAAACCACTGTGGCGGTAAACAAAGGTCTGCATCAAAAGACCAGGCCTCCAGTACATTATTAACTAGTACTAGACCCAAGCACTTTTAGGTACTTCTGTGCTGCTAAGCAAAGCTGACAAAAGCGTGCCTAGTCCCCTACTAGATACATTATATGTAGATAGGCCGAGTTTTCTTCTACATACAGCTTTCTTCCTTAGCATACCTGAGGAACAAGACTGCAGTCATACACCACACCGACCATATACTGTTAGCTCAAGTCACTTATACACAGAGCTTTCTCCTTAAATAAAGCTTTTTATCAGAAGCCCAGTTCAACCGCACAGACATCAGCTACTACTAGGCCTAGCCACTTTTACATACAGCTGCCCCCTAAAGAAAACTAAGGACAAAGTGACTATTCCTCTAATAATCAGATTTTGTGTTCAATGGCTGAGCCTCTTCAACATGCCACTTTGTCTGTAATGATACATGAATATGAAGAGTTCAGTACTATATTAGACATATATGACATACTGTTAGGTAAAGTCACTTGTTCACACAGCTGTCACTCTATACAAACCTGTGCATCAAAATGCCAGGCCCACAGTACTCATATTAACTACTACTAGACCAAGGCACTTCTACATACTTCTGCATACAGCGGTCCCCCTAAACTAAGGTAAGATCAGAGTGACTTGTCCCTTACTACTATACACATTATCTGTTGAAAGGCCGAGCTTCTTTTAGATATAATTTTCTTTCTGAATCGATTTGAGCATGAGGAGTTTAGCCGCATATCACACAAAAGATGTACTGGAAGGTGAAGTCACTTGTACACACAGCTATTTTTCTAAGAAAACCTATACATTTAAAGGATATTCCCCCAGTACGTACATTACATAGTATGAGGCACAGGTATATCTAAATAGAGCTGTCCCTTTAAGCACAGATAACAATGAATTGCCTGATCTCCTAGTAGACACACTATGTGTTAAAAGGTGTAGCCTCTTTTACATGCAAGTATGATGCTGTGTAGAGGTCAAGGCTCCTATCCCACACCATGCATACCATGTATATAGGTTTTAATAATTATTGAGGTTTTGATAATGCTAAATTTGAAAACATAATTTTTTCTTCACATATGTTTTTCCTTTGTATCATCCTTCTTCTGTTTTACGTCTTTCACAGTGCCTATTAAGCAGCAGAAGAAAGTGCTGAAAAAATATGGCTTCAACAGGAAAGAACGTGACATTACAATGGAAAACAGTACATAAGGAATGGAACAGAAAAAACATATTATTACTAAGAGTACGCAAAGATTTCTTATGAAAATAATTGAAAGCAGACTTTCAAATAAGTAAGACAAAAGAAGGTCGTGCTTCATTAAAATTAAATGTAAATCTAGAATGTAAAATGGAGGGTATGGTGCGCAAAAAATGTGTCTACTCTAATGCAAGGAAGCAGAAATTTAGGGAGCTTAAGCAAATGTTTTTCCTCTAAAGAGTCATAAATAATATTCTTAAATCAAATAAGCCAGAGAGGAGAAAAGGAAGTAGAATTTGTAAAAAAGAGTTTGTTGATAATATTGTAAAAAAGGTTTTGCAGTCAAAAGGAAGTTATTCATCCTGATCCTGAACTGAATGAGAACTTTAGATAGATTAGTCTATTGTCTAAAAAAGAAGTGGCGTCAAAAGGTGCAGATTACTAAGACCAACTTTTGCAGCATCTTTCATGAGGAGTGGAAACATACCTCAAGTAGTGAGGCTTTCTTTAAGGAAGAAAGCTATTTTCAAAATAATAGCTTATATAAAATATGACTTAAAAATGAATGCTGCTATACATCTCTAACTGTTTTTTTACCAAAGTACGATGCTCTTTACATCTCATAGTTTTTAAAAGATAATGTTAGATGACATTTTTATCCTTTTTATAAGTATATACATTTAAGGCGGTTTTTATGGCAAAAGGTGCATTGACAAAGGTTTTAGCTTGTACTTTTATGATTATTCATTAATAATTGAATAAAGAAATATTGATGATGATGATGAATAGCTTTTGTTTGTTGTTGATAAAGATAGTTGGTCTTATGAGGTAAAAAAAGAAAAATTGGTACCTAGATATACAGATGCAGTTATCACAGATAATGTTTACAGCAACATCCACCAGCTGCAGTGTATGAGTGGCAGTGCAGAAGTTTCTGTAATATAAGGCATGAATCAATTGAAAAGCTTAGAGCATTCCTAGCAAAGTTTCATAGAGGAAGTTTGAAACAGAAAATCTGGGTTTTGCAAAGTCTTGATCCCTGTAGAATAAGACAACTTTCTAAACTATACGGACATTCACTGGCTTGCCTATCCATAAACATATGTGATAGTACTTTCCATCATTTTCGGATATTTTGTGTCTATCACTTAAAAATGAGCAATCTATTTAGAATGTTGTATTTTGTAAAAAGTCCAGCTCTGAATGTAGAAGCTTTGAATAAAGTTCTTTTACATGGTACTGTGTCCAGCATTACTAATATATCTGAATATATCGTAAAGTAAGATATCCAAATATCTTACTTTGGACTGGAGAGTCAGACAGAAGTACTGGTAGCTCCTACCTTAAAGAGTGAGAGTACTGGTATTAAATTAGAGAACCTCAGGAAGGAAATAGGCCAGTTTGAAGCTACAACTGCTAAGATTCTAAACAAGATATGTGTTTGTTTTCGACATATGCACTACAAAGCACAAATAAAAAACATAGATATCTTTGCAAAAACTGAAGAGGAAGATCTTATTCTCTGGTTTAAACTTGCCCTCTATTTAATTGCAGAGGAACAGTTTTATTTATGCGTTAATCTAGTAGTGTGTAAAAACCATAGCACTAAACTTGATGATAATAAAATGCCTGGTAGAGGTATTCACAATAACGTAGACATGTTTCCAATTCCTCCAGAACTTAAATACCTGTGGGGCATATTTAGTAAAAAAATGTTGGAGGGCGGTGTCACGCCAAATTTGGCAACGCCATGCTCTGACATTTTGAAAATGCAGGGATGTGCCATATTTACAAAAATACAGTGCACCCCTGCATTTCCCATAGTGCTGGCACTAAAAAAACTGCCTAGTGCCAGCGAGGGTGCCTGCACTACCGTGGTGATTGTTTATGTGCAGGAAGGGACCCCTTCCTGCTCCTAAACAATCATTAAAGGTGATTTGCTCTTTCTATGTGTGCTGCATTGGTTAGTATAGAGGACGTAAATAAAGCCATAGAATATCTCAAAAGAGCAAACATATTCTATAAAGATGTAGATTAGCATGTGACTTTACTGGGGACACTCAATTCAAAATCTACTAAGAGTGGGCAATTTGAAAAGTAGATTCTGCAAAAGCATAAAAAATATATGAGCACTACAGTATTCATCCTCTTCATTCTAGGGATGCAATGATTGATGCTTTAGAGTTATATCAAATGAAATAAGCCAAAGGAAAACATATTAGTGTGTGGGAAACGATCTTACAAGCTTGTTGTTTTCCACATCTCATTCCTAACGGAGGAGTATGTTATGATGATTGACCAGTACAGATTCCTGCTTCAGAATATAGATCAGCTAGAGTGTATTCAGAAGATCCCAGATTTAGACAAAACATTCCTTATCTATTTCACTTTCTGTTTGAAAGTGAACTGGCAGTTTTGTCATATGCAGTTATGCATATTGTGAAAAAAGGAGGATGTTTTCAAAATATGAGTGCAAGAGAGTTTGTCAATAAAGTTCTTGGAAAAGATGAGAATCTTGAGTGCAACCTCAAGAATCTCCTGGCATGCCAACGTTGAACCAAAGAGTATTGGTTTCGTAGGCATGGTGTGCTGGAATGCATGTTGCGAAACTTAGATGCACCTACCTGTTCATAACTCTAAGTACCCAATTCTGATGTCGTTCGGAAGGCCTCCGAATCAGATTTGGCTTTACTGGATCCAATTCAAAGCCCTTGTTTATGACCGAATCGTACACAGGTCCGAACGACCAAGTATGATGCGAAGATCGCGTACGCAACGACCAAATCGTTTCTGGGACCCGAACCTGTCCATACGACTCGTACGTAGATGAAATGTGCCGCGCAATGGAGCCGGATTCCGACCGAGCGAGTACGATGCACGATACGGACAGCAGCTTCGCCTCGGTCTCAGCAAGACAAAAAGAATGTCGGAAGCATACTTCGGGGGCCCATACCAGGCCCCCCTTCACCTTGCGCATTCCGAATCTGTCACAGGGGGGTGCCCAGGGGTCCCCCCGATCCAAGCATGCACAGTGTGACGGTCACCATGGGGTGTCCGCCACAGGGTGTACGCTTTTCCCCACCCACACCTTTTTTGCTATGGGAGCCTGTGTATGCGTCTGTACGCAGGATCCCATAGAGTTCAATGGAAGCCCGAGCGAATCGATTCCGTATGCTTACGGACGCATCGTACTCGCTCGCTCGGACTCCCGGAGCACGTTTCGTCTGGAAAACCCTCAGGATCCGAGCCGTACAGAGGGCTTTCCGGACGGGATCGGAATCGGGCCATAAGTTGTGCTGAGTATGCCTGGGATAATTTGCATGAGTTACTTAGAGAATCTAACTTGAACATTTCAGGCATTAACTTTAAAACCCAGGGTGAATTAGGCTCAATGAACCTCCCAAATGTATGCTGGTACTTTATTCATAATTTTCAAGCTGTACTTCACTTTATCTGCAACAAACAAATACTCTTCTTTTTTTTAAACAAATGTTA